>CAMTDV010000018.1:22154195-23402052 GCA_947069175.1 Scalesia atractyloides | reverse complement strand
AGCTCGCTAAAAGCTTGAATCAAGCCGGCTCACTATCCTAAACGAGCCTTTAGTTATATAATAGCTAGCATTACATATAAAAATAATATATACATATATTAAGAATCATTTTAATGTATATAACTAATTAATATGTATTATACGAGCCGAGCTCTAAGCTTGAAAAATACTTGTACTAATCCAAATTAGGGCAAAAAATTCATACAACAATTTTCAAGCTTCTATAATTAGTTTGATACCTTCAAAAGAGTTGATTTCCCACACCCATTAGGCCTAAGCAGCATCCAAAACTGCCGAGAAGGTATATTCAGCGAACAATCCTTTATAATCAGAACCCTGTTCCCCCTTTCATTCTTGATCGAGTAGCTTACACTATGGCTTTCAATTGCATAATTGTCAGCACCAACAACATTATAATTCCTAGTCATTGAAACATCACATGAAACAGTTACCAAATTAAGAGATTATATTTGGTCAATGCGTGAAAAATATATAAAAAAGGTCGACAAGAAGGTGTTCGACGAAATGCCACAATGATAATGAAATTACCGATTTTTTAGGTTGGAGTGGAGAGGTGTTGAGGCGCAAAAGGGTGTACCAATGTTCATATCATTTTACATCAAGTGGACTAACAAGCAAGAGGAGATTTGATCTTTTGATAAGAATATTGCAAGCTAGTCCTCTGAGTTTAATTGGGTAAGAATATTGCAAAGTAGCCCTTTGATTTTCACTTAGTTTATAATTTTTTTTTTCTTTCCCATGAAGTATGAACATGGTATTTATGAGGCACATCAAAACCTTATCGTTGAATCAATTTTTTTGGTTTTCTATCGTCAGAGGCTGTGGACCTTCTTAGTCAAGTTCAAAGGGTCATGCATAGCAATTGTTATGACCCCGAGATCTATGGGCGTAGTTTTTAAAAGGCTTAGTTTTGCTATTCAGAAAGGGGTAGCGACGCAGCTTGTTGCCCGTTTACCATCTATCTCGATGTAAATTCTTAATTTCAGTGCAACTTTTTGGTTAAACAAAAAAAATCTAATCTCATATATCCCCAAACAAAGTAGCCAAAAGCAAGAGGATATTTGATCTTTTGGTTTACCTCCGCGATTATAACATTTGGAGGGCATAGAAGCTTAAAGAGATTATTTGAAGAATTGGATCGATATAAAGATTGAACAACGGTAACTACAATGAAGGGAAATAAAACGAGAACAAGTCTTGAGGAAGCTAGGAACGAGACAGTTATTATGAATGTGGGTGGGGATGGTTTTAATTGTTTTTTTTATCTGTTAAGTTGAGTATAAGTAGGAGTTAAGAAAAATATTAAATTGTCTTCATTTTGAGCCAGGAACCCATCCTCATAAAGGAACTGAGGGATTGAATCGCTCTGTCTACCCCAACGTTCCATAGGGAACTCATCTGTATGGGCACAATTTTCAAGGACCGAAGTGCGACCCGATTTGAGGTGACCCAAAATCCAATGCCTCCAATGTTTCTATTTTCATATATCTTAAATAATATTTAAGGAGTTAACTTTTTGAGTTAAATGTTTGGTTGGTTCCTGTGGTTTGCCATTTTTGTAGACTTGGTCCTAATTGTTCACTAATTACAAATTTGGTCCTAATATTTGTAATTTTTGCACTCGAGTGGTTCTTATCACTAACCTTTGTTAGATTTCTTAGTTAAGTATGAGTGAAATTACTATCTTACCCTTGAACAATTAAAAGAAATAAAAATATATCAAAAAGATGGCCCACTACTCATCGTCTTCATCACCCCTCTCTCTCCCCCTCTCAAAAACTCTGCCATCATCACCTCCTCCACTTTCACAACCCACCACAACCTGCAACCACCACATCCGCCATCTAATCACCGGTCACTTCCCCACCACCTGCTAATAAACCTAAAGCATAATTGAACACAATCATAACATTTAACAAAGGGTAAATTACAGTTTTCGTCCTTTATGTTTGTATCGAATTGTAATGGATAGCCTTTAATTCAATAATTACAGTCACAGTCCTTTATTTGGAAAACTCCGTACATCGTTCGTCCTTTAGTACTAACAAAGTTAAAATTTTCAGTTAAGTTTATTCATTTAAGGGCACTTTAGTCTTTTTACTTAATTATTTATAGTATAAATAAAAAAATTAAATCAAATATAAATATCCCTTTTCTTTCACTCTTTCTCCCACACTCACTTTGAACTCTCTCTCTCTCTCTCTCTAAACAAGCAGCAGCCACCACCACCCACAAACCACCACCATCACCAACAGATCTGAAGCCTGTTACCAACAACCCATCACCTGATCTAAAGCGTGTCCGTGTTTTAACCACCGTCGTCGCTATCACCTCCTGCCACCACCAACAGCCGTCGTCGCCACCGTCACCTCCTGCCACCACCACAAGCCGCCGTCGGCACCGTCACCTCTTGCCACCATCACCAGCCCCCGTCAGCACTGTCACCTCCTGCCACCATCACCAGCCGTCGTCAGCACCGTCACCTCCTGCCACCACCAATAGTTGTCGTCGGTTACTACAAGTAGGATTTCTAGATGGTTCAAGGTTTGTTGATTGTTTTCTGTATCTTGAGAGGTTGCATTGAATTGGGGTTACCAGCCGTCGTCGGCACCGTCACCTCCTGCCACCACCACCAGTTGCCGTCGGTTACTACAAGTAGGATTTCTAGATGGTTCAAGGTTTGTTGACTGTTTTCTGTATCTTGAGAGGTTGCATTGAATTAGGGGTATTGATAGGAATGTGTAAGCTAGGGTTGTGAATTGGGATTTGGGGGAACCCATTTTGCAGGTAGCATTATGAGGCAAATTGGGATGTTTACAGAATTGGCAACCATTGTGGTGATGATTAATGTGTTGCAAATTCAATCTTTTTGTAATAGCTTCACCATTGCAAGCGAGAAAGGGAACAAATTTTAATCTCTTTTTGTTTTGCTGTACTAGAATGAAAAAGACATAAATGCCCTCATGTGCAAGTCATGTCTTATTTAACTGAAAATTTTAACCAGGTTAGGACTAAAGGACGTAGAATGTTATGGGTTTTCCAAATAAAGGACTGTGAATTTAATTATTGAAGTTAAAGGTTATCCATTGCAACCCGCTACAAACATAAAGGACGAAAAATGTAATTTACCCAAGAAACAAAAGTAACAATAATACACCAATCATTAGAACAGCAATTTACAATACCTAATCTTAAACAATTTAACTTTAAACAGAGTGGGTTTTAAGAATTCACAGAAAACAATAAGCGCCAACACTGCCTTCATAAAGCAAACCTCATCCCATAACGGACTTTTAATATTCGAATCACGAAAAACCGCATCCATTTCTTATCGGAAGAGGAATTTTGCCCTAGAAACGAACCGAAGAAACTCGAGGATGAGTTCTATCATTTTAAGCAGGATAGCGGAGAAAACCTTGCTTATACTAAGCGATTCTACGAGCTCAGTATACTCATACCTGCTATGGTCGAGCCATCGAAAAATACGTTGGCAGTTTGCCTCTCGAGATTCAAGGTAATGTATTGGTAAGCAGACCCGCCACTGTTGAAGAAGCTATTCGACTAGCCGCTATTTTAACTAACAATCATGTAAAAGCGAAGAAAATATTTAGGAAGGAAGATCAAAAGGAAAAGGAGAAAGCTACTACCGTGACAACCCAAAATGCTAAGGCCGTAACCTCTCGTAACAATAAAAAACGCCAGGCTAATCAAAACTATGATGTTGTTACTTCAGCCACTCCTATAACCCAAGCAACTCCCATAGCCCTTCCAGCACCTGTAGCTCAAGCAGCCCAAGCTCCCACTAGAAGGCCATATGTGGGAAACCAACCCTTATGCAACACCTGTAGGTTCCTTCATCCCACTGTAGTGCCATGTCGCCTATGCATTAGCTGTGGCAGGTACGGGCATTTGGCTAACTTTTGTGGGTCAACTTCAAGACCCCATGCCAACCAACCTCTAAGCTCCCACTAGAAGTGTAACACCCCAACCGATGGCGGAAACATCGGGATGAGACGAAAACGAGATTGCTCATTGCTCACAACATTATTAAGTGACAATAATTAATTAAACCATATTTCGTTTCATAAGAATTGTCAAATACATCAATGTAACAAAACAAAGAACAACATAACATTTGCAAAGTCAATACAAAATTGATACATCGACATTAAACCTAACGTCTAATTTGTGTGTATCTAGTCCTTGCTACATTGTTTTCATAGCATCATCTCCTTCAACCTGTAACATGTTTTAAAATAATGTCAATGCGAAAGCAAAGGCGAGTACACAAGTTTAGGCATAGCATACGTATACGAATAAGTTTAAACAATCCACATGGCAACCAAATCTACACAAGAGCAATATCAAGGCATGCAATACTAATAATCAAACCCTTAACGCAATCACGATGTTTTAACATGACCTCACGAATAACACGATGGAGGTGGATGCGTGAATTCCTATAGCGCTAAGCATGTCAAACGAAGGCTAAAAATAGTTAATGACTAAAGCATAGCAATACGAATATCCAAGACAAGCATCAAGTATAAGATTCAAGCTTTCATGTATATGGGATCGTTTGTGTGTTTCATAAAGTTTAAGTGTTCGTGATTTTGTATATGGAAACATGTTACACCCGAAAAGTGTTATAAACAAAGTGGGTCGAGTGTACTCATGGTTTTGCTAAGTCTTTTCTACACTTGACAATCCGTGAAGACGTTGGTTCGAGGATGACGCCGAATTATCCTACAAGAGGAAACGAGGCGTATGAGTATAGAGTTTCAACGGGAGATTAGGAGTATTCGAGCATGATTAAAAATAAGTTTGATAAAGTATTATGATACGAAAGTATTCACTAAGATGTAACACTCGTTCTTGACACTATAGTAACTCTTACGAGTTGGGTGTGATTTCATAGGTTCGGGGCCTATTAGAATCGTGACAAGGAATTACATACTTTAGTGTTAAACTTAATTACTTGATAGGTGATTATAAGTTCATTATCAAGGTTTCGGTTTTAGAATTATAATATAGTTATATATATATCATTATAATCATGTAGGAGGTGGGAGGATGAACCATCCACTTTGTAACCTCTAGTGTCATGTATGTCAAGTATGAGGTGGGAGGTTAAACCATCCACTTTGAACCTCGGATTATGTTCACCACTACGCAAGTTACCATTGGTAACAAGGAGGGTACAAGAACTATATACTATACAAGAATGTAAAGACAAGAATGATAAGGTGTCATCTAGATACCAAGTAGCCAAGTATTCAACAACCCGACGAGCACACGAGGACAATCGTCAACGGCTTTGTGGGGTTGTGACACTTTAAGTCTAGCAAACTATCTTGGGATCTTGATGAAAAATCATCAAGTGATGTGTGGTCTCAAGTTAGGATAGCCCAAGCTTCCTTGGTGGACACAAGTTTAAGAACTTGCATCACTTGTGAGCTCAATGCTCTTCAAAAACAGAAAGTTTGGAGTGATTAAACACTCCTATTTACAAGTTTAACAACCTAGGTTAGTCCCCATAATCATACATGTGATTAGGAGTTCAAGAACACTATGATGAATGAGAAAAGTAAGAGATTAAACAAGTTTATGAGAACATAAAGTAAAACAGTCCACTTTGGAACCTTTTTCTGGTCATTCCAGAGCTTGGTGTTCCATGGAAAACCAATGGAAATGATCCTTAGGTTAATCCAAGCAAGTGGGAAAAAGAATGGAATGATTTTGTTAAGAAATGAGTGAGTTACACTCACTTTAGTGAAGATGAGTAATTCTGCTCGAACTTGTAATTTTGCAGCTGATTTGGAAGGTTTTGAGAGAGATTTGAGGGAGATTAAAGTGTAAAAGTGCTTGGATTAGATGTGGGTTTTACAGGGGAAGGATTAGGGTTAGTTAGGTGGGGTTTAAGTGGTTATTAAGTGAAAAAAATTGATAAAAAAACTCAAAAACCAACCCAATCCCGCCCAAAACCCGCTGCTGTCCGCCCCCTTGTTCGCGCCCAGCTCAGCCGGAAACAAAGCTTAAAAGCTTTGTTGTCCGGGTTTATTCCAGATATGGGCGCGTGGCGGAGTGGTTAGGCGCTTGTTTGTTTGAACCGGGGATCCCGAGTTCGAGTCTCGCGGATCCCGGTTTGTTTGTTTATTATTATTTCTTTTTTATGTTATTCAAAAACTCAATAATTTAGTTTCACAATTGACATTAAAGGCCCCTGTAGTTTAAGAATTCAGTAATTACACATTAGACCTTGGACTTATTTAAAGAAAGATATATATGTATTAATATATAGTCCTAAATGTTAATATATTTATAAAATAGCATTTTAATTTTTGTAAAAAGTAAATTAATTAATTTTATTAACTAATTTAATTTATTAATTTAATTAATTAATTAATTTATTTGAATTAGTTAACTTAATAAATGAATAGGTAATTATATTTTCGTAACGAATTTAGTTTAACGATTACAAGTTTCACGTTTAAGTCTCGATTACACATACATACCATGTTTGCAAGTTATGACACGTTTACGATTGAGAGTACCACGAATATGTTTACATGTTTAAAGTATGAACAAGTATAAGTGTAACAGGACTATGATTAACATAATATGGATAAAATACGAGTTTCTCATTACAATCCAAGTCTCGGTTTACAACATTTACAACGAAAGACGAATACAAGATACAACGTTTACTAAAAATAGAAGTACGATACAAGGTTTCCAAATATAGAAAGTATAGAAACGCGGAGCGTTACAAGAAGGCCATATGTGGGAAACCAACTCTTATGCAACACCTATAGGTTCCTTCATCCCACTGTAGTGCCATGTCGCCTATGCATTAACTGTGGCAGGTACGGGCATTTTTGTCGGTCAACTTCAAGACCCCATGCCAACCAACCTATTGCCCATGTTCAACCCCCACTCCTGTCCAACCTCTTGCTCATGTCGAACCTGTTCAAGCAACTATAATTAGTTTGATACCTTCAAAAGAGTTGATTTCCCACACCCATTAGGCCCAAGCAGCATCCAAAACTGCCCAAAAGGTATATTCAGCGAACAATCCTTTATAATCGGAACCCTGTTCCCCCTTTCATTCTTGATCGAGTAGCTTACACTATACTTTCAATTGCATAATTTTCAGCACCAACACCATTATAATTCCTGCAATTGAAACATCACATGAAAACGCAACACAGTTAGCAAATTAAGCGAATACTTTCGTCAAAACGAGAAAAAAAAATATAAGATCCAGAAGGTGTTCGACGAAATGCCGCAGGGAAATTAGTCAATTACCGAGTCGTTAGGTTGGAGTGGAGAGGCGTTGAGGCGCAAAAGGGTGCATCAATGTTCATGTTATTTTAAATCGAGTGACCAACAACCAAATGGATATTTGATGTTAGCATTTTGGGTTGTCACGGTAGTAGCTTTCTCCTTTTCCTTTTGATCTTCCTTCCTAAATATTTTTTTCGCTTTTACATGATTGTTAGTTAAAATAGCGGCTAGTCGAATAGCTTCTTCAACAGTGGCGGGTCTGCTCCTCCAGTTGTGATATCCATAAAATCAACAAGCGTAAACTGGTTGACGTGGACAACTCTTCAACTCCAAATAACGTCAAGGATTCGGTGAAAGTTAGCAAGAAATGGACTTAGCTCTTATCTCTATGAATTGAAAGGACTTTTTATGTTTTTTACCTTTTAAACATTTTTTTGTTGAATATTTTCAATTTGTTTGACACAGTTGTTTGATCTTTATATGGTTTTGATATTATGAATAAATCTATACTTTTTATCCAATCTTTTTGTTTTTCTTTTAACTTAATCAACCTAGCATTTGACATGTAAGGGTTTCATGACCATGATCAGAGTACTCAATTTGACATTAATCGAAGAATCTTTAAAAAATAAAAAAAACAAACCAAATACATATGATTTCATAAAACACGTTGATTATAATATGTTTATTTATTTATTCGTTGAAAATCAAAGTAAATTAGAATATAATTTAAAAACAAACAATAAAACATTTTGTATGGGTTTACTAAACATTTTTAAACTGAGATCTCACTATGAAATTAAAAGTTATTATCTTTACATGAAAACTTTAAATACACATGGAGGTAAAGTTGGGATACTGATGAAACCGAACAAAAAAATTGTGGTGGAAAGGGAAAGAAGAAACTAATAAGGTTCAAAAATGGGTATTTGGTACCAAGAGAGCTTTGTTCGGTATGGTATTCAAAGGTAAATCAACCTAGAATACCAGTATCGTATCGAACAAAAAGTACTGTTCCCGAAAAACATAAAAAGTGGATACCAAAGATAACTTAATCCATGAAGTATGGGAATTGGAAAGATGCAGATAAAAATATATATATAAAAAGTAAAACTTAGAGTAGATTACAATATCCACATCCCAACCAAACATAAAGGGCTAGAGTGCAATATTCTCGTCAGAACATCAAATATCCATTTGCTTGTTGGTCACTCGATGTAAAATAACATGAACATTGGTGCACCCTTTTGCGCCTCAACACCTCTGCACTCCAACCTAACGACCAGGTAATTGACTAATTTCTTTGCGGCATTTCGTTATCACAATTCACTCAATCACAATAGAATCAAATGTGTATGTCAATAGTCCAAGTACCGTTTGTTGTCCTACTTACATGTGTGTGCATATTTATTTATGTATATGTTTGATCGGTTCAGGTTCGTTATGCTCATTAAGCCCCCACATGCACACGATGGTAATATGATCAAATAAGTACAAAATAAGATTCGACAAAAATCTAAATTAAACAAAACCCAGGTCATATAATGAGTTATATGCAAATCAAGAACAGCCCATAACAAAAAAAATTAGTTTTTATGCACTTCAAGAACTTACTAACATCTACAGTCTTTCCTAGAGTTCTAATTATTTGAATTCTTAGTGGCACAATCATTAAAGCACGAAACTCATTTCAATCCAATACTAAAATCCCAAATTGAACTAAAGACTAACAAATTTCATGGGGATTATAATTACTTTTAGAAATTAACCCAATCCAAAATGACTGTTATCCAAGGATGAATTATTTTGTTCAAACACATCATCAGATGACACACTGAATGATCTTCTTTAAAATTTATAATCTTGAACCCCTCAAATTTATAATCAAAGTTTCTGACTTTTTGATTTACTTTGCTTTAGGTTAAAGTGGGAGATAAAGGGTACAATTGGGATATCCGTGATTATAGATACAAATGTGGTGTATGTAAAATTGGTTGTATTTTGTAGTGGGCAAGGAGAAGATTCATTTTCTAACTATTCCTATAATCATTCACAATCAGGATTCAAAATTTTATATCAAACCCAGATCAAGCTTTAACATTTTCAAGAAACAATAACATGAACATTAACAAACAACTTAGTTCAAATATCAGCTCAACCTAACCATCCCCCTAATCTTCTCTTCTTAAACCCTAGATATTCATATTAGAATATAATTTAAAAACAAACAATAAAACATTTTGTATGGGTTTACTAAACATTTTTAAACTGAGATCTCACTATGAAATTAAAAGTTATTATCTTTACATGAAAACTTTAAATACACATTGAGGTAAAGTTGGGATACTAATGAAACCGAACAAAAAAATTATGGTGGGAAGGGAAAGAAGAAACTAATGAGGTTCAAAAATGGTTATTAGGTACCAAGAGTGCTTTGTCTGGTATGGTATTCGAAGGTAAATCAACCTAGAATAACAGTATCGTATCGAACAAAAAGTACTGATCCCGAAAAACATAAAAAGTGGATACCAAGATAACTTAGGGTCTGCTTGGTATGGGGTAATGGAATGGATGGGGGAATGGAATGGACGGGGTAATGGAATGCATGAGGTAATGGAATTGATCATTACCATTCCATGTATTGTTTGGTTACCAAGTGAGAATGAAATGAACCATTACTTTTAGTTGTTTGGTATGCGAGAAAAGACGAAGGAATAAAATCAGATGGTGGTGGTCAATGATGGGCGGTGATGGTGGGTGGTGATAGGTGGCGATTGTAGTGACGGAGGTGGTGGGTGGAGATGACAGTGGGTGACGGCGGAGGTGAGTTGCGGCGTCGGTGGCGATGGTGATGGCGCCGGTGGTCGGAAGTGGTAGCGGCGGCGACGGTGGTCGCAAGGGGTAGCGGAGGTGGCAGTTAATAGTGTTGGCGGAGGCGGGTGGCGACGGCGGTGGTGAACAGAGGTGGCAGCTCGATGGTGGCGATGGTGATCAGAGATGGTTGGCAGCGGCGAAGGTGGTGGCGGGGACGGAGGTGGATGGCGGCGGTAGGTGGTGGCGGGGACGGAGGTGGGTGGCGACGGTAGGTGGTGGCAGCGGTGGTGGCGGGTGGCGGCGTTAGGTGGAGGCAACGGCGGTGGCGGGTGGCGGCGGAGGTGGGTTACAGCGGAGGATGACGGTGGCGGTGGGTGGTAGTGGTGGTGGGTGGTGGCAATGGTGGTGGGTTGTGGTGTTGTTAATGAATGGTGAATAAGAGGGAATGGAATGGAAAAAAAACAGGGGGAGCGGAAGGAATGATTTTGAGGGAATGGAATGCATTTTGGAATGGGCGATTCCATTCCATCGACCAACCAAACACTCTTTTCTTCATTCCTTCACAATGGTCCATTCCATTCCACCTTTCATTCCTGCATACCAAACGCTACCTTAATTCATGAAGTATGGGAATTGGAAAGATTCAAATAAAAAATATATATAAAAAGTAAAACTTAGAGGAGTAGATTACAATATCCACATCCCAACCAAACATAAAGGTCTAGAGTGCAATATTCTCGTCAAAACATCAAATATCCATTTGCTTGTTGGTCACTCGATGTAAAATAACATGAACATTGGTGCACCCTTTTGCGCCTCAACGCCTCTGCACTCCAACCTAACGACCCGGTAATTGACTAATTTCCCTGTGGCATTTCGTCGAACACCTTCTGGGCCTTATCTTTTTTTTCTCGTTTTGACAGAAGTATTCGCTTAATTTGCTAACTGTGTTGCGTTTTCATGTGATGTTTCAATTGCAGGAATTATAATGTTGTTGGTGCTGACAATTATGCAATTGAAAGCCATAGTGTAAGCTACTTGATCAAGAATGAAAGGGGGAACATGGTTCTGATTATGAAGGATTGTTTGCTGAATATACCTTCTGGACAGTTTTGGATGTTGCTTGGGCCTAATGGGTGTGGGAAATCAACTCTTTTGAAGGTATCAAACTAATTATAGTAGCTTGAACAGGTTGACATTAGCAAGAGGTTGGACAGGAGTGGGGGGTTGAACATGGGCAAGAGGTTGGTTGGCATGGGGTCTTGAAGTTGACCGACAAAAGTTAGCCAAATGCCCGTACCTGCCACAGTTAATGCATAGGCGACATGGCACTACAGTGGGATGATGGAACCTACAGGTGTTGCATAAGTGTTGGTTTCCCACATGGCCTTCTAGTGGGAGCTTGGGCTGCTTGAGCTACAGGTGCTAGTAGGGCTATGGGAGTTGCTTGGGTTATAGGAGTGGCTGAAGTAACATTATAGTTTTGATTAGCCTTGCGTTTTTTATTGTTACGAGAGGTTACGGCCTTAGCATTTTGGGTTGTCACGGTAGTAGCTTTCTCCTCTTCCTTTTGATCTTCCTTCCTAAATATTATTTTCGCTTTTACATGATTGTTAGTTAAAATAGCGGCTAGTCGAATAGCTTCTTCAACAGTGGCGGGTCTGCTTCCCAATACATTGCCTTGAATCTCGACAGGCAAACCGCCAACGATTTTTTGATGGCTCGACCATAGCAGGTATGAGTATACTGAGCTAGTAGAATCGCTTAGTATAAGCAAGGTTTTCTCCGCTATCCTGCTTAAGATGATAGAACTCATCCTCGAGTTTCTTCAGTTCGTTTCTAGGGCAAAATTCCTCTTCCGATCAGAAATAGATGCGGTTTTTTGTGATTCGAATCTTAAAGGTCCGTTATGGGATGAGGTTTGATTTATGAAGGCAGTGTTGGCGCTTATTGTTTTCTGGCGAATTCTTAAAACCCACCGTGTTTAAAGTTTAAAGTAAATTTGTTTAAGATTAGGTATTGTAAATTGTTGTTCTAATGATAGGTGTGTTATTGTTACTTTTGTTAAATGTTATGATTGTGTTTAATTATGCTTTAGGTTTATTAGCAGGTGGTGGGGAAGTGACCGGTGATCAGATGGCGAAGGTGGTGGTGGAGGTGGTTGCAGTAATATTCAAGATAAAAGTTCAAGTGGAAGACTTAGTGATGATGTTCCAGTAATATTGTTTGATCCTCTGGCTGATCAAATTATTGAAAAAAGTTGTTCTCAACTCTGCGGAACAATTGCTTAAAGAAAACACAACACATGTATGTATAAATAGTTTTTATTTGACCTATATATTGTTGTGATTACATTTATAATTATTAATTTAATAATAATATTTCATGTTTCACAGGATGTCGAAGAAGTTAGATTTCCTGTGGATTTAAACAAGTTGCTTGGAAAGATGTTTGCTTTTAAAATTGAGATAACAACTTATAATTTGACTAATTTTGATGAAGTGTATATTGTTACAAACATGACTAATGATGAGTAAATTATTAATGAGCTCAAAGAAAAGTTAAAGATTACCAAGGTATTTTTTATGAAAATAGATGATTCATATTAATACATTAATATTTACACTTTTTAGAATTCTATTATTAGTCACTTAGTTTTCACATTTGTCGCAGGGAAACAATAAACAATTTATCCAAAGAAAAACTCCTATCCTAAGCGTTAAGAATGATGATGCTAATACCATATGTGATATCAATAAAATGTTGTTTGACATGTAAGGGTTTCATCACCATGATCAGAGTACTCAGTTTGACATTAATCGAAGAATCTTAAAAAAATTTAAAAAGCAAACCCGATACATATGATTTCATAAAACACGTTGATTATAATATGTTTATTTATTTTATTCATTGAAAATCAAAGTAAAAGCATATTAGAATATAATTTAAAAACAAACAATAAGACATTTTGTATGGGTTTACTAAACATTTTTAAACTGAGATCTCACTAACAAATTAAAAGTTTTTATCTTTACATAAAAACTTTGAATACACATGGAGGTAAAGGTTGGATACTGATGAAACCTAACAAAAAAATTGTGGTGAGAAGGGAAAGAAGAAACTAATGAGGTTCAAAATGTTTTTTATGTACTTTTGATTATTGAAAACTAAATTTTCCTATCCCGGGTGATAGCCTAGTTCTATATTATATATCATTATCAACATTTTATAAAAAATAAGAATTTATAAAGATAGCAAGAATTGCATGGTCAACTAGTCCTTGTACGAGTAACCGAGAACTTATAACATCTGGCCCCTAATAGTTGAATACCATCCAATATTATTTGTTTAGCTAACATTTTGTGGAAACTTCCCAGAAGCTTGAGTGGACAAATCGGCTTTTTTCACAAACCAAACGGTCTGGTTTTTTTAACTGGCAAAAAAAACCGGTTCATCAAAAAAGGTTCTGTTTTTTAACCGGTCTGATGTAATGAAAACCCAAACTGGTAACAACCGGTTCGAATCGGGTTTAAAACAGGATTGGGACCAAAAAAACGGTTTGAAAACCGGTTTTTTTTACAACCGGTTCGGGTTTATAAACCGGTTTCAAAGATCGAGAATACGAACTGGTCTACAAACCGCCGGGTCGGATTGGGTTGAAACCGGTTTTACACAAACCGTTTTTTTTTTTGCCCCTCTACATAACACTTGTTTGTGTTCTTCTGTAAACGATTAAACAATGTTTTCCATGATAATTGAAATGTGCTTTAAAACTAAACATGTTAGGTCATCTTTTTCAATCAGTTGGTTTTCATCATTTAACATACTTGTTCTTTGTATTGAAAAAATGAATCAAACAATAGACATTTGTTATGGATTTATGGTTTATAAAAAACAAGACAGGTTCATATCATACCTGTAAATAATCATACATGCCCACAGCGGTTAACGCTTTTGCAACTCTCAGTTTTGTTTCATCGTTGGTTAGATTAACCGTCCAAGGCCAAACGCCACATCAGCTTCTACAGTAGGCATAACAACCTAAAAGCATGAATACATGATCTCTTAAAGCAGCTCACATACACATATAGAATTCAGTAATGTCCCAAATTTTGTTAATCCATATAATTTCATATAGAAAAACTAACTTGGTGATCTGGGTTTTGGGTTTTGTTAATCATACAGAAACTGCGTCTGTCGGTACAAGGATTAGAAAAACTAACTTGGTGATCTGGGTTTTGGAAGACATAACTTCTAGGTTCCTCACATACACGAAACCGTCTGTTGGGCTTAGTAGACCCGCCAAGATCTGCACATAATTTATTACATAAATAACTCTATGTGTAACACATAACAGAATCCAATATTTACAACATAACACATCAAAATCACATTTCAAAAGATGCATTTGGTATAAACTATAATCTCATTTGTTTCCAAATCTCAATCCCTAATTTTCAACCAGTTAATCATCATTATCAGAATAATAAACTGAGTGTCCCTCTTTTATTCAAAACTGGATTTGGATGCACTCTTTTTAGGCATTTTCAGTATCGCGTATCTGCAAACACGTGAAAGGGATCTACAAACGTTGAACAAAAATAAGGTGAGACCATGTTTGAATTCTGTAGTTCTAGCTAAAATCCTTGAAAAAGAAAACAAATAACTGGTTGTGTGCCAGCTTTGATCTATTTACATATATCGTTCTCACTGAAATGCTTGAATTCTTAACCTTTAGGTTATGTTTTTATCTAATGAGTCAAACATGTATAATAAAAAGAATTTACTAAAAAGAAAATAAGTCAAACGGGTCAAATTTCATCCAAGGGATATCATTATTGCATAAATAAAACCCTGACATCATCTTATCCAATAGATAGGCTATCTTGAAATGAATATATAAATATAAAATTATATATATTTTCAAAAGGAATAATACTAACTAATTTCATCATCAGATTCATCAAAAACACAAATAAAAAGACATGAAATGCCTGAAATTGACACAAAAAGGCAAAAACATCAAAAACAACTATCAAAATCCCCTGAGGCGCAGCTTTCTTAGCGCCTCAGCCCCTCTGAGGCGCATCTACAATAAAAACCACATGAAGCGCCGAGCGCGCCTCAGGCTCGTTTTTTGGCCGTTTCGCACGCCTCAAGCGTTTTTTAAACTATGGAAACGACATATGAGTTAACCCTAGGCTTGAATAAACAGAAACTGACAACACCACCTTGCCTTCCAGCTCTCTGACTAATTATAAAAAATCTATGGCATACAACTTCTGAATAACCCTAAGATTGAATTTACAGAAACCGTCTCAAAACTATTGCTTCCGTTAAGCCCATCGACCATTTTCAAACACAAAGAGTCCATATGCAAGAATCGTCTGATATCAGTCATACCATTCAATCTAGTTAAGCAAAGGCAATTAATCACATGGTAAAATTGTAAAACATGTGTGTCACAACTCACAACAATCTTAATATTTTTTTCATCAGTTCATGTACTTGTTTCAGTTAAATACTTAAACCTTTCATCAAAGAGCCTAACAACTTTGCCTCTTGGTTGAAAAAAAAGTGTGCCTAGCGCAACAAGGCTCAAGACCCTGCAATTTCAGTAGCATAAGCCACGCTTTTTTTCAAAGAGCACACCCGAGGCGCATTTGTTGGCAAAAGATACGCCTCATGTATTTCTCATATTTTTGTGCAGTACGTTGTTGTACAGCATGCTTTTATGGTTGCACATGTCTATAAACATATATAAAACTCACTTGTCTCTAAACATTGAGTAAACGATGCTAGAAACCTATAAAGATTATATAATTATTTGCGCCTCGGGTATGGAAAGCGGTAGCCTCGGGCACCTCGGGTTATAAAACTTGTCGCTTTTGTAAGCTTCTCGCTTTTTAAAACCAAGGTTGCACTCCTAACTAGATTTCAAACGATAACCTACAAACTTGGTTATATTTACAGGTTTAAACCGACTCGATTCACAATCCGCTGCTCCAAATTGAACGAATTTGAAAATCAACAAAGTATTTATTGATATTAAACAAAATAGGAACCCTAACTGACCTAAATCAAAGATATTTGTATATAAGAGTACGCATATATATGAAAATTTGCTGAATTAGTAATGTTTGTAGAGGGAACATACAAGGCAGGGTAGAATATAAGCTGACGGAATGGCTCCGACGAGTTCCGGCGAAGATGCGGCGGTGAAAGTGTATAGAGATTGAACAAACCAAAAAAAACCCTTGTGTTGTGTTCCCCGGTCTAAATAACTTTGAAGATATATTTGTAATTTTCATTTTTTAATAACTTTGAAGATATATTTGTAATTTTCATTTTTTTTAATTTAACTACACATAAAATCCTTAACACAAAGTTATATTATACATTTGTCACCTTGAAACACAAAATTATATTATATAATTTCCTTTTCGTCTCATTTTTTATCTTCTTAACTCATTTTTTTTCTCTCAGTTGTTGAACCCGAGAACACAATGGTAAAAATCTTCTAGCTAATAGCAAGTTAAAAAAAACATTTAATTATACTCTTAAGACATGTGAAATGTCATTTTACATCATATAGGTGCACCTCATCAAAGAAATTTTACTGGTAAAATAGTGTAGTGATAAGACATGTGAAATTAGTGGGATATATATATGAAGTTTGAAATTTAAAAAAATAAAATAATTAAATACATAACATTCACTAGCCATTGGCTAGTTTTTTAAAATCCACACATTTCTCATCATGTGGCCAACACAACATACAAAGGACAACACTTCACATGGGGAAGGGTTGGTGGCCTCGTGGTTGGCCCAATCACGAGCCAAGGACGTTCTTGTGGATGATAACTTGATGTACAAGATATTAAAAATTAATCAAATTATAGCCTTGATATTCACTATTTTTGTCTTTCACTAATGTCATTAAAATTTATACTCACATTTATTATTTACATCGACTAATATAATAAAAAAATTTGCTGAATTGACCACTTTATTATTTACTTAAAAACAATAAAAAGAAACTTTAATAATTAATCAAAAAGTTCAAACAATATCAATTAAGTTTTGTAAGTGTTGCGCTAAAGTTATTTAAATATTTTTAAGAAAAGATCACTCAACTTTTAATATATGTTATGATGTTGTAATTTATTTATAACTGTTATTATTACTTTTTTTTTGCCAAAATTAACAATAATAATAATAATAGGCTTAAATAGAACATATATTAAGCTTGCTTACTATTTAGTGATTATTTTAAATAAACAAAATTTCGTGTTCAAATTTGTTCGTGAAGAAAATGTATGTATCCTTGTTCGTTTCATTTATATACTCTAGATGAACGAAGAAAATTGACGTGTTCTTGTACTTTCTACAATTCGCTAGTAGATTGCCCAATGCTTCTAAAAGTTGATTTGAGTGATGGGTTGATAAAGGATGGGTTATTAGTATTGCTAATAACCCAATTTAGATAAATATATAAACATGAACAAATCATAAACGAAAGCAAGTAACCGGGCATAAACGAAAGCTAATGAACAACCATAAACAAACATTTACAAATGAAAGCTAATGAACATTTACCATAAACGTGACATGTGTTCAAGTCTTTTCATCTAATTAAATAAACAAATCGCTTTGCTTTTCGTTAGTTTCTCAAATAAATGAACTTTCCACCGAGGACAACACTCGATTCGTTTACAAACCTAATTTATGTTCCAACTTGTTATAAGAAAAACTTTGTTTTCCATAATGAAAATTACTCTAAAAACGCAATTATCTTATCTGTATACAACCCCAAACTAATAATGATTATGAAGATCTTAATCCAACCTGTTTGTCATATCATTTAAGCTGTTTTTCATGGGCACAAGAGTTAGTGGGTTATGGCAAATAACAACTTTAAGAGTTCAACATAACTTGTGAAGATCATTTAATCCATTTTGAACGAGTTCCAACCCGACAATCAGTGGCGGATTCAGGAATTTTGGCGAAGGGGTTCCCTATTTTAAGCATTCCAAAATCGTATGTCCAAACATATAAAAAAATACCGGTCGGTTTGACGGTTCGGGTCGGGTAAGATTCATCACAGAATAAAAATACGATACAATAATGATTGTTAAAAACAAGTGATTACTGATTACCTACAAACTACAACTTCTTGATGGGTTAATTAATCTGTGGTTATCTAATTTGAAAGATTCATTGTTTAATCCACAAGACCACAACAAATATAGGTACAGCAGAATGAAAGTATTATATAAATTGAGACTTACAATCAACAAATTGAAAGTTAACTCTAACAAAAACATGTAAAATAGAAAGTTAAATGAACCTAATTATCTAAATGGTTGAACCTGCGTGAAGATTGAGGGAACTCCGACGTCCGACGAGGTTGTGGCACGGTCGACCGTGGCCGGAAAGTGGAGAGAAGGGCGTCTCGTTCGGTGGTTTGGGTTTTCTTTGTGTGGGCGTTGTATAGTTGTCTGAACTCTGAAGAAAGGGGCTGGCGAACTAACATGTTAAACCCTAGATTTAATTCGTTTTTTAATTAAAAAAACAAAAAAAAATACACAAAAAACAGAAAAAACAACACTCGAACTCGTGACCCCAGAGTAAACAAGCACGCAGACAAACCAGTGGACCAGCTTACTCCTTTGTTTGAAAGGTTCCCACAAAATATTAAGGGGTTCCTTCAGAATTTTGTATGTAACTTAACACTATAAATTACAAACCGAACGGGTTCCTGGGAACCCCCCACCTTAGAGTAAATCCGCCCCTGCCGACAATAACTTTGGGTTGGAACCTCTTCAAGTTGCATTCTCCCATTAGTCTGTCCCATACAGAGCGGATCACTGTAGTCGAAGCATATATGTCAATTAAGAACGAAATGAATACCTTGGTTGATATCGAAAGAAGATAATCGAGGACAAGTAGAATTTAGTGATGCTATGTTACATAGGAGGATACAAGCACATGGTTATCATGAGTTGATATTGTCGGTGTAAGAGGCTTTCCACGCTTCAATTGAATCCATTATGACGGATGGTTCACCATGCATCACCACCTTTCCATTATGAAGGAGTATATAAAATAATTTAGCATTAGCATTTGACGAGTATATGCCTACAACTCGTGCTTAGGTCACGGCCATTAGTAACTTAAATGAGCCGAGGATATTCAGGACACGCTCGAGTTAACCCCCAATGTTTAAGTTATTAGACAATACATATTAAACAGGTTATGAAGATTTTATAACCACAATCCGGTTAAGTGATCCCATACCCGACCAAGAGGTAATAATATACCGTATCCCAAGCCCGTATAGGGAAAATAGGTTAAAAGTATTTACCTTAGCTAGCACTTCAAGGTTTTATTAACTCAGCTGTTTAAACAAAAGATAAGTATGGGTAGCAATCTACTGGAAGGCTCTAGTCTGGAATGATGGTATAAATAACCAATTAGAATGCTAACGGTTTCTATTTAAGTCATAGACTTGGACCGGCTAGCTTAAAAGATAATTAACAGTACTAAACGCTCGATTAAGCGATTACCAAAATAGAATGTAGTTTAAACCCAAAGAGTACTTGGACTTGTATAATATGGGTAAACTATTTACATTCTGGAATTTGATATAAAAATGAAAAGGTTAAATATGTTTTGGTTAAATTACGTAAACTAGTCACATAAGCTTAACCGTACGCATATAAGCGATACCGGGTAACCGGATGAGACCTGGACAAGTTCCATATGCCATTATGTTATAATATCAGTTGGATATCAACATGTATGCCCGTTTAGGTTTTAAAATCAAACTAAGCCTCATAAGGGCATTTTGGTCATTTTACGACTTATAAAAAGAGCTTGCAAGTAAACTGATGTCATGGTCATAAACATTCTGATAGCTAATTTATGATGTTATATTAGTAGGATATCAAATGTGTGTGGTTTATGCTTTAAGACCAAATTATGCACCGTAGGGGCATTTTGGTCATTTTACACATAGTTTGAGAACTTATTTAGGATTTTGAGTTCATGACTTATACCTACTGTACAAATTATTAAAAATGATTTATCAAACTGGTAGGTAATAGGTCTTGGTTCATATATATGGTTTTAAACCATACTATGCTCCGAAATGGCAATAAAGTCGCTAAATGACGATTTAAATGATGTCTAATGAAAATTAAAGTTATGATTAGGTTTATATAACCATAATATGTTATTTAATATAACACATCAGTGGGTAAGAGTTTTTGTACAAAAAGTTTGATTAAAAGCCATTTTATGTGCCACAAGGGCATTATCGTCATTTATTGGCATTATACAAGAACTTGAAGTTAAACCCAGTTCACAATCTGACTTAGCATGTACATGTTCTTTTTCTTTTATCGTCATTTAGGTTTTTGCATGTACATGTTCCTTTTCTTTTGTAGACAAGATTATGGACACTTGTCACTCTATGGTTCCTTCTTACACTTCTTATTTATATACTCCTTTGTCACTCTATGGTTCCTTCTTACACTTCTTATTTTTATACTCTTTTGTATAATAACTCAACCCTAATAATTAATACCATCCAATATTACGTGTTTAGCTAACGAGTCACGAGGAGCTCGAGTGGAAACTTCCTAGAAGCTTGAGTGGACAAATCGTTTTTTTTAAAACCAAACGGTCCTGTTTTTTTAACTGGCAAAAAAAACGGTTCATCAAAAAACGGTTCGGTTTTTTAACCTGTTTGATGTAATGAAAACCCAAACTGGTAACAACCGGTTCGAACCGGGTTGGGACAAAAAAACGGTTTTAAACAGTTTTTACAACCGGTTCGGGTTATAAACCGGTTTCAAAGATCGAGAACATGAACCGGTCTACAAACCGCCGGGTCGGATCCGATTGAAACTGGTTTGACACAAACCGTTTTTTTTTTCAAACCGGTTTTTCTGCCCACCTCTACATAACACTTGTTTGTGGTCTTTTGTAAATGGTTAAACAATGTTTTCCATGATAATTGAAATGTGCTTAAAACTAAACATGTTAGGTCATCTTTTTCAATCAGTTGATTTTCATCATTTAACATATTTGTTTTTTGTATTGAAAAAATGAATCAAACATTTGACATTTATTAATGTTTATAAAAAACAAGACAGGTTCATATCATACATGTAAATAATCATACATGCCCACAGCGGTTAACGCTTCTGCAACTCTTTGTATTGTTTCATCGTTGGTTAGATTAAACCGTCCAAGGCGAACGCCACATCAGCTTCTACGGTAGGCATAACAACCAAAAAGCATGAATACAGGATCTCTTAAAGCCGCTCACATACACATATAGAATTCAGTAATGTCCCAAATTTTGTTAATATATATGATTTCATATATAATCATATAGCAACTGCGTATGTGGATAAAAGGATTAGAAAAACTAACTTGGTGATCTGGGTTTTGGAAGACATAACTTCTAGGTTTCCTCACATACACGAAGCCATCTGTTGGGCTTAGTAGACCCGCCAAAATCTGCACATAATTTACTATATAAATAACTCTACGCATAACACATTACAGAACCTAATATTTGCAACATAACACATCAAGAATCACATTTCAAAAAACGCATCAATAACCAGTTAATCATCATCAGAATAATAAACTAAGTGTCCCTCTTTTATTCAAACTTGGATAAACTGAATCAAAATTTGGATTAATCTTTCACCTAACCACAACCAACATAACACCACCCTCAAGGGTAAAATGGTGTGCCTCATGTAGGCATGGTTCAATATTGGTCAAAACTAGGGTTCGTATGAGGTTTGTATGTAAAATCAACCTAAGGAAAGAACAAACTATAACAAATTTACTATGTAAAACTAATGATAGATGTGCAGCTTCTGATTGTAATTAAAGCTAATTTGGTTGTACATAGATGCACACCTCTTTTAAACCAAGACTACCATTGAACGGGGGTGTTCATAAACCGCCCCAACCGACAAACCGAAGAAAGTCGGCTGGTTGGAAATATGTACGGGTTTGCAGGTTTACAATATGGAACTTGTAACTGACCGTTTAACATTTGTTATTATTACTTTTTTTTATTTTTACAATATGGAACTTGTCATTTTTTAACTATAATACAAATTTATGTTAAAAAAAAGTATTTTGTTGTCTAAAACCACAAAAACAAACCGTAAAACTGTGAAAACCACCCTCCAAAAATTCTAGTTACCAGTTAGCCCCAATTTTTCATAAAAAACCAGCTGAATCGGACCGAGAACACCCCTACCATTTAACTACGGTTGTAAAAATCCTAACTAGCCTCCGATTAGTCGCTAGTCCCGGGTTCACCGAGTAATTTTTATCCAATCGACCAATTAATTAGTAGGTGGTCAACAGTGGTCAAATCCAGTCCTAATTGGCTAAAAACCCGAAGCAGTCTAGTGAATTCCGGCAATTAATCCTACCTAAGATAACATGGGTCAAAGAAGGTGTTAAAAGATGTCTACTTAAAAAAATACAAAAAAATATGTGTTTGTATACATAGAAAACTGAAAACTACATATAAAATCTCAATCTGATAATCCCTATTAATCCTGATTAACCGCTAGTTGATACCCCACCGCCGACTAGCGCCTAGCGATTTTTACAACCTTGCATTAACCATTGTCATGGCATCACCACTAAATTCCGGTGGTTATTACCCTTTTGACTTGATTTTGATTTTAAAAACAATCCATTGTACTAATCCAAATTAGGGCAAATAGTTCATACTTTCCAATCAATAAGCTTGCTCAACAATTTCCAAGCTACTATAATTAGTTTGATACCTTCAAAAGAGTTGATTTCCCACACCCATTAGGCCCAAGCAGCATCCAAAACTGCCCAGATGGAATATTCAACCAACAATCATTTATAATCGGATTCCTCATTTCATTCTTGATCGAGTAGCTTACACTATGGCTTTCAATTGCATAATTGTCAGCACCAACAGCATTAATGTTCTTGTAATTGAAACATCACATGAAAACCCCATATAGCAATACAATCAGTACGAGAAACAGTTACCAAATCAAGAGATTATATTTGGTCAATGCGTGAAAAAAATATATAAAAAAGGTCGACAAGAAGGCGTTCGACGAAATGCCGCAATGAAAATGAAATTACCGAGTTGTTAGATTGGAGTAGCCGGGCGTTGAGGCGTAAATAGGCGCACGAATGTTCATATTATTTTACATAGAATGCATAGCAAGCAAGAGGATATTTGATCTTTTGATGGAATATTGCAAGCTAGTCCTTTGAGTTTAATTGGGTAAGAATATTGCAAACTAGCCCTCCGAGTTTCACTTAGTTTATAATTTTTTTTCTTTCTCATGAAGTATCAATCAATCATACCCAGTGTAATCTCACACATAGCAAAAGCTATTTGTAGGGTCTGGGAAGGGTGGGATGTAGGCACACCTTACCCTTATCTTTGAGGATAGAGAGTGCTTCCAATGAAACCCCAGCTCCAAAGCAATGTCCAAATATAAAAGTAAACTAAAAACAAATAAATGCATGTAGCTATTCCTCAAAGCAAACAAAATGTATCCAGAACTAAAATGCTCAATATTCACATATAACATACCACATATGACCAAACAAATAACATATACCATGTAAAGGCCATCAAATAATAGAAAAGCTAAGGACATAAGACAAGAATCTAAAAAACAGACGTATGGCATCCTCTTAGAAGTCCTTAACCTTAATTCTACGCCTCCACCTATCCTCGACCATGTCCTTAGAGAGATGAAAGTCTAACAGATCCACCCTAAGGCGCTCCTCCCAAGTCAGTTTTGGCCTATCTCTACTCCTCCTTCCCTCCACAGTGAAGGCTTCCACGATTCTAACCGTGACCGTCAACCGTCTCCTCCTAACATGCCCAAACCATCTTAACCTTCCTTCCCCCATCTTATCTATACTTGCGACACCTAATCTATTCCTAAATACATCATTTCTTATCATATCCCAACTAGTATGTCCACACATCCACTTAAGCATTCTCATCTCTGCTACCTCCAGCTTACGTGCTTGTGCCTTTTTGGTAGCTAACATTCAGTTCCGTATAACATAGAAGGTCTAACTGCAACCCTATAAAATTTCCCTTTTAATTTTACTTGAAACCTCTTATCCTTTAACATAGAAGATCTAACTGCAACCTTTTAAAATTTCCCATGAAGTATGAACGTGGTATTTATGAGGCACATCAAAACCTTATGGTAAAACCAATTTTTTGGTATTTCTACCAACAAATATGGTATAGTTGGGGAAGAATTTTATAACACAAGATCAAATCTCGTATATCCTCAACTCTTACCTCCACGATTATAATATTTTGAGGGCATAGAAGCTTAAAGAGATTATTTGAAGAATGGATCGATATAAAGATTGAACAATGATAACTACGATAAAGGAAAATAAAACAGAGAACAAATCTTGAGGAAGCTGGGAACGAGGCCATTGTTATGAATGTGGGTGGGGATGGTTTTAATTGTTTTTTTTCCTTTTTTATGTGTTAAGTTGAGTATAAGTAGGAGTTAAGAAAAAGATTAAATTGTTTTCCTTTTGAGCGCGGAAATAACGTAAAAACGACACAGCAACCTTTTGAGGTTAATAACATTTCATGATCCCATCCTCATAAAAACAGTCCTCCGTTTGGGAGCTTAACAACCTTCAAATAAACCTTTTTCCATAGCTAACTTTATCATCATCGAGAGACCTCTTATGGAAATTATGAAAAGGAACTGATGGATCGAATCACTCTGTCTACCCCAACGTTCCATAGGGAACTCATCTGTATGGGCACAATTTTCATGAACCGAAGTGCGATCCTATTTGAGGTGCCCCAAATCCAATGCCTCCAATGTTTCTATTTTCATATATCCTAAATCATATTTAAGGAGTTAACTTTTTTTAACTCAAAGTTTAAAAAATGTGTTAAGTTGAATTGTTATGATTTGAAAAGGTTTGGTTAATTCTTTTAGTGACCATTAAACTATTATTAATCAAAGTATATTTTACTTATTAATATCTTATTGATTAATTTCTATTAGAATTTTACCTAAGTTCAAAAATTTTGTCACCTCAAACTAGACAACGGGTAAGATTCATTTACTTTATATTATTAAACTTTATATACTATGATCATCAGGTAAGTTCGTTCTTTTCAAAATAGATAAAGATTTAGTAGAAAAAAATATGAGGAGCCATCTGAATTTAAGACAGGTCAAAAAAGAATTTTTAAATGGATTTTGGAATTTGACATTACAAAATGTTTTCGCACCATCAACTCATCCCATCTTTAAGGTGTTGCATTAGATTTAAGATATTAGATAAAACAGTTCATTAGAAATAAATACACCCTAGTCTAGTAAATGAAACAACTTGCTACATGAATTTAAAATTGGGATGTTGGATGGAGGATTTTAATGAAAATGACCCTCGTGATTTAACAACCATCTTGCAAGAGTATGGCTTGTATCAAAGTCAAATAAGAAATTCATTAAATATTAATAGTCTTAAAGAGTTGCGTAGTCGCGCCAAGGACGCAAACACCCTTAAAGAGGGCGCCAACATGGGCATGAGGCGGGGGCTTACGAGCAACTCGCAGAAGAGGGGACATTTTAATGATTTTTTAATATTAAATAATCAATACCACAGTTGGGTAAGCCCTAATAAAGTATTCCCATAACATACCTTAGTGATGTAAAGGATAAAAATGAGGGCTTAGTTGCCCATATGACTCACTTTTTGTCACACCCGGATTTCCACGAAGATCCCGATGGGTCCGGTAGGGAATATCGTGACATAAGATTGATATCATCATAGTCAATATATACTACACAGAATAACACAACGGAAGTCTTGAGTAAAATTACTATTACAAACCGATAATGTTCAAAGTTCAAAATAATATACAGACGGTTCGTAAAAAAAGATCCACAAGCGGATCATAAAATATAATAAAGGTGTTCAACAGACTTTAGGCACAACTAAGGACTTGCAAGATCCTATATGTTGATATCGAGCAGCTCCCAACCTATTTACGCGTTGCACCTGTAGCTTAGTCTTTTGAAAATACGTCAGTTTACACTAGTAAATACAAATAACCGACACATTTTGAAAATCTTTTCAAAATTATTTTAATTGCACGTGGCACATTTTTATAAATAACTTGAGACAATTCAAAATGAACTTGTATACAGTTTTACAGGTTTGTCAATACATATGGGGTCCGGTGCGAAAACCAAATAATATAATTAGCCGACACGCCACTTAAAAACTCACAAGGAGTATATAAAATAATTTAGCCTTATCATTTGACGGGTGTATGCCTACACCTCGTGCTTAGATCGCGGCCATTAGTAACTTAAATGAGCCGAGGATATCCAGGACACAGTCGAGTTAACCCATGATGTTTAAGTTATCAGACAATACATATTCAAACGGTTTATGAATTTATAACCACAATCCGGTTAAGTGATCCCATACCCGACCAAGCGGTAATAATATACCGTATCCCAAGCCCGTATTGGGAAAATAGGTTTAAAGTATTTACCCGGGCTAGCACTTCAAGGTTTTATTAACTCAGCCGTTTAAACAAAAGATAAGTATGGGTAGCAATCTACTGGAAGGCTCTAGTCTGGAATGATGGTATAAATAACCAATTAGAATGCTAACGGGTCCTATTTAAGTCATAGACTTGGACCGGCTAACTTAAAAGATAATTAACAGTACCAAACGCTCGATTAAGCGATGACCGGAATAGAATGTAGTTTAAACCCAAAAAGTACTTGGACTTGTATAATATGGGTAAACTATTTACATTATGGAATTTGATATAAAAGGTTAAACCTGTTTTGGTTAAATTACGTAAACTAGTCACATAAGCTTAACCGTACGCATATAAGCGATACCAGGTAACCGGATGAGACATGGACAAGTTCTGTATGCCATTATGTTATAATATCAGTCGGATATCAACATGTATGCCCGTTTAGGTTTTAAAATCAAATTAAGCCTCATAAGGTCATTTTGGTCATTTTACGACTTATAAAAAGAGCTTGCAAGTAAATTGATGTCATGGTCATAAACATTCTGATCGCTAATTTATGATGTTATATCAATAGGATATCAAATGTGTGTGGTTTATGCTTTAAGACCAAATTATGCACCGTAGGGGCATTTTGGTCATTTCACACATAGTTTGAGAACTTATTTGGGATTTTGAGTTCATGACTTATACCTACTGTAAAATACTTAAAATGATATATCAAACTAGTAGGTAATAGGTCTTGGTTCATATATATGGTTTTAAACCATACTGTGCGCCGAAATGGCAATAAAGTCGCTAAATGACGATTTAAATGATGTTTAATGAAAATTGAAGTTATGATTAGGTTTATATAACTATAATACGTTATTTAATATAACACATCAGTGGGTAAAAGTTTTTGTACAAAAAGTTTGATTAAAAACCATTTTATGTGTCACAAGGGCATTATCGTCATTTATTGGCATTATACAAGAACTTGAAGTTAAACTCAGTTCACAATCTGACTTAGCACCCCAAATGATCTTAATTATGATATCACATTAGTAGGTAATGAGATTTTGCCAAAGGATTATGCTAAAACCATTTTTGATGTTTAAAAAGGCATTTTGGTCCCTTAAAAGCATAGTATGTGATAAATTATGCAAACTCATTTTATGACCATAATATTACATCAAAATACGTTAAACATGTTAACATTAGTATCTAATTCATTTGTATGCTCATTTATATTTAAAACCTCATTTTTAATAAAAAGGGAAATTAGTCAACATAAGGCGTAGTAATGGAACTCGCAATATAAACTCAGATTACTACATGATTAAAGGTGCTAGTTGTAGCTCAAGTGTGATTTGGAAACTTGTTCAGTCGCTAACAAGTTGTGAAAGTGCAAGATACATGAAGAAACGAAGTCTAGGGACTATTCGGTGCTTAATGGAAAGTGGTTTGTGCTCTTATATGTAAGGGATTGGAAGAAATAAACGTCAGGGACTTAATTGTCATTTGCTGAAAGATGAAAAGATGAAGGAAGATGGAGTTGGAGCGCGACCGTCAACGACGGTGGCCTAACCGTCAGTGATGGTTGGGTGGTTTTTGTCGAAAAAGAAGCAGAAAGTATGTACCGTCACTGACGGTCACTCACCGTCAGCGACGTTTGGGTCAGACAAATGGAACAGCAGCTCTGGACCGTCACTGACGGTCCCTGGCCGTCAGTTACGGTCCGGTTGATGAAAAAACGCGGATTTTTGGTGTTTTAAGTATATTAGGGTTTTGGGATGCCTCCATTCATTATCTTATCATCTAGTAACATCCCAAGGCACTCGGGGGAGAAAAAGTTGAAGGCTTTTCCATCCAATCCATCAAGATTCTCCATCAAGTCATCATTTCAGTCATGAGTTCTTCATCGATCCAAGATTTCATTGATTTTATGTGCGAGATGAGCGGCTAAACTTCTCTGGTTTCCTCCGGATGGATGGGTCTGTCTAACTCGGTACTTTTATGTGTTTTTGATCATTGTAACTTGGTGATCTAAGCATTCGATGCTTTTCACCATGAATCTAATTGGCTGATTGTAACTAATTGCGTTTATTTGTCCTTAATTCTTAAGCATTCAATTCCTGAGAGTTCTAAAATCAGGATATATTTGACATGGGATTAGGGTTGGTAACTATAATTGATAATCATCTGGTAACCTCCCGTTAATTGTTAAACGGAGTACTTAGTCTTTGTTGTCACAATTGGTTAGTTAGGTTAAACATTTATGTCTATGTGAATGTTATGATTAAACACAAAATTGAACTTGTCTGCATAACCTGAATTCCGGAGGAACCATTCTTTCTCCATTTGATTACAACCTCGTTTTAATTCGTTAATTAGACAATCTTCACAATCAAACAAACAGATTTTCTATTTCAGTAATACTTAATCAATACTTTTCATTTTAACATTTTCCACAATCCTCCTCTGGTTCGATATCCGACTTACTCTAGCTACTAGTTTACTTCGTTTTTGCATGACACTAACGAAAGTTGTTGGGATTGAACCCTACAAAAGAACAGATGATAGAAAGCCAAAACAGGTCTGCTCTATATGATCCAAAATAAACAGAGTTTAGATTCACTCCTTCCAAAGACCGGCTACCAAACCACTGCTTGTTCTAACAACTGCCCTATGCCAAAGCTCTGCTAGTTATAAAGTCTGCTGATTCACCAAACCTCTGATGGGTCAAAGGTTTGCTTAAAAGTCAAAGGTCTGCTGGAAGTCAAAGGTCTGATTATCCTTTGAAGAACATCTGCCAGTACTTCATCAGAGCTTATGCTTATCAGTGGTTAGGGTCATCAGTGCTTTGATAACAGTGTTTAGGAAGGCAATGGTTAGAGTTGGTTATTGTTTGTTAGATGTCATTGTCAAAGATGATGTCACCTTAAACGATCAGTGGTTAGGATAAGTACTATAAATAGACAGTGCTTGTACTGTTCTATCGAGCTTTTCACATTTTTACACTTTATTGTACAACTTTTCTGTGTGTAAGCTCGGTCTGAGGGGGAGTTTAGTGATTCATACATGTAAGTTATCTTGTAATCATTTCAATCTTTTGGATAATGAAAACATGTTATGATAAAAACTATTCTCTCGTTGATTGTGTTATAGATGTTTAACTGTTCTTCCACTGCCGAGTCTTTATGATTTATCATATTATTATCAAATTGGTTAAAACATTACAATCAATCCAAACTCAGATCCAAACAACAGTCATCAAAATGGCGCCGTTACCGGGGAGGCGTGCGCAAAGTGTTTAAGTGGTAAGTTTAGTTAGATATAAATAAAAATCCAAAAATATTTTGGTTTTATTTTGTTTCCTTCAGAATTACGCGAGGTTTCTTTTGTTTGTGTGAAGTTATTTCCTCTGATAGTGAAACAAAAGGACTCTGGTTGATGACTAGTTCAATAGTTTTAAACGTCTTTCAAAACTTGTTCCTATAGACAAAATAGTTTGTACTATCTGGGATATACAACCTCTGCTGATTTTCTGTAAAGTGTCTGTACACAAGGACAAGCATGTTAATGAAGTTTTGACTGAAAAGGTTTCAAAAATTGATGCCATCAAAAATCTCAGAAGAACATTTGAAATGGTCTGTCAAAACTAACCTTGCAAATTATCAAATGTTTCTTTAAACTCACTAACATCAGACATCACTTTGTGAGGGATTGCTATGAGAAAGGTCTGATTTCTTTACAACATGTCCATACCTAGGATTAACTTGCAGATGTGTTGATAAAAGCGCTTGATGCTTCCACATTTGACAGTTTGAATTCTAGATTTGGAATGCTAAACATGGATCAAAAACAAATTTTCTTGTGATCCATGTGTAAATAGCAATAAAATGTTTTTAGAAATCCATAAATCCATACTTAAAAATAGTTAAAATTGAATTTTTCAATAAATCCTCAAAGTCTGTTCAAAGCTCCGATAACACAAAAACACTGTGTTTTAGAAAAATCTATCCACTGATGTGAAACCTCTGATAGTGTTAACATTTGGTCACAACCACTGATAGGTCAATCTATCAGTGGTTAGCCAAACAACTGTCTTCCATTGTCAATCAGAGGTTACACGTGGACAAATGCTATTCGACAGTTGTTGCATCAGATGCCACGTCATCATCACTTTTTGAAAACTCTATAAAACCCTATTTCATCCACAAACAGAGTTTTCACTTTTACTGTGCCATTTCAAAAAATCTCAAAATCATTTCATCTGATAATCATGGCACCCAAAGCGAAATCAACACAGGAACCACCGAAACACACCCTCAACATCAAAAATCCACATAATTATCTCTGTACTCTTGAGAAGACGAAGAAGAATACCGAGTTTCACGAAATCATTGATATACTGTCTTCCTCAAAGTACAAGACTCTGTTAACTTGTAATGCACCAATTTAGAGACTTCTGGGCAAATGCTGCGATTGAAAGTCTGAATCAAAAACCTTGGGCAATCACGTCAAAAGTGGGAGGGATTTTGGTTCCAATAACCCCACAAACCATCTCAGAGGTTTTTCAGATGAACGATCAAGAAGGTAAAACTTCTTTCCCTAAAAGTGAGTATCAAATTGTTTTGAAAAACAAAGGTATACAGGCGATTTATCAAAAGCTACTATGAAAAAGGGAAAATTCCCACCTCCTATGAAATTTTTGTTTCATACCTTGCTCACATGTGTTTCCAATAAGACAACTGGGTTTGATGAAATACCATTGAAAATTCAATACTTGGGGTATGCCATTTTGTCTAAATCTGATTACAATTACTCCCATGTATTATTTACTGATTTGGTAACAAATCTAGAAAATATGAAAAACAAAAGGGAAAATGCTTTCTGCTATTTCCTAGATTTCTAAGTTATTCTTTAAAACAAAAAAATCCCAAAAGAGAGTGCACATGTTCTTGTTCAAGGTGTGTCCTTTCAAATAAATAGTTTATCATCTGAAACGTATACTCGCCTTATGGCTAAAGAGTCAAAAGTTTCAAAAACACAAGCACGGGAGTCTGAGCAAAATTTAGATGAGTCCACATCTGCTCCTCAGACCTCAGCTGCTGAGCCCACTTCTCTTGGTGACCACAGTAGCAAAACCACTGCTGTGCAACCCACACCAAAAACATCTAAAAAGACCAAAAAGAAACTTTCAAAACCCACCAAACCTATCAAAAATGACCTTTTGGAAGATGAGATCCCAGAAGTTAATCCAGTGACATCACAAAAGTCACATGAAACTACTGCTGCTACTTCCTCACAGCAGATGGTAAAAAGATCTCCACCCAAAACCACAACTCCTCATGTTTCCTCACAAAAGGAACATGTTGTAAGCACAGGGGACCCACAACTGATAACATCACCCTCATTTGAGAGTATGTTAAAATGTCCATCTCCCAGGACAAATCTGCTTTCTACAACACTCTCCACATCCCAAATTACAACAACCACCACATCACTGTTTGAAACTCTTGATAGTCAGTCACAAAAAGGCCACTCTCACCAACACATTACTGAGAGCAAAACCTCCACAATGGCTGTGTCTAACAAAAATCAACTGGTTATCCCACAAACAGTTGAGGAGGCTACATCACTTGGATTTCCTGAAATCCTTGTTGATAGTTCAATAGGAGCAGCTACTACATATGTTGAATCCACTGATTTACATCTAGACAGTAGTTTCATATGTAAGTATCCTTTGAAGGCAACCACTAATGAGGCTACCAAGGTAACCTCTACTTTAGTGGGAAGACCCCAGTACCAAGAAAAAGGGGCATCTAAGGTTGAAGCAAGTGATCCATCACATGTTCATGATACCCTATATAAAACTACCACCTCTGGTAGGGGCTCAGATGCTCCTATTAACTTAGGAGATGAGCTAAAACATAAGGAATTGACAAATAAAGTTACAAAGATCGAGGCATCAGTGGGAGATATTAAAAATGTGCTACAACAGATGTTACACTATGCAAAATCTCAAAACACTGCTCAATCCTCTGCTCAAACCACCAGAATTGCAACACAAGTGTATCCTCTGCTTCAACAACACATTCAGCATGCTAATCAGTTATATGATTCACAAGTACAGACATTCAAAGAAGAAGTTGAGGCAAGGTATAAAGACACACAGGAATAGCTTAAAGAAATCAAGAGAATTCTCATTCCTGGCACTACCCCTGCACCTATCTTCGAAAGAGCTGATGATGCCAAAAAAGGGGAGAAAAATGACTCTGAGGAAAATCTCTCAGTAACTTCTGCTGAAACATCTGTCAAAGAAAAGGAATAGGGAGGTGATGAAACCCTAAAACTTCAAGCAGACGATGAAGATACACAAATGAGGATCGTTCAAAGTCATGTCAGGATAAAAGAGAAGGAGATGAAGGATGCCACTGCTGGTCTCAAAACCACTGCTGGTATTAAAAGGCTAACCACTGACGGTTCGATTGTATTGCCTTCCTCATCTCAGCAACCACCTGTCACAGTAGCAGATGCTGATACTACCAAAAGTACAGCAGATGTTATGATAGCAGTGGTTTGCACAAATGCCCCTGCACCAAAACTGGTTTATGCTAGAAAAAGAAGAAGAATGGGTACAGTGAAAAATGATGACATACCATCTTCACTTGTTGTCCAAACAAATCCAATACCAAAACCAGTCATCACCCATTCACCATCACTACAAATCAGCTTCGCTGAGTCACTCAAAGGTCAAAATCCAAAAAGAAATATTCCTATGGAGACATCATATCCCTTAGAGTTGGCTGCAGTAAAGGGAGAAATGCTACAATTCTATACAGAAGCTGTTCCATCCAAAAGAACCTTCCCATCTCTTCATGGCTATAGAAATCCCAAAACCATTGAGGATCATCTACAACTGAAGACTAGGCAAACCAAACTCATAGCAAAAGAAGAGATTGAAGGGAATGGAAATGCTTACTTATCAAAAAGGGAACAACTTGAGCTTAACAAGGTAAAAAATTAGAAGAGTATGCAAAAGAATTAAATGAGAAAATGACTGTGAATTCTCCAAAAGATGATCCTCAAATGAAGTAAAGGGCAAACCTCATCAGATTCATCATGAAAGAAAAACCCTATCAAGCTGAGGAGAACCAGTTCAAATAGTGGTCCATCCAAGCTCTCAAACAAGAAGCAGACAGAATTAACAGGATGAAGAAAGACCCTCAAATAAGATAGAATGCACTAGATTGGAAAAATGTTAAGAACCTAAGTGTAGATCTGGTCTTAGAAACAACCATTCAAGCCCTCAACCAAAGGAAGAGGCAGCTGCAGATGGATATGCAAGATCAGCAAAGGGATGCTAGCAAAAGTAAGCAGGTTATCACTAAGGAACCTTTGCCTGACTCGAATAAAGAACCATTGAAGCCTTTACCGAATTTTGAAGATCTTTTTCAAAGGCTTTCAAAAAGTTCACCTTTTCAATTCTCATCACAAATAACTCCTCTCCCAAGAAACCCATTGAACTCAAATATACTAAAGTGGCTCTCTGATAAAAAGACCCATGTATTGACTCTGCTCAGGTCCAATGGGAAAGTTGCGAGTATGCCAAGGAAGGATGCACTAAGCCTGGGTGTAGCTGACCTTCAAGATCTTTTGGAACTACAATAGTGCAGGGATGAGGATGATGAAGATTCCTTGAACTTTGAATCACAATTCAAAGAACAAATCAGGAAAAACTGATGAGACATAAAGATCATGAATAAATAAGAGTTTTGGCATCATCTGTTCTAGGGGAGATTGTTGGGATTGAACCCTACAAAAGAACAGATGATAGAAAGCCAAAACAGGTCTGCTCTATATGATCCATAATAAACAAAGTTTAGATTCACTCCTTCCAAAGACCGGCTACCAAACCATTGCTAGTTCTAACAACTGCCCTATGCCAAAGCTCTGCTAGTTATAAAGTATTCTGATTCACCAAACCTCTGAAGGATCAAAGGTCTGCTTAAAAGTCAAAAGTCTGCTGGAAGTCAAAGGTCTGAGCATCCTTTGAAGAACATCTGCCAGTACTTCATCAAAGCTTATGCTTATCAGTGGTTAGGGTCATCAGTGCTTTGATAACAGTGTTTAGGAAGGCAGTGGTTAGAGTTTGTTATTGTTTGTTAGATGTCATTGTCAAAGATGATGTCACCTTAAACGATCAGTGGTTAGGATAAGTACTATAAATAGACAGTGCTTGTACTGTTCTATCGAGCTTTTCACATTTTTACACTTTATTGTACAACTTTTCTGTGTGTAAGCTCGGTCTGAGGGGGAGTTTAGTGATTCATACATGTAAGTTATCTTGTAATCATTTCAATCTTTTGGATAATGAAAACATGTTATGATAAAAACTATTCTCTCGTTGATTGTGTTATAGATGTTTAACTGTTCTTCCGCTGCCAAGTGTTTATGATTTATCATATTATTATCAAATTTGTTAAAACATTACAATCAATCCAAACTCAGATCCTAACAACAGTCATCAAAATGACGCCGTTGCCTGGGAGGCGTGCGCAAAGTGTTTAAGTGGTAAGTTTAGTTAGATATAAATAAAAATCCAAAAATATTTTGGTTTTATTTTGTTTCGTTTAGAATTACGCTAGGTTTCTTTTGTTTGTGTGTGCAGGTGATCGTGATTGTGTATGCATCATACTAGGAACTCCGGGAATTCATCACCGTTAGTCTTTGATCCAGAAATTGAAAGAACAGCTCGACATACTCGGGTTGTACATCAAGGAAACAGAGTTCTGCAATCACCAGTAACAACATCAAAGGCAATGGAAAACTCAAGTGGTCACGAAACCCAGCCAGTCACTCCATCTCAACAAACCCAGTTCTCACTGATACCGACACAACCAGCACCAAATACAACATTACCACCTGAACCACAATTACAAACAACGCAACCTGCTGTTACAAATATGCCACCATGCCACCACCACCATTCCCGAACCTTAGTAACCTTCCACCTTATCCCAGCCAAACATACGAACAAACATCAACCTTTCAACACTCGTCACCTTATGTTCGGGTTATTGCTGACAACAATGCAACTCCACCAGATCAAACTGGACCTTCCAGTTCAACTGCTAATCTTCCTCAATCAACATAACATGCGTATTTCCAGCCTCCACAGCTGCCTCAACACTATTCGGCAAGAACAACTATGTTGAATCCACAGGAGGGTATGTATTGATATGAGGAGAGTTATGACAGATATGAAGGGTATGGAGGAAATCAGTATGATGGACAGATGATGGGGTTAGGAACTCAAATTGGGAATGGCACATGAATTCAAACAAATAATAGGGGAAACTATGAAACAGCAAGGCAGCAGCAATCAGTTCAGGCAACGCAGCAGGCAAATCAGCAATCAGGTAACACGTTGCCACAGTTTCAACAAGTACCATTCCAACAACAACAGCAAGTGCAGCAGCCTGAGCCATTAAATCAACAACCTTACAGACTTGACATTCCATTACCACCACCAGTGCTTCAGATGCCAGGTCAGACAAGACCTCTTCCTAGAAATCTAGCCCACCAGGTTAACCATCTAGAGGGCATCCCTATTAGATACAATCGGGGACCACTAAGAGGGGTAGAGAGTCATTTTAAACCGGCCATAGCAAATAATCATTCACCGGTAGTGGTTTCGCAATTGCGAGGGGAAAGGTCATTCGAAGTGCGTGAATAATCAATCGCCAGTCTGCCAAAGTATCATGGTCAAGCACACGAGGAGCCATACTTTCATTTGGCAGCATATGCTCGTTGCAACACAATAGGAGGTCAAGGGTTTACAGCTGATGATGTGAAATTGATACTCTTCCAATTCACACTTGAAGATAAAGCTCAGAAATGGTTTCATTCCCTTCCTTCGGCATCGGTCTTTACATGACCGGAAATGCAACAGTTTTTTAGACGAATTTTATACTGCCTTGCGGACGAACAATGCAAGGAAAGATATTCGGGGTTTCCGACAACAACAGGGTGAACTCTTTCATGAAGCACTGAATCATTTTAAGATGATGCTCAAGAATTGCCCACATCACGGAATTCAGCTGTGGGAATTACTCAATGCGTTTCATGAGGGTCTGACTGAAGAAGATGCGCGAGAAGTTAGTTCCACATCAAATGGCACGTTTGGCACTAACGATGAACTGGTGGATTGGGAATTTCTTGAGCGGACTGCTAGAAACTAGAAGCGGAAGGCTCAATCCTTGAGAAGCACTCGACATTCGGTAGTGCAAGTTGTAGAAAATCCACCCGAAGCTAGTGGGTCAATGCCTTTCTGTGGGCATTGTGGAGATCTCAGGCATATAGCAGATCAATGTACAACGGTTCTGGGTGGAAGTGGGGGTAGAAATTTTACCTTGCAATCTAACGCATATCATCAGGGCCTTAGGAATCATCCAAACTTGAGCTATGGGAACGCGAATAATCAGCTCAACGCTGGATTTCAGGGAAATAACCAATTTGGTGGTCAACGGAATTTCAATCAAAACCGGTTTCAAGGTAATTTTCAAAGAGGCTATCAGAATAATCAAGGAGTATCTAAGGGGCTTCTAATGACGCTGGAAGCAGTGATGTAATGGAAATGTTAAAAACAATCCAGCAAGATTTACAGAAGAGGACTCAAATGGATGACATGCGAGATAATGCCATTCAAACATTGACTACACAGATGGGCCAACTTGCAACTGAGATGAAAGAGTTGAAGCAGACTATTGGAAAACTTCCTAGTGACACTCAACTGAATCCCAAGAATGTGAAGAGTGTGCTAATTAGTGGGGTAAGTGTCTTTCCAAATAATGAGTTGAATGATAAGAGTTTAATATCTTCTGTGGGTGCCAGTTGTTCCTATTCAAGTGGGCAGTTTCAAAATTCATCAGGCATTATTTGATTATGGAGCATCGGTCAGTGTTCTTCCCAGAAGTCTGTATGACCAGTATGACTTTGGTCTTTGCACGAGTGTAATAGCACAACAACGTTTGTGGATGCGAGTGTGAAGCAACCTAGAGGGATGGTGAAAAATGTGACTATTCGATTGGGTGAGTTTTACTATCCGGTTGATTTTCTAGTTATTGATTTTGCTCCAGCACATACGAACGAGCAACCGCATGTAATATTAGGTCGTCTATTTTTGTTTAATGCAAATGCTCAGATTGATTGTAGAGGTGGGTTTGATACGTTAAGTTACCAAACTCGTAAGCTCTATTTCAATGTTTTGTTACATACAATTTCTTATGACCCTCGTGACCATGTTAGAAGTATGGGAAATTCTGACGAATCCAGTTCTAGTGAGGTAGAATGTTACAGGTTTGATGCTAAGGGGAATGAGGATATACGTGGAGAGCAAGATGTGAGTGAAGGTAATTGGGATGACTGGGGTTCGTTAGGTGATGATATGGATCGATATGAAGATATTAGAGGTGAGGAAGCCGAGGATTGTTGTCAGGATCTAAGTTTGAATTGATTGCGGTTTTTGTTACAAATAATGGAGAATGATTGAAAAAGAGAGAATAAGTGCAGCGGATCAATGGAAAACTTTTACAAAAATCAATCGGTCGTTTGTTTTCATCACCATCATGCTTTCAAGTAATTAAACTATTGCATGTGATTCACAAACTCCCCCTTAGCCCAATAACGATCGTTTGATAGTAAGAAATGAAGAAGATATGCGAATTGATCTTTTTAAGAAGACGAGTAATAACTGTTACATTGAGCGCCTATTTATACTAAGTATCTAACCACTGATCGTCTTTCAATGACGTCAGGGTTGAGAGTGACAGCTAACAAACGTAACTAACTACAAACACTGCTTAAACTAAAACTATCAGTGCATAGCACTGTTACATTGATTAACCTAATACTAGACTAAGCACTGCTGACAATCCTCTGTTCTTGTAATCTTCTATCAGCGGTTGAGAGTTTCTTCTGTCAGAGGATAAGAAACTGTGTGTTTATTGAATGCAGTAAATGCCCATCAGTGGATAGAACATTTGATGGTTTGGACCAAAGCTCGGATGGTGTATTTTGACTTTGTATCATCTGTTCCTTTCCAAAGGTTTGATCCCAACAATCTCCCTTTGGAACAGATGATACCAAAAACACCTTATTCTTGATCTTTATTCCTCAGAAAGAATTCTCTTATTTGACCCTTGAATTGTAGTTCAAAGTTAAGAGATTCTAAGTCATCAGCATCCTTCTCAAGCTCTAAACTTAGTAATTCGTGGAAGTCTTCTACTATAAGCCCATAAGCAGCTTCCATGGATAGTTTAGTAGCTTTACCATCAGACTTGAGCAGAGTCAATTCGTGGGTGTCTTTGTCGACCTTCCACTTTAGAATTTTTGGATCTGAAGGTTTTTTTGAAGGAGCCTTTATTCCTAAGGTTAGAAAAGGAGCTATTCTTGTCAGATCTTCTGTCAACTTGGTACTTCTATCATCTGTTGGATATTCCATCATATTTTTGATACCTTCTTTGATGAATACTTCCTCAAAGTCTCTGTCAACCTTCTCTGACATCTCCTCTTGCCTTTTTTGCTTTAGCAAGGCAAGTGTGGATTGGGCAGATGTTGAGCTAGGCTTTTTAGAAAGTTGGGCTTTGAGAGCAGCATCTTCTTTGGTATAATCGGGTTTAGGAGGCATTGATGGATCCTTTTTTCTTCTAGCTTCAAGCATTTTGTAAGTATCCGACACTCTTATCTCCCCCCATCTCATTACCTGGTTCTTTGACCCGTAATGATTCTGAATTAGCTCTTCTTTCATTCTTCTGAGCTTTAGGGTCTTTTCAGGTACATTCTTTTTATATTTTTTCCAATCTGGGCATGTAGGTTTGTTGTGAGGATCTTTTAGTTGTTGTTCTATTCTTGCACTTTCTTCTTGAAGTTCACTCACAGACCAATCTTTGAACTGTGCCCTAGTTGCAACATATTTCTTTGTTTCCATGATGTGTGAGATGTATTTTTCTTTCAGAAATTTATCATCTGCTTCAAAAATCTTATTTGATAGATTCTTTGAAAATCTTATTTGATAGATTCTTTGAAAATCTTTCCAGTGACTGGACTTTGCTCAGCTGGAACTGGAGTTGATTCTGCACTTCTCTATCACTTTTTCCTTTAGACAACTTCTTAGCAATATCCTCTGCCTGTTTTTCTTTGAGTTCCAGATACTATCAATATTTGCAGGCTTTGGATAACCTTGAAGAGATGGAAAATGTCTTTTGTCTGGATTTTCTTCAGCATAGAAAGATATGATTTCTTTGTTAACTGCAGGCAAATCAATACGAAACTTTATAGCTGCAGGAACCACTTCTTTTGAAGGAGCAGATGTTGTAGTTGGGGAAGCAGAGGTTAGATTTAACATTGGTGCAGATGCAAGAGGCATAGGAGCAGGGATCTTTTCTTCATTTATGATCTTTGTAACTTTCCTCCTCTTAAAACTGATTGATGGTGACGATGGATGGCTTGGAATTCTTGGTAGTGTTGGTAGTTGTTGTGTGGAAGTGGGAAAGGTGAGGATGGCAGTGGTTGTGATAATATCTGCTACAACCTCTGCTGTGTCAACAGTTGTTGGCACAACAGTTGCTGAACATCTGTTGGGGTGGATATGGGAATTGTGGGAGAAGATGTGGTTGATTATGAGATGACATAGGTTTTTGTGGTTGGATTGGTAGCAACTTTAGTTTTGAGAGGTGTGGATTCTGGTTGTCTTGCTTTTGAAGAAGATCTCCTCTTTGTTGAGGTACCAGTCTCTCCCTTTTCTAACTGCTGACCAATCTTTTTCTCAACCAGTACCTTGCCTTCATCAAACACAGTCTTCTTATGAGACATCTTTGTCCTAGCCAGGATATCTTTAGTTGTGTCAGGTTTCTTTGAGCCATCTGGCTTAGGGATATTCACTGTAGGCCTTGCCTCAACTTTTTGTTTCCCAAAGGTTTCTCCCCTTTTTTGGCTTGATCTGGACTCACAAAAATGACAGTAGGAGGAGATATACCAGTGGTGGTGAGTAAGTGGGCTTTGATTACCTTGATATCTGCAGCAGTATCATTGTATCTTGCATCAACCATATTCTTGAGTTCCATCATCTGATGCTTATGTTTTTGCTCCAGGAAATGTTTTTCTTGTTGAAAGATTGAAGTTATTGCAGATTTGAGATCAGCAGTGGTTGGAACAGAGGGTAGATTCTGAATAGTAATCAACTGTTTCAAAAGATCTTTAATTTCATCAACAGTGGTTTCAACATTTGTAACCCTCTCTGTCAATTCTTGGTATTTTAGCTCATCACCTAACTTAATAGGATCATCTGAACTCCTACCAGATGTGGTAGTTTTATCTAAGATATCATGAACAAGTGGTTTGCCACTTGCTTCAATCTTAGATGCCCCTTTGTCTTGGTTCTGGGGACTTCTCACTCGAGCAGAGGTTAGCGTAGTAGCCTCAGCCGTGGTTGCCTTCAACAAGGTCTTAGCTATGTAACCATTGTCCAATTGAGAACTTGGGAGTTCAGCAATTTTAGTGGCTGCCATTGTTGAACTATCACCAAGGGTTACATGTAACCCAAGGGATGTAGCCTCTTCATTTGCTGATGGTCTAGCAATTAGAAATAAGTCAGACCCAGCTTCTGGTTGATGTATAGTCTCATGGATGAGTTGTTGGGAAGTGCTGGATAATGTCTGCTCAATATCTATTGCATTCAGCAAGGGTAACATGGTAGGTGGTAGTGATGGCATTGGTGAGAGTGGCTGTGTAGAAAGCGACATTGCCCTGGGAGAGGGGCTGTGGAAGATAGAACCAAGTGATCCTAGAGCTTCATAATTTGATGTCCCTGTGCCTACAACCTGATCCTTTTGTGAGGATGCAGGAGGAGTTTGAAAGTCGGTTTGAGATCTTTCTACCATCTGCTGTGAAGAAGTAGCAGCAATGGATGGTGACTTTGGTGGTGTTACCGGGTTTACCTCTGGAATCTCATCTTCCAGAGGACCCTTTTTTGGTTTGGTGGGTTTTCGGGATGCTCTGAATGGTTTCTTTTTGGAGATTTTAGGCGTGGGTTTCAGAGCAGCGGTTGTGTTGCCCTGATCACCTAGAGCAGTGGGCTTAGTAGCAAAAGGTTGAGCTTGAACATTTTGTTCTTTGGAAAGTTGCTCAGCCTCCTCTACTTCTGTTTTTAAAACTTTGTCTTGATTAGTTATTCGTGTAAATGTTTCATGGTTTAGGCTGCCAGAGTTGCTAACTACGCCTTGTTTACTTGTGTTTGATTTGATCTGATCTTGCAAGTAAACACTCATGAATCTTGGATGTATCAAGAAAGCTTTTCTTTTTGAAATATTTTTAAAATTTATTACAAGATCATTGAACAGCACCTGGGAGAAGTTAAAATCAGAATCAGTTAAAATTGCAAATCCCAAATACTGCATGTTCAATGGAATCTCATTGAAAGCAGCTGTTTTAGCAGAGCCACATGTAAGTAATGTGTGGAAAAAGAATTTAATCTCTGCAGGAAAATTGGGTTTAAAAATTGTCATACCTTTCAACTGTCCGGTGTAACCTCTTTAAACAAACTCATGCTGCATCTCCCTCAAAGGAAATGATACACCGGATGTTGCATATCATTTAACATGAAGACTTGGGAGATAGATTGTGGGCTTATTTGCAGCTGTGTGCCACCAACTATGGAAGTGATGGAATAGGGCACATCATCAGCGGATGAGTTTATTTTAGCATTTGCCCAAAATTCTCTTAAAGAGTCGATGTAAACTGGGGCTTTGACTTCCAACATGTGCTTGAATTTTGATTCTTTCAGAATCCGGATCCTTGGATGATAGCGAGTGTTTGCGTCGGTTTCTTTGAGAATCGCAGTGTAGTTATGTGGTGTTTTGATGATTAGGATAAATGGAGGTTGTTCTTGTGTCGATTTCTTCTTCGATTTGGTTTTAGGAGCCATGATTTTGGAAGATTTTTGAGAGAAGGGCTTTGAAAGATTTGAAATCGCACAAGAAAAGTGAAACCTCTGTTTGGGGATAGAACAGGGTTTTATAGGGTTTTTCAAAAAGTGCACTTGATGTGGCGTCTGATGCAACATCTGTCGAATAACATCTGTCCACGTGTAACCTCTGCTCGACAATGGGAAACAGTTGTTTGGCTAACCACTGTTAGAGCAAAACTACCAGTGGTTGTGACCAAGTTAAACACTATCAGAGGTTCGCAGCAGTGGATAGATTTTTCTGTCCGACTGTGTTTTTGTGCTATCAGAGCTTTGAACAGACTTTGAGGATTTATTGAAAAAATCAATTTTAACTATTTTTAAGGATGAATTTCTGATTTTCTAAAAACATTTTATTGCTATTTACACATGAATCACAAGAAAAGTTGTTTTTAATCCATGTTTAGCATTCCAAGCCTAGATATCAAACTGTCAAATGTGGAAGCATCAAGTGCTTTTGTCAACATATCTGCTAGTTGATCTTTGGTATGGACATGTTGTAAAGAAATCAGACCTTTTTCATAGCAATCCCTCACAAAATGATGTCTGATGTCAATGTGCTTGGTGGTGGAATGTGAAACTGGATTTTTGATGATTTTTTCTACTGCTTGACTATCAATTTTGAGAGGAGTCCTCAAGGCAGTCACACCAAAATCCAGGAGTTGATTTTGAAGCCACAAAATTTGAGCAGTGCAAATTCCAGCAGCTATATATTCTGCTTCAGCAGTGGATGTGGATACTGCAACTTGCTTTTTGCTTTGCCAAGACAGTAAGCAATCGCCTAGGAATTGAGCTCCCCCAGATGTGGACTTCCTTGTTGTTTTACATCCAGCAAAGTCACTATCAGAATATCCTGCAAGCTCAATGTTACCATTAGCTAGATACCAGATACCAAGTGTGGGAGCACCTTTTATGTATCTGAATATCCTTTTTACACCAATAAGATCTGATTTTCTTGGCATTGACTGTGATCTAGCACAGACACATGTGGCAAACATAATGTCTGGCCTTGATGCAGTTAGGTACAATAAATTCCCAATCATGCTTCTATACAATGTTTGATCAACAAGGTCATCTCTGCCATCTACAGTGACTAGCTTGGATGTTGCCATGGGTGTGCTGCAAGGTTTATAATCATTCATATCAAATTTCTTAAGTAGTTCTTTCACATACTTATTTTGATGAATGAAAGTGCCTTTTTGCATCTGTTTGACTTGTAAACCAAGAAAACATTGCAACTCACCCATTGCACTCATCTCAAACTCTGCGGCCATGAGTTTTCTGAATTCTTCACACATGGCAGGGCATGTGGATCCAAAAATGATGTCATCCACATAAATCTGGACAAGCATCAAATCTTTTCCTTTCCATTTTAAAAATAGGGTTTTATCAATCCTACCTCTGGTAAAACCAATGGATAAGAGAAAAGTGGATAGAGTTTCATACCAGGCTCTTGGTGCTTGTTTTAGACCATACAGTGCTTTGTTTAACCTGTAAACATAATCAGGATGAAAATGATCCTCAAATCCAGGAGGTTGACAAACATATACTTCTTCCTTGATCTTTCCATACAGGAATGCACTTTTGATGTCCATTTGATACACCTTGATGTTGTGGTTAGCAGCAAAAGCTAAGAACATGCGAATGGCTTCTAACCTTGCTACTGGAGCAAAAGTTTCATCGAAGTCAATCCCTTCTTCCTGTCTGTAGCCTTGAACCACGAGCCTTGCTTTGTTTTTGACAACAATACCCCTTTCATTAGTTTTGTTCTTGAAGACCCACTTTGTGCCGATGGGACTCACATCTTTTGGAAGTGGTACAAGTTCCCATACTTGTTGTCTCTTGAATTGTAGAAGCTCTTCTTGCATGGCCTCTACCCAGCTGTTGTCTTTCAGTGCCTCTTGGTACTTGACAGGCTGTGTGAGTAATAGAAAACTAGCAAAAAGACAAATGTTTTAGGCTTGGATTCTTGTGAGCACACCCTCATTGATGTTGCCAATAACTTGATCCAAAGGATGACTTTTGAGGAAGATCAAATCACCTTGATAAGGAACAATGGCATTTTGAGGAGAAGCTTGCAAATGTGTATCATTTGAGCTAACCTCTGCTGGTGAATTTGATGGTCCAGCCTCTGATTGGAAAGGTGGTGGAGGGATTGGTGGAATGGTAGTTAAAGTGGGTTGATTTTTGTCCATTTGTTGTGGACTTTCATTAATAGATGTTTGGTTTTGAGAGCTAGCCGAGGTTTGAGTATTGAACACTGTTGACCTGGCAGAGCTTTCACCATTGCTACTAACATCTGCTCCTTTGCCTGTAGGATTGATTTTGAAACTTGGAAGAATGCAATTATATCCTTGCTCTTCAAATGATGATTGCGGGGTTCCTGCAGAGTTAGTCTTGACAGACACATCTTCAAATGTAAATTTAGATAAATCAAAAAATTTAGCAAGTCCATTTGCTGGGATTTTCAAAGATGAGAGTTCATTGAACTTCACATTTAGAGTTTCCTCAACACACTTGGTCCTAGAGTTAAAAACTCTGTAGGCTTTGGTAATGGTTGAGTATCCCAGAAAATAACCACAATCAACTTTGGTTGCAAAATTGGATATTGAATCCTTGATGTTTAAAATGAAGCATAGGTAGCCAAAGACTTTGAAATAAGAGATCAGAGGTTTGATTTTGTAAAGCAATTCATAGACAGTCTTTTGATGCCTAGCGTTTATCAAAACTCTGTTCTGGACATAGCAAGCAGTCTTTACAGCCTCTGCCCAAAAAGACAAGGGTAAACCTGAGTCTGAAAGCATAGTCCTTGCTGATTCAATCAAAGTTCTGTTTTTCCTTTCAACAACCCCAGTTTGTTCTAGAGTTCTAGGGATGCTGTATTGTCTAACAATCCTTTTTGACTCACAGAAGGCATCCAACTCCTTGTTCCTAAACTCTGTCCCATTATCACTCCTAAAGATTTTTACAGGAAGATCAAATTGCTTTTCAACTTGTTTAACAAAGTTTTGCAAAATGTTTGTTGTTTCATCCTTAGAGTGTAAAAAGAAAGTCCATGTGAACCTGTAAAAATCAACTACCACCAGACAATATCTTTTGTGTTTTAAGCTCATGATTTTTACAGGTCCAAACAAGTCCATATGAAGCAACTGTAAGCACTGACTTGTTTTGGACTTCTCAATTGACTTGTTAGAGCTTTTATGTTGTTTACCTTTTAAACAGGAAACACAATGCTCTTCACAAGTAAATTGTTTTTGGGGCAAACCTCTAACCAAACTTTGTTTTGAGAGAGTGGAGATGGTTTTTAGATTTGTGTGCCCTAGCCTTTTATGCCATAGCTCTGTCTCTTTGCTTGAGGCAACTAAAAACAGGTCTGCATTTGACATAGGATTATCTTTTACCATATCAACCACATACACATTTCCTACTCTATGAGCAGTCAACTGTGCTTTGCTCTCTGCAATGATTTGATCAATCTTTTTGACAACCTCTGGCCCTACTATCTGGCAAGTTTTCTTTGTGAAAAAGGAACCATAATCTTTATCACTCATCTACGAAACACTTAAGAGATTGAATTTTAGATTGTCAATGAGATTCACATTTTCAAACTTGAGTTTTCCTGCTGAGACACATCCTGACCCTAACACCTTCCCTTTTGAATTATTTCCAAAGGATATATCACCCCCTCCATGAGCTTTAAAATCTCTGAGCAGGGCTTTACATCCTGTCATGTGCCTGGAGCCTCCGCTATCTACATACCAAAGACTGTCAAGGCAAGTAGAAGCTCCCTGCACATGTTTTGAAATAATTAGTTTAGGTGGGTCTCCAAAGCCAAAATGGCTTTGGATGGAGTATCAGATGACCCAAACTCAAGTTCAGATTGAGGAGCAGTGGTTAGATTAGACTTTTGTAACAACTGCTGTGAGCTACCTCCTATCAACTGTTGATAACCATGAGGATGCCTATTTACCCTTGGCTTAGAAGGCTTTTGTAAGTCTCATAAGTCATAGGCACCTTTTGGTAATTAGGTTGGCTTTTACCTCTTGGAAACTGGTTTGATGGAGGTGCATCTGTTACTTGAATTTCTCTGTGAACAGAGGTTTGATTTAAAGATTTGGTGACAGATGTTTCACAAGATTTAAATTTCTGTTTGGCAAGATTTGAATTTTCTCTTTCTAGAGCTTTTTCTGTAATCTCTTTTACCTTTTGGTGATAGGTTTTGAGATAGACACACTCTTGAGTTGGATGATTTGTTTTGTTGCAAATGGTGCATCTAGGAGATTTAGGTATAACAAGGGTTTTGTTTATATCATTAGCTTTCAAAAGAAAACAGTCTGCTGTATCATGATTCCTCTTTTCACAAAATTTACAAACAAGTGTTTAACATTTTCTTTCCTTTTCCTATCAGACTTTTTTTAGAGCAGATGATGTAACCTCTGCTGGCAAGTCTTTGATAGGGATCACCAATGCTTTTGGTGCTTTTATACCATCACGAGTTAAAAGTCCATTGGCTTGAAGTTTTCCAAGATATCACATTCATCTGACTAGGTTGGTTTAAACTGATATTTTTCAATTTCCTTTTCCTTTGGTAAAACCTCTGGTTTTTCAAGAACAATTTTATTTCCTTCTTTATCAGTGATTTTAATTTCTTCACCAGCCAAGTTTGTTGGGACTATTTCAACCAGCTCAGAGTCAATTGTACAACATTTTCACAAGTATGGTCATATTCCCTAAAGCCTAAACCAAACTTTATGTTGCTCTTGACTTGAGCATCAAGCATAAGCTCATAACCTTTGCAAGACTCTACCCATTTTTCACAAGTGATCTGGGTAGATTCTAACTCCTGTTTGCAAACTTGGTATTTTTCTACCATGGTTTGGAGCTGATCTTTGGTTATGCTTGATTCATGCCTTAGGCTACTCATTTCAGAATTTTTTTCACTTAATTTTGTTTTCAACTCTTTAACAAGTTTTTCAAGTTTAAGTTCATCTTCCAAAATTTTGTTTCTCAGGTTTTCATTCACCTGTTTTATGTTTGCAAAAGCAATAATGCATTTTTCAGAACATAGATCTTTTAGGATCTGAGGTGATACCTTCGAAGCAGCCATAAGAGCACAATCACATTCTTCTTCACACTCCTTTGTGTCCCATGGGTCAGATAGATTGTCTTTTTCAACATCAGCAGCATTCATTTCAACCACATGTGTAACTTCTGGTGTAACCACTACTTCACAACATTCAACCACATCAAATTTTGACTCCTGTTCCACAGACTCATCACCGTCAACTATGGTCTCAAGAGCCATAACACATAAGTTTTCATTTTCAAAATCATTTTTGGCTATGAGAGCAAAGTTTTCATCAGTTAAATCCTCAGGCAAACTACTCCAGTCAACAAAACCTTGGGTAAAGAAGCTTTGTTGTAACCTCTGCTGGTGTAGCAGTGGTTTGAGTGGTTTGAGTGACATGTGGAGTTTGTTGCACATGCACTTGAGGTGGTGCTTGAACATATTGAATTTGTGGAGCAGGGGTTTGGACATAATGAATAGGGACAGTTGTTACAGGAGTTGCAAAATGAGCAGTGTTTTGCATTTGATGTGCAGGGGCAAACTGGGAATATTAGACAGTGCTTTGAGGATTGGGGCCAGGATGAGTAACAATTGGTCCTGCAGTTTGAGTTTTGCATTCCTTGGCAAAATGTCCCATCCTATTGCACTTGAAACATTTTATCTTTGATTTATCTAACCAAACTTTTAACCCCCCATGCAACCCTGGAAACCTCCTACCAGTTCTTTTGTAAAACTTACTAGCCCTGACACTCAAAAGTGCCAACTGGTGTAGGATGTCCATTTCTTCCAAATCCGTAGGTTCAAAGTGTTGTAGGTCATTCATCTCAAAACTCAAATTATCAGAGGTTTGGCTTTCACAATTTGCAGCAAAAGCAAAATTGGGTGTAAAGGGATCAGAGTTGAAATTATTTCCCGAAGTTATGTCAATATAATGATCAAAACTCTGATCCTTTCCACTGCCAGACCCCTCCTCATAACTATAGAGAGCAGTGTTTCCCAGAGTATAGTCATCGGTCATTTTCCCTAACTCTTGTAACTTCTTTTTCTGGTTCAACTCTCTCTCATATGTGAGAAGTCGACCATGAAGTTGTGTCAAGGTTATTTCCTTGTAACCAACAGTTGTTCGAGTGACATAAGCTACAGTTTCCCATTTCTCAGGTAAAGATCTCAAGAAACGACTATTGACAGTCGAATTTGGAAATTCTACATTTACCAATTTGAGCTCACTGATGAGACAGCTATATCGTTCGAACTGTTGGGTTAATGACTCACCCTTAACGTGGCAAAATGTTTCATAATGTTGATTTAAAACCACTCTATTATTCTCGATCACCTCTTCAGTACCATCGAATTGCTCTTTAAGAGCGTCCCACAACTCTTTAGCACTATTACAATGAAGTAACCCTGCATAGATCTCATTGGGCAAAGCTGAAGCAACAATGCTAAAAGCCTTAGCATCCAATTCGATTTTGAGGAAATCCTGTTCAGAGTAATTTTCGAGTTTCTTAGGGACTTGAGTGTGGGGATCCTCTGTACTTGGAACCATGGGTACATGTGGTCCAAATACAATGGATCTCCAACATCCGGTGTTCTGTTGGGCGAGAATATAACCCATCCTACGTTGCCAAATAAAATACTCATTTCGTTTCAACATAGGTGGTTTGAACATGGATCCAATATTGGAATCGGTGTGTTTTGTGCCATTTCTCTTGTTTACAACAGATTTGTGTTTTAAAAACTTTTGTAGTAATAAAACTCTGTATTCAAGCAAAACTTATCAAACGAAATTAGCAACAAAGAGCTGATCTGTTCAAATAAATTTGATGTTTAAATCAAAATCGATTGACCAAGCTCTGATACCAATTGTCAGGATCTAAGTTTGAATTGATTGATATTTTTGTTTCAAATAATGGAAAATGATTGAAAAACAGAGAATAAGTGCAACGGATCAATGTAAAACTTTTACAACAATCAATCGGTCGTTTGTTTTCATCACTATCATGCTTTCAAGTAATTAAACTATTGCATGTGATTCACAAACTCCCCCTTAGCCCAATAACAATCGTTTGATAGTAAGAAATGAAGAAGATATGCGAAATTGATCTTTTTAAGAAGACGAGTAATAACTGTTACATTGATCGCCTATTTATACTAACTATCTAATCACTGATCGTCTTTCATTGACGTCAGGGTTGATAGTGACAGCTAACAAACGTAACTAACTACAAACACTACTTAAACTAAAACTATCAGTGCATAGCATTGTTACATTGATTAATCTAATACTAGACTAAGCACCGCTGGCAATCCTCTGTTCTTGTAATCTTCTATCAGCGGTTGAGAGTTTCTTCTGTCAGAGGATAGGAAACAGTGTGTTTATTGAATGCAGTAAATGCCCATCAGTGGATAGAACATCTGATGGTTTGGACCAAAGCTCGGATGGTGTATTTTGACTTTGTATCATCTGTTTCTTTCCAAAGGTTTAATCCCAACAATTGTTCTAATAGGCATGAAGCAATGACAATCCCACAATATTGGACTAAGGCGTCTAACATAAAAGGGGTGGAGGAGTGTGTTGCTGAACCACCTTAGGTAAGGCAGGTATGGTCTGTCTGAAGACCTTAAACATAGCGCTCTCGGGAGGCAGCCCGAGGATGTAAAGTGTGTATTGGTTGGTTCGTTTTGGGTTCGTGTTGGCTTTTGCTGGGTTTACAATCCTATCTTCACGGGTGCAAAGATTCAAGTGTGGGGATGTTTGCCAACAACCCTCACAGGATATCAAGGAATGCACATGATATGTTTACGTCAGTTAGAATACAACAAGTACAACACCATTGTCACGCATTGAGCTTTGAACCAGGTGAAGTGTTTCCATATCAATTTATTGCTTTATTTTGGTGTGTTTATGTTTTGGTGGTGTTTAAACTATTTAGTTGTGTTTATGGGAATGAGTGTTAATTATTTGGTTAGGAGTTAGCTGCTCAGTTCGGGTAGGTTTGGTTGGATTCCCGGGCGAACTTTTAAAAGTACCGTACATTGGGGACAATGTATCCCAAGTGTGGGGATGAGAAGCCCGGGAAGGGATTGGTGGATAAAGTTTGAAGAGATGAAATAGTGATTGGAAATCGATGAAAACTGAAAAAAAAATTAAATTTTTGAAATTTTGCTAAATTTTTCATCGTCTTAAGTGTGCTAACTGGATATGAAAACCTAAAGTTTCAATCACTAATAGATTTCTTATCGATAGTAGATTAGATTAGTTCCCTTGTCATGGTTGTCCCTTTAAGTTTCATGAGAGTAGGCTTGGCAAGTGTTTTTATAGAAAAGAGATGTCTATCTAGGGTAACATGTTTCTAATCGCATATGCTACATGTCGTTAACCCTCTTTACCTGTTTTGGTGAGATTTTGAGCCTGTAGATAGATAGGATGCATTATATGATGAATTCATTTGTTGAGTGCAGGCTATGTGTTATCTTATGTTAGAACTTGTGTGATTTGGTGCATGCTGAGATTGTGGATTTGACATGTGCACATATGTGATAAAGGCATTAGGATATCTGTTATTCATTCGTGTTTGTGTTGAGATTGTGTGGGTCCACCAAATTCCTTTAGTAGCCCTGTTGAGCCTAATTACCTTTCGCTTGTTCACCATTGTTTTGTGAAGATCAACCATGATGATATTGAAAAAAAAAGAGAAAAACAGAAAATTGAAAAAATATAGAAAATGAAAAGGAAAAGAACAAAAAGAAAATTTTGATTGTTATTTGTTGTTTGGGTAGAAACCAACCCAAATGTGAGTTGAATAAAGTTGTTACGGTCTGGTTTTCGTTGTGAGCCAATTAGAAAAGAAAAAAACCAAAAATTTTCCCTATCTTAGTCTAAGCCCAAAAATCGAAAAAGTCCTTTTGATATGTGCTATGTTAGATGATACAGTGGAGGTGTGATTGTCATACAAGCTTATGATTACAAGATTTCATATGTGCTTAATTGAGTGTTATATACTAGCACATTACATGCTAGTCCAGATATTAAATCGAGAGGAGAGAATATTGTGAGAGGTGTGTAGCATGTGTTAGTATTTTAAATATGTTAGTTTTAGATAGACAAGTCTTATGTTTTTGAAATTGCATGAATTGCTTGTTAGGTCGTAAATCTTGATTGTGTCAATCTATGGAACGGGTATGACTTGGGAACTTAACAGGTTGAATTGGTCAAGGGTCTAGAGGTGTTGATTACTGTGGTGATTAGTTCTAGTTGGTTTGCTTGAGGACAATCATAGGTAAGTGTGGGAATGTGATGGAGAGGGTGAAACCCGAGCATTAGAGTGCCTAAATTATGAATATTATGTGTGTTTTATGTGTTTACTTGCCTAGAAGGAGTTAACTACGAGAAATAGTTGTTTTGCATGTAAAGCACGTAACTTGGCGAAGTTATGGGAGTTAAAGTGGAAGTGGAATGATCAAGGGTGCTAGTTGTAGCTCAAGTGTGATTTGGAAGCTTGTTCGGTTGCTAACGAGTTATGAAAGTGCAAGATACATGAAGAAACGAAGTCTAGGGACTATTCGGTGCTTAATTGAAAGTGGTTTGTGCTCTTATATGTACGGGATTGGAAGAAATAAACTTCAGGGACCTAATTGTCATTTGCTGAAAGATGAAAATGAAGGAAGATGGAGTTGGAGCGCGACCGTCAGCGACGGTGGCCCAACTGTCAGTGACGGTTGGGTGGTTTTGGTCGAAAAAGAAGCAGAAAGTATGTACCGTCAGCGACGGTTGGGTCAGACAAATGGAACAGCAGCTCTGGACTGTCACCGATGGTCCGTGGCCGTCAGTTACGGTCCGGTTGACGGAAAAAACGCGGATTTTTGGTGTTTTAGGTATATTAGGGTTTTGGGATGCCTCCATTCATTATCTTATCATCTAGTAACATCCTAAGGCACCCGGGGGAGAAAAAGTTGAAAGCTTTTCCATCCAATCCATCAAGATTCTCCATCAAGTCATCATTCCAGTCATGAATTCTTCATCGATCCAAGATTTCGTTGATTTTATGTGCGAGATGAGCGGCTAAACTTCTCTGGTTTCCTCCGGATGGAGGGGTTTGTCTAACTCGGTACTTTTATGTGTTTTTGATCATTGTAACTTGGTGATCTAAGCATTCGATGCTTTTCACCATGAATCTAATTGACTGATTGTAACTAATTGCGTTTATTTGTCCTTAATTCTTAAGTATTCAATTCCTGAGAGTTCTAGTAATCAGGATATATTTGACATGGGATTAGCGTTGGTAACTGTAATTGATAATCATCTGATAACCTCCCGTTAATTGTTAATCGGAGTACTTATCTTTGATTGTCACAATTGGTTAGTTAGGTTAAACATTTATGTCTATGTGAATGTTTTGATTAAACACATAATTGAACTTGTCTGCATAACTTGAATTGTTAATCGGAGTACTTATCTTCGATTGTCACAATTGGTTAGTTAGGTTAAACATTTATGTCTATGTGAATGTTTTGATTAAACACATAATTGAACTTGTTTGCCGGAGGAACCATTCTTTCTCCATTTGATTACAACCTCGTTTTAATTCGTTAATTTAGACAATCTTCACAATCAAACAAACAATTTTCCATTTCAGTAATAGTTAATCAATACTTTTCATTATAACATTTTCCACAATCCTCCTCTGGTTCGATATCCGACTTACTCTAGTTACTAGTTTACTTCGGTTTTTGCATGACACTAACGACAGTCATCATCCGTAACCGCCTCTCAGAACAAACATTCCCTTTGCCTTACGGTCTGTAACCATATGTGGTTACGGTCCGTAACCATATGTGGTTATGGTCCGTAAGAGCCACTCAGAGGCCAAAAATGACATGTTGACATTTTTGATCCCTTAACTATTCAATTGTCGTTCAGAGGTTATTAAAATAATATAATGACGAAATTTGTCCCTCTCGACCAACACGTGACATATACGAAAATCAGCGGGACACGTGTTGGTATATTACTGGTCACGATTTTACGAGGTGTTACACTTTTTCATTCACTAAAACCCTATAACACATAGTTTAATACAATTGCGGCTTCATTGCTTGTAGAAATGGTGTAATTGGCCAAAATAGGAAGTCCGAGAGATTCAATGATTCATTACCTTATCCTAGTTAGGCCTAACGTAATGGAGCGCCTTCTGGGCGGTTTGGCTGACGAAAACGCCCCATAGCGCCGCCACACCATTACGGCGGGCTATGGGAGGGAATTTGGGGGTGGCGCCATGTTGATAGCGGCGTTTTGTAAGGATTTTCAAGAATTTAACCGTTAAACAACGGTCATTTCTATAAAAAAAAACATTTTACTTAATATAAATACATTCCACCATATCATTTTATTCAAATACAAACCATCTCAACCAAATACTCCTACATTTTTATATCTCAACCAAATACTACCACAATTTTATAAAAAAATAATGGGTTCTCCATCGGAAGATTCGTTCCCCAATATTTACCGACGATTCTTTTCACCCGAAGAAACCGCGGAGGAGGAAGAAGCGGTTACGAGTGCATGTAGTGTCTTGATACAAGCCATGGCAAACGTTGTGCGTTCTCCTCCACGGCCCATATTGAGACGCACCTATATCTTGAGAGACCGGGAAGCCGCAAACGAGCGTTTGATGAAAGACTACTTTGATCTCGCACCGGTTCACGGACCCAATGTTTTTAAGCGTCGGTTTAGGATGAGCCAAAGGTTGTTTTTGCGCATTAACGAAGATTTAGAAGCAAAATATGACTACTTTAAGCAAAGAATGGACGCGAGAGGATATCTAGGGTTCACCTCAATTCAAAAGGTAACATCCACTTTACGCATACTAGACTACCGGAACACGTACGACATAAACGACGACTACTTGAAGACGGGGAGAAAACATCACGAGATAGCGTGGAGCAATTCTGCTTAGGTAATTTTTTTTACCTAATTATTTTAACGGTTCGTCACTACATATTAAATTTTATATGTTTAATTATATTTTAGGAATATGCCAATTATATGGAAAACGTTATTTAAGAAATCCTAGTTGGAACGACCTTCAACAATTATACGAGGTGCATTTAGAAAAACATGGAATACCTGGCATGATTGGTAGTTTGGATTGTCGTCATTGGCGTTAGTATAATTGTCCAACCGCTTGGCAAGGTCAACATACACGCGGTGACCAAAAAGCACCAACTTTGGTTCTACAAGCGGTGGCGTTGCACGACCTATGGGTTTGGTCGGCTTACTTTGGTGTAGTCTGGTGTATGAACGACATTAATACTTTTGAGTGTTCACCTTTGTTAGAGAGCTACATTTCAGGAACGATACCAAAAGCCGGTTTTCATGCAAACGATAACGACTACGAACACGGCTACTATTTGGGCGACGATATCTACCCGGAGTATTCTATTATTGTTAAGACGTTTTCCGAGACGCTCGATGTGAAAAGAAAATATTTTAAAAAACTACAAGAGTCTGCACGAAAGGACGTCGAGAGGTGTTTTGGGGTTCTTCAACAACGATGTCATTTTATAAGAAATCCGTGTCGTATGTGGCATAAGATAGAATTCGAATGGTCATGTATGCTTGCATCATTTTGCATAATATGATCTTAGAGGATGACGGAAAAGCGATATGCCAAAAATATTTTCCGGAAGATGAAGTTGAAGTAACCCAAGCAACAATGGAAGAGAGGTTGTTAAATGCTCAACTTTTGCGATCTAGGGAAAAACATAACGCATTAAAGGCGCATACGAGTCAATGGTGACGGCGAAGAAGATTCCGAGGAAGAAGAAGTTGAGGAATTTGAAGCGGGGTACCATGCAGACGGGGGTTTTGATGATGGAGAAAACGAAGAGGAAGAAGGAGAGAACGACGTCGAAAACGCAGAATAAATGTTTTTATTTTTATTTTTAGTGTAATGTTTTTTTTTAATTTTTAGTGTAACGTTTTTATTTCTATTTTGGTGTAATGTTTTTCTTTTATTATTTTTAGTGCAATGTTTTATTTTAATGAATTTGTTTTTAATTTTATAAAGTTGGAAATTAATTATAAAATATTGGAAATTAATAATTGAGTAATGACGAGGGAGGGGCGTTATGACTACGACATCAATTACTATAACGCCTCATGCTGACGTGGCACGCCACATGTCGCAAAACGCCCATTTGAGGACGTTATGACTACACAAGGCCTTAATCAATTTAATTAAGAATTCATACCCCTATGTACCATTCTTTAATATAAGTTTTAACAATAATTACACAAACAATTAAACAAACATATATATTCTAAGCGATTCATATAAAAGTCTTTCCAATTAAAATAAAACCTCGACTTGTCTACATTTGATTTATGACCCTTGTAAAAAAAAGGGAGAAAATTGATGAAAATACTAAATACAAAGCTCAATATATCTCCTCCTAAAAAATTAAAAAAAATGTCTAGTAATTAATTTATATAGATAACATAATACCAAATGATATTAAATATAACCAACTAGAACACATTTGTTTTCATTACAGAAAAACAAAAACCTTTACTCTTCCGACTCAGATTCCATGCCTCCCATAGCCTTTAATCCTCTCGGTCTCTGTTAAACATTCAATAAATACGTTTATTAACATCTAAACTAATGCATTTTGTATTTATTATCCAATATTATTTTCAGAGAAATCATAAAGCAAAATTATCATTTTTATAGTGAATTTATGCCAAGACTCTAAAATGCAACTTAACTCACTTTGTATCCACGGAAAATATAAGTGTACATAACCCGCTTACTAAAATCACACTTAATGCATTTTTATACTAATTCAATATAAAATTTGGAAAATCATGAAACATCATTAAATTACGTCTTTAGACCATCTGTAGTGGGAGGTTTTTGGCGTTTTTTCACCCAAAAAAAGCCCAACCACGCCCCCTTACCGTCCCCCGGGGCGTTTTTTGCCAAAAAAATGCACAAGGCGTGCTTTAAAAAACGTTGGTTCTTGTTTTCTTTCGCCAATAGGATTTTTTTGAGGGATTTTTTTATTTAACTCTATTAACACCCACCTTAACATAATGCCCCACAATACTCACATCCTCACTACACCTATTTTTGAAAAAGGCCGAATAATGTCCTTTGCTGACTGGACTGACACATGGCAAAAAACGCCTAAAGGTGAGGGCAGTACCACTACGCATGGTCTTATACTAAAAAGCGACATATCATACTTGTTTTTAATTTTTATTTTTGAACGGCTCAGTGAAAACTAGCCAGGAGCTAGGAAGAAACTATGTTTTATATTTGCATATCATGAGAAATACCTAGAATTAAACAAACTCGAACCGCTTTCTAAGAAAATAAAAGTGGATACGCAAATCATTATGAATAAAAAATAATTGTTTGTCAGTTTTGTGTGTTCTAGAAATTTTCAGTGTAAAACTGTTTCAACGTATTTGATGACTATTCCGAAGTGTATATATATATATTACGTAACATGTCATAATTACGTGAACCTAAGTTCTTTTTTTTTTCGTTTATCTTATTTCATCACTTTGTATTTTATTTCTTATTTAAAAAATAACTTTTTTAATTTTTTAATAAATGTTTAGCTTTTTTATATAACTTTTTTTAAATAGTTGTACTTTATTTTTCAGAGAGCCCTGCTAACTTACTATTAACATTATTTTTTATCTAAATAGTTAAAATAATTTATAACCACCTCAAATCAGAATAACCAGATAATTAATTTTAAATAAAAAAAAACATTAAACCAAAAGATACCTTCTTTGTGATCTTCGTCTCTCTGACTTCGTACCGTTCAAAAGTTAGGTCGCACAGCCACCCACCAGGACACACCAACTAGTTACACAAAAACCAAACATTAATTCAATAAAAAATTATTCAATAACAAATAAATAATGCCAATAATTGGATTTAAAGAAAATGCGTACGTTAATAGTCCGTTGGATAAACTTTGCTCGTTTTTTGGGTCTTTGAGGAAGTTTAGCCCCTTTAATAGCCAAGAAATCTTCTTCTTTCTCCTTGTTTGTCAACCCGATCGCAAACTTTGGTGGCCACACGATCGGTAAAGAATCATTCACCGGCGATGCCCCTCCTTTTTTGCTATCGTGCGCCGTTTCCGATGACCCCGACCCACCACCACCACCACTGTTATTATTATCATTATTCCCGTTACTATTATGGTGGTGGTTGCTATTGTGCGCCGTTTTCTTATCGTGTGCACTCCCTCTCTCCGGTGAACACACGCATCTGCTCTGCCCCTTCATTGCTATTGAATTCTCGGAATTACTACAATTTATTTATAAAAATAAACCAAAATAAATAAAGTCAGTCACAAGTTTTATAAAATAATATTTCAAAAAAGTAATATTAAAAAAGTTAAAGTTGATAAATTACGAAAATAGCCCTGTGGATCACACAGAAAATGAGAAAATTGAGGATATCAGAGGGTTGTTATTGGGTTGATGAGATGAGAGGCATGATGACGAATAAATGAATAATGAATGTGTTGTTTTTTTGTTTTTTTTATCTAAAGTTTAATATTTTTTTCTATTTTTTGCTAATGGTTGGGCAATGGAAAGAGAGATCTGGGAGGCGTGTGATAACATGCGCAGCGGCGCAGGGAAAGAATATTAATAATAGGATTGGAAAAAAGGTGGCGTTGTTGGTTTTGTGGTAAGATCTAACCTGGGTTGTGTTAGGGTACACGTGTCGGGATCTTACAGGTGATGATATTATTGTTGAGTGGGATCCAACGGTGGAAAATTGGTGATTATTGGAAGTGGTGGTGGGTTGTGTCACAAGTGGTTGGATGGATAACTTGTTATGGTTGCTGTCCCTCTTCTTACACTTGCAAAAGGAGACAATGTGTGACCCAAATAAATTATTAAATTATTATTTTAGAAATAAATGTAAGATCAAATCAAATAGGTATTTTATTTTTGAATTAATTACTGTTATCGTTCCTGTGGTTTGTTAAAAATCACTATTTCAGTGTATTAGTTTAAAAATTGCGATTTCAGTCCCTGTGGTTTCACTTTCGTAATCATTTCAGTCCACCAACTTAACTCCATCCATTTATTCTGTTAACTTTTGGTGAAATTACCAAATTGCCCCTATGGTTTAATTAAAAAAGCGTTGGTCACAGGTTTCGAACTTGTGACATTTGCTTTGAAATGTGATTGTTAAACCAATAGACCATGTATCAAGATTGTGAAGGAATTCAAATTGTTTTTCTTATAACATAGCCTATTCATTATCATCTTCCCCAAACCTTTCTATCTTTTCACTCACAAGTCACAGCCCCTAGTTTTCTTTTTCTCAACAGAAGAAGCCGTCATGTATAGTACGCTTTTTCCTTTTTCTTTTCGGCTGACATTTATCTCAAAACCACTTAACCTCTTTCTCAACACAAATTGTCATAAAAGTCAACTTCTTCCTCTTCTTTAATCTCTCAACTCATGACCTGCATCTCCTGCAAATTTTTATTATTTTTTTTAAATCATATTTAATTCACACAATATCACTTCTTCGATCTCAACACACAAATCATTCAAACTTCAAAGCTCTAAAACTGATTCAAACAGTTACAACTAAAATTGTTTTCATCTATTTAAACACTACACAACCGTCACCAAACCCTTTCTTCGAACCAAACTTAGATCTTTTCTCTTCGTTTAACAATAAACAACAATGAAAATATTCAGAACTGTGTATGAACTGAAATTTCTAAATCAAATCAGATCTGAAACATGACTTGATGTGTCAAGAGTTCAAACAGAAGTTATGAGCAGTTTCGATCCAAATTCTATTGTTTAAAACAGTTCGAATTATATGAAAATATCCAAAAATTTCACCGAAATAAACCGTAATCAATGTAAACAATTCGAATTTATCAAAAGTTCAATCAAAATTCATCAAATTAGTTTGGGGAAGAATATGATGAAAGGTTTGGGGGAAGATGATGATGAATAGGCTATGTTATAAAAAAACAACTTGATTTCTTTCACAATCTTGATACATAGCCTATTAGTTTAACAATCATATTTCAAAGCAAAGGTCACAGGTTCGAAACCTCTGACCAGCACTTTTTTAAATTAAACAATAGGGGCAATTTGGTAATTTCACTCAAAGTTAACAGAATAAATGGATTGAGTTAAGTTGGTGGACTGAAATGGTTACGAAAGTGAAACTACAGGAACTGAAATCGCAATTTTTAAACTAATGGACTGAAATAGTGATTTTTAACAAACCACATGGACGAAAACAGTAATTAACTCTTTATTTTTCATTGCTAATATAAATAATAATAATAATAGTCATGCTCTTTTGGATAGAAAGAACATGTCCTAACTTGGAAAAAGTATAAACAAATATTATTATATATTTATTTAAATTAAAAATGCTATTTTACAGAATAAAAAGGAGCGATGGACAATTTAGCATTTTAATCATGTATTACGGGAATCTGGTAAAAAGAACTAGAAAGAGTGTATATTTTAATATATATTAATTATTATTAGAAATATATTATAGAAAATATTGGAAGTCAAGATCAAAATTATTCATATGATGTCATAGCCTGGAAGAAGAAAATCAATTAGATTTATCAAAAAGTTAAATATGGAAAATATTGTGTTTTTTCACATATGATTTGGTAAGGGCAACTTTGACAACTTACGTTAAAAAAAACGGTAAAAAGTTACCTAATCAATACTTCTAAAACATATTAAATTTACTCGTATCAAAAATTGAACCCTTATCTATTTCCAAAAAGTATAAAGTCTCTACCACCCTGTCAAAAGTGATGATGGCTTGACAATTTACATATTATTTGGGTACATGATCTTGTCTTATTTTTCATCTTTTTTATATTTATTTTAATAATAAAAAAATAATCTATATTTCTACTTTTAACTGAGCATATAAATAACTTAGCATATACGATACATGATTATTTTATAAAATCATAAATCTTCTCCTTTTTATTTAAATGATATAACTCGTTTATTTAAATACATCAAAAAGCTAAAAAATAAACTCACAGGTATAAAAGTACCTAATGAATCTCAAGACTAGTCGTTGTGGTTTGACTCCTCCAACCACCTTAGTTATTTAACGACGGCACATTACCCAAGGGCGCCAACCATGCTTTCGTGAATGCTTTAACAAGCATTGAGGGAGAAATAGGTGGGATCCAATGCTTACATGCCACTAATGAGCATAGTCTAGTAAAATCACAACGCGCATCCTAACTCAGTCGACAGACTAACCCATTTATTTTTTCTTTCCAATTTTAAATAATAGCAACACACCTATTTAATCACACGGTTTGAAAAGTCAACTCAAGCACGACCCGTTTATTAAACTTGTTAAATATTAAAACTAAAAATATATATATATATATATAAACTAAATAATATAAAACTTTAAACAAAATAAAATGTGTATAATGCAAATTAATCAACAAAAAAAACATAATTACCTGAGAACCCGATGAGCCGGCGAAGAGGATCGTTGACGGAGATTAATATAACCTTGACCGTTCCCGTTACCAACACCGTTAGTACCGTTACTAACGGCCTCCGATCAATTCGCGCCGTGATTGACCGTAAACCCCCGGCGGTGTACCGGAAACCGTCGCCGCCGCAGCGAATTCTTTATCCTTAGCTTGTTGCTGCTGGACCTTCATACAACGCAACCGCTTCCGGTTTCCCCACTGCAATACGAAGTCCGACGATGAAGACGTCGTCGTATTGGTGTTATTATTATTATTCTTCTCCATTTTCCACCTTTAATAATATCTGTCACGTTACCAAACACCTAACCATGGTTAGTTTAGTTAACACACTCTCTTAACCAGAGTTACATTATTGAAACAGAAAACAAAAAAATGACAAATTATTTTAAAATTAGATCGAAATTGTGTAGATTGAATCGATGAACAAACTGATTGACTCAAGATCAAAGGATAATTGTATGATAATCATCTTCGTTTGGTGATCAAATCATAAGAACAATTAATCTTCGAGAACTTACATTATCTTCGATTCTCCTCTCAATTTCAAATCTAAATTAGTTAAAAGCTCGAGAACAAGAACAGGAAGCTAATAGCTGCATCCACTGCCACAAACTCATCAAATCTATCTGCGAAAAAATTAGAAGAAATCAGCAATCAACGAGTGAATCAAGCAAATCTTCCGATAAAATCCTGAAATTTACAAACAAAATTGAGAACAAAACGATAACATTAAACCGAAATTCATCAACCGGAAACAAACTGATTACAACAATTCAACATTTCACTCACCGAATTCCTCTTCGAAATCTCTTTATAATCTCCATTTTATCATAAAATTAGTGAAATAAAAACTGTTTTAGAGAGAAAAACATGAACATGAAGCACAAAACTGCATCCACTTCCGCAATATACTCTGTTCGTATAATCTATCTGCAAAAAAAAAAATAATAAGAAATTATCAAAATCATCAATCAATCAGTGAATCAGGCAAATTTTATCAAATTAATTCCTAAAATTCACAACAAAAATCGAAAACAAAACGATAAAATAAAACAGAAATTCATCAACCGGATCGGATGTAATCTGCAACTATACAACAACTTCAACATTTCACTCACCGAATTCTCGTAAATCTGTTGTTTATAATCTCCATTTTATCGAAGAATTAGTGAAATAAAAACTGTTTTTAAGAGAAGATGAAGACAACATGAACACGAAGCTCAAAACTGCATCCACTTCCACAAAATCCTCTGTTCGTACGAGCTATATGCAAAAACATCATAACCAATCATCAATCAATCAATAAATCAAGCAAATCTTCCGATCAATTTTCAATATTTACAAGCAAAGTGAAATCAAAACGATAACAAATTCATTACAACAACTTCAACGTTTCACTCACCGAAATATGTTCAAAATCTGGTTATAATTTCCATTTTATCAACAAATTAGTGGAATAAAAACTGTTTTTGGAGAGAAGATGAAGAGGTTGTTCTTGTGCATACGACGTGTTTGTTTAATTGTTTCTCTCTCTCTCTCATGTTGGAAGCCTTTTTATAACAGTCTCCTGTACAGGTTTATCGATCTCTGACCGTTGATGTTTGCTTCAACGGTGGAGATGTGATCTTGTTCACGTTCAGCTGTTACTTATGGTGTGAAATTTATTTGCTTTTAACCCCGTTACTGCCTCTTGGTTAGTTTGTTTGCTATTGAGAGTGTATGTTTTGCATTGAGCTTTCACGATCTTCTAGCTTTAAGCTTTTAAGAAAAAACTTTTAATCAATATAAAGTCTTGTTTGGTTGAAGGAGTTTAAAGCTTTTATGTTAGAAGCTTAAAGCTTCTGGTTAAACGCTCCTACTAGTGACGTTTAGAAGGAGCTACAAACTATTAGGGAAAAAATTATCATTTTAACCTCTAAAGATAATAAAAATTTTAATGTACCAACTTTTTATGTCCATTTTGGTCATTTTATTAAAAGATCCAGCTACTCTGCCAAACACCTGAATATTCTAAAAAGCTACAACTACCAGTTACAACTACAACTACCAGCTTCCAGCCTCTAGCCTCCAGCCACCAGCTTCTAGTCACCAGCTACTTTTGCAAAACATACCCTTAGTGTGGTTGACGGAACATTTTGTTACCGTTCCGGAAATAACTAGATTTACCCCTGTCGCAATGCAGCGGGGGCGTAAAACCTTATCGAATAGTATACTACCAAACCATCGCTAATGACAAACAATACTGAAGCTACGACGCGTTAATGCGAATAAATTAGACTACAATGTAAAACATAGAAAATAATAATTAAGTCAATATAGGACCCGCACATTGTAACGAACCTGTCAAACAGGAAAAAAATAGACGACGTAAAAACGTTGAACCACATATTAACTCCCAAAATCTAGTACGAAGCGTAACACGAAACGAAAAAACGTTAAACCACATACGCACGTTACGCTGTGTTAACTCGCAAAATTTAAAACGAAAAATTTGCGAAATATGATAAGTATGGGGGGACCAAAATTGAAAGTAAAAAAATTGTGAGACTAAATCACAAAATATGAAAACTTTTGGGTTAAAAATAAAAAATCAAATATATTTGGGTTAAAAGTCTAATATCATATTATTTTGAAAAACTCCCAAAACATTCAAATACAACACATATATGTATAATTATGTTGCTAATTTATTGTTTGTTAATTAATTGTGATTTGTGTTTAAAAATGTAGGTGATTTTTTGTTAATATAAGTAATGATAAATACTTATAGAAAACAATTATTTTATGTCTTCCAAAAAGAGTGTGTGTATCGTTACACGTTATAAATAAGTTTACTAATAATACAAGTATACAACTCAAACTTACCTATTTAATATACTAAAGAATGACATTACACTTTACTATTTGAGAAAAAAATTACATTACATAAGAAATAAAAATTGATTTTTTTAAACAGTCAATGGTGTTCAACCATCGAATACATACATAAGAAATAAAAATTGATTTTTTTAAACAGTCAATGGTGTTCAACTATCGAATACATATTAAGGTTCTTGAGTTGATCGAGTGGCATAATATACCTATTTTAATTAGTGTGATGTGTGTTTACTCTGTGATAGAGATCACTTGAGCTTCTTAAGAGTTAAGTTAATCGAGTGGCATAACATACTCATTTTAAATATTGATGAAATGTGTGTGTATATATAGAGAGAGGGGGACAGATTGAGTGAACTTGTTGAGCAATGCGGATTAAACATACATTAGTCTTCTAAACTGATTTTGAATGGGTAGTAAAATTAAGGAAGAATTACATATATCTGCTTATTTACAAGTCTAATTACATATAGGGTGAGGATCAAATAGCAAGTTTTGTTTGGCTAGGAAGGATAGGAAGTTATCTCAGTCGTCGATCTATAATTTTTAAATTTGTCAGGCGTGGGTATTTTTGTCATTTTATATGTTCTATAATCTTTCTAATATTAATAGTAGATACCCATTGTTACTATGGTTCAGTTTATCGAATTGCGATTCATAAACCTAAATCGAAACGATCATAAATTCAACTTTTTTTCAAGCAATCAACTAGGTTCGATCGTGAATTCGAGATCTTTAATGGCTTTTGCAGACTCTGTTGGCAAGTTTACCGTCAATTCTACCTTTAATCATAGCAGACTCTGTTATTTTGCTCAAATTTATTCAATTACGTTCTGCAATTGGTTTTTTCTTTTAATTTATTGTTTTTTGATATGATAAACTACTAATGTTGTATAATTTAACAGTAATTTGTTCATTTTAATCATTGTTCTATTGAAAACTAAATGTTTATAAGTCGTTGCGTTTTACTGAACTTATTGCTTTTTAGGTTTTTTAACTTCTTTATTGATAGAAATCACATAATGTTCGAATTAACACTTTCAACATGATAATAAAGTTTTATTAACATCTATTGCGTTTTATTTAGTTTTTTCTTAATATTTTGATTTATTAAACAACTATTGCGTTTTATTTTTTACCTACTGAATTAACTTTCTATTTGAAGTTTATAAATATGTATTTTATTCCGTTGTAGTTTTTTAGTTAAAGTTTGTTAATTATATGAGAAGTATTGCGTTTTATAGTTATTTATTGAATGTTTCAGATTTCAATTCAAAATGGGAAGAACGTGTATGCTTAAAGAGTGGAAGAAAATTTTACAAACCTAAAGTCAGTGAATCCATTAGACCTTCTGTTGGAATGCTTTTTAAATCTTTTGATGAGGCTTTTGCTTTTTATCAGAGATATGCACTTGCTGTTGTTTTTCTGCAAGAAAAAATACCTCTTGGAAAAGTGGTGTAATTGTAAAAATTAGGTATATTATATGTTCAAAAGAAGGATTTAATGTTAGCAAAGCAATAGAATATGGTTCTGTTGGTGAAAATAGTAAAAAGATTGTTAGACGTAATAGAGGTTCAAAAAGACTTGGATGCAACGCTCATTTGAAATTGATTTTAGAGGGCAATAATATGTTTAAAATCTACATTTTTGAAGAAGAACATAATTATCTTTTTGTTGATGATGAAGATGTTCATTTCCTGCCTACGGCCAGAAGTATTGATTATGTTAAAGAAAGTTTTATATCTGGGTTGTCTGCAACCAATGTTGGCCCTGTTAGAGCATTCAATATTATGAAAACTATGTATGGTGGTTTTGGTCAAGTTGGTGCTACTAAAGTTGATTGTAAGAACTATAGAAGAGATTTGAATCTTTACATTGGTGAGTATGATGCAGAAATGGTAGTTAGGCATCTTATTAGGAAGAAAGAATATACTCCTGGGTATACATGTGATTATATTATTAGTGAAGATAATAGATTGAAAGGGCTTTTTTGGGCTAATGAGCATTAAAAAAAATTATGCAGTATTTGGTGATATAGTAGGTTTTAATGCTACTTACAAATCCAACAAGTAAGCTTTTTTAACTTTATTGCGTTTTATATCAATTTTTTTAATGATTTCTAATGCACTACCTTTTTTTGTAGATATGATTTGGTTTCTAACCATTTACTGGGGTTGATAATCATTTTAGGAATGTTACATTTGGTGGTGCATTACTTGATTCTGAGACTGCAGATTCTTATCATTGGCCCTTAAGTTCTTTTGTTAATTCTTTTGGAAATGAGCCTAAAGTTGTTGTTACTGATCAAGATGCTGCAATGAAGAAAGCTATTATCGATGCTCTTCCAAGAACTAGGCATAGGCTATGTATGTGGCATATATGGGAGAAATTGAAGGCAAAGTATTACATTGCGTTTTATGAAGAATCCTTTTTAATTCAAATGCATATTATTGCGTTATAGTATATTATCTAATAATCTATAAATTTTATAAATTAAAGTATTATTACGTTATATATTATACAAACTATATTCCAGAACCAGTTTTACATAATGCGTTTTTATCTTTTTTTTATTAAATTATTTTATTGCTTTTTATTCAGGTTGGTCCCGTTTTGTCATCTAACATTGACTTCAATACAAGAATGACTCATGTAGTTTGGAATGATAATATTATTCCAGAAGATTTTGAAAGTGAGTGGCATTCAATAATGTCTACTTTTGGATTAGAAAATCATGAATGGTTAAAGACTATGTATGATCTTCGATTTGATTGGATACCCTCTTATTACCGCGAAGAGAATTTGGCTGGTCTTATGCGTACTACATCTAGATGTGAAAGTGAGAATTACTTTTTTGGACAGTTTTGTAATCCAAGGTGTACCCTTGTTGAATTTTTCACTCATTTTGAAACTGCAATGGAATTTCAAAGGCATGAGCATAGGAGAAATGATCATGATACCAGGTATATTCAGTCTAAGATTTGGAGTGACTTCATATTAGAGAAACAAGCTTCGGAAATATATACCAAAACAATTTTTGAAGATGTTCAGAAGGAAATTGATGGTGCCATTACAAAATGTATGTCAAAGATTCATGATACAGTTGGTGATGTTCAATTTTTTCAGATAAAGGATTTTAATAAGCCATGCACTTTGTTATTCAAGGTATAATCTAAAATAATACTGCGTTTTATATATTAAGTAAAATTGTTTATTTATTAAAACTTTTAAAAGTAACTGGACTTTTTAATTAAATAATTATATCATGATGTTTATTGCGTTTTATCATTATTAAATTTAAATTAAATTATTTTTTAATTAAAATTTTGTTATTATATTTGAGACTATTTATTGCGTTTTATATTACATCTCTGTCATTTTATATATTTTTAATTATTTATTACAGGTTGAATGTATTAGACAAGAATATGGTATAACTGTATGTTGTGTATGCAAACGGTTTGAACAATTTGGAGTACTGTGCCGCCATATCTTTTATGTTCTAAGGTTCGATAATAGTAATGAGTTTCCAAGAAGATATGTTCTCAGAAGATGGATGAGAGAGGTTGTTTCAAACAGCTCAATTGACCGTAATATTCGGTTTCATGAGATCGGTAGGAGTAGTGAAATTGATAGAGTTTTTAGAGAAATCATTGTAGCAAATGAATATGTTGTTAATAGGTTGGTTGGTGATTTAGATGAATTGTGTCGGTACAAAAAATATATCAAAAGTTATAAGGATAAAGCAGATGAGGTTATGGTTGTTGCGCCACCGCCTAGTCGTAAAGATAGGTTTGCTGATATTGGTGGTAATTTTGAAAATTCCAATTCTACGATTCGTGTTCCGATCAAAACAAGGACAAAAGGATGTGGTGTACAGAAAAGGTTAAAGACGAATCGTGAAATTGCAATTCAGAAATCCTCAAAGATCCAGAAGTCGTGTCGTGTATGTGGTGGTAAAGGAAACAACAGTCGTACATGTAAGGAGATTATTTCTTCTACTTTGGTTCGGTCAAATAAAACAATGTAACTTTCCATCTTTTGTTTTTTGTTTCTTTTTTAATAAATTTATATTGAAAATTTTAAATTCTAATAAAGCAGGTCTTATTTTTATATTGCGTTTTATTACACCTTCAATTATTTTCAGCTTATTTTGTACAATTGCGTTTTAGGTATGAATCAATATTTGAAATATTCCTTATGAACAATGCATAGTATTTATTTCATTTTATTATACCTTCAATTATTTCAGCTTATTTTATACAATTGCATTTTAGGTATGAATCAATACTTTAAATGATACTTATGAACAATGCATAGTATTTATTGCGTTTTATGAAAAGCAAAAGACTATTTAAACACTATAGTTATAGATGATAAAAGTTACATGAAAGATGATGAACATAACAACCATCAACAACTGTTCACCATCCATACAAACCTCAAAATTATTGTTATCATCTTCATTCTAGTACCATACTACCACCATTAGCATTCAACATAGAAATAAAAACAACAACCACAGAAAGATAAATTAATAAACCACAGTTACTAGAAATCAATAATCAACATTATGGATCAAAGTTGGTCTCTTCTTCAGATGGAAATCCTAAGCTTCCATTTGGGATTTCTTCATCATTTCAGATTGAGTCCATAGTTCCACCTGTGAAATCACTGTACTCTGAAGTCTCTCTGCAAATTTGCTTCCAGAGTTGTTGATGATTGGAATCTCAGATAATTGCTTTATAAAGATTAAATCATCACAAGAAGATATGTCTTTGGGGTCAAATAGATCAACTTTTCCATCATCCCAAGTTACTGCAACCTTGAAACTGTCATCAATGAACTCCCAAGATGTAACTTTTGGATCTTCAATCACCATTTCATTTGGATTTCCATACCTTTTGTTCAGAATTTTGAATAGTTGTTTTGTCTCTTCTCTGTAACATGCTGGTGGTATTCCTAGCTCATTCATTTTTCTCAATACATTTTCGTTGCAGTTTTCTAGTACTGATGCTATTGAATGATATCTTTTTTGTGGCCATCATGATATTGCAGTATGAAATTTCCTCTTTGAAACCACTAAACTGACAATTCTTGATTAGCCATTTGTGTGTTTGTGTTGGGGGTCTTTTGTATGTGAAGGTTGTGAATATAATTTATGGTTTTTGGTTCTTATATAATGTATATTCTGTTATTAAATGTGGTAGGTGTCGTAGTAGGTAGTAGTAGTAATGAGGTAGTTTCCATTATTGAATAAAACAGGTAGTAATGATATTCATTCCCTTTGTCAGGAATCTAAAAGACTTTTTTAATTTTCATTGATAACAATCATTTTTTTGTAACTACATTGTTGTTTGTCTTTCTTATTGCGTTTTATTTTTAAATTACTTTTTTTATTAGTTTTTTTAATTTTTATAGGGATCAAAAATAATCATTGTGTTTTATAATGATTTATAATGTCATTAATTTTGTATAATCATTGCGTTTTATTAGTTAGCACATGAATACATAACAGACATTCCATTGCGTTTTATAACAACAAAGTATAAGACAAGGTAGTATTATAAACAAAAGATTGCGTTTTAAAATAACAAGCTATTTCATCAAATAACAAGATAATGTATTGCGTTATATCGTAACAAAGTATTAGAACATCAAGTTTATAAACCAGCACTGGCAAGCCTGCTCTTAATCCTTTCTAAACTAGTGTCATAATCTATTTTTTTAAGTTGTAGACTGAGGCTGCAATACTTCTTTGAATCTTCAATAATATAATCTCTGCATTCATTGAGATTATGCAATAGTATCTTTGCGATATACTTTCGGCTTAAATCCTCAAGTTGTGCGGTCTATTTGTTCACATGTCCCCTTGGTTTCTTGATATTTTCTTGGGTTTCATCATATTCGTCGTTAAATCCACAGTTCCATTTATCCACACTTTCACCCTCATAACTTTCCATATGACGCATACAGAATATACCACAGTCGATTGAGTTATCCTTTGTTCTCCAACTCATCTCCATTCTTTTAGCCCTTATGTTCTTCAAATTATTTGCTTTTGGATGTTTAACTGATTTAAGGTAAGCAACCAAAGCATTCCTCTACAGAAAAATAAATTAAATTTCAGGTTAACAAACATTAGTTTGTTTATATTGCGTTTTAAAAGCATAACTTACTGTTTTCAGAGGCACATTGCCATATTTCACAGAACTTAAAACATCTGTTGCACTGTTGTCAATGATATTAATTTCTTGATCATAAAGATTGAACGACATTACATAGAAATGCTCTTGATAGAGTATTGTCACAAGGGATAAGATCAAAATCATCGATGCTTTTTTATCTTTGAACCTTTTAGAATTTTTGTCATATTCTCTGTGAACTCTTCTAACATCTCTTTTGCACTTTTATCTAATGAGTAAACCTGCATTAAAATAAACAAATTAAAACTCTATTGCGTTTAGATAAATTATATCAACAAACATTAGTGTTGAAGTTATTGCGTTCTATACATCAATATTTAGATTATATGAACCAACAAAAGATCTAATAACTTCATACAAAATGAAGAACAAAATAAAATAGAGTAATTACGTTTTAGAGATCTTACCAACATCAGAATTTTACAGAAAAATCTTGCTTTTAGTTTGTCTTTTGATCTTCTTTTTTCTTCTTCGTTCAAGAAATAAGCCCAAGAATTTATTATTTCTCCTGTTATTTGTATAATCCTGGCGTCATTGTTTCGACAACCCATCTTGGCAAAGATACTTGATCAGTTGTCATAAAGAGATTGTCCCTGCAAAAAAAATTATTACAATAATTATATATGATATTTGCTTTTGCGTGTGACTTTTTAAATATAAAAGTTTTCGTACATTATGTCGCCGACTGCATGGAATGCATATCCAGATATGTTGTTTTCAATCTTCGTTCTAACATCATTCATTTCTACTTTTCTTTGATAGTATGGTGAACATAACGCTTCGCCTACATTTTTTGACGTTCTGGTCGTACCATCTTTGTAATTATCTCTTCTGTTTTATTGATTTCCGTCATTTGTTCTTTTTCATCAATTGATTTTGCTGGTATTTCATAATTTCTTCTTCTGGGTTGAGGAATGATGTGCTTCCAATAACATCATTGATTTCCTTTTCACTCACATTCTCATCAATTCTATCAAACATTGTTTGTATTCCTGTAATTTAAATACTTGTTTCAACTTCTTTGCTTGATGCATCCTTTTGATTTGCAGGATTAGTAGTATCTTCCACTGTTGTTTCTATCTCATTTGAAATTTGAGAAATTTTCAAATCAAATGATGGTCCCTCATAATTTTCAATTGATTTTTGTTTTGATCTTCTCTCTGCTTCATCTATTTTCTGGATCATCTCCATCATGATTGATGGAGTTTCCTCATTAAATAGTGATGTTTCATTGCGTTTTTCAATACTTGACGGATTCTCATTTGTTTTTTCAGGACATGAGCTTTGGACCACAACTGTAGTATCTTCATTGCGTTTTGCAGATGATGTAGGGCTTAGCATATCTTGTTCTCTTTCTTCATTTTGGCTTTCGTTCAAATTTAAGTAGCATGATGGTGTTTGTTGATCACTTTGAGTTTCGATCATTCTTGAATCAGAGGTAACTTGGTTACGCTTTTTAGCTACGTTGTTCAATTTCTCCATTAATAATGATCATTCATTAACTTTGTTATGAACCTGTTTGGATATTGTTCAATAACGTCATCTATATATGATGGGATTGTTTGGAATGATTCTTCGAAGCTTTTGAAATGATCATCTAAGGTTGACACAATATGCTGCTCATTTCGTTTTTCACCTTCTTCGCTTATTAGAATTTCATCACCACTTTTTGTTGAATTCATTTCAGAAAGACCTTTTGTTGTTTCAATATGCATTTGTGATGGTATGAAATTACGCAACCAACATTGACTGTCAACCCAGAGTTTTTCTTTATTTCCCTCTGAAGGTTTTTCGAAGAAACGTCCCCATGATCCTTCACTTTCTGTTGGTGCTTTTTCATTTTCATTGGGGTTATGTTGGGTTTTTTTTTACTATCTTCAAGTACAATCCAATTAACAGCAGCAGTTAGTAAGATGTCTTGTTCTTCTGCTTCAACAAACTCTGGTTGGCTGTTTTGGTTGCGTTCGTTCTGTTCTTCATCATCATCATCATCATTGTTTTCTTCAACATCATAAATTTCTTCATTTTCATTTTCGGATTCAGATGGATAAACATAATATTCCATTTCCTCTTCTTTCTTCTTTGATTTTTTCTTCGCCACATTTTTCTGTTTTACAAGTACCCACCTTCATTTTGTGCAGCGATTTCTAATTCATCTTCAAATTCTTGTAAAGTTGTAGAGTTAACCATATCCAGAGAAAATTTTTCTTCATTATCCTCAAATCCTTGTTTTTTGTAAGCATATAGAATCTGTATAAATCATTGCGTTTTATAAAGATATTATTCACCCCTTATTCAACTTTTATATTATGGGCATTAAGTAATTATTGTGTGTTAGGAAGTAAAGATATCATTAAAAATGACTATATATTGCATTTTATGATATAAAGATAGATAACAAATAACAATGACTATATATTGCGTGTTATGAGGTAAAGTATTTTGGATTTAACAAAACCTCAAATCCTTGTTTTTTTAAGCATATAGAATCTGTATAAATCATTGCGTTTTATAAAGATATTATTCACCCCTTATTCAACTTTTATATTATGAGCATTAAGTAATTATTGCGTGTTAGGAAGTAAATATATCATTAAAAATGACTATATATTGCGTTTTATGATATAAAGATAGATAACAAATAAAAATGACTATATATTGCGTTTTATGAGATAAAGTATTTAGGATTTAACAAAACATGACAATGACTATAAATTGCGTTTTATGATATAAAGCATTCAGAATTTAGATAAGAGATAATATAAATTGCGTTTTATGATAAAATTAAGATAATATTTCATACCGCTAGCATTCCAATAGGTCCACAGAAGGTCTTGTCACCTCCAGGCCATCGTTTTCTTGTACGCCGTAAACAATTCAGCATATATTCACACCAACTAAAATCTTGGACATTTATATTACTTTTCATTGAAGGCAAAAACCTTTGGTTTACATTACTGCTTTGCATTGCCTCTGCCATGACGGTACAAAATCTAACCAAGAAGTTCAGTTTGAACATTCATCCAAGTTCATTTCTAGTCTTGAAAAATCTAATCAGATTCCCAATATACATTTTCTTCAGAAGTTGCTTACTGAATTGCCCCCGCCAGAACCTTATTATAAGGTCTCTATCTTTGGGCCTCTTTTTTTCCTCAATCTTTATTTTGCCATTTGGTATTTGAAATACCTTTTGAATCAAATAAGCAGTTATCTTAATCTTTTCTTCTCCAGTATTTATCATATCATTTTCAGCATCATAGATATTCACAAGCCAATATCCGAATTCCGAGGAACTGAATGCAAGTTCATGGATAGTGCACTGCCAAAGCCTATTTCTCTCACAATTTTCTTTTGATCTTTTGACAAAGTTTTGATATACGTTGGGAGATTAGTGACTACACATCTTATGGTGATTTTACTTCCATCATATTCGTAATATGGTTGTTCTGGGGCTTTGTCTATCCTCAATGATCTCCTTATTTTCACTCTTGGTGGGGGATCAACAAAATCATCATCTGATATATACAAGTGTAGGGTATTAATGTAACATTCGTCGAAAAACGGGTTTTCCAAACCCGTTTCATTTATTAATCAAATATTCAGTTATAATTTTCGTTGCGTATTTAATGTTCATATTAATTTTAAACAATACATAACTAATAAACATTGTTAGAATTTTAAACCATAATTAATAAATAATAAAAAAATAAGTGAATAAAAAAATAAATAGGGCTGCCGGGTTTTGAACCCAGGTCAGCCGCTCCAACAAACACACAACACACCACTCCGCCATACACTTTACTTTGGAATAATACAGAAATACATAAAACTTAAAGTAAACCCGGATTCAAACCAGAGAATCACCGCGCGCTTAGAAATCGCAATCACCAGAAAATCCGGCAATCCGCGATTTTGGCCAAATCAGTCTTGACTAAAACGCTCAAATTGATGTCGACGTCGGTTATAACCGTTGCCGGCAATCAATTTCCGTCATAACCGACGGAAATCTTAACTCGCGGACCTTGACTCAATTCAGCCTGTTTTCACTATAAATACCCTCTTGAACACTCTGAGAATCTTTTCGCTCAGAACCTCGATCGTTTCCAAAGCTTAATTCATCTCAAAACACGTCTCCGGAGATATTTTACAGTCGCCGGACTTTCACCAGAAAACCGAGACTTACTTCAAATCGGTAAAATTCTCGACTCTTTTGTTTGTAATCCATTATTAGACATATATTAACTTCAATCCTTCAACCAGAATCTGTCCCAGACTACGCTGCTGAGAAATCCCACACTCGCCGGAATTTCACTGAAACATCAAAGTCTCATTGTCGATCGGTATAATCATCTAAAAACTCTTGATATCTCTTACTCAGTAACTTAATTTCATAACACAAGAAACTAAACTGTCAAACATTTCACTCAGCCGAGAGTCACAAATCAGAGCCGACGACTCCTGCCGGAAATCTGAAGTAAACGCACTGTTTTGGTACATTCTGTTCTTTAATCTCGTTAACTATTACATTCCAACCAATTATAAGTTTTGATAATCGAATTAAACAAAACAGTCGGATCTCACTGATCTGAGTTTTTGTAAACGAAGAAGATGAAGTCGAGAATGAATATAAGTATAATTAAAATCATATATTCAAACGGGTTAGACACACAGTCCAGCGGTGGACTGTGTGCGCGAACAACACACACGTCACGAGTTCGAATCGCACAACGTACCGACTTTCAGAAATAAAACCAATATTTTGATAACTGAATCAGAACAAGTCACAGTATGTTTATAAGAGTAATAAAATCCGTGAGTTAAACAGATTAGACACACAGCCCAACTGGTTGGGCTGTGCGCATACGAACCGAAGGACCCGAGTTCGACTCCGGGTCCCTGCAACCGGTTCGGCCATATAAATCATTTTTAATAAAAACCAAATAAATTTAAACTTAATTAGTATATAAATATAATTAAAAAAGAGAATATTTCGGGTTAGACACGTAGCTCAGTTGGTAGAGCTGCGTGCACGCGTACGAGAGGTCCCGGGTTCGAACCTCACTCAGCGCACAATTAATCACAGTCCGACCGGTCAACGGTCAACGGTCAAAAAAGTCAAAGTTTTTATTTCTTTTTATTTATTTAATTTAAAAATCAATTAAAAATACTTCAAAAATAATTTTTAAAGTTAGAAAATGTCCTTAAACTCACAAAAATAAATCTAAAAATCCTATTAAGATTATGAATTAAAAATATTAATTTCAAATAAAATCCATTTATTTACCGAACCATTTCGTTATTATTTTAGGTTAGTTTTCCTCGTCGATCAAATCCCAAAACTCGTGCGCATCCAACGTCATCAAAGAACGCACCCAATGTGAGTGAATCTCTACAAATTCCCCGTTTTAATTGGGGTGTATCATGTGTCGTTTAATTCCTTATTATATTTAAAATACTTGTGCATCCATCATATCCGTGATCAAATGTGTATCAATTATGTATCAATTTTTGTGTGAATTATGTTTAGATTGAAGTTATCATTTTCAGTACATGCATTTCATTAGGCCCATCAGCTCCCCGTGGGATATGGGTTGAGTATCAGGTGCCTCATTCGATCGGCTCCGTTTGATTGAGCCTTGATCTCACATACATCATCATTCATGTCATTCGATCGGCTCAGTTTGATTGAGCCTTGATCTCAAATACATCATCATTCATGTCATTTACTCATCCAATGTAGTTTGCGTTTATGCTATATATATATGTTTGCTCACATGTGATTATTGCACAAATTTTCAATATTAAATACAACAAGAAATTAATAACAATGTTTTCTCAAGGTTCACTCGCCAACTTTTGTTGACCCAAAATATCCCCCGTTTTACACATGATACAGGTGATCCAGTTGAGTCAAGAAACACATAGGAAGGCTTAGAAGAATAAATCAGTTTAAGCTTTGGATTGTTTTACTTAGTTTCATTTTCCTTGTAATTGTATGGATTTGATGTGAACATTTAAGTTGTAATTTGAATTTAATAAATATGAAACATTTTAGTAAACATCAGGAGCTTTGGTGATAACCCAATTATGCCCCGACTCTTATTCCGCTGCGGGTCGGGGTGTGACAATTAAAAACTACAAATATTTTGATTATAAAATAATGTTTTCTGTGATTTATGTTACCAGATATTTGTTGTTCTCCAGAATTATGCAGAACTATAGCTCTCTCAGTATTTTCGTCTTGTGAAACAGAATCTTCCTCTTCTGAAGTTTCAATCACCACTTTCTTTCTTCTCCTTTTCATTTGTTCTTGTTGCGTTTTATCTTAAAGATAATAATGATACAAAAAGTTAGTAAAAAGCAATAGTTAACAACAAACCTTACTAAAATTATAACAATTATAACACCCTTGAAATTATTAGGTTACGGTTTTAATATAAAACGCAATTGTTAACAATTTTAAGATAAAAAGTAGGGGTAGCTCACAGTTTTAATTTAAAACGTGTAACACCCCAAAAACGGGTTTGGTAATTTAAACCCGGTTAACATAAAGGAATGGGTAGAGTACCGTTAGTGGTAAAGGTGAACCCGTAAATAAGATAGCTAGGAAAAATTAACCTTGTGGTAACATGTATATAAGTAACAAGATAATGAGTTTAGTCTCATTTATAATCGAAACGAAACTTGAGGGACCAAAATTGTTAAAAGGGAAACTTGAGTTTTAATAAATAAAACTAAAACACAACACACACAGAGTGTGTGTGTGTGTCGTCCAGAGCAAGAAGAAGAAGGGAAGAACCCTAATTCTTCCAAAATCTTCAAATTGAAAAGGGAATTCAACTCAAATCTAATGCATGAACGTGGATTCTTGATCATCTAGACAAGATGAACACATGGTAAGTTGTAATTTGATATTTGGTGATCTTGTATGAAGTGGGTTATGTTAATCCAAGGAATTGAATGAAATTGATCATGTCTATGTGTTATAATCATCACATGGAACACGAATTATATATGATTTTGATTAATTGGATGATTTGAATGAAACCCATTACATGAGTGTGAAGATGATGGTCATGATGAACATGTAGATGTTATATTGTGATCTTGTGATGCATAAGGTGTTATATGATAGATTGTGATAGATAAACTTGATGTAGCATTGATAATTATGTGATTTTTACTTGGATGTGATGTTCATGAGATAAACCGGGGAGAACATACTTATAATACTTGTACATGGTGCTTAGAAAGTGGTACGCACGCCAAGTGTTTGATAAAATGCCTAGTATCGGTTAATATATGGAATTACATGTTAATCAATGGGTAAATATGTATAGAAAGTAATAATGATGAAATTGTTAGCAAACTAATATGTGAAGTGTGTTTTAGATGGAGTTCATGTGGAAATTTGAATTGTTAGTATGATGTGGTAGAAGCGGGCATTAGGAGCTTGTACTCTATGCTCGAAGACATGGTACACCTTATGCGTCTAATTGATCTTGTGGTAGGGATCAAGAGGCGAAAGTGGTGCCATTGTATGACATGTAGAATTACTAGTAAAGATAATGTTAAGTTAGTTTATCTCGAATGAAGTCGTTAGTTGAGGAATGAAAAGATGCGACTTCTAGCTTATACATTGTGTTGTTGGAATTCGACGAGTAAAGTTCAATGTATGATATGAATGTGAAATGAATGCAATAATAGAATGTGTGATTATACTAACGAAGTGGTAACCATGATGACATGAAAGTATAGGATCATGTCAAGACGGGGAAAGCATGGAAGGCTAACGGAAAGGATATGAGGAAGCATTTACGAAACGGACACTCGATGTAAGTGGTTTTCCGGAATCACTTTGTATTTGTTTAAAAAGTTACTTACTAGTTATTTAGGCATGATATTTGAAGTCAATTAGAGTTTGGATTATGAAAACGATGATTTTCCGCTAGTAGAACGAAAGGGTCAAAATGATGTTTTATTTCTATACCGGAATGATGGTTTAAGTAATGACTACGGTATTATAACCGAGAAATGGGTATGATTGCACATGAGCATGCTAACCGAGAAACGGACACGTGAGTTAATAGCCATAAGACTCGATTGTGAGGTAGAATTAGACGGATAAACAATGAAAGTATGAAAATTGTACTAATAAAGTTTTATTACGTATAATTGATTGGAACGAATGAGTCTAATGTATCCCGAGTATCGGGCGCCTAAATTTCTAAGTACAAACTCCTAAGGATGTGAAACTTAGGTAGTTATAATGTTCATGTGAGTTTTGAGTTCAAACAATGCGTTGTTTGACAAAAACATAAACGGGTCGAATAATTCGTAAATGAATATTAAGCCGAAAACATATAAGTCAAGAATATCCCTAGTACGGATGTTAGATTTTGATTCTATATGGTAGAGGACCAAATTACGATCACGTAGGAAGAAACGTGAGGTTAAACGGGTAAACGGTTCAAAAGCTATGCGCGTTTTAGGCGTACGAATGACGAAAACAACACAGTAGAAAAATGGTTAAACGAAAGGGCGTTGGCAACGTAAGGGGGCGTTGGCGACGCACACTCCTTTGCTGCCGACGCCATATCTTGCTGCCTACGAGGGTATGGTGCCGGAAACTCGTTTTTTGCATTTTTCGAACTTTTGTTTGGTTCCAAGGCCCATTTAGCTTCCCCAAAGGTACCCCAAGCCTATCTTAAAGTTTTATAGAGTTTCGGGTAAGAACGGAGGCCTATAGGATGCGTACGAATGCGTGGAAAGTATATGAGAATATGTAAATGTGGTTGTCATGATTTGACTAAGTGTTATCAGTAGGATTCTTATTGTAAGCACATGATGTATTGTAATATGGATAACATTGTTGAAGGTAATTAGACACGAATATACGTGGAGTCTAGTACGTATAGAATTTACACATGGGTCTTGGGTTTATGATCCTTTAATGTTTATGTAAGCATGTATGCCAATTGAAAGAAATTTGGTAGAAAGGCATGTAGGTTTGTAGAAGGCCTTTCATACAAGGAAGAGTTGGGTTAGATGATTTAGTATATGTGTTATTACATCATATGTTTCCAATGAATGAGACTCGTATAAAGAAATATATGGTGTTAATATATAAGAATTTGTGATATTAACCGAATTATTTTGAGAATGAAATGAAGTGCAGGTATATTAATGTATACTCATCAAGGGATAAACCTTGGAATGAAATGCTCAAATCCAGAAGGATAACTAGATGGAATATACAGGAGGATAAAACGTGACATGATGCTTTAGTTATATACTTAGATCATATAATGCTTCAATTACTAATAATGTGAATGTATGTGGTGAATGCAGGTTGTGTAGATTTATAGGTCATAACCATCAAGAGACATGAGCGATTGAAGATCGAGTTATAATACAGATTGTATGGGAATGTGTGGCCTTGCGGTTACTAAATATATGATATGTTTATGTATCAAATGAAATGAACAATGTAATTATCGATAAGAACTTACAATAGAAAGGTCTTTTATTCATGATTGAATGATTTTAATAATAGAAATCTTATGGCACATATTTACGCTGTGACTTTTCGATTAAAACGTGTTAGGGTCTTACAAAACGCAATAGTTAACAACAAACCTTACTAAAATTATAACAATTATAACACCCTTAAAATTATTAGATTACAGTTTTAATATAAAACGCAATTGTTAACAATATTAAGATAAAAAGTAGGGTTAGTTCACAGTTTTAATTTAAAACGCAATAGTTAACAACAAACCTTACTAAAATTATAACAATTATAACACCCTTGAAGTTATTAGGTTACAGTTTATATAAAACGCAATTGTTAACAATTTTAAGATAAAAAGTAGGGGTAGCTCAATGTTTTAGTATAAAACGCAATACTTAACAACAAAACTTACTATGCATATACAATTGTAAGATAAAAAGCAATAGGTAACAGTTGTAAATTAAAACTTAATTGTTAACAGTTGCAATAGTTAACAACCTTACTAGTAGTAGGCTATTTCTAATTCATAAAACATAACATGAATACAGTTTAAAGTTTAAAAAGCATAAATATATACCGTTATCAGAAATCTCTTTTTGTTTTCTACTAGTGTGTTCTCTCATTGTTGATTTTTCTGTATTTTTTGGTTGTTGATCGTTGTTTTCTTCATCTGAAGTTTGTCGTTGCTTCTTTGATGATTTAGGGTTTTGCGATACGTATTTCTTATCAGTAACTCGAAGGTAAACCTTCAAATTATCTCTCGAAGATGCCATGAACTTCAACGGATTTTGATTATCACTAATTTCAATCTGTGTGTGTTTTTTTCAATCGGATGTAAAACGTAATGAACTTCTTCAAAAGTTTTCTCTGTAGATTCAAAGCGGTTGTAATTGGAATTTGATGATAATACCCTTCAAAGCCGGACTGCGTGTTTAAATGAGAGTTTTTTATTAAATTTTAATCATGGCCGTTGATAGTGCAATTTGACGGACGAGATTACTTCCTATCCTTCCTAATGATAGAAACTTCCTATTGTATCCTGACCCATTACATATATACTCAATCTAAAATTTAAATTACATATATCCCCTTTATTAATAAAATTAAATATAAAGACAAATATACCCTTTTAAACATAACCTCCTCTTAACATATTTACCACACTTTCACCTTCTTCCCCAAACGACTCCCCCAGACCCCATCCTCTTCTTCACATGTAACCTAACCCCATGATTCTCCGCATCCAACTGAAACTCTAACCACACTCAACGATTTTGATTTGATATTTTTGTTGGTTCTTCAGCGATTTATTTAATGACAGTTGTTCGTTCATATATTTATTCTTTTTTTTTTGTCTGAATCCATGGCAGAGTAGAAAGGTTTATGTCGCAGCCCCGACCCCTACCCCGGAAGCGGGAGCCGCGAGCCGCAGACAAGTGGTACCGGTGTTTACTAATTTAGCAGCGGAATTAAAACCTCAGGATCGTAATTAGGAAATAAATTTCAGAGTTTCAAAACACCAACTTTTATAAATAAACAAATGGGATAAAACCCAAGATTCCATTACAATACATTTGTAGGGACAAACCCTAATTTGTGAAAAACATAAACTCCTTTTAATTTTGGTAACTTTTATAGCCACTTTTCTAAGCCTTCAGTGCTCTCCAGCTGGCTTCTATTAGCTTCACATTAAGTTACCTGAAACGCGTTTTAAAAAACATTTTATCAGCAAGAAATACTGGCAAGTGCATCTCAGTTTAATCAAAACAAGTTTTTTTTATAACTTTACAGGATTGAGAGCATCAGCGATTACAATGTTTATATCTACACAATTACTCATTCAGTACTGTTAACACCTGACTTGTGGGTCATATTACTTTGGGCCCTGCCACCCAACAATAACGGTACCTGTCATACCCCTGTGACTGTGGACTAGTAATGTATAAAAACCCCAATATACCGACAGTAATTGTAGAATACATATACTCAATCAATGTTAAGCTTAATTAAAACATTTGAGGTTTTGGTAACACATTTTTTACTCACAAAAAGATTTACAAAAAGAGAATGTACTCACATTGAAAACTTAGGTATTCCTCCAGGCTTCCTTGTAACAGTTCCTTATTACTTCCTGGAATTTCTATTAAAACATACAATGCACACGTGTTAATAAATTAACCCAAGTCACTTTAACCATACAACACGAGACAGAACCCCAACGTATCTTAGTCAGGCAGAGCCTTGACATGCGTTGGTGGGTCCTAAATCAATCGGGTAGGATGCCCATACAACACGAGATAGAAACCCAATGAACTTAGTCGGGCAGAGCCTTGATATGCGTTGGTGGGTTCTAAATCGGGTAGGGTAACGAATTAGTGGTCGGGGGTTAAAATACTTACAGCGAGCAGCGCTTCGCAGGTTAGGGGTTTAGGGGTGTGTGAGAGAACAGAGATTCGAGAGAGTATACGATCGATTCAAAGGATCGAAAGTGAGCAGAGATTTATGTCCTACGCCCGACCTTATTATACTCGATTTTCGCCTCCCTCGCGTGGCGCGCCAAGAGCAAAAGAGGCCGCGCGTGGTGCGACGGTAGCCGGCTAGGCCTAGGCTAGCCCCATAACCAGGCATAGGCTTGGCACTTGGCGGAACCAGGCGGATGTCTATCTGGTGTCCCCCGCGTGTCGTGCTAGAGAAAGTGGGGTCGGGCGCGTGGCGCGATGGTGCATGTTTCCTCGTTTCGTGTGCTGAGTTCCGATGTGCGTGATTGGTTTACTGTTTTGGCTTGGTCTGTAACGCCCAACTTTTTCATCCTTTCCATATTTAGAAGGCTCGTGTTGTATTTCTATTTTTACAAAGCTTTGTTTCTTGTATTCATTCTTTCGTTGTAATCGTTGTAATCATTGTAAACCGAGACTTAATCATAATAGAAACTCGTATTTTATTCTTAAACATGTTGTGCTTATTCGTAATCTTTTATACACATTCATTCGTTTATACTTGAAAACATGACTATACATGCAATTACATACCAAACATACTTCGTGCAAACTTTATACATGATGTTTATACTTAATTTTACTTGTTCCGTACTCGTGTGAACCTTAGAACATGCCTCCATATGCTTAGGATCCCTTTATAATTCATAAAATATCATTTTGTAACAATTAAACCCGTCACCATTTAACAAAACAACAAAAATTCAACTTTGTGGCCTGGACTGGTCCTTGCGGACCGCAAGGGGACACCCTTACGGTCCGTAAGGGTGTCTGGGCGGGCAGAATGTTTAAACTCTCGCGGTTTAAGCACGAATCCACATAAATCCTCCTCCCCCAACGGCCTTAAACCTCCTAAAAACACCTTCCAACCACCCCACCTTCATCCCCTATAAATACCAACTCATTTTCAAGCTTTTTCCACTTTCTAAAGACCCTCAAATCTCTCTCAAACACCTTCAATCTGCTGGAAAATCAAGAACTTGGGCAGATTCATCAACTTTCACCAAAGTGAGCATAACTTGCTCAATTCTTAACGAAAATGCTTGGTTCTTCTTTCTAATTACTTGGATAATCCTTAGGTTTGAATCACTGATTCTCCATGGAGAATCCAGACATGGAAATGCACCTAAAGGACTCCAAACTTTTTGTTTGTTTTAAAACTCTTTCAAAACTTATCATTTCTTCATTCATCTTTGTGTTCTTGAGCTCCTAATCAAAGTTATGATTCGTGAGACTAACCTAAGTTGTTTAGAATGTAAATAGGAGTGTTTTAAAACTCTAAACTTTCTGTTTTTGAAGAGCTTTAAGCTCACTAGTGTTGCCAAGTCAAGAACTTGAGGTTAGTGTGACTACAAGGTTAGCTTGGGCTATCCTACACCTAAGTCCACACAACACTTGATGTTTTTCCAATTCATCCTAAGTAGTTTTCTAGTTTAAAGTAACACAACCTCGTCTAGCCTTCGACGTGTGTCGACGCCGGCTCACCGGGTTGTAGTTTACTTGGCTACTTAGTGTATAATAGTAGGTAGTTCATTTCTTATCTTGTACTTGTTCTTGACCCTCCTTGTTGTCTGTGACAACTTGTGTAGTGGTGAACTCTTATGAGGTTCCTAAATGGATGGCTATGCCACCTACCTCCTACGTGACTTCTATGATATCCATGAATGGACTTGTACATATAACTATATTAATCTATATAATACACACTTAAAAACCGAAACCTTGATAACGACTACATAATCATATGTCGAGTTAGTAAGTTTAGTCACTAAAGAGTATGGTTCCTTGTTTAGATTCTAATAGGTGTTACGACCTATGAAATCACATAAACCCTAACAGGTTCCCATAGTGTCAAAACGAGTGATATGCCTTAGTGAATATTTTTATATTCTTTACTTTGTGTGCAATATTCCAAATACCGAATCTTCCATTATCATTCCAACACTCACACCTACGTTTTCCTCTTGTAGGATAACTCGGTGTTTATCCCTCAACTTAACCACTCTTCACGGAAGTTGCTAATAAGAACGCTTGCAAAACCATGAGTATAATCGAACCCCTTTCACGTTTATCACTTTTGGGGTGTAACATGTTTACATATCATAACAACACTAAACTTATGCTTAATTACTTGCACGAACAATCTATTATACTTGAACGCTTTGATACATATGTTATGCTTATACTAGGACCGAACGTATGTGATACCATAGTTATTAGCTTATTTTGAGCCTCCATTTGACATGTATAGCGCTATAGGAGTAACGCACCGCGCGTGAATGAGTGGTCATGTTGAATTATTTATACTAGTTGCGTAAACAGAGGGTTGACTAGAAATATCGCATGCCTTGTATTTGCTCGAATGTAAACTTAGTTGCCATGTGGATTCGTTTTAAACTTATGCCTATACGTATGCTATGCTCAAACTTGTATACTCACCTTTTCTTTTGCATTGAACTCATATTTTAAACATGTTATAGGTTGAGAAGGTTGGAGTCATGAAAACGAAGTAGCAATGATGCTAGATACACACCTAGACGTCAGGTTTAATATTGTTGTATCAAATTTTGTCATATTAATGTTGTTATTTGAAATTCCTTTGTATTGTAATAACATTTTGTTATGAAATGAAATTTGGATTTAAGTAAATATTGTCTCTAATAGGGTTGTTAGCAATGAGCAATCTTTTTCGTCCCGCCTCGATGTTTCCGCTGTCGGTTGGGGTGTGACATGGTTGATGGTGTTTTAGGAGAGTTGTTACATCCTCCCCATCTTGTTTTAAATCTCGTCCTCGAGATTCACTGGAATAGGTGTGGATACTTCCTTTGCATTTCTGATTCTAGCTCCCACGTGTATTTTGGTCCTCTCTTTGAATCCCATTTTACTTTGACCAGAACCAATCTCTTGCGTTTAAGATTCTTGATCTTTCTATCTTCAATTCTAATAGGTTTCTCTACAAACTTAAGCTTCTCATTTACCTCTATATCTTGAAGAGGTATCACCAATGATTCATCTGCTAAACATTTTTTGAGATTACATACATGGCATACATCATGTATTCCTGCCATTTCTTCTGGTAATTGTAGCTGATAAGCTACTGGCCTTATTCTTTTGATAATCTTGAAAGGTCCAACATACCTTAGGCTTAGTTTCCCTTTCTTACTAAATCTTACAACTCCTTTCCATGGTGAGACTTTCAATAGTACCTTATCTCCAACTTGAAATTCCAAGGGTTTGCGTCTGTTATCTGCATAACTCTTTTGACGATCTCAGGCTGCTTTCAATCTTTCCTTGACTTGAATGATTTTGTCAGTTGTTTCTTGCACAACTTCAGGACCTGATAGTTGCTTTTCTCCAATTTCCGCCCAACATACCGGTGTTCGACATTTTCATCCATAGAGTGCTTCAAATGGTGCAGCATTGATGCTGGTATGATAACTATTGTTGTAGGAAAACTCTATCAAAGGTAAATGTTCATCCCAATTTCCTCCAAAATCAATTATGCAGGCTCTAAGCATATCTTCCATTGTTTGGATTGTCCTTTCACTTTGACCGTCTGTTTGAGGATGATATGTTGTACTTAGATTTAATCTGGTTCCCATTGCTTTTTGGAAACTTGTCCAAAAATGAGAAGTAAAATAGCTGTCATGTCAGACACAATAGATAAAGGAATTCCATGCAATGAAACTATTTCATTTACATATAACTTGGCTAACTGTTCCATACTGAAAGTTTCCTTCATCGGTAAGAAATGAGCATATTTGGTCAATATGTCTACAATCACCCAGATTGTATCATTACCTTTTCGTTTCTTGGGTAGTTTAGTAACAAAGTCCATTGTTATCAATTTCCATTTCCAAATTGGCATTTCCAATTGTTGCAATAATCCTGAGGGTTTCTGATGTTCAGCTTTAACCTGTGAACATGTTAGACATTTAGCAACGTATCTTGCTACATACTTTTTCATTCCTATCCACTAGAAGTTCTTTCTCAAGTCTTCATACATCTTATTGCTTCCAGGATACATTGTATACTTATTCTTATGGGCTTCTTCTAAAATTCGATTTCGTAGGTCTCCTGGGATAGGAATCCAAATTTAGACCAACGGTATGAGGATTAAACATACATTACATATGGTAAAGTCATCTAAACTGATTTTGAATGGGTAGTAAAATTAAGAAAGAATTGCATATATCCCCCTATTTACAAGTATAATTACATATATATCCATCCTAAAACCTAAATTACATATATCCTCTTCATTAATAAATTAAATATAAAGACAAATATACCCTTTTAAACCTAACCTCTTCTTAACATATTTACCACACTTTCACCTTCTTCCCCAAACCACTCCCCCAGACCCCATCCTCTTCTTCACCCGTAACCTAACCCCATGATTCTTCGCATCCAACTGAAACTCTAACCACACTCAACGGTTTTGATTCAATATTTTTGTTGGTTCTTCAGCGATTTATTAATGATAGTTGTTAGTTCATATATTTATTCTTGGCAGAGTAGAAAGGTTTAAGTGGCCATTGTCGGATCGTCCTTGAAACTCAGTATCCACCCTGTCGCATTATTGATTTCAAGAACTTTATTCTTCAAACATGAACCAAAATAGTTCAATTTATTTGGGTTTGATATAGATCTATTGCTTCTTAAAAGAAATAATTGATCTGGGTTTGATAGATCTATCGCTTCTTACAAGATATAGTTGATTTGGGTTTGATAGATCTATGAAAGGGGGAAAACTAAATCAAACTCGGTTATTTAGAAATTTTAAGTTCTAGTAAAAAAATGGAGTAAAATAGTCACTTTATCATTTAGTTGAAGTTAAATAAGTCAAAATGGGTATATTTGATATTTTAAGTTTTAAAGAAGGGGATATATGTAATTTATGTTTTGGATTGGGTATATATGTAATAAATCAAGTTTGTAGACGGATATATGTAATTGCCCAAAAAATTAAAATATAACACATACTTTGGGTAGTAAAATTATAATATAACGCATACTTTTTATAGCTCGAGACAATGTTTTGTTTGATCTTATTTAAATGTTCCTTCCTATGACACAAACTATATCTTGATAACATATTCAAATAATACATCACTATACGTATCTATTGATACTTATTCATTTATGTCGCCGCAACTTACAAAGGACGAGTTGTGTCTTTTACATGGTATGTTCCTTCAAATGTGTTCATCAAGTATTGATCAACATGAGAAACTCCATAAGATTCAATTTGTGTTCGTATTATCAATCTATGTGATAGTTACGACATACCTAGATCCAAACCTCTTTATGGAATATATATATATAATATATATATATATATATATGTATATATATTTTGTTTAGTTTTTTCATTCATATAATCATATGCAATGAATAAGGTGAATTCGCTTAATTTGATAAGATAGTTTCTCAAAGCTTGTATTCTAGTTATTTTACACTCCAAATCACACGAAATGCTTCAAACAGTTTTTTAAATATATTCTTTTGTGAGCCTTACATCTCTTTTGTACATAATTACTATGAGATATGAGATTTGATTAAGGTGTTACATAATGTGCACATTATGTTCTTGAAAAGTTTCTTATATACATATTTTTTCAAGCTCTATCATACATGGGCACATGTTTTGCATACTATATCAAGAAAAATTTAAAGTCTCGCTAAAGTTTTTTCGAGTTTTTAGGCTACGTGTCTTGGGCCATGGTTGGGGGTCTTAGACTATACAGGGACGACCCCTTGTTGTATCTAAGTGCGCAACCTTACATCTGACAAAAATGACTTTTGTCTCATCAATGGATTGTGATATAGCTATGGTATAGTGCTTTCATAGATGATGGATTGTGAAATACCAACTCATAGAACAATGAGAGGTCGATCTTTATGGCTTCTTTGAATATTAACTTGTAAAATGAGCTAAACTCGAGTTTGATAATCATCAGGCTTGATCAGCTTTCTTACACCCGAAGTTTGTACTTGAGAGATTAATTTATGAATTTTACAAACAAAGGGAAACACGCTTATCTTCCGATTAATTCACAATATTTACAAACAAAGTGTAACATTTCGTATTTCCGTACTTTCTATTTTTAGAAATTTGTATTCGTATTCAATTTCATCATTGTAATCTGAGACGTTTGATATATGGAAATCACATTTTATTCATACCTGTTTATTCATACATGCACAATACCGAATCAATCATGAAATTCGCGTTTTACACAAAACCAAGACATAACTTATGCATGCATCATCATTGGAATGTCAATCATACATACTCACACATTATACAAACTTGTATATACCCTAAATTCACAAAAATATGTTAAAATGTAAGTTTCTAGCTCAAACTAACATCAAAATCAAGTCCAAAGGCTAAATATGGATAAAACTCACAAAGTTTGGGGAATCAAGCCCTCGCGTCATGCGAGAGCCTGAGGGCGTTCCCCTCGCGTGACGCGAAGCACCCTAATCCGCATAAAGTTGTTCCCTGTTATGGGATTGGCTTGTTTTATTACCTCCTTCAACCTCTAATCACTACACAACTCATTAACCACACTAACCATAATCCTCAACTATAAAAACCAAGCCTCCCACACCTTCATTTCACTTTTCACACTCTCTAAACTCTCTCAAATTTTCAAAAGTTGTAGCTTTGGGGCAGATTGGTTCCAAGTGCAAAAGTGAGTTTCAACTCACTTTCTTCTTTTCTTCTTCATGAATTCTTGCTTCTCCTCCTTTGGGATAACCTCTAGGAGTATTTTCATAAATTTACCATGCTAAACTGAGTTGGGACATCACCATTTTGAGGTATAAAGTGGAGTTTATTTTCTGTTTTTAATAAAAACTTTCATGTATGTTCTTTTACTTTAAACTTTGGGACATCTTTAAGTTGCCAATAAATCCTTATGTTGGATAGTTTGGATTGAAGATTTTGTTCCAAAAAATGTTATATTTTAAGTCACATTCACATAATTTAAGTCACCAAGTAGCTTTCAAGTAATCAAAGTGGACAAAGTACACCAAGTCACTAACCATTACCATGTTGGAAGCACTCGTCTAGTTAAACCCACTTGGTTGCTTGGTGAATTAGATAAGTTATTACATTCTTGTACTTATGTTCATGACCATCCAAATCATCCATGTGGTGATTTGTGCATTGGTGAACTAAAGGGTTAAAGGATTCATCCTACCCATGCATGACAATTCATGACTTGATAATACATGAACATATACTAGACTATAAGATGAATATATATAAAACACACACACACATGCTATCAAACCCAAAACCAAACCATGATACTAACCAAAATAATGGTTGAATGTTGTGGTAAGGTGGGACTTGTCTTAGTTTTAGCACCCTCGTTTTGGACTTCCAATGAGTGCAACACTCATGAAGAACACTAACTAGAAATGGTGTCCAAATGAGTATCTAAAGCAAGATATATTTTCGTATTTTATACTTGTAAACTCTGAATTTATTCCTATCATCGACTCCATAACCTTATACACATTGTTTATCTATTTTAGGATAACCTCGGTGTTTCATCCTTCAAGCGTTCAAGCTCACCTTTGTGGAAAGCATTCGCAAACCATGAATACACTTGACCCTCTTTTCGTTTTAAACCACTTTTGGGTTTAACATTTACAACTTATTAAACTCACAAATCACACACAGTTAGTCTTATGTAAACACTCAATCCGTTAAACATGTTATTTGTTATACTTAATGTTTATACATGCTATAATACATTTCATACAACCTATTTGTCATTAACTTCCCAAGCCCACCTTAACATGTATAGCGCTATAGGAGTAGCACACCGCTCGTTTTGGGGTCATTGTTAAGTATTATATCATAACGGTCTTGTTCACTTTGGTGCTGAGATTATGCTAGTGGACACTTTGTTTTTCTTGCATGCTAGGATGGTATGTAACTTAGTGTACAAATTACCATGTTGGATTTGAGATTTTTATACGTCTGCAATGTAAATCAAACTTGAATGCTCACCGACCATTTTGTGTTGACATATACTTTAATACATGTTGCAGGAAATTGATCATTGTAACAACTCGTAATTTCGTTGTTATCTCTTTTCGTTTATTTCGTTTGTATCTAACGTTTTAAATCCGAGATTTGATTATTGGGATGGTTTATGTTTGTTAAATACTTTTTCGTCACAACTATATTGCATCTAAACGCTTATTAAACACTAATTCATCGCAATCACAAGTAACTGTGTTACTTTAATAGCCGAGTGTGTTGTTGTACAATAACCACTTGTGCCATCGCATTGCTTATCTCATCGCATCGCAAAACGCAGTTAAATATGTGGAATTATGTTTTATGTGAGTTATATTTGTTTATGTTATGGTTTGCTATCGCTAAAACGCTCGCACACTCACGTAACTCGCTCTCTCTCTCAATACAATGGCAATATAATGCTTAACGCTTCACTAAAACGTTTAACATAACTACGTAATACGAACCGAATCGCCAAACGAATGCCTAACGCGAAAATAACAAACAAAACTTCGCCACCAGGCCAAGTTCGGCCGAACTTGAGTACCTCTAGTTCGCCCGAACTTGATCATGCTTGAGAATCTCCTTAAAGCTAGCAAGTTCGCTCGGACTTGCATAAGTTCAAGCTGAACTGGCCAAGTTCGCCCGAACTTGTGCCCAGTTCGCTCGAACTTCTGCCAAGTTCGGCCGAACTTGATCCAAATCATCTCAAACCCTCTTCACCTATAAATACCCAACACCCGCATTCGTGCACTCCTTGCTGCAAGTTCGCTCGAAACTCCTGAAACCGAAAATCCTTGATTTCCAAGTAAGAATCAACCCGTTTTCATGCAAACCACAACGTTTTACTACGATTTTGCACATGGTTTTACCTTCGATTTCATCAAAACTCTCCTGTTTACGAAAATCTTCATCTTTTTCTACAAAACTTCTTCTTTTCACTTAGATCTAAGTAATACCTTTTAAACATCGATTTTTACACAAAAATACAGACTAATGACATATGTTTCGTTCACTATGAAGTGGAACGAGGCGTTGTCAAGCAAAATCTCAGATCTGGAAGCACAAGGACGAAATCTTCACTTTGCACAAACTGTACGAACCATCAAGTTTGCCCGGATTAGTCTGAGTTTCTGTAAAATGGCTAAAACTCGCTCCAAAAGACCTCTCCAGCCTATGTTTTGCTCAGTAGATTAAGGTTGGAGGGATGGACACTCGATTTCCTCAGCAAACAACGCGAAAACGTACGATTTGGTGACCAAAAAGATCAAGTTCGCTCCAAATTGATCAAGTTCGCTCGAAGTTGTCACATATTTGTGACCAACTTCGGCCGAACTTGTCAAATTTCCAAGAAATCCAACCAAGTTCGCTCGAACTTGCATGGTTTCCAAGGAAACCAAACAAGTTCGCCCGAACTTGTATCAACTCCAGCTAACAAGGCAAGTTCGCCCGAACTTGTCCAGTTTCTCATGAAACCAGACAAGTTCGCCCGAACTTGTACTTCCAATAAGACAAAATAGTCAAGTTCGCCTGAACTTGTACCAATTCCAAGGAATTGGTACAACTTCGACCGAACTTGTAGTCTGCTCCTTCACGTTTCGACCATTTCGAAGACTGATGCACTTCTGTTCGCTTACAGGCTGATCCGACGCTCCTCTCCATCTACATCAGATCCCATCTCTCTCTCTAATCGCACCAACTGTGAGTATACTTGAACCCCTTTACGCTTAAATGCACTTTTGGGTGTCACATATGTTCGTATATCAAAACACATCACACAACTCAAACGATTATTCGAAATCCTGCTATTATATGACTATACGTGAAATCTGCTGAATTGTATGTTACTTGATTGCTAGTACGCCACCCTTAACATGATAGCTTGTTAGAGGTTGACCCGCCACCCGGAGGCCCGGGGTTGTTAAGGCTCGCCTTTTTATTTCACATTTATTTTCTCTTTAGGACGTGGATACTTGTTCGTGTGCCTCGATCAATCGCGGATTGTTGGTTTACTTGAATCTAGTAGTTACATATTCACATCTCTTACGTATGTCATGCGGTGTATGCTAAATGCTTTTATATCTATTATGTACGCAAACCTGTATGCCCACCTTTACTTAATTGTATTGACGTTTTATTTTAACATATGTGGCAGGTTGATGACTTCTTGCTGAACTGGATTTAGGATCTTATCTTAGAAACTCATGTAATAAAATCTAGGGAAGATCGGATTAGATATGTTTGAGAGATTCTTATATATTGTAATAATTGTTTGGGATTTTATTGTTTGATAGTATGGGATATTGAACGTTTAATGTTATCATTTAAATAGTTGTTATGATGTCTCTTGAGCAATCTGATTCGCCTAGTGCCGCGCCCCGATGTTTCCGCCATCGGTTGGGGTGTGACATATTGGTATCAGAGCCATAACTATAGGGAAAATTAGGTAGAACTGTCATGTTTGACCTAGTCTATAGTTAGGCCACCAAATCAGACCGTTACGCATCGACTAAACGCCCGAAACTGCTACAAATCGATAACTTCGCCCGAAGTTGGGGCAAGTTCGCTCGAACCAGGTCAAGTTCGCCCGAACTTGATAAAGTTTGCCCGAACTTGACCAAGTTCGCCCGAAGTTACTTAGTCCCCTCAAAACATATAACAAGTTCGCTCGAAGTTGGTCAACTTCGCCCGAACTTGATCACCCATATTCGAAACGGACTTTTAAACTACGTATGCTTTTCCTAAAGCTGCCATAATACACATGAAGAACGCTCGTATCACACAAAACGAGTGACTAAGTCGAGATTAGGTGTGAAAACCAAGAACTCTCGATAAGATCATTCACTCTGCGCATCTTCTATCGCACGAGATACCTTCGTTGAGTTAGGAGTGATATCCAAACCTCAACAAAAATCTCCATTTCTATCTAGTGGAACTCCCGATTTGATCGGTGAGCATAACCACAACTAGGAATGAAGTTGTGAAGTTAGGGGTGAAACCCGCATCTTAATAACTAGTTCCACTCCTCGATTTTCAATCCCACCAAAGTTTCGATTATTTCGATGACTCGGAACACGACGTAACTGGAAGGATAAATGTCGGTAACCGTGTACGGCGAGAGCATTTGTCTATTAGGCCAAATCGTGTGTCTGAACTCAGAGAATTTTCGAACCACATTGGGTGGTCGGTGTCTCAAAACCCAAGACACTCCAAAATTGATTTAAGCCGCAATCGCCGATTTTACGCATCATCAAGTTTTATTATTATTTATGAGTTTGAATTTTGTGAATTTTATGCTTATTCAATTTCGCGCTTATTCGATCTCTCAATTTATCGCTTTTACGCTCCATCGATATATGCACTACTCGCACAGCTCTCGAAATCTAAAACGCTAATTAATCACCAACCAAACTAAAATGCCCGACTCTCCTACGCGAATGTCCTCATACGCGGTACGACTCATCTATTACGCTTATATCTCGCATCTCATACGCGCTAAGCATGAATTAGATTGAAGATGAATACGTGCAAAATATGTGCTGCTTATGTGCCTATGTGCTTACGTGATTATGTGCTTATGTGCTAACGTGTATACGTGCTTATGTGTTTTGTGCCTTAATTGAATAATAATAATAATAGTAAACTTTTGAACATAAACCTATTATAATCAAATCTCATCCAGTCAAATCCTTCATGTAGATGTCTTCCATTGGATCTCACACAAGAAGGAATCTCCAGCGCAGTAGTTGAGTATTATCTGTCCCAGTCAGGTGGACACTACTGAAAAAGTAATCAAAAGTACCACCGTGCTCTACCTGACTGCGTTGCGGATTTTGTCCAAGTAGCGCGTCCTACTACCATCGAGGAGACCTATCAGCTTGCAGCCAAAATCAATGACAAGCGTGTCCAGCCTGGTTACTTCAAAAGCCACAGCAAAGTCGTGAATCAAGCTATCACCAAGCCGAGTGCTACTACCGAGCCGTCTCGAGAATCAAAGTCCAGTCGCCGAGGTCGCAAAAGAGAGAACCCGAGCAAGAACTGTACAGCTGTCGCACCACTAATTCTCAGCCATTCCAAGCTGCTCCACCAAACGCACCCTCTGAAAAGCGTGCGTACACGTCCTCATTCATTGTGCTCGAAGTACACTTATCACCATGCGGTTGGAGGAAATTGTCATTTCTATACCAACTGCAATATCTATGGCCATTTCACTGTCAGCTGTCGTACTGGTACTCGTCAGCCAGCTCCTCAAGCACCAGCAGCACTAACAGCTCTACCAGCTCCACCCCGTACTCCTCAAACCAACCAGCAGCAGCCCCAGCAGCAAACAACTTTAGCAACGTCTGTCCAAACAAAGCCGTGTAACAAGAGCAGCAGCAACAGCCACAGCCTTAGTAGCAGCAACCACAGGCTGTGCGTGGGCGCGCCTTCAATCTCAATCATCGCCAGGCTCAGAACGACAACAATGTTGTCAATGGTACGTTCCTTGTTAATGGTATTTATGCTTCATGTTTATTTGATATTGGTGCCGATAACTGTTTTGTATCGTTAGAATTCGAAAAGCTTTTAAAATGTAAACGAGCTAAACTCCCAAAGACTTTCGATGTTGAAGTCGCCACCGGAAGAACCGATGTAAACTCCGTCTTACGTGGTTGTAATCTCGATCTCAACAACCACGTCTTCTCAATCAATCTCATACGTATGGAGTTAGGTAGCTTCGATATCATAGTAGGCATGGATTTTCTTCGTGAAAATCATGCTGAAGTTGCTTGTTTCGATAAAATGATTCGTTTTCCTCTTCCTAACGGTGATCAACTCCATGTTTAGGGTGAAACACCCTCAAAGAAGTTGATGCTTCTGTCATGTACTCAGGCGAGCAAGTGTTTGCGAAAGTAATGCGTCGCTTACCTAGCCCACATTGTGAACCCGGAGAAAGAAAAGAAAAATTGGAAAGATGTACCCGTTGTTTGTGAATTTCCTAAAGTTTTTCCCGACGATCTACCTGGTTTACCCCCTATTCGAGATGTTGAATTCTGTATCGATTTAATTCTCGGTGCTACTCCTGTTGCTAAAGCTGCCTATCGCCTTGCACCATCCGAAATGCGCAAGCTATCTAGCCAACTTCAAGAGCTTCTTGATAAAGGCGTCATACGCCCGAGCACTTCACCTTGGGGCGCACTCGTTCTTTTTGTGAAAAAGAAAGATGGGACGTTCCGAATGTGCACCGATTATCGTTAACTTAATAAGTTTACATTAAAGAACCGTTACCCTCTTCCTCAGATCGACGATTTGTTTGATCAGCTTCAAGGTGCTACTTATTTTTCTAAGATCGATCTATGTTCCGGTTATCATCAACTCCACGTGTTGGAAGAAGATATCCCGAAAACTGCCTTTCGTACCCGTTATGGCCATTTCGAATTCGTGGTCATCCCTTTCGGTCTTAAAAATGCACCCACGGTCTTCATGGATTTGATGAACCGTGTGTGCAAAGCCTTCCTAGATTGTTTCATCATTGTGTTTATCGATGATTTCTCATTTACTCGAAGTCGAGAGCCGAACATGCGCGCCATCTCCGTTTAGTTATTGAACTTCTTCAGGGAAATCGTGTTTATGCCAAGTTCTCTAAATGTGAATTTTGGCTCGAAGAAGTCCAATGGTCATATCGTTAACAGTCAAGGAATTCACGTCGACCCTACAAAGATAAAAGCTGTAAAGAGTTGGATTACGCCGAAGAATGCATCCGAAATCCGTTCTTTTCTTGGATTGGCGGGTTACTACCGTCGATTCATCGCCGACTTTTCTAAAATCGCCGTTCCGCTTACCGCTTTAACTCATAAGGACAAGCCTTGCATTTGGGATTCCAAACAAGAGGAAGCCTTTCAAACTCTCAAGCGTATGCTATGCAACGCCCCTGTACTCGCCCTGCCCGACGGAAACGACGATTTCGTTGTTTATTGCGATGCCTCTAATCTTGGTCTTGGTTGATTTCTAATGCAACGAGACTAGGTTATCGAGTATGCGTCTCGACAACTCAAGGTCCACGAGAAGAACTACACAACCCACGATCTTGAACTCCGTGCAGTTGTTTTTGCATTGAAGATATGGCGACACTACCTTTACGGTACCAAGTGTACCGTCTTCACCGACCATAAGAGCTTACAACATATATTTAACCAAAAGGAGCTGAACATGCGCCAACGCAGATGGGTTGAACTTCTCAACGACTATGATTGTGAGATACGCTACCATCCTGGCAAAGCAAACGTCATAGCCGAAGCTCTCAGTCGACGAAACTATGTGTATAGTGTTCGTGACTCTCAAGCTTTGAATAATCTCGAAATTCTGATTTGTTCCGCCCAGTTTGCTTGTTTTAACGAGAACACCCTACAAGAAGAAATGAAATGTGGTGCTGAAACCCAACTCGTAGTTAAACCAAATGGCATTTACTATTATCTCGATCGCATTTGGATTCCTAGCCGTGATAATCTCCGAGAATTGCTAATGACCGAAGCTCATAAATCTCGATACTCCATTCACCCCAGAGCCGACAAGATGTACCAGGACCTTCGTCCTAAGTATTGGTGGCCGGGCATGAAAAAAGATATCGCTTTATACGTCTTAAAGTGCTTAATTTGTTCGAAAGTTAAAGCGGAACATCAAAGGCCCTCTGGTTTGCTCGAACAACCCGAAATTCCGATGTGGAAGTGGGAGAGCATAGCCATGGACATCTTTACGAAACTCCCTCGCACCTCCCCTGGTCACGATAGCATTTGGGTTATCGTTGATCGTCTTACTAAATCAACTCACTTTATTGCCATACGAGAAGACTTTAAGGTAGAACGATTAGCACGAATCTATACCGACGAAGTCATTTGTCGACACGGGACGCCTCGTGACATCATCTCTGACCGCGATGGTCGCTTTACCTCACGTCTCTGGGAGACTTTTCAATCCGCTCTCGGTACTACGCTTAATCTTAGTACCGCTTTTCACCCTCAAACCGACGGTCAGACTAAGCGCACGATCCGCACCCTCGAAGAGATGCTTCGTGCGTGCATCATAGATTTCGGTGGAAATTGGGATACGCATTTACCTTTAATAGAATTCTCGTACAAGAATAGTTATCATACTAGTATTCAAATGGCTCCTTTTGAGGCATTGTATGGAAGAAAATGTCGATCGCCTATTGCATGGCACGAGATCGGAGAAGCAAAAATCACCGATCCCGAGTTAATTCAAGAAATGACAGACAAGATCCTTCAAATCAGAGACAATCTCTTGAAATCTCGGAGTCGTCAAAAGTGTTATGCCGATAAACGCCGCAAGCCCCTACGGTCCGAAGTGGGAGATCACGTTCTCTTAAAGGTTGCACCTTGGAAAGGAGTGATCCGTTTCGGAAAGAAAGGGAAACTAGCGCCACGATACGTGGGTCCCTTTAAGATTCTGTAAAGAATTGGCATAGTGGCCTATCGACTCGAACTACCGGCAGAACTTAACAACGTACATTCGACTTTCCACATCTCAAACCTCAAGAAATGCCTAGCGGAAGAAAATCTTCATGTTCCACTCGAGGATTTTCAAATAAACGAGACTCTTCACTTCGTGGAAAAGCCAGTAGAAATCATGGATCGAGCGACCAAGAAACTTTGACGCTCTCGCATTCCTATTGTGAAGGTCCGATGGGAAGGCAAACGCGGTGCCGAGTTCACTTGGGAATTGGAAAGTGATATGAAAGCTAAATATCCACACCTTTTTGTTACGACCACTACTTAAATTTCGGGACGAAATTTCCTAAAGTAGGGGAGACTGTAACAACTCGTTATTTCGTTGTTATCTCTTTTCGTTTATTTCGTTTGTAACTAACGTTGTAAATCCGAGATTTGATTATTGGGATGGTTTATGTTTGTTAAATACTTTTTCGTCACAACTATATTGCATCTAAACGCTTATTAAACGCTAATTCATCGCAATCACAAGTAACTGTGTTAGTTCAATAGCCGAGTGTGTTGTTGTACAATAACCACTTGTGTCATCGCATCGCTTATCTCATCGCATCGCAAAACACAGTTAAATATGTGGAATTATGTTTTATGTGAGTTATATTTGTTTATGTTATGGTTTTCTATCGCTAAAACGCTCGCACACTCACGTAACTCGCTCTTTCTCTCTCTCTCTAAATACAATGGTAATATAACGCTTAACGCTTTGCTAAAACGCGTAACATAACTACCTAATACAAACCGAAACGCCAAACGAACGCCTAACGTGAAAATAACAAACAAAAATTAGCCACCAGGCCAAGTTCGGCCGAACTTGAGTACCTCAAGTTCGCCCGAACTTGACCAGGCTTCCGCATCTCCTTAAAGCTAGCAAGTTCACTCGAACTTGCATAAGTTCAAGCTGAACTGGCCAAGTTCGCCCGAACTTGTGCCAAGCTCGCCCGAACTTTTGCCAAGTTCGGCCGAACTTGATCCAAATCAGCTCAAACCCTCTTCACCTATAAATACCCAACACCCCCATTCGTGCACTCCTTGCTGCAAGTTCGCTTGAAACCTCCTGAAACTGAAAACCCTTGATTTCCAAGTAAGAATCAGCCCGTTTTCATGCAAACAACAACGTTTTACTACGATTTTGCACAAGGTTTTACCTTCGATTTCATCAAAACTCTCACGTTTACGAAAATCTTCATCTTTTTCTATAAAACTTCTTCTTTTCACTTAGATCTATACTTAGATCTAAGTAAAACCTGTTAAACATCGATTTTTACACAAAAATACGGACTAATGACGTATGTTTCGTTCACTATGAAGTGGAACGAGGCGTTGGCAAACAAAATCTCAGATCCGGAAGCACAAAGACGAAATCGTCACTTTGCACAAACTGGACTAACCCGTACGAACCATCAAGTTCGCCCGGATTAGTCCGAGTTTCTGTAAAATGGCTAAAACTCGCTGCAAAAGACCTCTCCAGCCTATGTTTTGCTCAGTAGCTTAAGGTTGGAGGGATGGACACTCGATTTCCTCAGCAAACAACGCGAAAACGTACGATTTTGTGACCAAAAAGATTAAGTTCTCTCCATGATCAAGTTCGCTCGAAGTTGTCACATATTTGTGACCAACTTCGGCCGAACTTGTCAAATTTCCAAGAAATCCAACCAAGTTCGCTCGAACTTGCATGGTTTCCAAGGAAACCAACCAAGTTCGCCCGAACTTGTATCGACTCCAGCAGAACAAGGTAAGTTCACCCGAACTTGTCCGTTTCTCATGAAACCAGACAAGTTCGTCCGAACTTGTACTTCCAATAAGACAAAACAGTCAAGTTCGCCCGAACTTGTAGTCTGCTACTTCACGTTTCGACCGTTTCAGCAATTCGGAAGACTGATGCACTTCTATTCGTTTACAAGCTGACCCGACGCTCCTTTCCATCTACATCAGATCCCATCTCTCTCTCTATTCACACCAACTATGAGTATACTTGAACCCCTTTCCGCTTAAACGCACTTTTGGTTGTCACATATGTTCGTATATCAAAACACATCACACAACTCAAACGATTATTTGAAATCCCGCAATTATATGACTATACGTGAAATTTGCTAAATTGTATGTGTTACTTGATTGCTAGTACGCCACCCTTAACATGATAGCTTGCTAGAGGTTGACCCGCCACCCCGAGGCCCGGGGTTGTTAAGGCTCGCCTTTTATTTCACATTTATTTTCTCTTTAGGACGTGGACACTTGTTCGGGTGCCTCGATCAATCGCGGTTTGTTTGTTTACTTGAATCTAGTAGCTACATAGTTCACATCTCTTACGTATGTCATGCTGTGTATGCTAAACGCTTTTATATCTATTATGTACGCAAACCTGTATGCTCACTTTTACTTAATTGTATTGACGTTTTATTTTAACATATGTGGCAGGTTGATGACTTCTTGCTGAATTGGATATATGATCTTATCTTAGAAACTCATGGTAATAAAATCCAGGGAAGATCGAATTAGATATGTTTGAGAGATTGTTGAATATTGTAATAATTGTTTGGGATTTTATTGTTTGATAGTATGAGATATTGAACGTTTAATGTTATCGTTTAAATAGTTGTTATGATGTCTCTTGAGCAATCGGATTCACCTAGTGACGAGCCCCGATGTTTCCGCCATCGGTTGAGGTGTGACAATAATTGAATCTGAAGAAATCTACTTAGGGTGGACTTAGAAACACACCCAAATTTTGGTTATGTAATCTTTTGCTCGTTTGGTTATGCTAGATTCAGTGTTATATATCCTTTCCGAAGCAATGTACTTTAAGGTTATGAATGAAATGAAAGTTGTTTATTTAAATATTGTCACCGTTAGTTCGTTATGAAGTTTTGAACAATCTTGTTCGTCTCACTCTGATGTACCCACCATTGGTTGGGGTGCGACACAAAGTTAAAACCAAAACCAAAACCAAAACAATAACATAGAACCGAAAATTATCAATCGGGTCGAATGTAATCTTTGATTATACAACAACTTTAACATTTCACCCACCGAATCCTTTTTATTTCCATTTTATAAAAAAATTAGTGAAATAAAAACTAGAGAAAATTAAAACAACATGAACTTGAAGCTAAACAATTATAAGAACTCAATCGGTAAATCAACCAAATTTCTCGATTAATTTCATAACATTTAAAAACAAAGTTGAAACCAAAACCATAACATAGAACCAAAATTTATAAACCGGATCGAATGCATCCTAAACGAATGAGAAGAAGTGAAAAATATAGATTAATGCATAAATGTTTCTTCAAAATTTAAGGATGGAGATCAGTTGTGGTGGGTAGTGATATAATAATAATAATAATAATAATAATAATAATAATAATAATAATAATAATAATAATAATAATAATAATAATAATAATAATAATAATAATAATATAATATTTATATTAGATTTACTTATGGTAGAATAAATTAAATAACATGCTTATCCATTTTAAAAAGAATTAAAATAATAGGTTTTAAATTATAGATCATCAATGCATTTTTTAACAATAAAATAGAATTAGATATTAGTTATTAATTAATTAATAATATTATTAATAAATGGATGAAGAAAATGCCATATGACATTAGTTAGAATTCTCATATTGATTTACGTATGGTAAAGTAAAGCAAGCTATACACTTATCCATTTTAGAAGTATAAAAATAATATGTTTTACATTATAGATCATCTGTGCATTTTTTAATAATCAATTAAAAATAGATATTAATTATTAATTAATTAATCAATCATATTACTAATAAATCGAATGAGAGAATGCGATATGATATTAATTTGAACCATTTATTAGAATTTGATAATTTGATGATGACACTATTTGAGAGAAATTTTTAGATGTGGTTTTTAATATACACTCTGCTATTATTTATTAGTACAATTCCATATAGATTTTGAGTTTTTTGTATAATATAATAGTTATCTAATTAAAAAATATTGTCGAAGAAAAAAAGTTAAATTATTAAAGGTTTTTATATATATATATATATATATATATATATATATATATAGGATTCGGTTCAAGCAGGAACCACTACAGTTGCAAGAACGATAAGAACTCCTCCTATCCAATAGAATTTTAACACATCACCTTTAATCTATTTAATTTTAAAAGGGTATTTTAGTCTTTTTCTCTTAATGTCATATCAACTCTCTCTTATGTCTAAAACACATCATATCACATTAGATCATCATTAATTTGTCCAATAGTATATCTCACCTTTATTCTCTTTTTTTTTATACTTAAAATTAAGAAAAATTATCTTAAGTTTAAAATTAAAACACCAAAAGTATTACATAATTTAGAAAATATAAAAATATCAAAAATGATAATTTGCTTTATTTTTAATAATTATGACATAATTTTCTTTATAAAATGCAATCTATATTTGTCTTCTATGTTTATTAGAAAATACAAAATTATTGAAAATGATATCCGTTTCTTTTTGCTCTATTTTCCCTAATTATGACATAATGTTCTTTATAAAATGCAAGCTATATTTGTCTTATATGTTTATCGAGAATTTCTATTTCATTTGTAAACGTTTGATGACTTTGCACTATAAGTTTTTAAAAAAACATTCCACAACGTACGTAAAAAAAAGTTTTGAAAACTGCGTAAAAAAAGTTTGACAACGTGTGTATACATTTACACGAACTGAGTATGAGAACACTATTATGTAAAAAATAAATAAAAAAATGTTTTGACAACGTGCGTAAAATTTTTTTTTACGCCCCTGATCGCCGACCGGAATTCCTAAAAACAATAATCTCATTAATTAAAACACAATCATTACTCTGTTTTATTGTCTTTTAATCTCATCTATCAAAACATATTTGATCAATGGTTAATATTAGTTCATACGGTTCTCACAACTCAAGTTGGTTCTCATTTTACCCAATCCCTATATATATATATATATATGTGTGTGTGTGTGTGTGTGTGTGTGTGTGTGTGTGTGAAAGATCCGTTAGGAACCACTCTTTATTGTGAGAACCGTGAGAACTAATGTGAACACAACTAAAAATACCTAAAAAACACAATTTTTGTTAATATTTTTATAAAAAAATTGATACTTTTCGTCATAAAAAATTATTTTTTATGACAAAAAGTAGCGATTTTTTTATAATAAATGTTAAATAAAAAAAGTTGTGTGTTTTTTATATTTTTTAGGTTTTTTAGGGGGGTTAGGTTTTTTTAGGTTTTTGGTGGTGGTGTAGTGGGTTTATTTTGTTTTGTTCATATTTGTTCTTGCGGTTCTCACAATAAAAGTGGTTCTCGCATGAACCTTACCCTATATATACATATATATGTATGTATAGAAACGGGATCCAGAGAAAACGTTTTCAAGTGTGAGAATGGGAAGAACGGATCCTGACCCAACACCTGGCAGAGGAGCGCTAAATGATACGCGGGGTACGATTGTCATTTTTCGACCCCGCCCAGTAGATGGTGTTATCATTATTCAAATTATGGCGTTTAATAAGAACAAGTAGATGTAATATTCTAAAACAATTTTTTTGGTGTTTTCATTATCTAGAGCTTATTGTTTTTGGAGTTTGACGTTTGTGTTATCTTGGCGTTTTACAAGCCCTTTTTGCAGAAGAATAATGTATTTCTTAACCGTAAAATTAGATAACCAACACTAGAAAAAAATAGAAGCGTAAAAAAAATTAAATTAAAAATCCAAATGCAATTTCTTCCCCAAATCTTCACTGTCATCGGTCTCTTTCTTATTTTGAAACTACAAGAATTGTCACAAATTTATGGCGGTTTGGGTTCGACGCGTTTTGATTCGTTGTTCGTTGCGTGAAGTAGCTTTTGTGGATGTTGGAGACATAGATCGACGCCGTGTGGGTGGCTGTTATTTGCTCCTCATCTTCATCCTCATTATGGAGTCAAAATAGCATTTGCACTGGTATCGACCTCCTTCTTCCCATGCAAATATTCATCAAGAAAAAAACACACAAAATGACATATCGTTGTCATCTGTCTCTTTTTCTTGAAGACCTGTCTATCTCATTCAGTAAAAGCTTATTGAGTCATCTCCCTCACCTAAGAATCCATTCACTGAATTTTCATTGAAATACTGAATACCCAAGAGAAGCTGGTTGCAATCTCTGAGTTTTTTAACCTTTCTGGCGTTGTTACGGTGAGTGGTATTTAGGAAACATGGCGTTTATTCTGTGGTGTGATCAACGGAAAGTGCTGAGACGTTTCTCTTTATAGGACATATTTGGCGGGTAGTTTTGGCGGGATATTTAATATAACTAATGCAATTACTAAGTATCCGTCGTTTCAGGTTCACTGTTTTTTTTTCAGCCTTATCTGTTAAGTATGGAACACCCCCAATTTTTCTTGTTTGACGTTGTATAATTAATGGCGTTTTGACATGTAAAGATGTTAAAATATAGGAACTAAAACTCAGAAAAAACAACATAGGAAAAATATCTTTATATATTTTAGTGGGGGATTTTTTATATTTTTTAGTTGGTGTTTCACATTTTTATGGTGTTTTTTTTACGTAAGAAATTATGTTTTGGCGCCAAAAATAATAGCAGGATGCAGACCTATATATATATTTTTTATGTTTATTTTTTTGTTGTTTTGATGTAAGATGCAGACCTATAACGCGTCAGGTAATTATGGCATTTAGAAAATATAAAAAGTTGATTTTTCCGAATCTTCAGTGCTACGAGTCTCTTCTTCTTCACTGCTATCAAATTTTCTTTCCAAATTTTCACTGCTATCAGTCCCTTCTTCTCGAACTTCAACCCCTACACAGCTGAAACGCCAAGCTCTAGAAAAAGCTGATCGATCCGTTATATATGGCGTTTTGGTGTTGTGATGATATGTTGTTGTTGGGTTGTTTGGGGTGGTTCTTTTGGATGTCGTAGACATAGACCGATACCGTATATTGTCGATGCTATTATTGGGGTGTAATTGTGACTGGGGTTTTCGTTTGATGTCCAAGATAGCGTTTACACATGCGCTTAACCTCATCCTCATCCTCATCCCACTCTACATCTTCTAACAATGCACTCCAAAATAGCATTGACACTGATATCGGTCTCTTCTTTTCATCCAAATCTTCCTCAAGGAAAGAGCATACAAAGCGACAGATCATCTCGCTATAGCCGTTTTCTTGAAAATTTGTCCATTTCTTTCAGCAACAGTTTTTGGGTGTGAGCATGAGAACATGGCATTTTTTAAGTGAAATGGAATGCCAAGTGACCATGGCGTGTTAAGTGAATGGTTTTGCCAAGAGAAATATGGCTTTTTGTGTTTTTGGGTGTGACCAATTTGGTTCTGAGATCTTTGTTTATAGAAGAGTTTTTTGTCGCGTAGTTTTTTTGTGGGATCTTACTTTAGTAAACGGTAGCACTAAAGTATCTGTCTCTTCAGTTACTATTTGTTCAGCTTTTATACGTTGAGGTTGTGACACGTCCCATCTTTCATGTTTTGGCTTTTTTATATGGCATTAATAAATGATGGTAATAAAGTATCTGGCGTTTCACTGATAAGAATTATAGAACTCACTAATTAACTTTTTTGCAATTGTGGCATTTTGGCGTTTTATAGATAATTGGAAGAAACAATATTTTTATTATTTAAAAGTAGTTAGCAAAAACAGAAAAAAATAGCCTACAAGATAAAAAAAAATTAAACTCTTGGTCAGAAAAGATTGCGTCTGAGAAGTATCCATCACTCCCTTCGTCTTTGTCTTCTTCTTCGGAATCTTCATCCAGTTTCTCATCCAAGTCATCACTTTCACTTTCATTGGCGGTTTGTTCTTGAAGATTTTGAAACCTCCATTTGAACATGTCATGAAACAACTCCAATTTTGGATTCATGTACGTTTCAAATATGTTGCGTTGTGTAACTCTTCCATGAAACCAAGTCCCTGCTTGGTCATGATGTTTTGAAGCATGTAGTCTTCCTGCTCTTCGTTGTCACATATAACAATGACCATGTCAGTGTCATCATCAAAACGCCATGATCTGATGACTGGCTCCATTGTTGCATGCGTTGTTTGTTCCAAATTTTCTGGTTAGTCTTCTTATAACCGTATGTGTTTTATCACAGTGGTTATCTAGAGGGACGCCAAGTGCTAAGATCCCTCTTTGTACTTCTTCCTCCAGGTTCAAGATGGCTCTGATTGTATTAACAAACACTCTTCTTCTGTCGTCAAAACGAATCATGAATCTTCTTGTTCTGAGTGTGTGAAGAAACACCAGATCTAATTGACCGGAATCAGATCAGACCTGTTGTGAGAGTTTCCGCATAAAAAGGTTAATCCTCTGATTTTTCGCCGTAATGATAGGAACCTCCGATAAACGCTGCAAAGCAAAACACCGTTAGACTCGCCACAGGGAGAATGGGGGTTCTCTCCGTGACCACCCTCCGGTGTGAGAATGAGTACAAGTTTATTGGAATAGTTAAAGTGAAGAAGAGAGAGAAAGTAAGTGAGAGTGAATGAGATTGCTTGTACCTGAAGTTACTTATTTATAACCGGATTTAGGCGCCAAAATGTGAGAGAGGAAAACTTAACAGAATCTTTCCAACGCCGTTAGTTGGTTATTTTCTCATCCAAGCACACGGATCATGAGTTGATCAACGGCTGGGGAAACGCCACGTGGCAGATGACGCCTCTCCATTTTTTGTTACGAGACATGCCATCATCGTGATTTTCGGGAGTGCACCAGATCGTGCCACATGTAATTATGTTGTAACCACTTGTGCTCCTGCACGATTTGAGCTTTTATGGCTTCTAGAATGTATTACAGCTGTGATCTCTTGATCTGCTGTCACGTGTTCTTTCTGTTATAACAGAAAAGATTCTTTTTGCCATTTATTTAAGATCCATGCGCGGAGGTCGTTTGATAAAGAATACAACTATCAAGCTTAACTGTTTCCTTGCACGAGCCTGCATAAGGTAGTTAAATGATTTTAATACTCTTTTCAATGATTTGGTGCATGAATAAACGGTGTCTATCACCCATGATCTAGTCTGTGCGAGACTCGCTTTTGGGTGATAATGGTATGGTCATGCGCTCGGCGCAAGGTTTTGGGACCATACCCCTTCAAGTCCTCCCAGTCTAGTGTTGCTCCTATGTGATGTAAAAAGTAGGAATACTGGACTTATAATATCACTGAGTTGAGGCGCAAGGTCTGCTTTGTGTATAACAATGGGTATGGTCTCTTGCTCGACGCAAGGTTTTGGGACCATACCCCTTCAAGTCCCCCTAGTCCAGTGTTGCTCTGATGCGTTGTGGTGGAGAGGTGGAGTACTGGACTAATTAAAATGTTGTTGCATAGTTGCGCGACCTTTAAGAACCGGCTTCCTGTTTCCTTAAATGGGTATTGTAGAAGAATTTAAATTTTGAAAGCAATTTGTCTTGTGACGTGACTGTGTCAGGTGGTTGGGGAAAGGCACGTGTTTATGGAGACGCTCTGAGCATTGTGCAACAGCTTTCAACAGTGTCAGAAGTGCCAACATTAATTGCATGACGGCCAATGGCGAGTGCACGCGCGCGTGGGGACGGTTACTGTTCCCCACTCGCCCCTTTTCCTACCTAGGGTTTTGAAAAAGTGATAACTGCTGCACGACTTTCCAGGCATTAATTGTGATGCCTATAAAGACACCATTTTCGTGAACCGCCGCTCCTGTGCTTTCAAAAAACTTCTTTGATTCTTCTTGTTCTTGTTGAATTCTGCAAAACCATTCTCTTTTCTCCGATTCAAGATTATTCGAGATTTGTCCGTTCATAGATCTGATTATGGCCACCAGTTCGAAGCCTGAAGATCAAATAGAGATGCCGTTGACTTCATCGCTTCCGACTTTAAAGTGGAGTCAGAGTGCCTTTGACAGTCTTGTTGCTAATTTTAAGTTCCCGAAGACATGGGATGCCAGATATCCTAATGAGACAGACACGGCGGCAAACGCTCCGGCAGGATATATTACGTTGTTTTGTTTTGGGATTATTTTGCAGAGGGAAACTTTCGTTTTTCGGTGACCCACTTTCTTCTGGAAATTCTTGATTTTTATAAATTTCATATATCCTAGTTGAACCCGAGGGGAATGGTACGTATCCGGCACTTCGAGTTTGTTTACCGATCGATGAATATCCTTCCCACCGTTGATAGATTTAGGGTTTTCTACCAGTTACATTACTCGTTAGGGTTCTACTCGTTTCAACAACGTCTTCTAGCAAAAAGATTATTGCTTAATCCTCCCAAGTCCTATCATGATTGGAAACAAAAATTCTTCTATATCAAAGCTGTTGTGATACTGATGAAGATGACGTTTTGAGGAGTAGAAGAGATTGATCTAGAGAGGATGGCAATCCCGGTTGATGAGGTGTGGTACCAAGATTTGAAGGATGTGCCGAACATTATGTTGTCTGAAAGGGCATTGGTTGCTGCTGGAATGAGCATGCTTTGGAAGGCTGGTCGTCGCGAGAAACCAGTATATGTTGAAGAATGTAACACCCCAAATCGCGTAATATGCAACAACACGTGGCGGAAACACTTGGGGAGTCACGTTACAAATTGTTTCACAACACATGGTACTTAAAGTTTTGTTTTATTGAATATCATATTACATTGTCTTGGAATAACATAAATGAAATACAATCAAATTGTCTTTTATATTTTAAAGTAACTAAAGCCCGAGTCCATCCTATGTGTGTAGCATGCGGCGACAATCATCACAAAAGTAAACCTGAAACATAAGTGAAAGTAGGTACGTCAGCATAAAAATGAATGTGAGTAGCATAGGTTTTTTTGATGAGGATTCATGGCTTTGATTTGTTAAAAAAATGTTTAACTAAAAGTAGCCAATGAACCTTTGTAAAAATATTTTCTTTTGTAAAATCGTATGAAAATCAAATGATTTAAAGAATGATGCATGGTAACTTAATAACCAAAATATGTCTTTTGTAAAAGTAGTCATGTCTTTCTATGAGATATGTCGTGTCTTTGTATAAAAAGTATCATGTATAAATCAAGGTCTTTGTGTAAACGAAATGTTATGTATAAACAATGTCTAGTGTAAACCAGATGTTATGTATAAACTAATGTCATGTGTAACAATGTCGAGTAATATCCAATGTCTTGTATAAAAATGTCATGTCTTGTCTTAGTTCAAAGTGAGTTAGGTAACGCTACGATATGTAATATAATAAAAACACTTATATATAGGAAGTACCAGCAGCGTATCCACCATGCTTTTATTATATTACACACGCCACATTATCTTAAAAACTTACCATAAACCAATTGTCCAATTGTCATTGTTATAAACCAATCGTCCTTGTATAAAACAATATCTTTGATTAAAGAAAGGTTTTGTTTTAATCCAAAAGTTATGTCTTATAAACCGTTGCTTTTATTGTAAAAACATTTATTAGAATTATTGGCGAATACATTCAAGCCTTGTCGATTATAGAATAAACCCTTATAAAAACAAAGGTCAATTAATGTTCATCGGATTCTGTCATTCCCCAATGGATACTTTCAAACGACTCGAAAGCGGGAATGAGGTGTCAAACTTGTGGTACCATTACATACTACCGGTCGGTATCAATGTTAATGAATGTATCATTGTGTCACACCCCGACCCGCAGCGGAATAAAAGTCGGGGTATAATTGGGTTATCACCAAAGCTCGTGATATTTACTAAGAAGTTTCATATTTATTAAATTCAAATTACAAACTTAAATATCTAAAAACAAAATTCATACAATTACAAAGGAAAACGAAACTATATATTTATTCTAAAGCATTAACTTGGTTATTCTTCTAGGCCATCAAAGTGTTTCCTGTCTCGACTGGATCACCTGTATCATGTGTAAAACATGGGAGATTTTGGGTCAACAAAAGTTGGTGAGTGAACCTTGATAAAACATTTTAACTAATTTCTTGTTTTATTTATTAAAGAAAATTCGTGCATTAATCACATGTGAGCAAACATATATATGTAAACAATCACAAACCACTTTGGATGAAATATATGACATGAATGATGATGTATTTGAGATCAAGGCTCAATCAAACGGAGCCGATCTAATGAGGCTCCTGATGCTCAACCCGCATCCCACGGGGAACTGATGGGCCTAATGAAATGCGTGCACTGAAATGATAAATTTAATCTACATATAATTCACACAACAATCAATACACATTCGATCACAGAAATGATATATGCACAAGTGTTTAAATAAAATAAAAGAATAGTACGGCACATGATACACCCCAAAACGTGATTAAAAAGGGGAATTTGTAAGAATTCACTCACAGTGGGTGCGTTCCTTGATAATGATGAATGCGCACGAATTTATGATTCAACCGACGAGGGAAACCTAACCTAAATAATAACGAAATAATTCGATAAATAAATAAATTTAATTTGAGATTAATATTTTTAATTAGTGCTCTTAATGAGATTTTTTTAGATTTATTTTTATGAGTTTATTGCAAATTTTTAACCTTAGGAATATTATTTTTAAGCATTTTTAAATAATTTTTCAATTTAATAAATAAAAAATAAGAAAACAACATTTAAAAAAATATGTTGACCTTGTCAGGTCTGACCGGGTCTGACCGGTCGGATAGCATGTAATTCAGGCATCGTGTGCGGTTCGAACCCGTGACCTTTCGTATATGTGCACGCAGCTCTACCAACTGAGCTACCTGTCTAACCCGAAATATTCTCTGTTTTAATTATATATATATACTAACTAGCTTTAACCTTATTTAGTTTTTATTAAAAGGGATTTAATATGGCCGAAACTGGTTACAGAACCCGGACTCGAACTCGGGACCTATGGTTCGAGTGCAAACAGCCTAACCAGTTGGGCTGTGTGTCTAATCTGCGTAAACACTGGATTATATTAATTTTATATATATGCTATGAGTTGATCTGAATAAGTTTTAAAAAGTTTTGGTTTTATTTCAGAAAATCGGAAACATGTGCGACTCGAACCCGGGACGTGTGCTTTGTAATTGCACACACTCCACCGCTGGACTGTGTGTCTAACCCGGTTAAATACCCGTTTTTATTTATATTAAAACACTAACTCAACTTCATTTTTTTCACCATTCAAAAATCCCGACAATGATTCCGACTGAAAAAACTGATTAAACAGTTTTGATTACTGTTTTGAGCTAATAAATTACTAATCAAGAGATAGCAAGGACGTTTAGATAACTATACCGGTTTGGAGAACAACTACGGTTTTCTGGTTAGAAATTCCGCCGAGTGCGAAAGTCTCCGGCAACGTGCTTTGAAAGGAATAAAGTTTCAGGAAGAGAGTGCGGTTCTGAGCGAAATGTTTACAAGGAATTGGGTGGGTATTTATAAGGTGGACAGGCTGATCGGTTTCGATTTAGAGACCAAAATCACGGTCAATGGTTTCAATTCTCAAAAGAAACGATTTTGACTCAATTGTGTGTTAAGCAACGGTTATAACTGATGTCGAAATCAAGTTTACGCGTTTCAATCATGGGAAAGTAGCAACATTTGCGGAGTTTCAGTTTTGCCGGCGATTTCGGGTTCTGAGTTTTCTGATTTACAAGTTTTGATTTTCGGTTTTACCATAAGTGTTATTTGTTTAAGTATTAAACACAAATATGTGTGTGGCGGAGTGGTGTCATGTGTGTGTGTCTATGCGGTAGACCCGGGTTCGAGACCCGGCTACCCTGTTTTGTTTTATTTGTTTTTAATTTGATTTACTTATTATAATTTATTAATTATGGTTAAATTCTAAAATATTTATTAGTTATGAATCAAAAATAACCGGCACAATAAATATGCAACGAACTTTCAACCGAATATTTGATTATTAGACGGAGCGGGTTTCGAAACCCGTTTTACGACGAATGTTACTGTATCCCCTACTTTTAGAAATTTCGTCCCGAAGTTTAAGAAGTAGTGGTAACCGGAAAAAGATGCGGGTATTTTTCGCGCATTGAGTCTTCACGTTCCCAAGTAAACTCGGGTCCTCGTTTTGACTCCCAACGTACCCTGACAATTGGAATACGACTTCGCCTTAAACGCTTCTCTCCGAAATCCATGATTTCCACTAGTCTTTCAACGAAGTGCATCGATTCATCGACTTGAATGTCTTCTAGAGGAATATGGAGGTTTTCATCGGCGAGGCACTTTTTCAAGTTTGATACGTGGAATGAGGGATGGATTGTTAAGCTCTTCTGGTAGGTCAAGCTTGTATGCTACAGGACCTACTCTTTCAAGTATCTTGAAAGGTCCTACATAGCGTGGTGCTAACTTGCCTTCCTAGCCAAAACGAAACACTCCCTTCCACGGTGATACTTTTAAAAGTACTTGATCACCAATGTCAAACTCCAAGGGTTTTTGTCGTTTATCAGCATAACTTTTTTGACGACTTTGAGCCGCTAGAAGATTGTTTCGAATTTGAAGGATCTTGTCGGTTGTCTCTTGAATTAATTCTGGTCCGGTGATTTGCGCTTCCCCAATTTCGTGACAACATACTGGAGATCGGCACTTACGCCTATATAAAGCTTCGAAAGGAGCCATGCCGATACTTGAATGATAGCTATTGTTGTACGAAAACTCGACTAACGGTAGGTGAGCGTCCCAGTTCCCTTTGAAGTCTATGACACATGCTCGAAGCATGTCTTCCAGGGTTTGGATGGTGCGTTCAGATTGACCGTCAGTTTGAGGGTGAAAGGCGGTGCTAAGGTCTAAGCGTGTACCCAAAGCAGTCTGTACAGCTCGCCATGTGTGTGAAGTGAAACGACCATCATGGTCCGAAATGATACTTAATGGTACGCCAAGACGGCTTACGATCTCGCTGATGTAGATACGAGCTAACTTCTCGTTCTTGAAGTCCTCGCGAATCGGTATGAAATGAGATGATTTGGTAACACGATCAATGATTACCCATATGGTGTCATACCCACTGGAGGTGCGAGGTAACCCGGTAATGAAGTCCATGGTTATGTTTTCCCACTTCCATACAGGTATTTCGGGTTGGACTAAAAGTCCTGAAGGTCTTTGATGTTCAGCTTTCACTTTGGAACAGGTAAGGCACTTGGAAACAAAAACAGCGATATCCTTTTTCATGCCAGGCCGCCAGTAGGTGTATCGTAGGTCTTGATACATCTTATCGGCTCCTAGGTGTACGGAGTATCATGTTTTGTGCGCCTCATTCATGAGGAAATCATGAAGATTATCGCGATCAGGAATCCATATGCGGTTTAAATAGTATAGAATACCGTCGGATTTGGTTTCGATTTTGAGTTCAGCTCCACATGAAAGCTCATCGCGTACGTCATTTCCTGTTACAGAAACATGTTGAGATGCCCGGATTCGATCTTTGACGTCGGTTATGATTTGCGAACATAGAAGACGAATGGAGTTTGCATAACCTTTTCGACTGAGCGCATCGGCCACCACGTTTGCCTTGCCAGGATGATACCGAATTTCACAGTCGTAGTCGTTGAGAAGTTCGACCCATCTTCGTTGTCTCATATTCAACTCTTTCTGGTTGAAGATATGTTGGAGACTCTTGCGGTCAGTGTATATTTCACACTTGGTACCGTAGAGGTAATGTCTCCATATCTTGAGAGCGAACACAACGGCTCCAAGTTCTAGGTCGTGGGTGGTGTAATTCTTCTCATGAACTTTGAATTGCCTAGAGGCATAGGCTATCACTTTTCCTCTTTGCATTAATACACAGCCTAGTCTTTTCCCTGACGCGTCGCAATAAACCACGAAGTCATCGCAACCCTCAGGGAGTGTAAGGACAAGTGCGTCACAAAGCCTTTGCTTTAAAGTTTGGAAGGCCTCTTCTTGCTTAGGTCCCCAAATGAAGGGTTTTCCTTTATGAGTCAAGGCCGTGAGTGGTACAGCGATACGGGAAAAGTTGGCAATGAAGCGTCGATAGTAACCAGCCAAACCAAGAAATGACCTAACTTCGGTAGGGGTAGTGGCGCTTGCCATTCCTGTACTGCCTTGATTTTTTAAGGATCCACATGAATTCCCTTGTCATTGACGACATGTCCAAGGAATTGTACTTCTCCTAACCAGAATTCTCATTTTGAGAACTTAGCGTAAAGCTTTTCAGTCCTTAAGAGTGTAAGGATGAGTCGAAGGTGTCGCTCATGATCAGATTTAGACTTGGAGTAGATAAGGATGTCGTCGATGAAGACTATGACGAAACGGTCGAGATAGGGTTTGCATACCCTATTCATTAAATCCGTGAAGACAGCGGGGGCGTTGGTTAAACCGAAGGGCATGACCATGAACTCGTAATGACCATAACGAGTCCGGAAGGCAGTTTTTGGGATATCTTCTTCGTGCACTCTAAGCTGATGATAACCAGAACGAAGGTCGATTTTTGAAAAGCAGGTGGCGCCTTGAAGTTGGTCTAGGAGGTCATCAATGCGAGGCAGTGGATAGCGATTTTTAACCGTCAACTTGTTGAGTTCTCTATAATCAATGCACATGCGAAACGTTCCATCTTTCTTCTTCACAAAAAGAACAGGTGCACCCCAAGGCGATGAGCTAGGACGTATGAATCCTTTGTCAGTCAGCTCTTGCAGTTGACTGGCCAGCTCTTGCATCTCGGATGGGGCTAACCTATAAGGAGATTTTACGACCGGCGTATCGCCAGGTACAAGATCGATGTGAAATTTGACTTCTCTCACAGGAGAAAGTTCTGAAATGTCGTCGGGAAAAACTTGTGGGAATTCCTTCACAATTGGGATATCTTCGAGGTTCCTCTCCTTTTTCTCTTCTTGACGACGTGAGTTAGGAATGCGACATAGTTCTTGCGGAGATAACTTCGGGCTTGAAGGCAGGACATCAATTTGAGTCCTTTCGAAGGGGTTTCCCCAAAAATACGTAGTGTCTGACCGTCTGCAAGAGGAATGCGATTGAATTTTTCGTGGCACACCACCTCAGCGTGATGCTGGCTGAGCCAGTCCATACCGATTATAACATCGAAACTTCCCAACTTCATAGGAATGAGGTCAATTGGAAAATCGTGATCGTTTAGGGTGAGAGTACAATTGCGTATAATAGAATTTAATGAAGTGGGTTTTCCGTCAGCAACTTCCACCGTTAGAGATTCAATGAGATTAACACGAGGTTGGTCGAGGATAGGTTCGAATTCTAAGGATACAAATCTCTTATCCGCATCAGTATCGAATAATATGGTTGCATAACTACCATTGATGAGAAACGTACCGTTGACCACGTTGTTGTCAGCCCTGGCTTGGTTGGCATTGATATTGAAAGCTCTCCCTCTGGCAGGTGGGGGAGCTTGGTTAGCTTGGTTTACCAGATTCGCTTGAGATTGGGCATGGATGATGTTCACTAGGCGTGGACAAGTGTTCCTGAAGTGGCTTGGGTCCCCACAGTTGAAACAAGCTCGCATGGGTTGCATCATGGGGTAGTTGGGTTGGTAGTAAGATTGGGCTGCGTGTTGTGCAGGTGGTAGAAGTAAGGGTTGTTGGGCTTAGCCCACCATTTGATTTGGGGTTTGGGTTGGAGGTTGACGGCGGTTCATTCGCTAAAGGGTACGGCAGGTTTGGATAGTGTGACCCACACGGCCACAACTTGTGCTATGTTGGCAGGGGTTTTCGGGAGGGTGATGATATTGACAACGGTTGCACTTTGGGTGTGGACCAGTGTATGGCCTTTTGAATGGTGCAGCTGGAGGGGCAATTTGGGTGATTGGTGCAGCAGTGATAGGAGGGTTGGTTTGAGTGACAGCAAAATTCTTGCTATTTCGCTTCCTCTTACCAGTAAACTTCGAGGATGAGACGAGGTGGTTTGGAGTTGGGGTCTCAATGGGTGCTTTCTTCTTCTCATCTTTGAACTTGCCGTTTCGAATGCGATTTTCAGTGAGTTCTGTGGCTAACTCCATTGCGGCTTCAAGTGTTGCAGGCGAAGTGCTTAAAACCGAATCTTGGATTTTCGAGGGGAGGCCTCGAATGTAGTGTTCGACTAAGCGGTACAAGGGGGTGAACAAATTGGGGATCATCTGATTCAACTCGAGAAATCTTTTATTGTATGAAGTGTGGTCTCCTTCCTTTTGTTTCAAAGCGTGGAACTCGTCTTCCAGCTTTTTGATTTCGCTTCTTGGACAGAAACGTCTTGTCATAAGTTTCCTTAACTCTTCCCATGTTAAGGCCATGGCATCTTCAACTCCTCGCTTACCCTTTTCCGTGTTCCACCAGGTAAGGGCTACCCCAAACAGTCTTCCAGTCGCGTAACATACCTTACGGTCCTCGGGACAATCGCAATTGAGGAAAGTGTTTTCCATTTCTTCAAACCAGTGAAGGAGGGCGGTAACACCTTCGGTCCCTTCATATTTTGGGGGATCGCAGGATTTGAAGTGTTTGTAGGTGCACTTGGGGGTTTTGGAAGGAGGGTTGGCGACGCTCTGGTCTTCTTGGTTGGGAGGGTTGATGGGATTAGCGGTGAGAGCTTGTTGAACTTGAAGCACGATGTCAGGAAGTACTGCGGCCAATTGTTTAGCAATGTGCGTGGCCAAGCGTTCGTTTGACTTTCCTAACTTTCTACCTCCACGTAATTGCCTAGCCGACATCTACAGGAACATATGTAGGAAGACTGTGAGTTTAAGAATTTCCTAAGTGTCATGTGCCGTAAAAAAAATGAAAACAACATAACTGAAAATACTTTAACTACATCCATAGGATGTCTTGGGTTTGCTCATGTTTGGGCCTCCAAATGTCCCCCATACCATTGCCTGTGTAGTCATGTGGGCCCCCATGACTATTGGGCTTGGTAGGATTCACATTGGTGTCAGCGGGTTAACACTCGCACCACCCGAATGAAAATCGTTAAAAAATGATTGCGAGATGTATGGTAGGAGGGTGTCCAGGTGTAGACACAATGACAGCTCAAAGTGGGGTTAGTTCACACGACGTTTGGTATGGCATGCTTTGGCCTAATAGGTCCTTCGTACTCTCATCATTAGTCCCCAGGTAGGCAAACTGGTCCTTTATTTTGGATTTATACGAATGCCAAGCCTAGACAGGACGTTCCGACTACCGGTACTCGTACCCTTCCAGTTACTACATGCCCGTCGCGAGAACTCACTTTGATGTGATTTGAAAATACAAAATCATTGCAAAAATCATGGAAATCGTGAGGTGTGTGCTCTTATAGACATGATATGTTATGGGGATATGAATTATAATGAGCATTGCATATTAACATGTACTTGTGAGCGTGCTTGCATAATATTGGGTGTGAAAATAAACATGAAACATATAAACATCATGAATTTTGCATGTAACGCATAAACAATTAAAATTTAATCAACTATAGTATAGGCTCTAAGGGTCTAATAACATATCCTATATCCTTATAGTCACAAGCTCTGATACCAATCTGTCACACCCCGACCTGCAGCGGAATAAAAGTCGGGGCATAATTGGGTTATCACCAAAGCTCATGATATTTACTAAGAAGTTTCATATTTATTAAACTCAAATTACAAACTTAAATATCCAAAAACAAAATTCATACAATTACAAAGGAAAACGAAACTATATATTTATTCCAAAGCATTAACTTGTTTATTCTTCTATGCCATCCTAAGTGTTTCCTGTCTCAACTGGATCACCTGTATCATGTGTAAAACAGGGGAGATTTTGGGTCAACAAAAGTTGGCGAGTGAACCTTGATAAAACATTTTAACTAATTTCTTGTTTTATTTATTAAAGAAAATTCGTGCATTAATCACATGTGAGCAAACATATATATGTAAACAATCACAAACCACTTTGGATGAATATATGACATGAATGATGATGTATTTGAGATCAAGGCTCAATCAAACCGAGCGATCAAATGAGGCTCCTGATGCTCAACCCGCATCCCACGGGGAACTGATGGGCCTAATGAAATGCGTGCACTGAAATGATAAATTTAATCTACATATAATTCACACAACAATCAATACACATTTGATCACAGAAATGATATATGCACAAGTGTTTAAATAAAATAAAAGAATAGTACGGCACATGATACACCCCAAAACGTGATTAAAAGGGGAAATTTGTAAGAATTCACTCACAGTGGGTGCGTTCCTTGATAATGATGAATGCGCACGAATTTATGATTCAACCGACGAGGGAAAACTAACCTAAATAATAACGAAATAATTCGATAAATAAATAAATTTTATTTGAGATTAATATTTTTAATTAGTGCTCTTAATGAGATTTTTTTTAGATTTATTTTTATGAGTTTATTGCAAATTTTTAACCTTAGGAATCTTATTTTTAAGTATTTTTAAATAATTTTTCAATTTAATAAATAAAAAATAAGAAAACAACATTTAAAAAAATATGTTGACCTTGTCAGGTCTGACCGGGTCTGACCGGTCGGATAGCATGTAATTCAGGCAGCGTGTGTGGCTCGAACCCGTGACCTCTCGTATATGTGCACGCAGCTCTACCAACTGAGCTACGTGTCTAACCCGAAATATTCTCTGTTTTAATTATATATATATGCTAACTAGCTTTAACCTTATTTAGTTTTTATTAAAAACGATTTAATATGGCCGAAACTGGTTACAGAACCCGGACTCGAACTCGGGACCTATGGTTCAAGTGCACACAGCCCAACCAGTTGGGCTGTGTGTCTAATCTGCATAAACACTGGATTATATTAATTTTATATATATGTTATGAGTTGATCTGAATAAGTTTTAAAAAGTGTTGGTTTTATTTCAGAAAATCGGAAACATGTGCGACTCGAACCCGGGACGTGTGCTTTGTAATTGCACACAGTCCACCGCTGGACTGTGTGTCTAACCCGGTTAAATACCCGTTTTTATTTATATTTAAACACTAACTCAACTTCATCTTTTTCACCATTCAAAAATCCCGACAATGATTCCGACTGAATAAACTGATTAAACAGTTTTGATTACTGTTTTGAGCTAATAAATTACTAATCAAGAGATAGCAAGGAGGTTTAGATAACTATACCGGTTTGGAGAACAACTACGGTTTTCTAGTTAGAAATTCCGGCGATATTCCGGCGAGTGCGAAAGTCTCCGGCAACGTGCTTTGAAAGGAATAAAGTTTCAGGAAGAGAGTGAGGTTCTGAGCAAAATGTTTACAAGGAATTGGGTGGGTATTTATAAAAGTTCAAATGGCTAAAACCCATGGCTATTTATAGTTGAATTAGATTAATATGAGCATTACATGTATCCATGAGTCATCCCTGAAGCGGATTAGTGTCAATACACATGTTAAATGTAGAGAAGAGGGTGGCAAGTTCGTTTGCTGAATCAAAAAGTGAATTAACAAGAGGCTGCCACCTTGATTTAACAACTCTGATGATCTGGGGACCCCTTACGGACCATATGGGTTTTGCCTTACGGTCCGTAAGGCCCTTGCAGGGGCTGAAGTTTCAGAATTTGGTAGAAATGGCCCCTGAACTTGTTTTTGACGCGTTTTGGCACTTTTAACACCCGTTAACCCCATTTTCAAGATTTATAAGGACAATAAAGTATAGGGAACTTGAAACTGCTAAAAATATCTCAGAGGTCGGTTCGTTTGGTCGTACGGTTGCGATTTTCGGTTAATTACGACAGAAATCGTAACGAACCCGCAAATGGCCATAAATGCGTAACGAATGATATTTTTGCATTCCAATCATTAAAATAAAATATTTTAATGATTACAAAAATCTTTGGATGTGCGTACATGTTCCGTATTAAGAAATACGCGAATTTGCATAGTGTCGCAGAATTTGCAAAATAGTCCCTGAAGCTGCGAAAGTGTGTTTTTGGCATACCGAAGCACTCGAAACTTATCTCTAAGTTATATAAAGGGTAATTAAGGTATGTTAAGCTTGTCTCATTGTTCAGGAATGTGCGTTACTACGAGAATCAGCAGACTTTCGTAGTTTGTCGTAAATAGTCCCTGTGATCGAATAAGCTTGTTTTTGACATTCCAGACCCTTCAAAACTTATTTCTAAGTTATGTAAACGATATTTAGGGTATGTTTAGGTTATGACACAATTCCAGAACATACGTTGTGTTTGACTGATTACGTTTACGTAATAGTTTACGCATAACCCTCCAGAAATTGTTTAAGAGCTCGATTTTGAACAAGGAATGAAAACGTGAAGTTGCACAGTCTCCCCTCCTTTAGGAAATTTCGTCCCGAAATTTATTCGTAGGAGTATGTTTGCATAAAGCTAGAGTGCATTCGTAGGAGACTGTCTTCATGAGTTTGTGTCAAATATTTGTTTTGTATGGAATCTAGGGTTTTTATCCATTTGCATAGAATACCCCATCATGGATTCCTGTGTAAGGTATAACTTTATCCTTTTACCTAGTAGTTACTTCCTCAAGTAATGCAAGAAGTGGGAATGGATCGTTATATGCATTGCGCTCATTCCTTAATGGATACTTCCTCAATTATGCTGGAAGTGGGAATGAGGAATTAGTTTGTGGTAAAACTATATAAATCAATAATACTGTGAGGATCCTTTAAGAATCCAACTATTGAGGTAGAAGGTTTTATTTGGATTTAGCTTGTGTTTCATTTATTCGACGAATATTTCTTCAGAAGCGAAAATGAATGGATAATTCATTTTCCAATGGGTACTTTGTCAGAAAACATAAATGAAAGATTGTTAAATAGATTATTCATTTCCCCGATGGATATTTCTTCGGAAGCGAAAATGAATGAATAATTCATTTTCCAATGGATACTTCATCAGAAGTGGAAATGAAAGATTGTTAAATAGATTATTCATTTCCCCGATGGATATTTCTTCGAAAGCAAAAATGAATGGATAATTCATTTTCCAATGGGTACTTTGTCAGAAAACGGAAATGAAAGATTGTTAAATAGATCATTCATTTCCCCAATGGATATTTCTTCGGAAGCGAAAATGAACGAATAATTCACTTTCCAATGGATACTTCGTCAGAAGTGGAAATGAAAGATTGTTAAATAGATTATTCATTTCCCCGATGGATATTTCTTCGGAAGCGAAAATGAATGGATAATTCTCTTCCCAATGGATACTTCGTCAGAAAACGGAAATGAAGTATTGTTAAATAGATTATTCATTTCCCCGGTGGATGTTTCTTCGGAAGCGAAAATGAATGGATAATTCATTTTCCAAAGGATACTTCGTCAGAAGTGGAAATGAAAGATTGTTCAATAGATTATTCATTTCCCCGATGGCTATTTCTTCGGAGGCGAAAATGAATTGATAATTCACTTTCCACTGGATGTGAAAGTAGGTACGTCAGCACAAAAAGTAAACCTGAAACATATGTGAAAGTAGGTACGTCAGCATAAAAATGCCTGTGAGTAGCATAGGTTTTTGTTGATGAGGATTCATGGCTTTGATTTGTTAAAAAAAATGTTTAACTAAAAGTAGCCAATGAACCTTTGTAAAAATGTTTTCTTTTGTAAAATCATATGAAAGTCAAATGATTTAAAGAATAATGCATGGTTAACTTAATAACCAAAATATGTCTTTTGTAAAAGTAGTCATGTCTTTGTATGAGATATGTCGTGTCTTTGTATAAAAAGTATCATGTATAAATCAAGGTCTTTGTGTAAACAAAATGTTACGTATAAACAATGTCTATTGTAAACCAGATGTTATGTATAAACTAATGTCATGTGTAACAATGTCGAGTAATATCCAATGTCTTGTATAAAAATGTCATGTCTTGTCTTAGTTCAAAGTGAGTTAGGTAACGCTACGATATGTAACATAATAAAAGCACTTGTATATAGGAAGTACCAGCGGCGTATCCATCATGCTTTTATTATATTACACACGCCTTATTATCTAAAACACTTACCATAAACCAATCGTCCAATTGTCTTTGTTATACACCAATCGTCCGTGTATAAAACAATATCTTTGATTAAACAAAGGTTTTGTTTAAATCCAAAAGTTATGTCTTGTAAACCATTGCTTTTATTGTAAAAACATATATTAGAATTATTGGGGAATACATTCAAGCCTTGTCGATTATCGAATAAACCCTTATAAAAACAAAGGTCAATTAATGTTCATCGGATTCGGTCATTTCCCAATGGATACTTTCAAACGACTAGAAAGTGGGAATTCGGTGTCAAACCTATGGTACCATTACATACTACCGGTCGGCATCAATGTTAATGAATGTATCATTGTATATTTAACCCACCAATATGTCTTGAACAATGTAAGCATGTTATGAAAATGTCTAGAAACCATGTACTAAGTAAAGTGTTCATGAAATCAAGGTGCTAGATATGCTAGCAAACATATGAAGCAAAAAGGATCCTTGAAATCAATGTGCAAGCATGCTAAAGCAACATATGAAGCAAAAATGAATGGAAATCATGTACTATGTGTACTATGTAGTCAAGCATGTATATAATGTCATGAAATCGCGAAAGTAATTATAGGCACAATATGTTTCACCCCAAAACACTTATAAAACATAAAAGAGGGGACTATGTACTCACTTGGATTGCAATACTATCTTTGATTAAGAGAATAAACCAAGCTTAAGAGTCCGAGAATTCAAGCGTGTCCTATAATCGGGTAACTATGTAAACATCGAGACTTTAATGCGGATCAGATAGAATGAGGTCTTGTAAACCAAATGAGTGATGGAACTCATATGAAATGGTTTAACAAAGCCTACATTCTTATTTGAAAATGTTTCTAAGTGTTTTTGACCCATAATGGCTCGTTAAGGTAGTTTACGCTACTTTAACGGGTCATTTGCGTAAATATGTGATCGGATGGTTAGATATGTGTTATGATAAGTCTTTAATGCTTAAACATGTTTGAAAATGCTATTTGATCAGATTACATGCCAAAATTTATGTTAAATATGATTGAAGTTGACTTATTCGCAAAAAAGGGCGTTTTGGTCATTATTGAAGATTATAATAACTAATTATCATAACACTAACCAAATGACATGACCATAAGATATAACCTCAGAGGGTTATTCCCTATATAACTATGGTCACAAATATGTGTTTGGTCTGATCCTAAGATCGACCAAACAGGTCGGATTCTAAAGTCAAAGCGGTGGTCAAAACTGTTCATCAAATGATCCTAGACAAGCACCATACTAAAAGTGACGAGTTAGACATGTTTTGATATGTCTAACTAAGTTGTAAAAGAGTTTTGACACCGGAAATTAGTTCCATCATGAAATGCACATTTATCGCATCATTGACCAAAACTTTGACTTGTCAAAATGACTAGTAAATGTGGAAATCAGTAGGCATGATCATTAAGGACCATACCCATCATGATTATGACCACATTAACAAGTTCAACTGGATTTTGTTTTGACAAATTTATGATCAAAACTGAAAGTCAAACAGAAGTCAAACTGTTTGATTTTTAGCTTGATTATGCTACAAGAGTTAAACAAGACTTGATTGAAACACTTACAAATACTTAGACCAGCCAAGGAATCTCAGAGGAAAGCTCCAAAGTGGTTGCAAACTTCAGATTATGGCGGATTGGAGCAAGGGTGAAGGTTGTAAAAGTTCAAATGGCTAAAACCCATAGCTATTTATAGTTGAATTGGATTAATATGAGCATTACATGTGTCCACGAGTCATCCCTGAAGTGGATAGTGTCAATACACATGCGAAATGCAGAGAAGAGGGTGGCAAGTTCGTTTGCTGAATCAACAAGTGAATTAATAAGAGGCTGCCACCTTGATTTAACAAATCTGATGAGCTGGGGACCCCTTATGGACCGTATGGGGTTTTGCCTTACGGTCCGTAAGGCCCTTGCAGGGGCTGAAGTTTCAGAATTTGGCAGAAATGGCCCCTGAACTTGTTTTTGACGTGTTTTGGCACTTTTAACACCCGTTAACCCCATTTTCAAGCTTTAAAAGGAAAATAAAATATAGGGAACTTGAAATGTGCTCAAAAATATCTTAGAGGTTGGTTCATTTTGTCGTGTGGTTGCGGTTCTCGGATAATTACGACGGACTTCGTAACGAACGCGCAAATGGCCGTAAATGCGTAACGAATGATATTTTTGCATTCCAATTATTAAAATACAATATCTTAATGATTAAAATTTTTTTGGATGTGAGTACGTGTTCCGTGTTAAGAAATACGCGAATTTGCATAGTTTCGCAGAATTTGCAAAATAGCCCCTAAAGCTGCGAAAGTGTGTTTTTGGCATACCGAAGCCCTCGAAACTTATCTCTATTATATAAAGGGTAATTAAGGTATGTTAAGCTTGTCTCATTGTTCCGGAATGTGCGTTACTACGAGAATCGGTAGACTTTCGTAGTTTGTGGTAAATAGTCCCTGTGATCGAATAAGCTTGTTTTTGACATTCCAAACCCTTCAAAACTTATTTCTAAGTTATGTAAAGGATATTTAGGGTATGTCACTATTCCAGAACATACGTTGCGTTTGACTGATTACGTTTACATAATAGTTTACGTATAACCTTCCAGAAATTGTTTAAGAGCTCGATTTTGAACAAGGAATGAAAACGTGAAGTGTCACAAAGAAGGCGTAGGTCAGTTGTTCATTCTATAATATATTGTATATTCATACACTCATACTTGCGCTTTGCTGCAATTACTTCCTTATACGCATTATCTTTTAAAAGAGATAAAGGGCAAGATGGAAGTTATGCCGATTGGTGCGGATGAAGAACCTTGGTTTACACAAATCTTGGGAAACTTTGAACTGCCCAAGATAGAAGAGCTCAACGCGCAACCATCCTCTACCGCCGGTAAGTAATTTTTCTTGAGGCCTGAGTTAGTATTGCAATATTACCACTAATTTTATATCTTAGAGTAATATTGCAATATAACTTATGGCGCACATATTGTTTTTTGGTTACCCAAGTAGGTGATTTGTCAAACTTGGGCGTAGGCCCCGATTCTAAGAAGAAAAAGAAGCCTACTCTTAGAGTTCCGCTGCCCAAGAAGCCTGATGCTCCTGCACCTAAGGCTTCTGAAACCCTTAAGGCAGAAATCAAGAAAGGTACGCGCCATGTGTCTGATTCTTGGTGTGAGTACATGGTGGTTTCGGACTCATTAGAAGGTCTTGCACCTGTAGGTACAGAAACCAAAAGCGGAACCAATAGACAGCAGAGATCCCTGCAGCGAATCCAGACGATCCTATTGACATACCTTCCAGTCCTGATGTATTGGTGCACCGTGCATCCAAGAAGAGGAAAAACAACGATCCTGAACCACCAATACCACCACCGAAGAAAGTTGCGCGGGAGAATTGGAGAGAAGAGCAATTTGGATGCTCTTGCAGAGAAATTTTCTCCTGGTAAGGATGTTAACATTTCCCTTGTATGTTGAAAAACCTTTTCTCATCTGTATTGTTATTTACATAAAAATTGTGAAGGTAGCGCAAACAACATCATCACCGATCCCTGTAGCGCACCAACCAGAAGTTGAAAGCGCAACAAAGGGTGATGATGTGGTGAATCCTGATGCGGTGAACAGTGGCTCAGAGCCTTTATGCCTGATATGCCAGAAAACCTGCTCCAGATAAAGAGCAAACAATAGTATCTGTTGATGACCCTGCTGGCGCGCAGGTAAAAAATACTGCCCCATCCGGTGTGGTCGAATCACCAACTGTTGAAGAACCGAAAAAAGATTTTATTCCTCCGCCATCACACCCAGAAAATATTGCTAATAGCCAAGCGAAGAACATTGGTTCGTCATTTGCTGCACATAACTTTGAATCATTTTTGATGACCCAGCAGATGAATCCCCCGTACGCCCTGAAGAGACTCCTGGGGATTACTATTATCGCTCATACTCTATAAAGCGAGTCTCCGCCATCCATGAACCAGTATGGAAACTTAAACAAAGCGATACCTTTACCGACCTGCAAACTTGCAGGGAATGGTATAAGGGCATATATCCTCCGGCGGAGGTTAAGCGTCAAGAAGAGCACACTCATGAACAGACATATCAGGCATATCTGCTAGAGACATCACAAGCTTCTTCTATCACCCACAGAATCGTGCGCGAATGGCGCAGTATGAATAAAGAGTGGGATGAATTTGAATCTAAAAAGTTCAAGGTTGGGTTGGAGGAGGAGAAGGTGAGGAAACTGCTTGTTGATCTCCACGAAACGATGGCTGCCATTTTTTCTTTCCCGTTAGATTTCTGGCGTTTAGGCTATCAATGGCGTTTTAGTATAACTAATTTTGTTTTGCAATGATGGTTTGGCACGCATTTTAGGAGGGATTTTTTATAATAAATGTTAATAATTAACTTTCAGTTTCATTTTCGTTCAAAACAAATATCTGCAATGTGTTTTATCATTAATGGCATTTTAAGTACATACTTCGTTTCGTATGCAATGGAGCGGTGTGTAATAGATGGCATTTTGTCATTAATGTGGCTTTTTGTTTAATAACAGTGGAAATCCCTATTGCCGTTAATGAAGCACATCCAAGTAATAAAGTTGATGTTATTTACGAAAACGCCACCGCCAATCCTAATTTTTGATCCAACGGCTGGTGGTCGTTCTCAGCGTTTTCACACTTCTCACCGTTTTCTCCAAATCCCACCCATATATAATATATATATATATATATATATATATATATATATATATAGGGGATGGATCATGAGAAAACCAAAAAACTAAATAAAAAAGCCAAAAACACATATCAACTTTTTTTTTTGATTTTTTTATTAAAATTCGTTGTATATATTATATAAAAAAAACTTTTTAAAAAAAATAATAAAAAAAGCATATAATGCACGTGTGCAACATAAACATATAATGCACATGTGTAGTACACATGTGCAGTACAAGTTTTTTTTGTCTGAAAAAAATTTATACATAAAATCCAACGATTTTTTATAAAAAAAATGTAAAAAAAAATTGTATGTTTTTATGCTTTTTTTTGGCTTTTTGAGTTGGTTTTCTAGTTTTCTTATTTATATCTAGTTTTCTCATGATCCTCTCAATATATATATATAGCGAATTTTTATATAATATATATAGCGAATTTTTATATAATATATTTAGCGAATTTTAATAAAAAAATTGATATGTTTTTTTGGCTTTTTTAGTTAGTCTTTTGGTTTTCTCATTTAAACTAGTTTTCTCATGATCCATCCCTTATATATATATATAGATATATATAGGGTGATGATTTAGAGAAAACGCCAAAAGTGTGAAAACAGTGAGAACGTCTCTCATCCGTTAGATCAAAACAATCTATGATATAGAATGGCGCGGTGGCGTTTTGGTAAATAACATCAACTTTATTACTTGAACGTGCTTCATTAAGGGTAAAATGGTCTTTTTACTACTCTATATTACAAAACGCCAAGAGAAAACGTCATTCCTTACACATCACTCACTTGCATATGAAATGACATATGTATCTAAAACGCCATTGACACAAAGACGACGACACTTAATGATAAAAGGCGTTGCAGATATTTGTTGTGAACAAAAAAATAACTCAAAAGTTAATTATTAACATTTATTACAAAAAATTCTCTCCTAAACTACATGCCAAAAACATCATTATATAAACGACGTTACAATCACTTCAATTATCACTTCAAAATTGATCATACTAAAAACGCCATCTTTAACCAAAACGCCAAAATTCAAAAACAAAAAACTCTAAGGGAAGAAAAATGGCAACCATCGTTTCATGGAGTTACATCCTCAAAACCAGAAGATTCATAATTCGTTTTGACAACAGAAAAAGTGTGTTTGTTAAAACAATCAAACCCATATTGAACTTGGAAGAAGAAGTACAAAGGGGATCTTAGCACTTGGCGTCCCTCTAGATAACCACTGTGATAAAACACATACAGTTATAAGAAGATTAACCAGAAAATTTGGACAAAACAAAGAAAATGCAAAAATGGACACAGTCATCAGATCGTAGCGTTTTGATGATGACACTGACATGGTCACCGTTATATGTGACAACGGGGAGCAGGAAGACTACATGCTTGAAAAAATCTTGATCAAGCAGGGTCTTAGGTTCATGGAGGAGTTACACAACGCAACATGTTTGAACACAGACATGAATGCAAAATTGGAGTTGTTGCATGACATATTCAAATGGAGCTTCAAAATATTCATGAACAAAACATTAATGAAAGTGAAAGTGATGACTTGGAAGAGAAACTAGAAGAAGAATCCGAAGAAGAAGACGAGCAGAGTGCTGGATACTTCTCAGACAAAATCGGAAGAAGATTGAAAAGAAAATTTCCAGCAGATGATGACATGACTGATCTACCAAGAATTACCAGCTGGAGTTTGGATGAACCATCAAGAACGGTGAAAATGACTTATCAAGACAAGGTGGATTATTCATTAACGATTGACGCCGAAGTGCTGAACACAAATAGACTACACCTTCTTGAACAAATCTGTGATTTAGCATCTTCGAGCGATGCAAAATCTAGGGTTGTGATGATATTTAAATATAGGATGCGAGAAAGGCTAAACGAGATTATGGCGTTATACGCCAATGAAATAGATAATAATGATAAGTCTGAAGAAAATGATGACCAAAGCGATGGGTACATCTCTGATGTAATACCATCCACAGAAGACTAGTAGTTTAGTTTGATTTCATCTTAGTTGTAATTTTTTAAATTATTAATGAAATATAATGAGTTTAGGAACCCCAAGAACGCCAAGATTTTTACCTTTATAAGATATAAGAGATTAATTCAACTAGATATATCTACAAAATGAAGTTGCTACTGAAACGAAAGAAAGTGAAAACGCAATAAACAACAACCCATTGGTTGAATAATAATTGGAATAACAGATTTAATGAAAACGGCATAATTCGGATGTACGTAACGAAGCTGTAAAATGCCAATGATAAGTTCTAAATAAGGAAAACACCGAATATTGATTCTAGGTTCAAAATGAATTATAACGCCATCTATTAAGCGGAGGTGGACAATGACAAGCGTGCCCCTGTGTAACAACTCCGAATTTCCATTGTTATTTATTTCCTTGTATTTCGTTTATACTTATCAATTTTACTCCGAGATTGGATTATGAAAAGTTTATGTTAATGGGCTTACATTTTATCACATCTATATCGCTTATTAATCGCTAATTCAACGCAATCACAAGTAGTTATGCTACTTTACGAGCCGAGTTTGTCATTGTTTAATAAACACTTGTGCCATCGCACCGCTTATCTCATCGCATCGCAAAACGCAGTTAATTATGTGGAATTATGTTTTTATGTGTTATGTTTGTATATGTTATGGTTTAATATCGGTAAGACGCTCACACACTCCCGTAACTCGCTCTCTCCCAATTCAATCGAAATATAACGCTTAACGCTCGGCTAAAACGTTTAATATAACTATCCAATATGAACCGAATCGCCAAACGAACACTTAACGCGAAATAATTGAACAAAAACTTGGCCACTAGGTCAAGTTCGGCCGAACTTGTGTCTCACAAGTTCGCCCGAACTTGTCTAAGCCTTCATAACTCTTCAAATCCAACAAGTCCGCCCGGACTTGTCTCAAAACTCACCAGAAACAAACAAGTTCGCCCGAACTTGATACAAGTTCGTCCGAACTTGATGTTTCAGCCCACTTTCTCACTCCACCTATAAATACCCAGCTCCTCTTCTCATTTGAACTTGCTGCAAGTTCGCCCGGAGCCCCCCAAAACCGAAACCCTTTGCTCAGTAGCCTGAGGTTGGAGGGATGGACACTCGATTTCCTCAGCAAACGACGCGAAAACGCACGATTTGGATGCCAAAACGGTCAAGTTCGCTCGGAAGACATCAAGTTCGCTCGAACTTGTCACCAGATTGGTGACAAAGTTCGCCCGAACTTGATCAAATTTGAAAACAGATGTACAAGTTCGCCCGAACTTGTACTGATTCCAAGGAATCAGGACAAGTTCGCCCGAACTTGTGCTCCCTTTAAGAACAATAGTACAAGTTTGCCCGAACTTCTCTACGGCTCCTTCACCCGTTAACCATTTCAGCAATTCGGAAGCCTGATCCACTTCTGTTCGCTTACTGGCTGATCCGGCGCTCTCTGCAACTCGTCTCAGATCCCGTCTCATCTCCTAAAATGCACCGAAAATGAGTATACTTGAACCCCTTTACGCTTAAACACACTTTTGGGTGTCACATATGTTCGTATATCAAAACACATCACACAACTCAACTCTTATTCGCAATCCCGCTATTACATGACTTTACGTGAAATTTGTTGAATTGTATTATTACTTGATTGCTTGTACGCCACCCTTAACATGATAGTATACTAGAGGTTGACCCGCCACCCGGAAGCCCGGGGTTGTTAAGGCTCGCATTTTCATTTCTCATTTATTTTCTCTTTTGGGATGTGGACACTTGTTCGCATGCCTCGATCAATCGCGGTTTGTTTGTTTGCTTGAATCTAGGTAGTAACATAGCTCACAACTTTTACGTATGTCATGCGGTGTATGCTAAACGCTTTTATATCTATTATGTACGCAAACCTGTATGCTCACCTTTACTTAATTGTATTGACGTTTTATTTTAACATATGTGGCAGGTTGAGGACATTAGCTATGGATGCTTAGTCTAGGATTTCTTTTAGAATCTCGTTGTAATAAAATCTAGGGAAGATCGAACTTGTTTTTGTTTTATGAGAATGCTTGTATTTCGTAACTTGTTTAAGGATTGTATGTTGATAGTATGGGATATTGACGTTTAAATATTGTCGCTTAAATAGTGTTATGGAATTTCTCGTGAGACAATTTGGTTCGCCTAGTGCCACGCCCTGATGTTTCCTCCATCGGTTGGGGTGTGACAGATTGGTATCAGAGCCATAGCTATAGGGAAACGCAGGTAGAACTGCTCTGTTCGACCTAGTCTATAGTTAGGATACCAAATCAGACAGTTACGCATCGATTAAACGCCAAAACCAAAACGAACATACAAGTTCGCTCGAACTTGGGGGCAAGTTCGCTCGAGTTGATCAAGTTTGCTCGAACTTGATCAAGTTCTCCCGGACTTGACCAAGTTCGCCCAAACTTGTTAGTCCCCTCAACATCAAACAAGTTCAAGTGGATTGAGCAAGTTCGCCCGAACTTGACATCAGGTTGATGCCAAGTTCGCCCGAACTTGACCAAAATCCTTCGGCATGAACTTTTAACCCTTGCTTTTCCTAAAGCAACCACAACACACGTGAAGAACGCTCGTATCACACAAAACGAGTGATCAAGTCAAGAATAGGTGTGAAAACCAAGAACTCTCGATAAGATCACTCACTCCACGCATTCTCTCGCACGAGACATTTTCCTGGAGTTAGGAGTGATATCCAAACCTTGACGAAAATCTCCATATCTATCTAGTGGAACTCCCGATTTGATCGGTGAGCATAACCACAACTAGGGATGAAGTTGTTAAGTTAGGGGTAATCCCGCATCTTAATAACTAGTTCCGCTCCTCGATTTTCAATCTCACCAAAGTCTCGATTATTTCGATGACTCGGAACACGACGTAACTGGAAGGATAAATGTCGTTAACCGTTGTACGGCGAGAGCGTTTGTCTATTAGGCCAAATCATGTGTCCGAATTCAGAGAATTTTCGAACCACTTTGGGTAGTCGCCGTCTCAAAACCCAGGACGCTCCCAATTGATTTAAGCCTATAACCGTCGATTTTTACGCATCATCGAGTTTATTTAATTATTTATGTGTTTAAATTTATGGCTTACTTTATCGATTTCTCGCCAGAAACGTATGCACTACTCGCACAGCTCTCGAAATCTAAAACGCTAATTAATTCATCAACAAAACTAAAACGCTCAACTCTCCTACGCGCATGACCTCATACGCAGCTTTACTCGCTATTTACGCTATTATATCGCGTCTCATACGCGCTACGCATGATATAGTTTGAAGGTGAATACGTACAAAATATGTGATTATGTGCCTATGTGATTATGTGCTTATGTGTTTATATGTTTATGTGCTTACGTGTATACGTGCTTATGTGTTTCGTGCCTTAACTGTATAATAATAATAATAATAATAATAATAATAATAATAATAATAATAATAATAATAATAATAATAATAATAATAAACTTTTGAACATAAACCTATCATAATCAAATCTCATCCAATCAAATCCTTGTGCAGATGTCTTCTATGGGGTCTCACACACGGAGGAACATTCAGCGCAACAACGCCGATAAGCGCGTCACTTCACTGGTAGCCAAGCAAATGGCTAAAGTTATCCCTCAAATCGTCAGCGAGATTCATGCCACCAGCAGCAATCGTCCGTCGACTCCAAAGCCGACACGCCCAAGACTTCCTTCAGCTTTAAGCAATTCAAGGCATGTGGACCCCTCACTTTCTCTGGCACTGAAGGACCGAGTGCTATGTTCCCCTGGTTCGATTTATCGAGGTTACCTTCCATCAGAGTGGATGCCCCGAAGCTCTGTGCACTATCAACACCACCGGTGTGTTCCAATCGAGGGTTCTTGATTGGTGGATAGCGGAGCGCAATAAGCGCGCGAACGACGAAGCTTACATGCTCACTTGGGAGGAACTCAAAGAAATCATGGTGAAAGAGTTCTGTCCTCCGCATGAGGTTCAAAAGCTGGAGAATGAGTTCTGGGATATTAAGCAAGACGGTCCCGACAACGCTGGCCTAACAGCTCGTTTCAAACAGTTCAGCATTATTTGTCTCAGTCAGGTTGACACGACCGAGAAAGCGATCAAGAAATACCTGCGTGCTTTACCTGATTGCGTTGCTGATTTCGTTCAAGCCGTACGCCCTGTCACCGAAACAACAGCTCCTACCGATTAGTCTCGAGAGTCAAAGTCTAGCCGTCGAGGTCGCAAAAGGGAAAACCCGAGCAAGTACTGTGCCCTTACCGCACCGCCAAACCCTCAGCCGCTTCAGTCTGCCGTACCAAACGCACCGCCGGCAAAGCGTGCGTATACTGGTCCTCATCCTTTGTGCTCAAAATGCACTTATCATCATGCGGTTGGAGGCAACTGTCATTTCTGCACCAACTGCAACATTTACGGCCACTTTACTGTCAGTGTCGTTTAGGCCCCCGTCAGCCAGTTCCACAAGCTCAAGTAGCACCAGCTCTACCAGCTCCATCTCGCACTCCTCAGGCTAATCAGCAGCAGTACCAGCAACAAGCGCCAGCCCCAAAGGCCCGTGCTTGCTACACATGTGGGGACCTAAACCACTTCAATAATGTCTGCCCTAACAGAGCTGTCAAACAAGAGCCTCAGCAGCAGCCACCACCACAGCCTCAGCAGCAACAGCCACAAGCTGCGCGTGGATGAGCCTTCAATCTCAATCATCGTCAGGCTCAGAACGACAACAATGTTGTCAACGGTATGTTCCTTGTCAATGTTATTTATGCTTCATGTTTATTTGATACTGGTGCCGATAATTGTTTTGTATCGTTAGAATTCGAAAAGGTTTTAAAATGTAAACGCGCTAAATTCCCAGAGACTTTTGATGTGGAAGTCGCCACCGGAAGAACCGTTACTGTTAACTCCGTCCTACGTGGTTGTACTCTTGATCTCAACAACCACATCTTCTCGATCAATCTCATACCTATGCAGTTAGGTAGCTTCGATATTATAGTAGGCATGGATTTTCTTCGTGAAAATCATGCTGAAGTTGTATGCTTCGATAAAATGATTCGTTTTCCTCTCCCTAACACCCGAACCTTTTGCTCTAGAAGGGTCGGTTCGTGGGTTTCATAATACTCAAGAAAATAGTTATGGGTCGGTTCCGGTTCCAACCCATGGGTATTGGATAAGAACCGCAAGGAACCGATTTTCATACGATCATTCATATGCTATATCATTTATGTATTGTATTTTTTCCATATTAAAATACAATTCTTCCATATCAACTAGGATTTCATATTACGCTCATTTATATTCTATTTATTTAATTTATGTATTCGATTTTGTATAATTTTTATGCTATTTTTTTAATTTATGTATTAGATTTTGTATCATTTATATGCTATTATTTAATTTATGTATTAGATTTCGATAACAAATACGATTCTTCCATATCAAAAATACGTATATGATATATCTTTAAGAAATTAGGAGATTAGCCAACTTCTAAAATAATCGAGCTAATCTATTTAAATCACCCAACTTCAATACGTAATTCATATCTGCCTCCTTAAAGATTAACCATTGGCCTTCTATATTATTGGTTCAGGTTTGATTTCTGTATAGTCTATATTGAACTTCAATCCTCTGTATAATATTCATTTGTATAATGTTCTGTTGATAAACAATCTTTTGATAAATATGCTTTAATGTATGTACCAGTAACTATCTAGAACGACATCGCATGCTCAAAATTAAATAAATGGTTCCGGTGGAACCATATGGGTTTAGGACCCGTGAGACCCTCCTAGGACCCGAACCATTACATTACTAATTGGTTCGGTTATGGTTCTCATAATACTTAATAAATGGTTCCGGGTATGGGTTGGGTCCGGGTCGGTTCCGAAAGGTTCTTACCCGTTGCTCACCCCTAATCAGCTACATGTTTATGGTGAAACACCCTCAAAGAAGTTGATGCTTATGCCATGTACTCAAGCGAGCAAGCATTTGCGCAAGCAATGCGTTGCATTCCTAGCCCACATCATGAACCCGGAGAAAGAAAAGAAAACCTGGAAAGATGTACCCGTTGTTTGTGAATTTCCTAAAGTTTTTCCAGACGATTTACCTGGTTTACCCCTACTCGAGATGTTGAATTTCGTATCCATTTGATTCCCGGTGCTACTCCCGTTGCTAAAGCTCCCTATCGCCTCGCACCATCTGAAATGCGCGAGCTATCTAGCCAACTTCAAGAGCTTCTTGATAAAGGCTTCATACGCCCTAGCACTTCACCTTGGGGCGCACCCGTTCTTTTTGTGAAAAAGAAAGATGGGACGTTCCGAATGTGCATCGATTATCGTGAACTTAATAAGCTTAGATAAAGAACCGCTACCCTCTTCCTCGAATCGACGACTTAATTGATCAGCTTCAAGTTGCCACTTGCTTTTCTAAGATCGATTTACATTCCGGCTATCATCAGTTACGCGTGTTGGAAGAAGATATTCCGAAAACCGCCTTTCGTACTCGCTGTGGCCATTTCGAATTCGTGGTCATGCCCTTTGGTCTCACAAATGCACCCGCGGTCTTCATGGATTTGATGAACCGTGTGTGTAAGGCCTTCTTGGATCGTTTCGTCATTGTGTTTATCGATGACATCCTTATCTTCTCGAAGTCAAGAGACGAACACGAGCGCCATCTTCGTTTAGTCCTCGAACTTCTTCAAGGTAATCGTCTTTATGCTAAGTTCTCAAAATGTGAATTCTGGCTCGAAGAAGTCCAATTTCTCGGCCACATCGTTAATAGTCAAGGAATTCACATCGACCCTTCAAAGGTTGAAGCCGTCAAGAGTTGGGATTACGCCGAAGAATGGATCCGAAATTTGTTCTTTTCTTGGATTGGCGGGTTACTACCGTCGATTCATCGCCGACTTTTCGAAAATCGTCGTTCCGCTTACCGCTTTAACTCATAAGGACAAACCTTTTGTATGGGATTCCAAGCAAGAGGAAGCCTTTCAAACTCTCAAGCGTATGCTATGCAACGCTCCCGTACTCGCCCTTCCTGACGGAAATGACGATTTCGTTGTTTATTGCGATGCCTCTAATCTTGGTCTTGGTTGTGTTTGTCACACCCCAATCGATGGCGGAAACATCGGGATGAGACGAATACGAGATTACAAAAATCTTCATAACGCTATTTGTGTCGAATATTTAGTAATTACATTTTACATTGTTTGAACTAGAATATAACCAGTTTGAAATAATGATATAATCAAGTATTTAATTAATTAAATTTCATTTCCTTGATAAAGGTTTAATACTGAGATTGGAAACAAAATACAACATGTTTGAAAATAAGTTACAATACAACAAGTTTTAAAGCTTAAATGCGTTTCTAGGCAAATCCTACTAGATTCCTTGCATCGTCAAACCCTGCAACATGTATTAAAAGCGTAGATTAATACAAAAGTATTGGCAAACATACAAGTTTGAATTTTAGTATAAGACAAAAGTTTAACACAGTATAACTTGGCAATTTATATTCGAATGAAATTTAGCATATGTAAACAATCTAAGCATAATAAATAGCATGGATGTATAAGTTGGAACTAACGCACGCAAACAAACAAGGCATAGCAATTATCATAGGCATACAAGTTGTATCTAACAGGCGTAAACAACCAAACATAGCAAATAACGTATTCGATAAATCTAGTATTTAATTCTCATCGATCGCGCAAAGTGAGTTTTGTGGTATTACATGTTGCACCCAAATGCGTATAGCGTAAAAAGGGGGTCGAGTATGCTCACCTTTCGCGAAGCGTCCTTTGGTATTCCGTGAAGTGTTGAAGAGTTTGATTTCGTGGCGCCGAGGTCATCATACATGAGTAAACGAAGATTTATATATATATTAGTGGTTGTCGAAGCGTTAATAAATAAATATACAATTTCGCTTCTTTTTATAAAAAGGATAACGTGAATACGATAGACTTCGCGATGAGATAAACACTTTTTAAATGGTGGAGTTTTTACGAAAATCGGCAGAGTTTCCTCTGTTTTCGGACGATCCCGGCAAGGCAAAGTGTCGATTAAATTTCAAAACTCATCAAATAGTGTAATATCAATATATAACTTCGCTAAGTGTGTAAACAAGGTAATTTTGTTGAATACTAACTGATTTTTATATAAAATGACATTATAACAAGTTTAAATTTCTCCACGACACATCGATTTGAACTCGGTTCGAATTTAATGTTAACAAACTAGCTAATCCGTATCATTTAAATTTTACCGAGCCCCGCACCGGCTGAGTTGACTGCGCTGACCGGTGGTTGACCAGTTTGACTTTCGTTGACCGCTGGCCTAAACCCGAGCCATGACTTGAATAGAAAACCGACCCGCGGCACGAGTGGAGAGCCAAGTCGTTGTACCACCGTCTTCGGACCTGAAAACAAACGTAAACAGAAAGTGCGCACGAACCAGTTTGGATTGGGACTGAAACGACTAAACCTCTAGGTGTTATAGTTGAATAACTTAAACCTAATTCCTTATAGTCATTGGCTCTGGTACCAATCTGTCACACCCCGACTCGCAACGTATTATTGATCGGGCATGATGATTGTCCAAAGCTTTATAAAACTATTATTAGTTTAAATATCACATAACATGAAATTTCCAAATAATTCATACAATATCAAAGGTCATAAAACATAAGATAAAATCCGATTTATTAATCCAAGGCATGTCATATGTGTCTTCATCTTCAACTCATCACACATGTACCATGCGTAAAAATAGTTTTTGGGTCAACATAAAGTTAGTGAATATATAATAATTTGCTTTATTATTTTCAATATAATTTATGATTTAACATGCAACACCAAGGTTACAATTAACAGTACTAATAATTAACACAACCAAAACGATAATGCAACAACGCGATAATGCAACAATGCGAGATTCAAGCCCCGAAGAGCGAACCTAAATGATGTTGGCGATACCTAGTTCAACCCATGGCCGTGGGGAACTGGTCAGCCAGTGGACCCACATGTGAAAAAAGCGACACAAAGCGAGTAAACAAATAAATACAAGTGTATGTAACACATAGTGACATATTGATTTTGCATCTTGATGATTAAATGAGAAACAAGGGAAATCGAGGCACACGATACAACCAAAAAATGTTTAATGATAAAAACGGGAAAGAAATAGATCTACTCGTAGTTTTACGTTTGTTTGATCCTTAATTAAATCGCACAAGTTTGGGAAACTCCAAAATACAATATTACCCTAAAATATGAAATAATAAAATATACTAAACAACCATCTTCATAACAAAACTATATAAATAAATCCTATTATTTAGGGCTTTTGTCTAACCTAAATTTATATATAATAATACCAATATAACTAATAAATTAGTTTTTGTAACTAGATAAATAATGTGACATATTCTTAAGATTAAGATAAAAATATTTAAGTCACCGTTTTTGTATTGTAGTATATACTAAGTCTAGAAATCCTTTAATAACAAATGTTTATAAACTAGTCCATATTAATAAATTCACATTGAAAAGTCTATTGTAACAAGAAAATAACAAGGAATGATATTAACAAATTTATGTTATTATATGTTAAAAATATCAATTCTAACAAATTAATAAAAATTCATCTTACAATTTATGTAAGTCCAAATATATTCCTTATCTTATATCTTTATTAAAATTATTAAATTTATTAAAAATACTAGATTTGCGTTTAAAATTTAATTAGTCCTTTTATTTCTAAATATTTTACCATGTGTCATGAAATCTATAAAAATTCCATGTCCTATGTTTTTTATAGAAATCAGAAAATAATGACCATGAGTTTCTATTTTTATAAATCCATAACTTATATAAGTTTCCATATATTGTAACATGATAAAAAATCATAATAAATCCATAAGAGATCCAAAAAATTCTCAAAAATCACACAAACCTAACTAATATGATAATGAAAAATATCATAGGTTCAATTTCATCAAAACACAATCCTAAAATCAAAAGCCCCAAGTTCTATGAACTAAGAGCCCTAGATTAAAAAAGAATTACATTCGGATCCATAAAGCCCTTTATCACAAAATGGATAGTAGGGTTTTATAGAGCATGAAGAATTAACAAGCTTAGAATTTGGAATTACCTGATTTGGTTAAAGAATAGATGAGATATCAACACTTGAAGTTTCAAGTCCTAGAATGTTCTTGATTCAAATTCGCGAAGTTGGGTGATTTTTGCAGGTTTAGAGTGTTGGTAAAGTTGTGTAAAGATGTTTAGGGCCGGAAGGTCTCGTTTTCACAAGATATAGATGTCGAATAGAAAGGTGACCGATCATGCACCAAGATGTTCATTAATGGAGTCATAATTCGTTATTAAATTGATTGATACAAGAGTATAGGGATCGATTGGAAGGTATACAACCTCATTCTCCACCAATGCGATTCAAATGGAACCAAAAGAACAACAACCGTCACGTTTTGATTGTCTCTGGACCGGGTCGGACATTGGTCGTTTCCTGGCTACGAAGTTCCAATTGGGTAGAAAAGGTAAAAGGGTTTTCGGGTTGGGTTTTAAGTTAAAAGAATCCGGACAATACACCTGTGGCGCTGTAGCCCCGAGTGGGTCGGGTTCGAATCCCACTTCACCCAGTTCCACCCCTTTTTATTGTTTCTTTTTATTTAGGTTTCAAACTTAACATAATCAGCCCTTGTGTTTTCTTAATAGCGCTATCTTGATATACTAACTTAGTTAAAGAGTTTCTTTTATATAATTTATTGATACTTTGAAACTAACTAAGTTTTATTATATAATTAATATTTTAAATCCATTAATTAATTTAATATACAACAATAATAAAAATTCCATTTTTATTTATTGCGCGTAAAGTCCGGTCTACAAATGAGTCGGGTTTTTCTACGATCCGTTTTCACGGATGTTACAATTGCCAATACAAATATGTTTTCAACGAATTTCTATATAACTCTCTTTCCAACTTACTTTATTCTAGCATGCTGTGAGACCATAAAACGATCACACTAGTATAAGTTCGGTTTGTGAAGGAAAAATCGTAAAAAAACCAATCATGTTTGACTTGTTTGAATATAACTTTTATCGAATCATTCATATAAACAAGTATGTTGCAATGTTATATTTAGAACTTTATAAGCATGATGTCACTTTCTATAAAAAAAACTTCAAACTCGATGCAACTTTGATGACATGTACGTTGATCACTTATTGCTCACATCACAACGGTATACTAGAAACTTTATAAAAGATCATATTATAAAACTTATAAGAAAAAACAAAATATGTTTAAAACTAATTCTATAAACAAAATTATAAAAATAACCATTTTTGCGCAGTTTGTATATACAGTAAATATAATTGTTTTATTTAATTTCTATTTTTTAGTGACAAAATTTCCCATTTTGAACCACCCAACTCCACCACTTGATTAGGAGGAGCACACCTTTACCACTCCACTGTTCTCATTGCGACTTTAATTTCCATTCTTAGTTAAAGAATCTCGCAACCACTTTTGATATTATTATTATTATTATTATTATTATTATTATTATTATTATTAGATTAACAAAGAAACTACGTTATAGTTTTAGATCTTACAAACATATTACATTACATGGATAGGAGTACGGACTGAAATACTTTCGCAATTATTAGGGGTATTCAGAATTCGTTTCGATTATAAGAATTTGAATCAATTCGAGTCAAGTAAATCGAATATGAATAAATCAAGAATTTATAATTTCAAATTCTATTCGATTCAAAATTCGAATAAAAATTATATATTTTATTTATTATTTTTATATATAATACATATATAACTTTTATTGGACTATACGATAAATTATTTTAAAAATTTATTCCAAGTGTTAAGAGCATTCACAATGGATTTCTTATATTTGTGTGTCTGTGTTAGTTATGTTATAACGAATGATTGTGAGTGATTTTAAGTGGTTGTAAGTGAATGAGAGAGAAAATGTTATTATTTATCTGTAAATATACGGGAAAACTGTTCATCCCTTATAAATTTTTAAATATTTTTGAAAGTGTTTGTGAGTGGAGGTGAGAGAATATGTAATGATAAAGGTATAAAAAATATTATTTATGTAACAACCCGCAGTCACACCCCGATTTCCACGTGTAACCCGGTGGGCCCGGTTGGGGAATATCGTGACGTAAGTTGATATCATCATAACCAAACAAACACACAGCACAGCGGAAGTCTTGGAGTTTAAATTACTACTACAACCAAATGTCCAAATGTTCGAAAATAATAATTACAGGCTTGTAATAACGAATCCACAGGCGGATCGAATAAATATTTACAAAGGAAATTGTTCTACAGACTTTGGCAGCTTATAGACTTGCAAGATCCTTATTTAGCTACTACGCAGCTCCCAATCTATTCCACGTTGCCACCTGTAACTTGGTCTTTTGAAAATACGTCAGTTTTCACTGGTAAATACTAGTAACCGACTCATTTTGTAAACACTTATTAAAATGATTTTCGGTGCACTTGGCACATTTTATAAATAACTTGGGATAGTTCAAAATGACCTTGTTTACAGTTTTACATGTTTGTCAATACATATGGGGTCCGGTGCAGAAACCGAATAGCATGATTAACCGACATTCCACTTTAAATAATCCACCAGTAGGATTTAATATTTTATTAGCATTAGCATCTGTCAGGTGTATGCCTACACCTCGCGCTTAAGGTCGTGGCCATTAGTAACTTAAATGAGCCAAGGATATCCCAGACATGGTCGAATTAACCCCCAATGTTTAAGTTATCAAACAATACAAAATAAAACGGGTTATAAGGATTTAGTAAATCACAATCCGATAACATGATCTCATACCCGACCAAGCGGTATTATTATACCGTGTCCCAAGCCCGTATAGGGAAAATAAGTTAAAAGTATTTACCTGAGCAGTTCTTCAAATAAGATAATTAACTCAGCCGAATATTCAAAAGTAAGCTTAGATGGAAATCTACCGGGAGGCTATTAGTCTGGAAAAGATGGTATTTATAACCAATTAGAATGCTAACGGGTCCTATCTACATCGTAGACTCGAACCGGGGTAGCTTAAAGATAATAACGGTACTAAACGCTAGATTGAGCGATGACCGGAATAGAATGTAGTTTAAACCCGACAAGTATGGAGACTTGTTTAATATGGGTAAACATATTACATCCTGAATTTTTGAAGTAAAATGATAAGGTTAAACCCGTTTCGATTAAATTACGTAAACTAGTTACGTAGGCCGAACCGTACGCATATAAGCGATACCGGGTAACTGTAACATTTGTATAAATCGGGTCTCCAAAACCCGCTCCGTTTTGTAATCAAATACCAAGTTACGAAATTTCATTAAGTATTTATGAGTATTTTGAGTTTAAACGTTACATAATTAATATATAAACTAAACTATAAAAATTATATTTGATAAAAAGTTAAAATAAAATAAATAAAAAAACATTGTAGCGGACCGGACTCGAACCCGGGTCAATTGCCTTCAACAACTTATCTTTCCGTCTTCAAACCACTCCGCCACCAATTGTTTTCTGTTGACATTAGGAAAAACAATTGAGTTTTATACGCAAACACGAATTAACGGATAGTGATATCTGAATAACGGAAATCGGCAAACTGAACGCTGAATCTTTTCGACTTCGTTTGATTAGCTCATAACCGATGAATATCGGTTTCTAATTAAGTCCTAATTGATTGAACTTAAAGACCTCATCACTTCCGGTATTTGAAACCGAAGATATACCAAACTCTAATTAAATCCAAGTCCTGATCATTTGTGCGATTCATAACTATCACAATAACACTCAATTTCATTTTCGTCAAGAATCTGAACTGTAAGACCCTCTGATTTCGGTCGCCGGAGATTTTCTGCAACTCACCGGAAAACCGGGATTTGCATTTTCACGGTAAATTCTTCGACTCGTTTTGTTTAAAACATGTGATTCGTCAAACTCTAACACAATTCCTTCATCAGAATCAATCTTAGCCAACATTTATCGGAAATCCCACCCTCGCCGGAAAGTTTCTGAAATTGCCGGAATTTCACTGTGAAAGGGTAAGACATCCTACACTTCATTTAAACCTTGTTTAGATGATTTGGTTCTATAAATAATCGACCTACACTGTCAATTGTTTCAACAGTCGGAGCTCAATTTCTGTACCGACAAAGCTTTCGCCGGATTTCTGTGTTTATCTCCAATCGGTAAATCCTGTTCTTTAAACTCTTTCCATTCCTTACTATTGAATTACTATTAGTGTTTAAGATCTTTGAAAGTCACAAACTCAATCTTAACCAGTTGAAATACGCTGACAGTTTAATCCGATGAAGAAGATGAACCTATTTCAGAACATAAGAGTAATTAAAATTCGGTTTATAAACGGGTTAGACACACAGTCCAGCGGTGGACTGTGTGCACATTTTATAATCACGTCGCGAGTTCGATCCTTACTTCACACACACTGCGTAATAACATACCTTTTTATTCATGAACTAACCGGGTTGGATCGAGTAGTTGTTAAGTATAATATAATTCAAGAATATAACCGGGTTAGACACACAGTCCAGCGGTGGACTGTGTGCAAAACAAACTGCACGTCGCGCGATCGAGTCCCGTCACAAGCACCGATTCAATGAGATTAAAACGTTTTGCAAAATAAAGGAATTTTCGGTAAATTCGAATAAGTGTATAAATATAATTAAAACTGGACTTCTAACAGGTTAGTCACGTAGCTCAGTTGGTAGAGCTACGTGCGCGTGAACGGAAGGTCACCGGTTCGAATCCCGCTCGGCGCAAGTATTACCGCTGACCGAACCGGTCAACGGTCAACGGTCAAGGTCAAACAGTAAAAAAAAAAATATTTTTTTTTTAAATATTTATTTGTTTAATTTAAATTAAAAATCAATTAAAAATACTTAAAAATAACATTTTTAAGGATAGAAAATAGCCAAAAACTCACAAAAATATATCTAAAAATCCCATTAAAATCTTTAATAAAATCCATCTATTTAATATATTTTTCCCATTATTATTTAGGTTAGTGATTTCTCGTTGACTCGCTTCGTCTAAATCGTGCGCATCTCACCAACTCAAATCCAACGCACCCAATGTGAGTGAACCCTTCAAATTCCCCATTTTAATCACGTTTTTTGGGTGTATCATGTGTCTTGTTCATTTACATATTATAACCAAGTTATTGTGCATATATCATATCATGACATGTGTATTAATTGTTGCTGTTAAGTAGTTATTATTGTTTGCAAATTATCATTTCAATACATGCAATTGCCGAGGCCGTAGCTCCCCATCCATCGAGGTTGAGTTTGATCCCCATTTTATTATGAGGTTGATCAGGGCGTGCCCGCACGATCGGCTCCGTTTGATTGAGCCTTGATCGGTCATTTCATTTTACATTTCAATACATGCAATAAGCTCGGCTCCGTTTGATTGAGCCTTGAGTGCACAGTTCAATTTACATTTCCAGTTCATGCAATACGTTCGGCTCCGTTTGATTGAGCCTTGAGCGCACAGTTCAATTTACATTTCTAGTTCATGCAATTCGATCGGCTCCGTTTGATTGAGCCTTGATCGCACAGTTCATTTATGTTTATTATCATATGATGTTGGTATGTTCATGTATGCTATCGATTGTTAATGTATGTTATAATTGTAACTGATGTTGCCATTGCTTGATTTCATACATATGCTCTTTTATGATTATGCACAATATTTTATTGATAAACTAACCAGAAAATCATTATCAAATGTTTATCTATAAGGTTCACTCGCCAACTTATGTTGACCCAAAAACCTCCCATTTTACACATGATACAGGTGAACCAGCAGCAGCTAGGAACACGTAGGACCTGGATTAGAAGAAATAAAACGATTTAGTATTTGGATTATTATGTTTGGTTATTTTCCTTTGTAATGAATGAACATGTTTGAATGTTTGAGAAATGTAACTTTGACTTCATTTAATTATGAAACATAATAGTAAATGTCATGTGCTTTGGTGATAACCCAATTATGCCCCGACTCTTATTTCCGCTTCGGGTCGGGGTGTGACAGTAACCGGGTGAGTCCTATACAAGTTCCATATGCCATTATACTTTAAACATGTTGTAACATCAGTAGGGTGTCAACATGTATGCCTGTTACGGTTTCAAAATCAAGTTACGCCTCAAAAGGGCGTTTTGAACATTTTACGACTTGTAAAAGAACTTATGAGCAAACTGATTTAATGATCGTAATCTTACTGTAAAAATAGTTTATTTATGATGTTATATCAGTAGGATATCGAGTATGTGTGTGGTTTAGAGTTTAAGACCAAACTATGCCCCGTAAGGGCATTTTGGTCATTTCACACATAGCTTGATAAGTTACTTGGGATTCTGAGTTTAGTTAATGTACTTATTGTAATTATATGTATAAAACAAGTTTTGAAATCAAAGGTATCAAGTCTTGACGCTCTAATATGGTTTTAAATCATACTATGCGCCGAAACGGCGATTAAGTCAATGACGATATTCAAGATGATTAAGGAAAACTGATGTTATGATCAGGTTTATATAACCAAAATAAGTTATTTAATATATTATAACAGTAGGTAAATGGTTTTGTTATAAAAGTATCTTTAAAACCACTTTATGCACCGTAAGGGCAACATCGTCATTTATCGGTATTATACAAGGACTTTTGTGTAAATTAAGTTTACAATCTGATTTGATATCCCAAGTAATCCTATTTATGATATTACATCAGTAGGTAATGAGTTTGTTGATGAATTATGTTAAAAACCATTTTAGATGCCGAAAGGGCATTTTGGTCCTTTAAAAGCATGATTTGCGATAATTAAACAAAACTCAGGTTATGACCAGATTATTGACATCAAAATAAGTTAGTCATGTATATATATATCAGTACATAACTTATTTGTATGCTCATTTGTATTTAAAATCTTATTTGTAAGTATAAAGTGCATTTTAGTAAAGTTTGGCATAATTAACGGAAACTTGCATAAAAGCTCGGATTACTATGTAACCATGTAATATAACTCCAGAGGGTTATACTACAACTAACATGGTAACAATGCAACTTAGAATTAATAACTAAAGTTGCTAATTCGGGTCAGAACCGAAAGTCAAAGTAAAAGTCAACTTTGTGACTTTCGGTTGCGAACCGACCTTAGACCTGGACTTGACGGGCCGAACATGTTTATACATGTTCTAATACTTATTACCAAGTTATTAAAGTGTCAAAATGTATTTTATAACACCTACATTATCATATATGAATTTATTTTAAAAACTGACCCAATTTGACTTTTTATCAATAACTTTGACCCGTCAATTGACCAAGCAAACGTGGTAATCAGGAGGTGCCCTTTTTAGGGATTAACACCTACCTAATTATGATCACGTAGCCATGTTCGTACCGAACAATGGCTAGACCATAATGGTCTTGGCTCAAAGTCAAAGCGTTTTTACGTCAACGCTTTGACTTTGCTTAAAGCCTAATAAAAATAAAAGGAAAGGATTGGAACACTTACAAGTGAACCAAGGAAAATATTTGAACTTAGGGGAGGTCTCCTTAAGCCAGGAAACAACTCCAAGAGAGAGTAGAGAAGAAAAGAGGAATGAGCAAGGAATGAAGCTCAACATTGAGCTCTATTTATAGTTGAAGGGCATGGATTTAGATCAATCCAAGTTTTGAGAGCTCACCTAGGATCACTCCAGGTGTTATATGAGGTGTCCAAAACCAGAATTGAGGCCATGGTTTCGGAATTCAGGAGCTAAAGTGGGTTGGGAGGTGGCAAGCATGCAGGTACTGTAGCTGGCTTCTGTTTCTGCGAACTGACCTCTCCCGCACGCCGCGCGGGGATACCAGGTCTCTGGCGCGTGTCGCCTGGGGTGTCATTTAACAAAATTTCCATTTTGGCCCCTGAACTTCTCCAAACTCCCATATTTCAACATAAAAGCATGTTTTATTCAATATGGCCCCTGGTTAGCACTCTCGGGAGTATAACCGAACATCATTAAGCTCCGGGTTCGTTAAAAGGCCACTCAGAGGTATAGATTAAGCATGTTGACACGTTTAACCTCTCAACTTTAATATTCACCACTCAGAGGTTATAAAATAACATGTTGGCGATTTCAGTCCATCTCATCTAGCACACGGCATACGAGGATCAACGGGACACGTGTCGAAATTTTATAGGACGTAAAAACACAGGGTGTTACACCCGCAATTTCAGGTTAATGCTTTAACATAACCACGGTCAACTTGGACATACATTCATAGCATTGCATTTAACTAAGGTTAGTTAAATGAGTCTACATGGTAATTCGGAAAATTACCAGAACATACACATGATAACCTTCGAACGGTGGTGGCTAACGCGAATAATTATTGTAAACGAAACAGTTTTTATACGGAATTTAGGTGTGCTTGACAGATACGTGAATTATATACCTTAACTGTAAATTATAAGATGTTGTGTGCTTTATGTGAAGATTTTATAATTAAGAGTGTGTTATTGATCTTAGAGAGGTTATATTAAAACACAAACCCTAGACACTCCCCATCATTTCACTGTACGGCTGTTGAATCCTCTCTAATTATTTTGGGCATCACACAAATCTCACACAATCATTTGCATTTCTGATCTTTCTATCCATCAATCTTTCAAGAACCAACTGTAAATCAATCTGAATCTCTTTCTATTGATTTCGTGCAAACCCTAGAAATCCAAACAATAGATCTGTGTTTATGTAATCATGCTTGAATGAATGTATGAACGTTTGTGTGCGAATGTGAGATTGTTGTTAGATATTAGGTGTTAGGGGTTAACTTTTAACACAATGGATCATTAATCCTAAGATTGACCTGGACCATTTATCCTTCACGGGTGATGCAGGAAGTCTAAGGATCAAGGATCCTTATCTTTAATAACATTACCTAACGATTGTTTCCTATATTTCTAGCTTGTGTTCGCAGGTATAATACGAGCCATACTTGTTCTAAGCGGGAATCTCGGAGAATATGCCTTTATTCCGCACATGCAAATGGAGCAAGGAAGACGTTATGGTGATCATGTGATACTTGCGAGATTATCGGTAGTTAGTTGAGGATATTTTTAACTGATTTAATGGGGGTATTGAGCTAGATTTAAGAACACATAGTTTTTTTGCACATTTTTACGTCCAACTCTTATACTCGCAGTTATTCTAACACACATACTCTCACTAGAATTCATCGTAACAAGCTCAATACCATCCGAATTTGTAACCTTTTGAGTGAAATATAGTTGGTGATCGGTAGTTTCCATCACCCGAGGTTTTTTATGCCGGAGATCATTGTTGATCAAGGGCTTTTTCCTCGTATAAATCTCTGTGTTCATTATCATTTTTGCTATACAAACGCTTGCATTATTGTTCATACACATCAAGCACTCAGGCTCACAAAATTAGATTTGGTTACATTATCCTTATTGTGATTTTTGACCAAAACATCAGGGATGTTATTAATATGACAGAAATATAAGTTTGTTGTTTGATTCATAGCATTGTGGATTGAGGTTGATTAGGGTTTTGATCGTAGAAAAGAAAACTGCTATGTTGTTTATTCTGTGTGTTTGGTTGTTGGGGAATGACTGTCAGTCGTAAACAAAAGGCATATTAAACAAAGGTCTTACGAAGTCTTGTCCTAAACTCCCACGCATGCCTGCTCTTCGTATATAAAGACACGTTTGTGAAGTCACAAAGTCCAGGTTTATTATAGTTTGTTATGGTTATCCGAGTTTGTTAAATAATTCAAAGGTTCCGAGTTTATCATGTTAGTTAATCCGAATTTGTTTAAATGAATTCAAGAGTCCGAACTTGTTTAAATACATAAGGTCCGAATTTGTTAAATGAATAAGTCCGAATTTGTTTAAGAATATAATGCATATTCGGATTTGTTATGTTTGTGATGATGAGTCCGAATATGTACTTTCACATGTTCGAATTTAATTGAGATTTATACTTTCCGAATTTAATTTAGAGTATTGATGTCCGGACTTATTTGAGTGTAATGATGATTACAAATTTGCATGAACTTACTTGGTCCAAATTTGTTTACATATATTTGATAGAGTTTATGGGGTGATAGAACTTAATTGATGATAGAACTTAGTTGATAGAGTTTGTGGGGTGATAGAACTTAACTGATGATAGAACTTATTTGATAGAGTTTGTGGGGTGATAGAACTTAATTGATGATAGAACTTATTTGATAGAGTTTGTGGGGGGTGATAGAACTTAATCGATGATAGAACTTATTTGATAGGATTTGTGGGGTGATAGAACTTAATTGATGATAGAACTTATTTGATAGAGTTTATTTTTGTAAGGACTTATGTGTCCGATCTTAGGATCTTGTATTTATACTTAGTGAATGAAATGCAAGTTTTCTCTCTGTGTGAAACAAAAACCATCGCTACTATGTGTTACTATACAATAAACATATTAACCTGATCACTAAAACACTGAGTTGTTTGCATACTTAAGGTATTGCAAAACCCTACTTGAATGTATACTTATACGATATTGTACGATAGGTCACGTGTAGCGGACCAAACACCTTATTAACGCGTAGAAGCACGTTAACACTTATCGAGAAACTAAGGTGAGTTGACTACACTTTCACAAGCATGCATTCCGGGGGGACAAACTACTATTCCTTGGAGGAATACTTTTTATAACTATTGTAGTTTGATTTCGATGTTAGTTAATAAACTCAACTCTATCATGAAAGTCCCTACTTACTATCGAACCAGTTGCCTTGGAGGCAACGGTGTATTAATTGATAGCGCTATTAGGCTTGACAAACCTCACACCGTACCTGTGAGGACGGGCGTGAACTAAGGACCATAAACACATGGCCAATGTTGATAGACATTGATGAGGGCACAACAAACATAACAGTCACTCGGCATCGAGTTTATTATTGACATGTCTTTAAACTAAACACCTACTTGTTTTATGATAAACAAAACTGTGAATTCGCCGGCTTAATCGCTAATACACTTTTTCTGGATGCTTGCAGGTCGTTAGATACAACTTGCATGGGAACTTGCAGTCTGAGGAGCTAGGAGCGTCATGGGGCGTGTTACGTGATTGCAAACATGAATACTTTACGCTCTAACACATTTTGATTTCAACTGTTTAAGATATTTACATTTGCTTCCGCTGGACACATACTATGTTTGAAACGTTTAATTTGAAATTCACTATTCATGTTCGACATGATGACTTTGTTTTATATTATTTACTACTAGTTCGACATGATTAGTGGCTAGATCCTGATACGTCACACGCCTCGCGGTAAAATTCCGCAAGTGGTAATTTAGGGGTGTGACAATTTAATTGAAAAAAAGAGAGAAAAAGTAGTGATTTTTAGTATAATTATACGGATAGGGAAAAAGTACCCATTACTAAACCCACTACATGGCTCGTAACTAAAACCTAAGTAGCAAATCTATTAATAGTTTTGTAACCCTAAAAATATTGCCCGAACTCTCATTTTGAATGTTAGACTTATGGTACTTTATTTGGAAATTTTTAATGTGATATCGTGCTTTATGGCTGCTTTAAAATTTATATTTTGATAGTTCTTTTACATGTTTTAAAAGAATCTGAATCAAATCGAATTTATTCGAATTCGAATTTTTAATCATATACAAATTGGGTTTTTTATTCGAATACGAATTCGAATCGAATTTGGTATGTTTTAATCAAATACAAATTCAAGGGAAAATAAAAATTATTTGAATAGTTCGATTCGAAGAATTTGAAAATTCGATATTCGATTCGTTGAACACCCTAGCAACCACTATTAATTTTATTTTTATTGTTATTAATATATGTTCGTAGCAAAACTTAATGAATAGTGGCAGGTGTCCGACTTGCCACGTTGTGAAAGAGTTTGACACCTATTTTCTGGGTCATATTTGCTTGGCTTATCTCATCTCTTTTGTCTGTATATACTCGGTGTGTCATGGATTTCTCTGTTAATCTTGTGTTGAAAACGGTCCGATGATGGCGATGACGGAGGGCCGCTTGGGTGTGCGATGGTAAACCTTAGATTTGGTTGTGTAAAGTCCTCGGATGATGGTGATGTCGAAGCGTATGTAAGGTTTACGCTGGTAACCCCTAAATCATATGTTCTGGGGCATGCCTGTGTCGTCTCTTTTAATTTAGGGTTTACAATAATCAACCCTAAATTTGTCACCGGTACACACGAGGGTATGATGAGTCAAAATCAAGTCATTATGTTGCCATGGCATGGCAGCTATAAATATCTGGTCAGAGTTGGGAAAACGGGGTCAGTATGTTTGTTCATTGACTTTTAGAAATAAACATGTAGGAGGCAGTTTTGACCCACAATTTTTAGCATATTTGGAACGTGTTTTGGTTAGCGTCATTAGTTGTTGACTTTTTTGGTGCAAATTGTATGGACATTGCCATCGACGCTTTGAGAATATGAGGAACATTGTACCAGAGAAAGAAAATTAAACCGGCCGTGACGATATAAGAAAAATCGTCTTTCTTCATTGTTTTGGCATGGCAATCTGAAGATTTGCAGCCACAATGAGGTAGTGTATGTGAGCCTACGAACACACATCTAACCAAATCAGACGTGTTCATATTGGAAGTTTACTTTTGATGATGTTATTGTTGGTGCTTCTCTTTAAGAGATCGATTTGGGTTTGTTTCTTTCCAACAGTTTTGTTGTTTTATGTTATCAAGATAAGTGCCAATACTAAATCACCACTTTAATATGAATGTGGGTGTCTGTCGACTAACGTTACCATATCATGGTTACTACCGTCACCACCCTCATAAGCCCTAATTAGCTTATGTCTTTTTTGCTTCAATAACTAAACAATTGTGTTATATTTTCGATTAGTTATTCCAATTTTAACATGGAATATATTGTTAGCAGATAATATTAGAGTTGTGGATCCTATGAGAAAATTCATATCCACATGATTAGGTATCTGGCCCGGAAAGTAAGAGTTGATGGATGAAAAGGAAACAAGACAAGAATGTTGTTTGAATGACAACTAGTTTGTGTTGCTTCTAAAACGGGTCTAGATATTGACTCAAGCGCAGATGTGCTTGACGATTTGTTACTGTAAGTTTGTTCTATATTAAATAAAAAATGTATGTTATTGTTATACAAATCATGTGACTAATGTCTATCCATTATGGTTAGAAATAGCCAATTTTGTATCTTTGTACTAATTTCTGTTCTAGAGTTTGCATATACTTATCATTTTTGCTATAATGGAAATTGAGAAGGATTTTTTATTTAAGGTAATATGGTTATCTTCGTGTAAGTTGCACGGTGTTATGATAACTTTAAAAAAGAAAAATACAAGCTACATGAAATATATGCGAACTTTACATTCTTCTTTTAATATTAGCAACCAACATGAAATCATGCATAAACTAGAAACTAACTAACACCTTATTTCTGATTTTAGAAACCAAACTGCACTTTATGACTAGCAATTACTTTGTTCATACTTCCTCCATTCCTAACGTATTATCCCTTTTCCACTTTTAAGTTCGAATAGAGGTTTTTTTTGTTTCTTTTCTTTATATTTCTCGGATCATTAAAATACCAAAGTAACAAATTACAAAAAGTGGCAGGTAAACTGGCAACAAGCTGCGCTGCAACCCTCTTTTGAATTGCAAAACCAATCCTACTAAAGACGAAACGACCCTTAAAGGTTGAAAGATTACTATTCACAACATGTTGGACCCTGTTTAGAAATTCCACAGCCTCTGGGGCTAGGGACCCAAATGTATCAAAAGCGAATGGGATAAACACGTGTTGATTCTCTAAACAAGCCTTCTCGTGTTTAGCGACCTTGCCTGATTCCTCCTTTAACGCAGCCTGGCCAGCAACAAACCCATTATCACTGAGTCCAACAAGAGGGGACACTCCTGTAAGGTCCACACAAGCGTGTTTTCCCCTAGCCCACCCAAACACAAGAATATCAGCTGGCCGAAGAGTAGACCTCCCATCGGAAATCATATCCTCATTTACAAACAAAACCAACAAAATTTAGGTTGTTGTTAGTGGTTTTTTTTTTTTAAATTTTATATATCCCGTCATACATCATTCGGAACCAATAGATTAAAATCTTTACTAATAATCCATTGGTGATACTGATTTATTTTATAGTGTATGCTTAATAGTCAACAAGTTAAGATATATTATCCATAAATAACTTATCAGTTATTTTTAAAATTAATTAACGTCTCACATACGTACATCACACATTATATTATATTATATATTATATATATTATATTATATATTATATATTATATATTATATTATATATTATATATTATATATTATATATTATATATTATATATATACATAACAAAGCAAATCGTGAACAGTTATTTATATATATATTTATTTGTTTTACGTTTGGCTTTAACAATTATATATATACATAACAAAGCAAATCGTGAACAGTTATTTATATATATATTTATTTGTTTTACGTTTGGCTTTAACAATTTAGTATACAATTATAAATTAGATATAATATATACTATTATTTTTTTACGTAGTTAGTTTCTATTTGTATAGTTAACTTATAATTCTCACATAAACTTTAAGAGATTTATCATATAACCTCTAGACTCTATTAATTTTTTTATAAATTATTTACGTATATCTCTGAACTTTAACGTATTTATTATACGAAGGTCTAATAATAATTTTTTTCGCTAAATGATTTACTTTTGACACTTTAGCTTTAGTAGAGTTATCATACGACCCTTAAAGTTTAATAAAATTATTTATTTTCTTTTTAAAAAAATATTTGATTTTTTTTCCTTTTATGAGTTAATTCTTTTTTATTTTACTTATTATTTATTTAATATATTATAACTAAAAATAACTTTTAACTCTAGACATTTTTATGTAATTGTGTTGTTTGCTTAATTTTACCATTGTTAAATTAAAGCTTATATGGTCTATATTAACCATTTAATATACCAGGTAACAAATGTAATAATTTTTTATTTAGCTTATTATCGTTAAAGCTAATTTTCAGTTCTAAACATATATGTTTATTGCTAATTGTTTTACCTTCATTTAAATTAAACTCTGCATGGTCTATGATAACCCATCGATAAATCATGAAACAAGTACATATTTGCCAGCAACGTTCCGCGACCCCGCCGTGAAGCGCGGCTCCAATACTAGTTATCAAAACACACAGGAGTGCCACATGGTTTTAAAAACCAATCCACTAAATAGATGAAATCCAACACAAATACATAAACATATGTTCCCTAGCCAAACGTATTTTCTCTTATTATAACCTTACATAAACAAAAGTACAATGAAAATATTTTGTTATTATGGTGCAAATATGGTTATGGTTCTGTTTTATGAGGGATGAGCTTAATTGGAAGCCCGTAAACTGGCCTTGGAAGTCCGTCAATCACCACTTTTTCATCAGGAATTAGCCTCTCCAATTGTATCTAGTGATTATGTTGTGCATAAAAACTAGTATTTCAGCTCGTGCATACTCGTTTCCAGGGCACATAGGCGGACCACCACCAAACGGCACATATGTGTAAGGTGCGGGCCAACTCCGTCAAATCTCGAGGGGTCAAACTTTTCGGGATGTGGGAAGTACTCGTGGTTTCGCTGAGTGTAATGTGGAATGTAATGTATCTATAAATATATAATGGATAAATGTGTTAGAAGAAAATGAATCATACAAGTTAAAAGTTTGATAATTGTTTAAACATATGGTTTAATTACCTTCCATCCTTTTGGAATTTTAAAACCGGCATATGTGAAATCGGTTTTTGCGACACGGAATGCGCCAACGGTTGGTGGACGCATTCTTAGTACTTCACACGCGACGTTCCATGAGTACTTCATCTTGCGCAGGTCGTCCCAGTTTAGTAGTTCTCCGGTTGGTTTCGCCTTTGCTACCTCCATTTGCTCTTTTTTTGTTTGATCAAAATGATAAACTTAGTAAGTTGAAGGAGGCATTTTGTTGTGCGTTTGGAAAATAATTATGTGATAAATAAATAATTATTACGGCTTTAACTAAAACTACCCTATCTTAGAACTCATGTCCAAACATAGATTATAACATCCGCAATGGATGTCTAAGGACTTCACGTGCAGTTTGTGCCAATGATGTATCATTGTTGCACCTTTTAAAAGCTTCACATTTGGATATCTAGAGACGGGTCATCAACAAAAATTTCACCAACGCCACGGAAGAGGTGGACCTTTTTTCACAATTAGGGTGTAACCAATCAAGTCGAGTCCGAGCTCGCCTACGCTCGATACGTTTAATTTACGAGAGCTTAAGTTCGAGTTTGAACCCAACTCATATAATTTATAAGAGCTCGGCTCGGGTCCGACTTTCTTCTGATTATTTATTAACTAATATATATATATATATATATATATATATATATATATATATATATATATATTATTCATTATTTTATCATAACTTTATATATAATAATATTTTTTTTTAAAATACATTTAGTACATAAAAAATAATGTTTATAAAGGTTAACTCAGCTTGTTTATTTATTAATTAATTTATTTTATTTATAATTATTATTTTCATATATAACACAAATAAATATTATTTAGTTGATTTTATCTTGTGTTTATATAATAATATAAATTAATATATGTTTAATGTTCGTTTAGGCTCGAGTTCGATAACTAAACTCAATTGAGAGTTCGTTTATTTAACAAGCTTATTATTAGTCTTGAGTTGGGCTTAATTCGAGCTTTTAACGAGCCGATCTCTAGTAGTTCACAGATGCCTTAACTCGTTTACGCGTATAGTATGCTCATTGCTTTTACCTGTTAGAACTCGTTGGTAGACATCAGGGTAGTCAACAAGCATCATCATAATAAACACGACGGTGGTGTTGATTGTGTCATATCCACCGATGAGCAACCCTAGTAAGTCACTGGACATGTCACCGTCGGTCATCGGAGCGTTGTTCTTGTCCTGATTCCGTTTGTCAAACTCAACAATCATGTGCGAAAGCAAATTTTGTGACGGATCAGCTGTTCCGTCGGCAAGATCTTTCCTCCTTTGCGCGATTATGCCGTTAATGACTTCGCGAATCCTTTCCGACGCTTTGACGCCGCGGTTAAACCTTGTTCCTGGGATGTTGATCGGGACCGCTTTGATTCCACCGGCCGCCTCCACGAACGGAACCGCAAGCTTCTCCAACTCCGTCGGATCACGCACACCCAATAGCAACTTTACGGCTAATGCAAATGTGTATCTTGCAACGAACGGGCAAACCTCAACCTGGTTTCGTTACCAATAAGTGTCAGTAATAATATCATACTGAGTGAAATAATGTAATTGGGTTACTACAACGCTATGCCGACTTAAATAATTTGATATGTAATGTAATTGGTTCACTAAAACCCTATGCTAACTGAAATAATTAAAAGTGTCAAGGTCGGTTTTTGTCCTAGAGGTTTGGTCATATTAAGTTAGTTGAGCTCAAAATGATGATGTTTGTTTAAGAACTAGTAAATTGTCTCGCGTATTGTTGCTATGTTTAGAAAAATATTTACGTCAAAACGTAGGGCAAATGAAATATGTACATAAAAATAAGCACGAAAACCTATTATATTTGACCTGACTCATTTCTGAAAAAAAAATACGTCAAATCGTAACCAACCGAAAACATACATAATATAAACATAAGAACATATTATATTTGACCCAACTTATTTCCGGGAAAAAATTACATCAAAACGTAAATCAACTTGAATTCATACTCACATGTACATAAACGAAAGACGTTAAACTCGGTTCAAAGTTTATAGAAACTTAAAGTGTTGTTACTTGTTAATGTTAATACTGAAAGTTGAAAAGTAAAAGTATAAAAAATACAAAAAGACAAAAAATCACAAAGACAAAAATAGTTAAATTAAAAAAATGGAGAAAAAGAAAAAAAAACCTCAAATCACACTATTCACACAAAGTTGATAATTATAATATATATAGTATATAATATATAATATACATAATAATATAACTAGGTTATAACCCTGTGTACTACACAAGTTAAATAAATGAATTTTATATACTAAATAATAAAAAAATATATTTAAAAACCTCCTTTATTGCACGGGTTGTATAAATGTCATTTTATATATTAAAAAATTATATAGGAACCATATTGTACGGGTTGAATAAATTTAATTTTATATACCAAATAATAAAAAAAAAGTTATATTTTTAAACCACGTGTATTACACGGGGTGAATAAATGTAGTATTGTTTACCAAATAATAAAAGAAGTTATATCTTTAAAAAACCTCGCGTATTACATGGCTTGAATAAAATTGATTTTATGTACCAAATAATAAGAAAATTATATTTAAAAAGAATTAGTGGATATACTCGGTACGCGATAGATATGGTGATTGCGGGGATGATTATTGAAAAAAAAGATACAATGGTCAAACATGTTATTCAATAAGCAAATAAGCAGCCATTTGAGTGATAAAATATAACTTATATTTAAAAAAAACCCGTGATAAATCTAATTTTGAAAAAACTAAGACTTTGTTATTATTAGTAAAATCAATGAATTTATATTCATAATTTTGTTTGGTATTATTTTACTATAAAGTGCTATTATACATATAATTATATTATGTCTTAAGTTCTTGATGCCATATAGTTTTTCGACTTTATGTTTAGCAATATATATACTATGGTAAAAGTTTAAAGTTTATTAGAGTTATAAATAAGAAGTATACATTAAAATTAAAATAAATAATAATTATTTATAGTTGAGTAGAACATATTAAACAAAATAATATTTAGTAGGAGAATTATCTATAATTAATTAAAAAGATTAAACTAAATAATAATTATCCATAAGATATTAAACTAAATAATATTTAGTAGGATGGTTATTTATAACTAATTAGAAGAAATTAAACTAAAATAATAATTATCTATAAGACATGGCCTAATATGATAGCAAGTGTACAATAAATGGTTTCTTTCATTATATAGTACAGATATATATAATATAGGGATGCGTTAAAATGAGAACCATCTTGAGTTGTGAGAATTGTGAGAACTAGGCCATCCAAAAGGTTTTTCCAATTTTTTTTCTCAAAAGTCATAAAAAAGATCACTTGTTTCAGCAATTTGTTTTTAAAAAATGTCGTATACCCACATTTACATGAGGCATAAAAATATTTATTTTCATGCAAAATTTACGCCAGCGCGTAAAAAAACTTGCATCAGTAAAAACTACCGACTCGACAATTTTTTTACTTTTTTATAGATGTTTTTATAATATTTTCATCTACGTTTGTGCAAAACCATTTTGGCCCAACTCGCGCGGGAACAAAAAGTTCTTACGGTTCTCAAAACTCGTGGTAGTTCTCATTTGAACCAAGCCACATATATATATATATATATATATATATATATATATATATATATATATATATATATATATATATATAGTGAAAATGTATTGTACAAATTTGCTTAACGTATGTTGCGTACGCTGATGAAATTATAATACGCGTGATTAGGTTTTTTACCCCATACGTGATTTCTGATTTTGTACATGCGTGATTCTGGTTTCAACATGTGTGATTGTGGTTTTCAACATGCGTGATTAGGGTTTTTAATTTTTATAACGTGCGTAATTTCATCTCGTACACATCGTACGTAAAGAAATATTGTATGTTAACCAACCCCTATATATAATAATAATAATAACAATAACAATAACAATAACAATAACAATAACAATAACAATAATAATAATAATAATAATAATAATTAGGGCAGATAAGTGTGCGAGAGCAGGGGTTGGGATTTTTTAAAATTGCTTAGTATTCTTTTAAATAATGTACATAAATTGCACAAATAGCACCAATTATTAATTAATCTTAGTAATTTACATAAACACCCTTAAGTAAAAATGACTGAAATACCCTTCTCGAAAATTCTAACATATATTTAGTAAAAATGAAACTTAACTATAATGTAATTGAGTCACTAAAACCCTATCTTGGCGAAATAATTGATATGTAACTAGTGGGATTCTTACTACGCGACGGGAATTTGTTCGATATTAGTTTCATCTCGTTATAATACCAACAATCATTATAGAAACCAAATGAGAAAACCATAAATTTAAAGTCGTGATATTCCTAAAAGGCTATTGATACATATTTGCATCGATCAGAATCCATAAAAATGAATACTAGTTTAATACCCATACTGTTCAGGCGGAATCAGTTGGGTTCGTCACGGTGCCGGTATGATACCAAAATATATAATACTCAATTTTGAATAATGTCGAGAAAAAAATTATACAGAGCCACGTATTCTTAAAGAAAGTTAATGAACACAAATTACTTACTGAAGAGGAAATAAATTAAATTAAAAATTAACTAAAACATATAATTAAGAGAACAATTTAAATGAAATTTATATACATTTAATTAACACAGTAATTAAATTTAACTCAATTTAAATATTTATAATCTAAGAAAAACCTTGTGGCAGAATGGTAATTGAAACCTCATTTTTGTCCAATTGATATGTATTCACAACCTCATATAGTTTGTATATACTTATAATATAATATAATATAACTAACGAGATTCTCCAGTGTGATGTGATGGAAATCCGGTTAGTATCGTTACATTTAGGCACTCATACGGTACCGACACTCGGGAAAGCAACTAAAAAAGAAAACAATAAAGTCGTGATATACCTAAAATGATATCTGCATATTTTTACATCGATTGAAACTATAAAAACGAATACCGGTATTGATTTTGATAATACTAGTACCGATATTGTTCAGTCGGTAACTGTTCAGGTTATCACCGATACCGACACTAGTTATAATTTAAGATAGCAAATAATACTCATTTTGAATTCAAATCTATTTTCAACACAGTTACATATTCAATTTTTTTAAGTTAACTAAAAAAAATAAATCAAAATAAAAAACGTATATTTTTACATATTAGGGTGAGAGTGAAACTTCAAAACAAAAATCAAAAGACATTAAAAAACGAACGACTAAAAATAATATATACCCTAACGATCAAAGTTTGGTATTTGTCATACTTATTATTAGTATAAATAACAGATAAGCAAGGTAAAATTGTAAAATATTCTTTAAGAAATAAATAGAGTTTGTCGTATATATCTCAACAAATCAGAGATGTGTGTGTTAGTGGCAGGGGTATTTATCCAATTAAATATCGAAATTTTAAATTATTTGAATCGAATTATCCGAATAACTTTTATTTTCCTTTTAATTCGAATTTGATCAAAACCTATCTAATTCGATTCGAATTCGTATTCGAATAAAAAACCCAATTCTTATTCGATTAAAAATTCGAATTTGAATAAATTCGATTTGAAACATGTAAAAAAAACTATCAAAATAAAACATAGATTTTAAAGCAGCTATAAAACATGATATCACATTAAAAAGTTTAAAATAAAATACCATAAGTCTAAAATTCAAAACGAAAAGTCGGGAGTAACCACACCGTCTTACAAATTAACATTTTTAGGGTTATAAATCTACTGATAGATTAATTACTTAGATTTTAGTTATGATTTAGTGGTTTTGGTAATGGATAATTTTAATACCTTGAATAAATTTTGAAAATAATTTATTGTATAACTCAATATAAGTTATATATATCAATAATAAATATAAATGTCTAATTTTAATTCGAACTTCGAATCGAATGGATTTTGAAATTATAAATTCGTATTCGATTTACTTGACATGAATTAAATTGAATTCGAATTCTTATAATCGAAACGAATTATTGATAATTGAATTCTGAATACCTCTGCTTAGTGGAGTAGTATAGTACTGTTCACGTAGTTTGTAATTGGGTCACTAAAACCTTATAATGACTGAAATAGTGTTATTCGGTCACTTAAATCATATACTTATTGGGTCGCTAAAACCCTATACCTGACTGAAATAATTAGTCAGTGATTGAAACATACACAACTAGCAGTTTTGCAAGACGCTAACCTGCTCACGCCCAATCCAGTAATCCTGCAAATGTTGTCTCAGCTCCGAATCCATACCCGCGATATAATTCTTAACCGCTTGAGCTCTCAAGAACGGCGGCAACAGCTGTCGAACCTTGGCGGATTCCGCGGTTACAGACTTATTATGAGATTTCTTGATAATACTCTCCACGGAACTTGGCCACCATACTTCGACAAGCTTGTTTTCATTAGCGAACAAGAACTTATTCCCTTCTGGGCCGCATAAAACGCCATTTTCTCACCAAGAATCGATGTTTTGAAAACATCTCCGAAGAGTTGTCTTCTTTGCATGACGAACTTCTCTTTCGTGCCACTGCGGAGCTTTATGAAGTAATCTATGCTTTCTCCGATTAGGAGTGGATAACCATAGCTTCCCGGAATGCTTTTTTTGGGAGAAAAAATGGTGCAGAATGAAGATGGTGATGATGGACAAAAGTGTTGAAGAGAGTAGGAATAGGGTGTCCATTGTTGAGGAAGAATGGATGGGGTGTTTGTGGCTTTTGGTTTGTGAGTTTGTGTCTTCATTAACTGGATGAGTGTGTGTATATATAGTACGTAACAGGAGGAGGAAATTTGGAAGTATCGGTATCGATTTGTTACGATACGGACACATGCTACATCAACTTAGAAAGAAATAAAAAAATAAAATAAAGTTGTGATATGGCAAAAAGGAAGTTACTGACATGTGCTTTATATTGATTGAAAACCATTACCAATGTTATTTGGTCGGAATCGGTTTTGGTTTGTTAGCTTAAGGAAACTATGCCGAGACTTGTACACGTACGATACCAAAAAAAAAACACTATATTTTGAATACAACTACATTTTTAACATAATTTATATTAGAACGCCGAGAGAAAAAAAATATTAAGCATGGTCGCGTGTTCGGCATTTTGAGAAAATTAACCAATGCAAATTATCGAAGAAAACTATAAAAAAAGGGTTAACGATGTATGTTGTATGGAGTATAAAGGGTGAAATCTTACATTATCGTTGACGACGGCTAACATAGATTAGGCTAGTGTAATTCCGTAAAATTAAATTATGTTGGAAAAATGGGTGAAAATGTGTGTATTTTTATCTTGTATAAATATGTATTTTTCTCAAACTTTATACAAATATATTTATATTATACTTTGGTTAATATAAGTACTATTTCGTGGGTTTATTATCTTTGTTGTAAGGGCTTTACAGCTAACCAAACCACGTCAAGATCCGAGTTAAGATGAATGAAATATCAATACTCAAAGTTGAGAGTTGAACTAAGAAAAACTACGAAAAAGAGAAGGGAAAGGAGGGAAAAGTGGAACTTGTCTTGTATAGAAGGCGGGAAAGAAAAAAGAATGTCTTATAAGTGAAAGCTTCCTTTCCACATTCTCCCCTAGCTTTTCACATCAATGGACTCGCGAAGGGTGTATAGCACCCTAACTCGTACACACTCACACGCGTGGTGTGAGCGCAATGTATCGCTTTGATGGATGAATCTGCACACTCACATCACTGCGAGCCGCCTTTGTATTTTGCGTGTTGTACAGTACTGAGGTGGTGAGGACCAAGTGGGGGGTCTGTCACATCCCGACCCGCAGCGGAAAAGGTGATCGGGGCATGATTGGGTTTTCATCAAAGCTCATGACATTTATTATAATGTTTCATATTTAGTATTACAATTTAAAGGAAATCATACAATCATATCCTACTAGTACATCATGTTCTATTCATCTTTCTAGCCTTCATTATTTTTCTTCTAAGGCCCTTTTTCTATGTTTTCCTTGCTTCATCCTGTCCACCTGTATCATGTGTAAAAATGGTTTTTGGATCAACAAAAAGTTGGCGAGTGAATCCTATGAAAAACATTTAAACAAGTTTATTGAATTGATTATAAAATAAAGTGTATAACCACATATGAGTAAATGTAAATGTAAATTTATTCACAAAACACTTAACATTAAATATTGCACATACATACAACAATAGCTTGTTTTGAGGCACGCGTTGTTCAACTCGTCTCCCACGAGGAACTGATGGGCCTAATGAATGAGTTTTGAGGCACGCGTTGTTCTACGAACTGATGGGCCTAATGAATGAGTTTTAAGGCACGCGTTGTTCAACTTGTCTCCCACGAGGAACTGATGGGCCTAACAATTAATTTGCATACAACTTGACAATATGTAATACATAATAACAAACAATATTTACATTCTAAGTTTAGATCATAATATGGTATAGCACGAGTTTGAATAAGCAAATTAGTTTAAGTGACACATGATACACCCCAAAACATGAATAAAAAGGGGAATTTGTAAGAATTCACTCACATTGGGTGCGTTCGGTTGATGATGTTGAATGCGCACGAGTTTAGAGGATTGATCGACGAGGAATAACTAACCTAATTAATAACGAAAAGGTACGGTAAATAAGTGGATTTTATTAACAATTTTAATAGGATTTTTGGATATATTTTTGTGAGTTTAAGGCTATTTTCTAACTTTAAAAACGTCATTTTTAAGTATTTTTAATTGATTTTTAAATTAAATAAATAAATAAAAATAATAAAAAAAATGTTGACTTTTGACCGTTGACCATGACTGTTGACGTTGACCGGTTCGGTCGTGAATATTATTGCACTGAGTGAGACTCGAACCCGTGACCTCCCGTACGCGTGCACGCAGCTCTACCAACTGAGCTACGTGTCTAACCCGAAATATTTCTGTTTTTAATTATATTTATATACTATTTAACTTAATCCGAAAATCATTTATTTAAAAAGGATTTAATTGTATCAAACCGGTGATCTCCACAGGTCTCGAACCCAGGACCTGTGGTTTAGTTTGGCACACAGTCCACCGCTGGACTGTGTGTCTAACCTGGTAAATATTCCGGTTTTTATTATACTTAACATCTTACTGTGAGTTAACCCGGTTCGGTTTTTTAAAAAAAAACTTTTTATTTCTGAGGATAGGGTCGTGATAGGAATCGAACTCGAGACGTATGTGTATTGTTTGCACACAGTCCGCCGCTGGACTGTGTGTCTAACCCGTTCATAATATTGATTTTAATTAATCTTATAAACATAAACGACTTCGTCTCCTTCGCTCAAGAACACAGACAATGATCAATCAACTGTTTCATGTTTAATTCGATTAACGGAAGTTATCAGCGATTGAAATGCAATGGACAGAGAGGGTTTGGGGAAAAATGTACCGAATCAGATGTCTTTCTCAGAACTCCGGCAAGGATTCGTCGACTCTGTTTGTGAACTTTGTCTGTTCGGATCAATTAACAGTTTTGGTTGATTAGATATGAAATTGAGTTACTAAACCATGATTAACAGGAGGTTTAGTTGATCATACCGATTAACAGCGTGAGTTCGGAAATTCCAGCGATTTTCCGGCGAGTACAGAATATCCGGCAACGTCGTCTGGGATTGATTCTGGGTGATGGATTGATGTTAGTAAGGGTCTAACAATGGAATGAAACAGAAAGAATCGAGGTATTTACCGTGTTGATGTGATTCTCGGTTTTCCGGCGAAAGTCCGGTGATGGCAGAAAAGTTTCGGTGAGTGAAATTGCTTCGAGAATTGATGCGATTTTGAGCGAAAAGATTACCAGAGGCTAGGGTGTGTATTTATAGGAAAGAATATCGATGAATTGGTTCCGATTTCTGTCTTGATCGTTGGTCAATTATTCTCCGGCGGTTATGACTGATGTCGCGGAACTGGACATCGGTTATAACCGATGTAGGTGTTAATACGCACGTTAAGTCACAAGAAACCGAGAATAATTGGCGAAGTCGTCGGGATTTCCGGCGACTGCGAAATGGGCGCGTCGCTGACTGTTTTTGAAATCGAGTTTTGTTATTTGAATTAATTGTTTTGATATATCATCAAAAGGCACAAGTGGCGGAGTGGTTGGATGTGTGAGAGTTAAAGCTTTGAGGTTCCCGGCTGACTCGGGTTCGAAACCCGGCATCAGCATATTATTTTTTATTTCATTATTTTTAATAAATTTTCAATTATAAATTTTATATTCTAATATATTTATTAACTATGTATCGTATAAAATTAATTTAAGCATTAAATACGCAACGAAAATTTTAACTGGATGTTCGGTTAATAAACGAAGCGGGTTTGGTTAACCCGGTTTTTTTGACGGATGTTACAGTATCCCCTACTTTTAGAAATTTCGTCCCGAAATTTAAGTAGTGGCATGTTTGTCACAAAAGGATGGTGTTTTAATTTGACAGTTACATACTTAAAAGGCAGTAAGAGTTTAAATTTTTGTTTGAGGCGGTAACGTTCCTTGTAAGGGTTGAGTACCCTGCTACAGGAATCGCTTTTTGATGCCTACGATAAAAATATTGATAAACAGAGTTGATTCACTAAGTATGATTCCATGCGCAAGAGTTTTGATATGTTTGGAAAGATAAGGTTATATCCTAAAACAAAACTTCTACTACTAAAACCTACATGGAACTTCTCATAATCGCCTGACAATGGCTCTGATCCTTTGACAAGAATACTTATATATAGGAAGTACCAGCGGCGTATCCACCATATTCTTGTCAAATTTTCATTGGCTTTATCAGTAGGTTCTATGATGTGACTCTAGAACATAAACAAACACAACAACCAAAGCCTGAGTCCTAATTCTGATAGTATACATGTTTGAATGGTGACAGTACCTCTCTCGTTTGTTATGATGGAGAGGTTAGTCTATGTAGAAATAGAACACAATCCAATTTATTTAAATGATGAAATGATATGAATGCTAGATCAGTGAGTATAAAACAAACTTCAACCAAGACATTACTAAATCCTACATGGAACTTCTCATAAACGCCTGACAATGCCTCTGATCCTTTGACAAGAATACTTATATATAGGAAGTACCAGCGGCGTATCCACCATATTCTCGTCAAATTTTCATTGGTTTTATCAGTAAGTTATGATTAGTCCTATATGACTCTAAAACATAAACAAACACAACAACCAAAGCTTGAGTCTTAATTCTGATAGTATACATGTTTGAATGGTGACAGTACCTCTCTCGTTTGTTATGATGGAGAGGTTAGTCTATGTAGAAATGGAACACAATCCAATTTTTTTAAATGATGAGATGATATGAATGCTAAATCTGTGAGTATAAAACAAACTTCAACCAAGACATTACTAAATCCTACATGGAACTTCTCATAATCGCCTGACAATGCCTCTGATCCTTTGACAAGAATACTTATATATAGGAAGTACCAGCAGCGTATCCACCATATTCTTGTCAAATTTTCATTGGTTTTATTAGTAAGTTATGATTAGTTCTATGATGTGACCCTAGAACATAAACAAACACAACAACCAAAGCTTGAGTCTTAATTCTGATAGTATACATGTTTGAATGATGACAGTTCCTCTCTCGTTTGTTATGATGGAGAGGTTAGTCTATGTAGAAGTGAGACACATCCCAACTTCTTTAAATAATGAGATTGAAATACGTTGAGATGTATGATGATATGAATGCTAAAATCAGTGAGTATAAAACAAAACTGAAATAGTAATTCGCATAAGATTCTTGGATAAATTTTCAATTTATAACTGAGATACGTGAAAATTGAGATAACATAAAAACTAAGCGGTTGGAGTTGAATCTTGATTTTTGGTGAAGGAGACTAGTTGGGTGGTTCGTTTGGGCCGTCATTATCTTCAACAGGATTGGCGTTGATGTTGAAAACTCTTCCTCTTGCTGGTGGCCTAGTGGTTAGGTTTTCTTGATTTGCTTGGTTAACTGGGTTTGCTTGAGCTTGGGCGTTTATGATGTTAACCAATCGAGGGCACGTGTTTCTAAAATGGGTAGGGTCGCCACAATTAAAACAAGCTCGAACATATGGGAACATGGGGTATTGGGGTTGTTGATATGTTTGGATCATGTTTTGAGTAGGGGGTGAGGTTTGGTTTTGAGAGGTGCGGCAAACCTTGCTCAAATGACCATAGCGTCCACAATTCGCACATAGTCGACAAGGTAAGGTAGAGGGATGGTGATAAAAGCAGGTGTTGCATTGAGGGTGAGGTCCAAGGTAAGGTTTCTTATTTGGGTAAGTTGAGTTGGGTGCTACTTGAGTGATTGGGATAGCTTGGAGGGGTACGGCTTATGAGGCTGGTTGATTGCGTTGGGTGACAGCGCAAAGTTGCCCATCTCGTTTTCTCTTAGAAATGGGTTGAGAAGGGGATTCGGTTTGGGTGGAGTTTGAGGTTTCAGTTGATGCTTTATCCTTCTTCTTCTCCTCCTTGAAGTCTTTATTTCGTATGCGGTTCTCGGTGAGCTCTGTAGCTAACTCCATTGCTGCTTCCAAAGTTGCAGGTGTGGTACTTATTACTGAGTCTTGAATTTTTGAAGGAAGACCTCGGATGTAGTGCTCGATCAAACGGTAGAGGGGACTGAACAAGTTGGGGACCATTTGATTTAACTCGAGGAATCTCTTGTTGTATGTGGTGTTGTCGCCTTCCTTTTGTTTCAAAGAATAGAACTCATCCTCCAATTTCTTGATTTCGCTTCTTGGGCAAAACCGTCTAGTCATGATTTCCTTCAACTCTTCCCAAGTCAAAGTCATAGCATCTTCAACACCTCGTTTGGCCTTCTCTGTATTCCACCATGTAAGTGCTATTCCAAGTAAACGACCAGTAGCATATCGCACTTTGCGATCATCGGGGCAATCGCAATTTAGAAAAGTGTTTTCCATTTCTTCAAAACAAATGGAGGAGAGCGGTGACACCTTCAGTCCCTTCGTATTTTGGAGGATCGCAGGATTTGAAATGCTTGAAGGTGCATTTAGTGGTAATTGGGGGAGGGTTGACAACATTTTGATCTTCTTGATTGACGGAATTAGCGGTAAGGGCTTGTTGAACTTGAACTACAATGTTGGGTATTACAGCAGCCATTTGTTGAGCGATTTGGGCAGCCATGCGCTCGCGGGCTTTTCCTGCTCTCATCTTCCTACGAGCGGAATTAGAAGACATCTACAAGGAATACATATCAAGAGTGTGAGTTGGATGTTTTAGGGATCATGTGTCGTATTTAGGAATGAACATTCATAAAATAAATATAGAATAATAAATCTACTACATCCATAGGATGTCTTGGGCTTTGCTCGTAATTGGGCCTTGCATGCCGCCATACTTCACCTTCGTAATCATGTGGGCCCCCATGATTACCGGGTTTTTCATATGGTTCGCATGTGTTAGCCTGGTTACGTACACTAAAACCCAGAGAAAATCGAGAAATAAGTATGTAACGTATGATATTCGGAATGTATCCAGGTGTGGACACGGTGACACCTCAAAGTGGGGTTAGTTAGAACGACGTTTGGTGTGGCATGCTTTGGACTAATAGGTCCTTCGTACTCTCATCGTTAGTCCCCAGGTAGGCAAACTGGTCCGTTATATTGGATTTATACGAATGCCAACCTAGACAGGACGTTCCGACTACCGGTACTGGTACCCTTACAGTTACTACATGCCCGTCGCAGAACTCACTTTGATGAGATTTGAAAAATGAAAAATGCGACAAAATCTTGAATAACGGAAGTATGAAGATGATTTGAATATGTGAACATTGAAATATGTATGTAAGTATGTATGTTTGACTGTAAGTATAATTCATTATGTATCACAAAATGTAATATTGGAAGTGTTTGCATGCATTTGTATATGTAATAAATATGAAAGAAATAAACATCATGAGTTTGCATGTAACCACATAAACAATTTAAAATCTAATCAACTATAGTATAGGCTCTAAGGGTCTAATAACCTATCCTATATCCCTATAGTCAAAAGCTCTGATACCAATCTGTCACACCCCGACCCGCAGCGGAAAAGGTGATCGGGGCATGATTGGGTTTTCATCAAAGCTCATGACATTTATTATAATGTTTCATATTTATTATTACAATTTAAAGGAAATCATACAATCATATCCTACTAGTACATCATGTTCTATTCATCTTTCTAGCCTTCATTATTTTTCTTCTAAGGCCCTTTTTCTATGTTTTCCTTGCTTCATCCTGTCCACCTGTATCATGTGTAAAAATGGTTTTTGGATCAACAAAAAGTTGGCGAGTGAATCCTATGAAAAACATTTAAACAAGTTTATTGAATTGATTATAAAATAAAGTGCATAACCACATATGAGTAAATGTAAATGTAAATGTAAATTTATTCACAAAACACTTAACATTAAATATTGCACATACATACAACAATAGCTTGTTTTGAGGCACGCGTTGTTCAACTCGTCTCCCACGAGGAACTGATGGGCCTAATGAATGAGTTTTGAGGCACGCGTTGTTCTACGAACTGATGGGCCTAATGAATGAGTTTTAAGGCACGCGTTGTTCAACTCGTCTCCCACGAGGAACTGATGGGCCTAACAATTAATTTGCATACAACTTGACAATATGTAATACATAATAACAAACAATATTTACATTCTAAGTTTAGATCATAATATGGTATAGCACGAGTTTGAATAAGAGAATTAGTTTAAGTGATACATAATACACCCCAAACATGAATATAAAGGGGAATTTGTAAGAATTCACTCACATTGGGTTCGTTCGGTTGATGATGTTGAATGCACACGAGTTTAGAGGATTGATCGACGAGGAATAACTAACCTAATTAATAACGAAAAGGTACGGTAAATAAGTGGATTTTATTAACAATTTTAATAGGATTTTTGGATATATTTTTGTGAGTTTAAGGCTATTTTCTAACTTTAAAAACGTCATTTTTAAGTATTTTTAATTGATTTTTAAATTAAATAAATAAATAAAAAATAATAAAAAAATGTTGACTTTTGACCGTTGACCATGACTGTTGACCGTTGACCGGTTCGGTCGTAAATATTATTGCACTGAGTGAGACTCGAACCCGTGACCTCCCGTACGCGTGCACGCAGCTCTACCAACTGAGCTACGTGTCTAACCCGAAATATTTCTGTTTTTAATTATATTTATATACTATTTAACTTAATCCGAAAATCATTTATTTAAAAATGATTTAATTGTATCAAACCGGTGATCTCCACAGGTCTCAAACCCGGGACCTGTGGTTTAGTTTGACACACAGTCCACCGCTGGACTGTGTGTCTAACCTGGTAAATATTCCGGTTTTATTATACTTAACATCTTACTGTGAGTTAACCCGGTTCGGTTTTAAAAAAAAAACATTTTTATTTCTGAGGATAGGGTCGTGATAGGAATCGAACTCGAGACGTATGTGTATTGTTTGCACACAGTCCACCGCTGGACTGTGTGTCTAACCCGTTCATAATATTGATTTTAGTTAATCTTATAAACATAAACGACTTCGTCTCCTTCGCTCAAGAACACAGACAATGATTAATCAACTGTTTCATGTTTAATTCGATTAACGGAAGTTATCAGCGATTGAAATGCAATGGACAGAGAGGGTTTGGGGAAAAATGTACCGAATCAGATGTCTTTCTCAGAACTCCGGCAAGGATTCGTCGACTCTGTTTGTGAACTTTGTCTGTTCGGATCAATTAACAGTTTTGGTTGATTAGATATGAAATTAAGTTACTAAACCATGATTAACAGGAGGTTTAGTTGATCATACCGATTAACAACGTGAGTTCGGAAATTCCAGCGATTTTTCGGCGAGTACAGAATATCCGGCAACGTCGTCTGGGATTGATTCTGGGTGATGGATTGATGTTAGTAAGGGTCTAACAATGGAATGAAACAGAAAGAATCGAGATATTTACCGTGTTGATGTGATTCTCGGTTTTCCGGCGAAAGTCCGGTGATGGCAGAAAAGTTCCGGCGAGTGAAATTGCTTCGAGAATTGATGCGATTTTGAGCGAAAAGATTACCAGAGGCTAGGGTGTGTATTTATAGGAAAGAATATCGATGAATTGGGTCCGATTTCTGTCTTGATTCGTTGGTCAATTATTCTCCGGCGGTTATGACTGATGTCGCGGAACTGGACATCGGTTATAACCGATGTAGGTGTTAATACGCACGTTAAGTCACAAGAAACCGAGAATAATTGGCGAAGTCGTCGGGATTTCCGGCGACTGCGAAATGGGCGCGTCGCTGACTGTTTTTGAAATCGAGTTTTGTTATTTGAATTAATTGTTTTGATATATCATCAAAAGGCACAAGTGGCGGAGTGGTTGGATGTGTGAGAGTTAAAGCTTTGAGGTTCCCGGCTGACTCGGGTTCGAAACCCGGCATCAGCATATTATTTTTTATTTCATTATTTTTAATAATTTTTCAATTATAAATTTTATATTCTAATATATTTATTAATTATGTATCGTATAAAATTAATTTAAGTATTAAATACGCAACGAAAATTTTAACTGGATGTTCGGTTAATAAACGAAGCGGGTTTGGTTAACCCGGTTTTTTTGACGGATGTTACAGGGTCCGCCTGTTTGCGATTAAAAGGCATGACGCGAGTGGTGAATAAAACCAGGTGGCGTCCTTGTTTGTGTGGCAGGTTCAACGAGGCGTACTAGTGGGGTAAAGCTCCACATGGCGCGCCAGTATGGCGCCTCCATGTGTAAAGTGGCGGATGATGCGAAGACTAGCAGGTCCTTCCACTGCGTGGGACGCGGGCTGGCGGAGCAGTTTCGACGTGCGCAAGTGACTTCTCAGCTAATTCCAGTGTATAGTAGTAGCAGCAGACTAGTCTTTAATTTTGTATGTCGAAAGACTGTCAAACCGTTACGAAATCGGATTCAAAGACAAAATAAAGTGCATTGAAGACGTTCATTGACATTTTATTTTTCTGCGTTTAATTCTAAGAACCGTTAGGACTCATTTTCAGTATAAATCAAGGTGAGGCTTTGAGTTATCTGTTTGAATTAATAAGAACTAGTGGGATATATCCGTGCTACACTGCGGGAATTAACCGAGAATTCAGTCGGTATCAGTTTGGTTTTTTTATGGCATCGGCACTCGTTATAACTAATGAGAGAGAAAACTTCAAAAATAAAATCTTGATATATCCAAAAGAAATATTGACACGTATTTTACATCAATTTAAAACCATAACAAATATCAATACCAGTTCTAGTAATACCAATACCGATGTTGCTCGGTCGGAATCGGTTCCTCATGGTAGTGACACTTGCATAAATTAAAATACAAAAATATTCTCTATTTTGTATATAAATTTATACCGGAATGGCTAGGAAAAAAATTACATATAGCCATGTGTTCAAACTTTTAAACACAGTTAACGAAGACAAGCTATTAGAAATATCAAATTAATAAAATATAAATAAATTAAAGACGTATGTTACGAATACCTATACCGATATAAAACCATTAAAAAAATTTAAATTATGTAACTTTTAGTTAGTTTATCTTAATATGCTAAACTAATGATAACTTCAAATACTATATTTTAGGAAATAAATGTGATGCTTGAAATGAAATGCAAGTAAATTTTTGTGTTAAAAACAAAAATAAGAAAAAAGTATATGTATGTGTAGACCTACTTGTTTGAAATCTTGTGTTTAAATATAAAAATGAAAAAGTTAACTACAGTTAACATGATAGTATTTTAATATATAAAAATTTTAGCTTATTTAATAAAGGTTAGATCAAATGTATATTCTTTTAAAAATAGGAAGTCGTAGGAACGGTATCAAAGAAATTCTGATTGACATGATTCAAGCTACAATGGTACCGTCTTATCAAACTCTATTATATGAAATTTTAGGTTTTCGCTTTTAGATTTTAGAATTTTTGTTTAGATAATCATGTCTTTTTATTTAGCATTGTGTCTTTTCAATATTTGCATCATTGTGTCGTTTTTACTTGACATTATGTTATATTTTGCTCGTCATTGTGTTATATTTTGCAATCCATTGTATCTTTATACCCTTCTCATTTTTAAGAGACTTTGTAAGATAATTTTATCATATTTAATAAACTATAATTTTTTTATACTTGGTAAACGTTTATATAGTTTTTGTTTGGTAAAAATATATATAACTTTTTACCCTTCTCATTTTAAGAAACTTTATAGCATAACTTTACCTATTTAATAAATTATAAAAAAAATATACATGGTTAACTATTATATAGTTTTTATTTTCGGTTAAATATATACAACTTTTTCAAAAGAACCACTGGGCAATGGGGTCAATCTTTTTTACAAAACCAATTGCGTTGATCATATTAAATAAAAAAATCATTCGAAATTTTGGTGTTATAGGCTCTATGTAAAAAAGAATTGTATCGGGTTGACATTTGACACCAATACGTATAGGTAAAACAATACAAGGACTACAAGGGCGATAAGTATGGTAAACGATGTTTCTCAAATAAACGTGTTTGTCAAACAAAGTATGGTAACATGAAACATGTGCGATGTGCTGACGCGTCATGTTGCGCCATAAGAGAAAAAAACATATAATATGTAATCTTGATTTTGTTTGGTTGATATTTAATTTCGTTTGCAAAAATAAACTCAAAGTTTATCTAATTTTATTTTGAATACGTCTTGATACTTGAAAACCGAGCTGTAATAAAAACAAATTATTATTGGTCTTGTAATATGACAAAATACTTTTTTTTTAATGGTGACTTTCTTTTAAGTGATCCAATGTGACAATGTCACACCGTCTAATCGGCGGCCCCAGCCAAGATCTGCCCAGACTACGTTGTCTTAACCGTGCCGTGCTGGGTTGGTCAGACTTGGTTACGGCGTTCCCTCGGAAACCGTACTGTCTCCACACAAGTTGCGTCGCTGAAGTAACAGCCGGATGAAAACCGGGGTGCGGCTCATGATCGAACCCCTCTCGGTGGGTTTGTCGCCATCATTGCCCAATATCCACCCCAATAGACACAAATGAGAATTGAACTTGAGTCTTCAATAGAAAACCAAAGTCTCCTACCACTAGGCCACAAGTGGGGATTATATGACAAAATACTTGTTGGTGCAGAATATCTATGTCTTAGTCTTATATCGAGCCTGTATAAATTAGTATTGTATAGGCTAGCGAAACGAAGTATTTATGTATATTGGGATCAAGTTCGCTGGTGATGAACATGTGAAGTCAAGCTCGGCCGTCAAGTTCGCCCGAACTTCCTCCACCACCAACGAACTTCTCACCCTATAAATAGCTAGCATGTCTTTGGCATTTGTAACTTTGGCATCTTTGAGGCGGAGCTCTGTTAATTTGGATACTCGACGTTATATCAACAAAATTGACTAATTCTTGTTATTTGGAAATCGTGTCATAATATTTCCGATATTATGGACATTAGAGATCAAACCTAGGTTCCAATGCATTGAGGATCGGTCCTACAAGTGGTATCAGAGCTAGAATAGCCTGATTTGATTGATATCAAGACAAGAACACTTCTAATTCTACTTCATTCTTCTATTTTTCTTAACTTTTACACTAAAATGAAGAATTCACGGTCAAATTCTGTCCAGTTTTCAATATGACAAGTTAAATACATCATAGATAAACCCTTGAGAGTTTGGAGACTAAAATCAAACGAATTGGTGTCAAATTGTTGCAAAAACCATGTTTTCCAAAACCACTTTAATCGAACTTGTAACCAAAGTTCGGCCGAACTTGACTTAAAAAGTCACTTTTTGAGTGAGTTTTTACCAAGTTCGCTCGAACTTGAGGATATTTTGAGAGAATTTTGCTAAGTTCGCTCGAACTTACTAAAGAATTCATTATATGTTATCAAGTTCGACTGAACTTGATAAAAATCAATAAATCTTAAGCTAAGTTCGCCCGTACTTGAAAGACTCTTATAAAATCCAAACTGTAAGTTCGCTCGAGGTTGCTCAGGGATATTTTTAAATCAGGATATATTAGTTCGACCGAACTTGTGTATTAAATCTGAAATTCTTCATTTTCAAGCTACAAGTTCGATCGAACTTGTAGTAAAACTAACTTTTTCAAAAGTTTGAACGTGTTTTCAGCGTATGTGTCTCGGTATTCACGATGGATGATCTACAGAGAGCGTTTATGTCAGGAGTGGGTACATCCAATGCTAATGTGATACAGCAAGTCAACCTTGACAACGAAATGGGCACGTCCGTTAAACCGCCAAAGTTAATGAGAATGGACGAGTACGAAGGATGGAAGGAGAAATTCACTTATTGGGTTCAGGCCATGCATTTCCAAGGCTGGGTGTCGATTGAGAGAGGTTATACTGTTCCGTTAGACGAACATCAGCAAGTTCTAGAGAAGTACGAGTACTCCACAATTCAAAAGGATGAGCACATTGCTGAGAAAAAGATGATTAGCCTCATTCAACAATCTGTTAAAGAGGATATTCGAATATACGACTGCGAGAGATCTTTGGCTATCACTGCAAAAGAGAAGTACAAGTCTTGTTGCCCGAATATACGACTGCGAGAGATCTTTGGCTATCACTGCAAAAGAAATACCAAGGAAGCGCAGAGATGATCAAGAGTAAGAAAGCTCTCATCATGAAGGAGTTCGACATTTTTAACATGTTGAAGGACGAGACAATGAAACAGATGATTGAACGTTTTTTTCATCTGAAAGTCCAAATGAGGAGACACGGTCTCGAGAAGACAGAACCAGAGTACATCGATAAGCTTGCAGATGCGTTACCTGACGGAGAGCGGACTACTTATTTGATGGTTCTGAAAGCAAGTCCGAATTGGGAATTCTTTAAGTTGTCAACATTCATCGATAAACTTGAAGGTCATGAAATGGAGCTTCTAAAGATCGCAAAGTCGAAGAATGCTAACATTGTTCAAGATATTGGTCTGTATTACAAGAACGGGATGCAAGACAACATTTCAAGCCCGAAGATTCAGACAGCGTTCAGTGCAAACATGAATTCTTCTCCACAGAATCAAACCAATCATATCCTCAATATGATCAAAGTCCATAGAGCTCTTCGTTTTCAAGCGCAATTTCAAATTCTTCTTATCAGAGTCAAGCAAATCAGAATCAACAAACAAATTCTGATTCAAATGTGTACAAGTGTAACATTGCTGTTAATCTAAACAATGTTGTTTCTGAGCAAGTTGCAAAACAACACATGGCACTTCTCGCCACTGTTATAGAATCGTATGAAAGTCTTGTAGCTGGAAAGATCGGCAATCCCAAAATGACCGCTGAAGACTATGATCAGGTGGACGAAGAAGAGCTTGAACTGATGGACATTAAGTGGTCATTAGCTTCTATCATTCGAAGGGTCACAAAGTTTGTTGCACTCACAGGCTGAGATATCGGAAATTCAAGCAACAAGCTAGGGTTCGACAAAACCAAGGTCACTTGTTTCAGATGCCGACAGAAAGGGCATTTTAAGAGAGAATGCAAAAACCCTGAAGCAACGGGAAATCAGAGTCCATTTGGTGGAGGCAACGAGTATTACAAGAAATCTCTTCAATACAAGCCTTTCCCAAAGAAGACACAAGTTGAGATCCAGGAAAAACCAAACAGCAGTAACACTGATAAGGCAATGGTTGCTACCTACGAAGATGATGGTTTTGATTGGAAGTCATATATCGGTAAGAAGACCGGAGTTGCATTGATGGCTGAAATAGTTGAAGATACTTCTGTCGAAGAAGAAGCAATAGAGAATGCTCTACTGGAACAGTATCTGCAACAACAGGAAGAAGAGGAAATGTATCTTCACATGAAGACATAGGGCATTTTAACTCCTGATTCATCTTCTAGTTTTGCAGGTAACTTTGACGGAAGTTCTCAAGAGCAAGTGATCGAGGAGAAATCGATAGTTGAAGAAATCATTGATGTTGTTCAAGAAGTGAATGCTAAAAACCTCAAGGACATTGCCAATAAAGCGAAGATGGCAAATCTTACCAAGGTAGGTCCAGAGGTAAAGGACGTTGTCAAAGTGCAAGTTGTAGAGGTTGTAAAACCTTATATAAAATGTACCGAGCCATGTGCAAAATGCGCCGAAAAATCATAGATCATCGCTGAACTCAATGTACATAATGAACATTTCAAATACGATTATCGTACAATGAAGGAAGCGTATGACAAAATGAAACATGATTATGGCAGGCTCGATAGAAATAATATTGAGCAACACGATACTATAAGGATGTTGAAAGGTACAGTAATGGATAAACAAAAAGCAATAAACATTTATATAAACACCATTGCTGAAACTAAACAACAACTCCAGGATGTGAAAATTGAAACAGAACGTGTTCAACAACTTTTAAGAAGTTACACAACTAACGCATATGTCATTGATCACATTCTTCCCATAATTTCATCGGAAGAAAAACCTAAAAAGAAAATTGGAAAAGAATACAACAATGTTCCTCCACCCCTATGCAAGAAATATTGTCGCAAAATTGTTGATGGGATGGATAAGGCACTCAATATTGAGTTGTTATCTGAAAAGAAAAATGAGTTGCCGGAGAACATTGATGTAGTCTTTACTAAATCAGATGATGACAATGCAGTAGTGAAAAAGGTGGTTGAAAATGTTCTGAATGATTTTGATGATGGCAGCTTCGAAAGCGCCACCTCGAGTTTGAATAGTTCTAAGACAAATTCTGAAGATGACGATACATCATCAGAAGATGATCTATGTGATGATCCTAACGTTGTCATGTACAAGGTTAAGGAATCTGATATATTATACTTTGATGACAGTTTTCTGATTCGGAATGTTAAAGAAGATCAATTGGATAAACTGTTCAAACTGGTTGAAGTTTCATCAGAGGACCTGGAGAAAAATGAAAAGAAATTCTATTCTAAACCCAAAAGAAATTACAATAACTACCGGAGAAAAAGTGGTGATCATCCGGAAAACCGGAGAGCTAGGTTGGGTCTAGATGAGGAAGAAGAACCGATTAGGAAAATGTCACCATTTCACGAGTACAAAGATAAAAACATGAAATTCGTTTATGGGACAAACACGGTTCATGAGAAAAGTTTGATTGGCAATCAAACAACGAGTTTAAGAAACAAAAAGAACTTCGAGATAAGGCAAAAGCCACAAGTGGTGTAAAATCCACTAGTGGACATTCACATGATAATCGGATTTGCTTCAAGTGCAACGAAGTCGGTCATATTGCACGGAAGTGTCCGAAGTCTAAGCCGGCCTATCTTCGAAGAAAAGAAAGTTCAGATGTTAAACCAAAGCAACTAGAGTTTGTATAGCCCGTAATAATTTTGAAACGAAACGAATCAAAATCTGAAGTTAAACCTAAAATTGAAAAGAAATTTGAAAACTCAACTTTTGAAAAAGGTGAAACTTCTAGGGCAAATGAAAACAAGTTTTGCATAAAAAAGGCAAACATTAAATCACAAGTCTGGATTACTAAAAAAAAGACAACTGCATCTGATGTTATCAAGTCTGAGCTTGTTAAGACTGATAACAAGAAAGAATCAAAGTCTGAGACCAAATCCGAAACTGTCAAATCTACAAGTGGTAATAATTTAAAAGGTAAAAAGAAAGTAAGTTTTGAAAATGTAAACGATAGTGGAGGCTCAGATGGAGATTATGAAGATGATTACCAAGCTTTCTGTCCAAAACCCAAGACCAAAAAGGCTTGGGTCGCGCTCTTTAACTAGATTTTAACATGTGCAGGGGCTCTAGAGATCCGTACTTTCCAAGTGGATTCTGGATAGTAGAGCATCCAGGCATATGACGAGAATGAAAGCTTTGATGTTCGACATAAAAGCTATCAATGGCGGATATGTTGGATTTGCTGGTAATCAGGGTGGAAGGATAGTCGCCGAGGGAAAACTTTCCAATGGCGTTGTTTCATTTGATCGTGTGAATGATATTGCAGAACTGGAGAATAATCTTCTGAGCATATCGCAGATTTGTGACAAACAATTCACGGTACATTTCAACGACAAAGAGTGTATAATCTTAAAGCCTGGTTTCAAAATACCTGATGAGTGGATTCTGATGCGAGCTCCGTGCGAGAATGATTTATATGTCTTAGATATGGGAGTCGCTACCACTTCATCAAAATCAATGCAATGTTTTGTGACAAAGGCTACTGAGAAAGATTCTATTCTTTGGCATCGTAAGATGGGCATATTCATTTGCATAAAATGAATTTCTTGGTTCATAATGATCTGGTAGATGGTGTAAATCTTCGGAGCTTTAATATGTTTGATCACTGCTTAGAATGTAAAAAGGGAATGCAGATCAAGAAATCACATCCGAAGAAAATTCTGAACTCAATCAAGTTGCCGCTTGAGCGTCTCCACATGGATTTATTTGGTCCTGTCAACGTTCGAAGTATTTCAGGAGACTTATACTGCTTGGTCGTAACAGATGACTATTCGCGTTACTCATGGGTTTTCTTCCAAGAAACAAAAGATGAAACATTCGAAAACTTGGTGATTCTTTTCAAGAAGCTAGAAAACCTTTATCATCTCCCTATACGACGCATTCGTAGTGACAATGACACAGAGTTTAAGAATAATAAGATGAAAGAATTTTGCAACGCCAAGGGTATTTTGCACTAATTCAGTGCACCCTACACTCCGCAACAAAACGGTGTAGCTGAAAGGAAGAACAAAACTTTAATCGAAACTGCGAGAACCATGCTTGCAGACTCAAAGCTTCCAGTCAGCTTCTGGAGTGAAGCAGTTGCAGCGGCTTGCTACACACTAAACAGAGTTCTAACTGTCAAACCTGTTTTGAAATGATTAACCGACGGAAGCCAAACTTGAAATTCTTAGAGCCATTTGGTGTGCCATGTACTGTAATAGATCAAGATGGTAAATTCGGAGCCAAATCGCTTGAAGGTTTCTTTGTCGGGTATGCAAGTCCGCTACGAAGAGTGTATATTCCCTCGTTGAGAAAGGTAATTGAAGCACAGCATGTTGATTGTTTCAACTATACGGATCCTATTCAAAGAAGAGGTGACGCATGGCTGTTTAACTATCAAGACCTTTGGAAGTCATTCGACTTGCCGGAAGAACCTTCTGAAGAAGGAATCGCAGCGTTATATTATCTTCAACAGTCGGTGAATCAGGAACAAATCATAAGACCAATTGTGGTTAATCAACCCACGTTGGATCCTTCGTCTTCCGGAGCAGGTCCTAGTAATGGTAGTGTTCAAGTTTAAAATATTTCTGAACAGAAGTAACACCTGCTATTACTCCATCAAATGTGTCTTTCGAACCTGGAAATGAAACAACAGTGCCAAGCATGCCTCAGAATCAGAATTCTGACTCGGATGAAGCGCCAACATTTGATGCTGATGGTGAAACCTCATCAGATGAAGAAGTTGAGCAGATATCTAATATGTTGAATCAATCTGCTAGTCCGAGAAATCAGAAAGAAACATCATCTAGCGCTCCTAATGTTGAAGTGACCGTTGAACAGGACATCTCAAATCAGCAAAGCTCAGTTGATGTTCCTACAGAAGAAATGCCGCGATCATATTCTTACCATCCTTCAACGAATATCATTGGTGAATTACAAACTGGTGTGCGTACACGAAGCCAAATCAACAAAGCACTTAGTTGTTTCTACACCCGAGTTGCTCCAACTCAAAACTACTGCTACTATTCATGTTTCATTTCTCAAATAGAGCCAAAAACTGTTAATGAAGCTCTGGGTTATGAGAACTGGGTGATAGTAATGCAAGAGGAACTGTTACAGTTCGAGAAATTGGGTGTTTTGAAGCTTGTAGACTTACCACCGAAGAAGAAAGCTATTGATACGAAATGGGTCTTCAAGTGTAAAAGAGACGATTGGGGTGTAGTAGTCAGAAACAAAGCTCGGTTGGTTGTCAAAGGTTTCCACCAGCAAGAGGGTATTGACTACACAGAAGTATACGCACCGGTTGCACGATTAGAGTCTATCCGCATTTTCCTCGCGTTCGCAGCTTGGAAAGGATTTACGGTGTACCAGTTGGATGTAAAATCTGCATTTCTCTACGGTAAACTTCATGAACAAGTGTACGTCGGCCAACCACAGGGGTTCGTCGATGTGCTGAACAAGAACAAAGCGTATCTCCTAGACAAAGCCTTGTACGGATTACACCAAGCCCCGAGAGCTTGGTACGAGACGTTATCGCAACATCTCGTTGGGAATGGCTTTACAAGAGGCATAATGGACAGGACTTTGTTTACCAGAGAAATCAGATCTCATCTAATCATTGTACAAATCTATGTGGATGATATCATCTTCGGTTCTACGGATGATAGTCTTTGCAAAGAGTTCGAAAAGATCATGAAGAAAAAATTCAAGATGTCCTCCATGGGTGAAATGAAATTCTTCCTCGGATTACAGGTCGATCAGTTACCAGATGGCATATTCATTCATCAGAAAAAGTATGTTCACGACATTCTCAAGAAGTTTGAAATGGATTGCTCGAAACCGCTTTCGACTCCGCTGGCACTGAATCATGGGATTTGCATTGACGAGACGGGAACCAAAGTTGATGACACACTCTATCAATCGATGATAGGATCTCTGATGTATCTAACGGCATCTCGCCCAGACATCATGTATCCTACCTGCTTATGTGCAGATATCATCTAGTCCTCGAGTGTCACACATGTAGATAGTCAAGCGAATCTTCTGTTACTTGAAGGGATGTCCAAGCACCGGCTTATGGTATCCAAAGAATGACAAATTTGATCTAACGGGATACACTGACTCAGACTTCGGAGTGGACAAACTGAACTCGAAATCTACAACGGCAGGATGCCAGTTCTTCGGAACACGTTTGGTAACGTGGCAGTGTAAGAAACAGACCATGGTCTCTCTCTCTACCTGTGAGGCAGAATACATTTCTGCTTCCAGCTGTTGTTCTCAAATCCTCTGGATTCAACAACAGATGAGGGATTATGGTCTGCAGTTTCTTGATATGCCTTTATTCGTAGATAACAAAGCAGCCATCGATATAACCAAAAATCTGGCTCATCACTCACGTACTAAACATATTGAAATTCGTTATCACTTCATTTCGTGATTGCTACGAAAAGAAGTTGATGCGAAAAAAAAGTCCACACCGACGAACAAAAGGCTGATTTTTATACCAAAGCATTTCCTTTAACAAGATTTAAATATCTAATGAGGCTTAACGGTATTAAAAATTTGCTGACAGGTGCGGAAGCTGAGGTTGAATACGGATCTACGACGAGTTCACGTAATCCGCATTGGTTTGTATATATATCTTTCTAGATTAGTATTTCTTAAAAAATCTAAAATCCAAAAATATTTTTTTGATTTTAGGGGGAGAAATATTTGGGAAAATACAAAAACATATGAAAAATTTTTAAAATGTACAAAAACATTGAAAAAGACAAAAAGAATTTGGTGTCACAAAAAGGAAATGATAGTACATCAGTGGAATATCACAGTATGCTAAAGAAACGTAAAGTTTAAAAAGTGATAAACAAGTCTTACTGTGGATGTGTCGATAGGCTTAACACGTTCTGTAAACTGTTTTCGAGATATAAACTAAACTTTATAACCGCTTAATCTTGTAGATTAACATATCTTGGATATATGGACTTAGTACTCCGAAATTTTGTTTGAGAGATTGTCTGATTCTGAGATACGAAGTCTTTATAGATAGTTGATATTTGGGGTATTATACAAGTTCTTCTGAATTTGCGGAAGCAATAGCCTAGAACTTCTATAATATTTTCGCTATAAACCCCTAAACTGCATGCAATCTTGAAAAGTATCGAAATATCTAATCATTTGTAGTGCTGTAAAGATTCCTTAAGTGGAACACACTTTAAAGAAGAGTCTTCATCTCTTTGTATGTATGGTAGTACTAACCTGAGCTCTCAAGGTCTCGCATTAACCCAGATACAGATATCAATTACGCTATATTCACCTGTAAGATGAAATCTAGGGAATCTTGATATGGGAGTATATTCAAGAAGTGGGAGCCATAGATAAGTCAAGTTTCATAATTCATATCTTAACATATCTTGGAACAGTTGAGAAACGTGGAAAAGTTTAAGTGGACAAACATATCGACAATCTAGGTAAACGAGTTTAAAACTTAAAGTCATCTAAAGGTCAACGGTACTGGTGATATGTCTCAGTCAACTGATATGATCCTTAGACACGAATTCACAAAAATATGTCTGTAAATATGTTTGTACATAGTTTACATTGTTCTGTACATTGTTTATCTGTTTTACAAATTAAAACCAAAAAGATTTTCAGTGTGTTTTAGTATAAACTTACAAAAATACAAAAAGATTTTGTTTCTACATTGTTTTCAACAAACCAATGTTGGAGAACGGATCTTTGAAGTCTGGTAAGGTGCTAAACTGGTGGGAATCTCATTGACAACGGGCTGGGAGCTAATCTGTAAAATCTAATAAGCAAAAACGATGAAAAGTTCATTAATTTGAAACTTTGATTTTGAAAATATCAACAGTTTGTTCATAACGGGTCAAACCGGGGTCATTAACTTGGACTCGGCAGACAAATCGGTTGACCAAGGTCATTAGCTTGGACTTGGTCAACTGAGTGGATTTTTCAGAACTGTTAAAAGTTGAAAAGTTCAGGGACTTAATTGCAAAAACTTGAAAATTTGAAATGGGTTTTAGGAATGTTCGGCCGAACTTGCTTAAGGTTAAAAGTTTTAAGTTTGAAGCAAGTCCGACCGAACTTGTTTGATGGTTGTTTGTGAAAATGTAAGTTCGCCCGGACTTGAGATGGATTTTCACTTATTGGGCCTTCAAGTTCGCCCAAACTTGCTAGGGTATAAATACCTTGCAAGTTCGGCCGAACTTCATTATCAACTGTCACTAGTCTCTGAGCGAACTTAACACACATTGAGTGATTTGTTAAAAGTGTCAAGATTGTACCGTTACTCTGCTCAAAATTCGATTGATTGTGGTGATTCACACACCATCTTCAATGGACGAGGTGTGTAATCAACATTTGAACCGTTAATTGGATCTTAAATGATGGACTTAGATTTGAACATGTTAATATTGCTAGTTCTTGGAGATATATGGTCAAACTGAACTTATAACATTAATAATAAACATAAATCGACCGTGTATCTAAGATGGATTTGATTAGAATGGTCAGTTTTAGATGTTGCAAAGTTTTGTTGAAGAAGATAACAAGTTCGGCCGAACTTGTTATCATGTTCGACCGTACTTGCTATTAACAACCTGAATAAAACTGATCAAAATACAAGTTCGACCGAACTTCTGTGAAAAAACTGAATTTGAGAATTATCCGGGAAGTTCGCCCGAACTTAGTGTTTAGAAAATTGAAATTTGTTGATCATAAGTTCGCCCGAACTTATGTTTGGTTTGTTGAACATGTTGTTATGCATGTTCGGGCGAACTTGACAAAATCAGTATGTTATATCCACATCAAGTTCGCCCGAACTTGATGAAAATGGTTGAAAAATTTTGTAACATTTTTCTCGTAACGCGTGCTAAGTGTTTTTCGTCAATTTTCAGGTTCAAGAACCAGCGCGAGTGATCACGATGGATTTCTCAAGTTCCATAACACCTGTATCACGCTTGACAAGGTGTTATGTCCGTCGCTGAAAGAATACGAAAGTATATTGAAGTTTCTAAAGGATTGCCCTATTCACCGTGCTATTACAGAGCGAACAGTGTCTTATAGATCACATACGTATCATTTCTGGATGAACGCAAGCCTCAGTGCAGATAAGAAGACTATTACATCAACTGTTCAAGTCGGTAACGAAGAGAAAGAAATCACTGTCACAGAGGATGATATACGAAGGATCTTGCAATTCAACGACGACAAAGATGATCCTATTTTCTTAGATGAGAAGATGGTACGAGGTTGTTTCTACCAAATGGGCTACAAGGGAAGTGTAAACAAGCCAACGTTGAAAAAAGGGGAAGTACCAAACCCCTACAAGCTCCTGATGCATGCTATTATTCATACTTTCAGTCACCGTAAAGCGGGCCTTGACGATGTTCAAGACTACATGGCCTGCATGGCAACGACGTTAATTCTGAAGAAGCCATATAACTACTCAAAGCTCGTATTCACGCACATGTCAAAGAATATGGAAGACGCGAGATTATGCTTATATCCAAGATTTGTGCAGATGCTAATCAATGAGAAGTTTACAGACATTGCACGTGATCCAAACGATGTTCTATATCTAAGTCACCTCGATGATACTACAGTAAAGAAGTTGATCAAATTCCAGAAACAAGATTCAGCACCTGTTGCTAAACCGATATTTGGGGCGTTAAAGAATGAAAATTATGTTGCACCTCCTGATAACAAATGGAGGAATGATGGAAGTGGTGACGAGAAGGAATTAAATGCAGAAAAAGAGTGGTTCAAGTCGTTTAAGCCTAAAGCTCGTAGTGATTGGTTTGTAAAAACTGAAGTCGAAAAGAAAAAGAAGCGAGCGGCTAAGAAAGTTGATACTATGCTTGTGGATGAAGATGAGCCTGTAAATGTTCGAGCAGAAGCTGGATCGAGTGCAGCAGTTGTTGTAGAAAGTCAGGAGACAGAAAAGACTACGCAAGAGGATGATGTTATTTCAGCTACTTCCGAGAATGACGATGATTCTGATGATTCTCTTGAAAAGCGGCAAAAGATTATGGATGCCGAAGCTGAAAAAAAAACTAAAGGTGATGCTGATTATGTGCCTGAGTTTGAAAAAGATTCTGATGAGGAAAGGCCGAAGAAAAAGGCAAAGCGTGCAAAATCTACGGTGGTTTCAACAACAACAACCACAGGTTCACCAAAGACTAAGGGTAAAAAGTCAAAGAAAGCTCAGAAACCACCAAGTCGTCGTTACATTGGAAAGCTTAAAAGCGCATAAGTTACACAAGAACCTTCTGGCGCACAGGAGAAAGGAGTTACACAAGGACCTCCTACATAAGAACCTCTTGTTGTTATTTCATCTGAAGCTGAATGTCCAGGAGTTACACAAGAACCTCCTGTTATCATTTCATCAGAGGCAGTAAGGCCAGGAGCAACACAAGAACCTCCTGAGTCTAATTTACTTAAAGTTCCAGTGATACAATCTCCAGATCCAAAAGCAGCTCAACTTGAAGGCTCTATACCGAAATCAACTCCAAAGAGATCAACTCCAAGGAAAGCTACTCCTAAATCAACACCGAAAGCTTCAAAGGAAAATTTATTTGGTGATACTCCAAATGAGCCGATAGATATTCAAGATTTAGATGAGTTCTTCCCTGACACAGACATTGATGTTCTGGAAAGCTTGTCAAAGAATTGGAAGATAGAGTACAAAAGAATGAAGAAGAGAAAGCTGAGCTAATCAAGAAAGTTAATCAAAGCTCAGTAGAAAAAGAAATGACCGATGACAAGATAAAAGTGCTAGAAAGTGAACGAGAATTTTTCAAAGCTTTGATTGAAAGTCTTCAAGATGCAAACGAAAAGCTGCAGACATAGATTGCTGAGCTGAAATCGATACAAGCCCTAAATGATCGAAGGTTTACAAGGATGCAGAAAGTATTATCTAATACTCTGGGTATTGATTTCATTACTGAATATGATCGTCTGGATAGGCAAGAGGCAAAAGAAAGAGCTGAAAAGAGCTTGCAGCTAGTGGTAGGGCAAAGGTGTTAAAGGTGAAGCACCTAAATCTTCTGAAGTTGCCGATAAGCCTATTGATGAGAATGTAGAGAAAGCTTCTGAGTCTAATGTTTCTTAGGTTGACGAATCTGTCAAGCCTTCTGATCCTGTATTTGCTACTGAAGAAAAAGACGATAATGAAGCAGATGATGAAGATAAAGATGATGAACCACGACTGATGATCCTAAGGATGATTCTGACCAGGATGGAGGTAACGATGATGATCCTAGTGGTACAGGAATTAAAGTGATGGATGCGACAGTGAATGAAAGTTTTGATTTCACTGATCTTCTGAACGATGAAACGAATGCCATGAATGAACAGATTGAGGGGGAGTCAGGGCAAACAGGGCCTACTTAAGATATTGAAATGTCTGATGCTATCACTATTGATAATCCTGTTGCCGCAGTTCCAACAAAACCGTTGATACTTATGCTTGAACATAATGTTGAAGAGGGAGAGTATGCGCATAACTACACTAAAGAATATCTGGCTAAGTTGATTGAAGTTGATGCTGAAACTCTAGATTTTGATTTTGAGGAGCAAGTGATGAATGTTAAGACGTTTGAGCCAAATGATTATCAGTACATACGACGATTTGAAGCTGATGAGTATAATAGGGTTATAGTGGAGGATTGGTCTTCGGATGATGAAAGAGATGAAACTACAAAGTACGTCGGTCCTAACACTGATAGTTTTCCTACGTTCGAGGAGATGTACAAGCAATTAGATGAAGATATGTTGAAAGATAAGATCGAAGAATCGATACGTGAAGGTAAAGTTCCGAAACCAATGACGAAGGAGGAATAGCTCAAGCTAAGAAATCCTTGTTTAAAGAGATGCCGCATGAACGTAAGTTTCGACGTCCTCTAGCATTCTTACCAGAGATAAAGATGTGTCGTTGGGAGATATTCTCAGTTGGGGTTGGTTTAAGGAATTGAATGTTTATGAAATCAAAAGGGAATTTGGGGTGCAATACTTCAAGTATCTGGCTGATTTCAAGACTCAACCATACTGGGATGTTGAAGAGCTTGTTCAAACCGTGAATGTCACATATCAGATGAAGTTTATCGATCAGTTACTATGGAAGATGATCAAATTTGAAGCGACAAAGGGTTTTAGATATTGGAAGTCGTTTATTCCAGATCGTCGCATCAAAACAAACAAGAAAACATGGGAAAAAGATATAACGTTGATCATGAAACGACCGAGAGCTATGAGATACTTGGGTTTCAAGGTATGAGAGGTTTGTGGAGAATGATCAGGATACTAGACCCGATGTGGCTAGTTAATTGTTCGAGAGAAGATATCAAAAGCTTGTTCTACAGTAAGATTGTATTTGAAGAACGTGAAAAGGAGCAAGCAATGCAGTATTAAAGGGTCGTTAACGTATGCTATGCTCGAGAAGTAAATTCAGGAAAAATGTGGGAAACAAGATGGAGGGATCTTGAACGTGTTGAATTTTTGAAAGAAGAGAAGCATCTAGAAGAAATACATGAGAAAGGTAGGGCGGCAAGGCTTAGAAGGTTTCAGTACATGAACAAAGTGCCTCCTACTGATCAGACGCCAGGTCCAAAGCAAGAACGACGAAAGAAGCCATTCAAGAACTTATTCGGTCGTGTTCGTTAAAGTTTTATTTGAAAATAGAGTTTTGAAGACTGGTAAAAGACGAAGACGATATCCAAGGGGGAGTCTGTTGGTGCAGAATGTCTATGTCTTAGTCTTATATCGAGTCTGTATAGATTAGTATTGAATAGGCTAGCGGAATGAAGTATTTATGTATATTGGGATCAAGTTCGCTGGTGATGAACATGTGAAGTCAAGTTCGGCCGAACTTGACATAGTCAAGTTCGCCCGAACTTCCTCCACCACCAACAAACTTCTCACCCTATAAATAGCTAGCATGTCTTGGTCATTTGTAACTTTGGCATCTTTGAGGCGGAGCTCTGTCAATTTGGAGACTCGATGTTATATCAATAAAATTGACGATTAATTGACTAATTCTTGTTATTTGTAAATCGTGTCATAATATTTCCGCTATTATGGACATTAGAGATCAAATCTAGGTTCCTATGCATTGAGGATCGGTCCTACAATACTTATTTTAATACTAGGTTTTTAATTACAACTCGGTTTTCAAATATAATTTATGATAAAAAAGAATAAAACAAAGTTGTGTGTTTAGATTTATTTACCCACTGAGAATTATTATAAAAAAAGGAAGTAGATCAAACCTTTGTAATCTGTAAGAAAAAACTTTTTTTAACGTATGTAGACTTCTAAAATAAACCGATGGTGGTGAGGTGGACGGTGGTTGTCACACCCTGACTTCCCAGTGAGCCTAGAACTTGAGGTATATGTGTGACGATTGATATCAATAATTATAATGCACAACGGAAGATGGAAATAAAAGTATATTATATAAAGTACAAGCTTGAAGCTTAAAAAATAAATTTATACAAGTTGTTCGTTTGAAGATCCACAGATAGGTCGAATATTTAAAATGCGACTTGAGACTAATAAGGTCTTTTTCGTGGAGTTGCAAATTCCAATATGTCTAGACTAAGCAGCTCCAGCCTATTCTGTACTTGCTAAATAACCTGCGCTTAGTCTTTTGAAAATACGTGAGTTTTCACTGTAATTACAATTAACTACCTCTTTTAAAAATCTTTTCAAAAATAAATTTGATACCATTTGGTATATCATTTTTAAATAACTTGGGACAAACTATATCCCTTGCTACTAGTTATACATATAACAAAACTTAATCATGCTTTAAACTTAACCAAACGAGTCAGAATCAAAAGTTAAAGAAGAAGTCAAAGTGTTTGCTTTCGACTACGAACTGAGCTCTAATCAGAAAATGACGAGTTGGGCATGTTTAAACATGTCCTAGTATGTTATAAAATTGTTATGATGACAAAATTAAAGGTTTTGATACTTAGAAGTTCATCTAGCGTAATTTTCAAAATTTACGTTTTTGACTTTTACGTTACATAAATTTGACTAGTCATTTCTCCTACTTAACGTGATATTCAGATGGTGTAATAGCAAGGGATTAACACCTTCATTATTACAATCATGTTGCAAAGTTCTATTCAAACTTTTACTTGACCGAAATGGTCAGAACCGAAAGTTAAAGCCAAAGTCAACTTACATGACTTTCGGCTAATAACTAGCCAAATATGGAAAAAGACTAAAGTAGAAAACTTATTTGTGTTCAAGATGAAGATTAGACTTCAGATAGGAGGCCTCTATGAAGAGAAGCATTTCCAAAGATGAGAGAAAGAAAGAATGAAAGGTGCAAGTTGGAATGGTGCTTGAACACCTCTATTTATACTTGAATTCAAGCCCCCAAATCTAGACACATGTCCCCTGAGGTGTTAAGGAGGTGATTAGTGGCACCTCAGGTATCTCAATGAGGAGAAAAGGTGGCACGTTCGAGAGCATGGTGGCAGGAGAGCAGGCTGCAGCTGCCAGCTCAATTTTGGCTGCCAACGATCCCCTTACAGACCGTAAGGGGTTGGTTACGGTCCGTAAGGGACCTTTGGCGTCCACAGTTATTTAAACACCCTTACGGACCGTAAGGGTTATGGCTCATGGTCCGCCAGGGACCGTCAGAAGATGATTTTTGGCATATTCTCAATATTGATCCCTCAACCAATCATGTCTTCCAATTCTAATAAAATTTGTACCTCTCGTCCAACATATCTGGAATATATGAGAGTTCCCAGACACGTGTTGCAATACTATTCGATAAAATTTCCAAAGTGTTACATCCTTACCCCCTTAAAAGAAATCTCATGAAATAGATAGGGGTACTTTTGTCTCATATTTGATTCAACCTCCCATGTAAATTCTAGGTCGCGACGGGAATCCCATTTGACTTTCACGATGGGGATCAATTTCTTTTGTAGCTTTTTAACCCGTTGATCCTCGATCAATAAAGGTTTTTCTATAAACCTTAGGTTTTCATCAATCTGTACATCATGGTGCGGCATAGCTAGCGACTCATCGGCTAGATATTTCTTCAAATTTGAAATGTGGAACACATTCGATTATCTCAAATGTGTTAAAAAATTTGAAATGTGGAACACTTAGTTCCTTAGGTAGCTTAAGCTTAGAAGCTACGGAACTGACACATTCGATTATCTCAAATGGTCCGATATATCTTGGGCTCAACACTCCCTTCTTTCCAAATCTCATAACACCTTTCCAAGGTGTTACTTTTAATAAGACTTTATCCTCAATTTGGAATTTAAGAGATTTTCACATCTTGTTAGCATAGCTTTTCTGTCTTTCACGGGCAACTTTGAGCTTGTCACGGATTTGTACAATCTCATCCGTAGTCTCAATGACTATCTCTGGCCCAGATAGTTGGCTTTCCCCAACTTTGAGCTTGTCAGCATAGCTTTTATGTCTATCACAAGCGTTTTGCATTTTCTCGCGAATAAGGCTTCAAATGGACCCGCCTTTATACTTGTATGATAACTATTGCAATTCAATCAGTGGTAGATGATCATCCCAACTACCACCTAAATCAATGACATAGGCTGTAACGCCTCGTATTTTCGTATTTTTATTTTAGAAAATAAAAATTCGTACTCTACTTTCGAGGCGTTAATTATAATAAAATTCGTATTTTTAAACCTATTTGATGTTCGCACAACCAATCGTTAACGAAGCATTTTACGCATTTTAACAGAATGACGAACGCACGTGACCAATATCGACAAGCGACACGAATTTTCATAATTTAATCCTAAACTAACATTATATGTCATATCATGAAGTTCGGGTGCAGAAACTGGCTCCAGAAACGTGTTGGGCCGCGCTAAGAGACTGAGCACACACTAACAGGCTTCAGGCCCAACTCACACTTAACCTAATGTTATAAGCATCCTAACCCTCCCTTCAACACAAGAAAACCCTAGCCCCTTTCACTCATCCTCGGCCTCTCTCTTTACTCCGGCAACCGGAGGTGATTTCCGGTGACCTCCGGCGTCGTCGTTTTCCCGGTACACACACACCTGCTCCTCCTACCTCTCTCACACTCAAACCGTTAACCTATCTCTCCCTCGTCTGACTGGCGTGGCGGCGAAAGCATCACGACAACAGTGCCGCCATGAGAGATGATGGTGGAACCCTTCCTCTTCGACGTTTTTGCAGGCGACACACACCCACACCCAACCGTTCTCTCCCTAGAATCTCTGGTGTCTGTCCAACGGCAGCCGACGACGGAAGTGGTTCCGGCTCCGACTTCAGAGGGTGCGGTGCATATCTATGGTGTTGACAATGGAAGGGACGGTGGTGGTGCAAAGCCTCAACAGGCGGCGGCAGTGGTGGTTTCGGTATGGTTCGAGTATGGTTGTTCAATGTTGTTGGGCACCGGTTATGTTTAGCCTCGATTCAGGCTCAGTTTTGGGCTATGTCATATTTAGCTCGGGTCATGGTTCTGTTCCGGGTTAAATCAGGTCTTGGTTCGGGTTATGTCTCAGCTTAGGTTTAGTCGAAGCAGTCAACGGGTTACGGTTCGATGCTCGGGTTTGGTTTGGATCATCTTAGTTTTGACTCGGTCAAATCAAGTCGACTCGGTCAACAACGGTCAACTCTGGTCAACCAGCCAACTTGGGTCAACTGCCGGTCAAATGCAGTTAACGGATTCAAACACGAGACCGGTAAAGTTAAAACAATGCAAAATCTTTATTTTGTTTTGTAAATTATTGTCATACGCGACCCAAGCCCTACCCAATTCGATTAGATACTAGTTTACATCTTGTTATATTTGACGTGGAATTTATTATATTGATATAGTAATGTTATCTTAATGCGAAACTGAGCTTAAAACCAATACCTTAACGATTGTTTATGTTTCGACACATTTAATGAGAATTATATATATACATATATATATATATATATATATATCGTTGACTAATTGTTGAGTTTAAACATTTCATCGACAACTTCAGTTGTCGAGATCGTCCAAAAATAAAGGAAACTCTCCCCGTTTTTTGTAAAATCCGTAAGACCAAAACATGTTAACTCATAAAACGAAACCCCTCAAATTTAACTAATTATTTTTTTATAAAGATATCATCATTTTAATAGCGCTTCGACAACCTCTAATGTTTATATACCTCGTTTGCCCATGTGAGGTGACCTCGGTGTTCCATCTTTCGACCGTCGACTCTTCACGGAATTTCCAAAGGAAGCTTCGCAAAATGTGAGCATACTCGACCCTTTTTACGCCTTAACGCATTTTTGGGTGCAACATGTATACAAATCCACTTTGCGCAATCGATTATAATGAAACACTCAAACCTTCGAACACGTCCATTGTTATGCTTAGGTTGTTTATGCTTGTTAGATTCAACTTGTATTCCCATGATATTGTTATGCTTAGGTTGTTATGCATGCTAGTTAAAGATTTTAACTATATACTATTTGATATGCGTAAATTGCTTATACTCGTTTCAACTTGAATATAAAATGCCATGTGGATTTGAGACAAACTTTTATACATATACTTATACTCAAACTTGTATGCTCGCCAGTGCTTTTGTACTGATCCATGCTTTTATTACCCGTTGCAGGATCATGACAGATGAATCTAGTAGGATTGCCTAGAAACGCATTTAAATTTTAGTGTTCGTTGTATTGTAATCTATTGTCAATCCTGTTGTATCTCGATTCCAATACTTGTACAAAAATCATTTTTTAATGAAATGAAATTTATTTATTTGAATACTTGTTGTGCATTATTTATTTTAAACTTGTGGTGTTCCTAGTTCGAGCAACGTAAAAAGGTAATTATTAAATACTTGTCATAATTAGTGTTATGAAGTCTCTTGCAATCTCGTTTTCGTCTCATACCGATGTTTCCGCCATCGGTTGGGGTGTGACATAGGCTCTCAACATGTCTTCCGAAGTTTAGATTGTACGCTCACTTTGACCATCTTTCTGTGGATGGTAGGCCGTACTGTAATTAAATGGTGTACTAAGAGCTTGTTGGAAACTTTTCAAAATGTGATGTATATCTGGTATCTCAATCGGATTCTATGGATACTGGCACACCATGAAGGGACACAATATTGTCCACGTATAATTTGGCCAAGTTGTACGTATAAGGGACACAATGTGCATCTCGCCAGATGGGGATTTTATTTCGATTAGCTTTTTATCCAGGCAATGCGGGCCTGGTTATGAGATAACCAGTCCATGCTTAAAACTATATCAAATCCTACAAGAGTCATACGTAAGAGGTTTATTGGAATGAGTTAGTTTTTTACGGATATAGCGCCTCCCTTTAGAATCTGAGAGGATGTCTCAATGGTGCCACCATCCATTTCTACTTCATATGAATGATCTAGAGTTTTTAATGGTAGATTTAATGTTATTAATGATCCACAAAACTATTTATCAGCTCCAGAATCAAATAAGACACGTGCGAAAATGTTATTAACAAGAAACGTACCTGTTATAACATTTGTGTCCTTTACCGCCTCCCTTGCGGTAAACTGGAAAGCTCAAGTGTTTGATTTCTTCGCTTCTCCGGTCTAAGAACTTCCACCTGCTGCCCGCTTGGTGCAATTGGTTCTGATGTGGCCTTTCTCGCCACACTCGAAGCATGCAACATTCTTGATTTCCTTACATTCGTGGGTTTTGTCACATCCCAACCGATGGCGGAAACATCGGGGTTGGACGAACGAGATTGCTCGAGACTTTATAACACTAAATGTGACAAGTATTTAATAAACAAATTTCATTTCATTGCTAACATCAAGTACATTGTTTGAAATAGATTTACAACAAATTTGAAATAAACAAAGTACAACAAGTATCATATGACAAATCTATAAACATGAATTACAGATTTGGTGCGTTTCTAGTCCTTCCTACTAGATTTTTTTCAATGCGTCACGAACAATATCCGGCAATACATGTTAAAGTATAGTTCAACACACAAGGCATTGGCGAATATACAAGTTTAAGTAATAGCATAGTAATAACGTTTTAAAACAAATCCTTCATTCATAATTGTCTATTCCCGAGGCTAACATACATTAGACTATCATGCCACTATACAAGTCAACCTAAAGTTTCCCACTAGCGTAATCTTATCGTAGCAATGATAAGACCGTATGTGTTTAACTTAACATGACCTCAAGTTTATGGGCGGTACGTTACTCCTATAGCGCTATACATGTTAAGGGAGGCTTGATCGAAGTTAATGACTAAGTATAAGAAATTCAAGTATAGGCATATGTGATTTCAAGTTTAGCACAAAGAGCATGTATAAAGATTGTTTTGTGATTTATGAATAAGAATGTTTGTGTGATTTTGCATAAAGTACATGTATTGCACCCAAATGTGTCAAAGTAAAATGTGGTCGAGTAAACTCACAATTTTGCATTGCTTTCTGATTATCCGAGTATCGACGAGTTGGTGAGAATAGGAGAATAAAGGTGTTCGAGTGTTTGAAGTTTATGGAACGTTTGGGTTCGGAATCAAGTATGCAAAAGTATGTACATGAGAAAGTAATCATCTAGACTTAAACCCTCGTTCTTGACACTATAAGTCCCGTATGGGTTGATGTGATTTCATGGGTCAAGATACCCATTAGAATCGTTAACGAGAGGTTCAAGACTTAGATAATATAACTTATTACCATGACACGTAACCATGTTGATTATCATCAAGGATTCGGTTATGCATGTATATATATATATATATATATATATATATATATATTGTATAGTTTATATAATAACTCTAAGCTAAGTCCATCAAGAATATCATAGATTGTCATATAAGTCAAGCATGAAGGTAGGAGGATAACCGTCCTTTAACCTCATTCGTAAGATTCACCAATACACAAATCATCACAAGGATGATTCAGATGGTCATGAATGAAAGGAAACATACAACAAATTACTATATTAAGTAACCAAGTAAACTTTAACCCGGTGAGCCACTTCCAACATGGAAAGAGTTAACGAAGTATCGGAGGCTAGAGGGGCTAGGTTACTTTTAAATCTAGCAAACTACTTGAGATAGAAATGGTAAAACATCAAGTTAGGTGGTGGAATGAAGTTAGGATAGCCAAGGCTTCCAAGTATTCACACCTATACAAAAACACAAGTCTTACCATAAGATGCATGGCAAGCTCGGATGGTTTCATCACTTTTGGGTTGTATAAACCCTAGTAAAACAGAAAGTTTGGACCTCAAAATGGTGATGTTCCACCTTAATGCCATGGCAAACTTGTGGAAACCGTCCTAGAGGTTGCCCAAATAGTTTGAAAGAAGAAATGAAGAAAAAGATGAAGAAAAGTGATTGAAAACTCACTTAGAACACTTAGAGTTTTCTTCCTTGCTTGGAAGACTTGAGAGAATTTGGGAGCTTGAGAGAAAATTTTGGTGTGTGGAAATGTTTAAGAGGTGGTGGAGGCTTGTATTTATAAGTGGGCATTAGGGTTTGGAATTTAATGAAAGTGGATGGTGATTGGAGGAGAAAGGAGGTGGAGAAAGGTGAAATATGATTATCTTAAATAATGGTGGAAGGTGATTGGAGGAGAAAGGATGTGGAGAAGGATGAAATATGATTGGCTTAAAAAAGGTGGAAGGTGATTGGAGGAGTAAGGGTGTAAAAGCTTTTGGTTTTTGCTCACTTTTAGTCCTTACACTTTGTAACTAGGTTATTTTGTAATGTTTTCTTGTATTTTAGCTAGTTTTTAGGTATCCGAAGTGTATTTTAAGTCTCAGTTTGGCCTATAAATACGTATTTGAATATTGATTGCGTATATGACACAAATATGAAAGGTAACACGTATATGCATAAAATGAATTTCCATTATGATCAAAGCCTCGGATTACAAGATTGGAAATGAACCACGAATACGACACGTTTACCAGTTTCTAAAAATAGAAATGTGAATACAACTTTCTAAACATGGAAAGTATAGAAAATGCAGAGCGTTACAAGTTTTGTGGCCGGTCTTCTTGCAGATACCACACAACCTTTGTTGTTGTTCAGATCGACATTATCTCCAATGTCTCTTCCCACATGATTTACATTCGGTCCTATTATCATTGGACCTCGGTTGACTCTTGCTCGAACCGGATATTCCTTTTTTTGAGTCTTGGAAATGATTATCCTCTTGTTCCTTTTTCGTCAACCTCATATTTGATCTCCCTCAAACTCTCTTCATCCTCAGTCAGTGCGAGAGCTAGATCCAACGATGATCTGAAAGTAGCGGGTTTGGAGATTAATCCATCCTCTTGATCTCTAATGCCAAACCACTAATGAAACGCGCAATGCATTTAGACTTTGGTGTAATAAGATAAGGTACCAGTCTGGATATAGAATTGTAGTCAGACACATACTTCCTACAGTCCAAATTCTTCATAAAGCGAGTCAGGAAATATGACTCTACCTTCTCAACTTCATGAGGAGGGCAGTAGGTTTCTTTGATCATCTCAACAAATTTATCTCATCACATGTGGTACAAAGAAACCTTTTCCAGTAGATTGAACAATGGTTTTCCACCATGTTATAGTAGCATCCTTAAAGGATTGAGACACATACTTGATGGTGGCTTTCTCAGCACATCCGCTGATATCCACAACAGTTTCTATTTCCTCCAACCATTTCATGGCATCAATAGTTCCTTTCCCCCGTGAAGTCACGAGGCTTACTTGAGACAAAGTATTTATACGAACACCCTTCCTTGGAATTTCGGTGTTCATTCTTGGCAACATGCTTTGATTTGCTCTCTCACTCTTAGCAATGGAAAAATGTGAGCTTTGAGTTTTATGAGTGGAAGAGATAGATGTAGATTTAGGATTTGTTGGTCATGGACCTTTAAACTTAGCCATGAACTCAGTCATAGCCTTGCTGACTTCAGCAGCTATCAGGGCTTGGAGGTTATCCCCTCTGCCCTCTCGACTAGCATGCCCCACATTGTCACGCCCGTCACTACTGTCGACAGAATTTTGGCTCGTCATGATATCAATAATTGAGCTACAGGCCTACAAAAGATTTATCGTTCAGGGAAGGTCAATTAAATATTGATTTTTAAATATTGAGATGAACGCTTGAACAATTGAGACCGAATAATTTAAAATTCATAAATTCAGATATTACAATACTTTTTCCAAAATGGACTTCTTGGAAATAAATATAATATAACAAATGTCCAAAATGGACTTTTGGAATACAAATTATAATACTATGTCCTTGAAGGACTTTTGGAATTATAAAAATTATAAGAATATAAAAAAAATATCAAGTCATCTCTCCTTCCTCCCATAAGCTTTTAAAGCTTCTTATATATCTTGCTCGTCATCCGTTCGCTTCTTTGGACTTGTCGTTAGATCTGTTCAATCTGTTCCAAAGCTTGGTTGATAGTTTCAAGAGGCGCTGGTTGTTGAGGTGGTTGTGGTTGAGGCACAACCGGGTACTGACATCTGAGGTTTGGATAACCCGGATTTTGGTAGGTGGGAGGAAAAGGAGGTATGTACAAGGCATTTGAATGATCGCCTACATGTAGGGGTCATATGATGGAGCTAGATAAGCGTAATCTGCAGCAGCTGTAGCATAGTGAGGGAATGGGGTTATCAAAACCCGTAGGTGGTGGCTTAGTAATAAGAGCAGTGTTAGAGGGTCTACCCATTTGGGGATCCTCCAGTTTTGGCGGGTATGATGGTGGAAGAGGTGGAAGAGATCTGGACCATTGCTTAACACATACTGACATTCATGCGTTGGTGATGGGTTCCTCGGCGGAGGTGGTTGTTGTTGCTATTGTTGTTGCTGCTCCACCATTTGGTGTGGTAACACCGATGCATCATCTTGTGGAGGTGGTGGAGTTTAAGGAGGTGGATATGGTTGTGTTTGTTGTTGATGGTCGGGAGTGTAGTAAAAAGGGAACTTGTTAAAATATTGGTCCCATTTGTCAGGACCTTGGGATGGCGAGTTGACTAGATCCAGATGGCGGCATTTCCGGGTCCGAATCATTGTCTAATTGGTTTTGGCTTGGGTGTGGGGAGTTCTATATAATTGGATGCATGAAAGGAATAATTTGTGTGGTGTGAGTGGGAGTGATGTTAGTGGGTAGGATGTGAGTATGAATGTCTTGCTGGTTAGGATGAATGTGATTCACGTGAATGTTAAGAATGTTCATGTTGGGAGTGTTGAGAATGTTCGGAATGGTGAGAATGTGATGGTTGTGGTTGAGAAGGTCCACGACCTCGCATGGGACCTTTTCCCACTCCTCGTCTCCTCGACGACATGATTAACTGTCAAATATACATACTCAAAATCATTAATAACTATAGGATTTCTAGCCTAGCTTTACTAGAAGACTTAGACACAGAATTTCCTATGGGATCTGCAATTGTGATATTTGAGCTTAAACACAAAAGGCCAATGTCTAATTCGCTCAAACTATGGCTCTAATACCAACTTGTCACACCCTGATTTCCCGATGGGCCAGGAACTTGGCGTATATGCGTGATGATTGATACCAGTAATCACAATGCACAACAGAAGATGGAAATAAAAGTAAATTAAATAAAGTACAAGCTGGAAGTTTAAAAATATATAATTTATACAAGTTTTTCGTTCGAAGATCCACAGGAGGATTGAATATATAAAATGCGACTTGAGACTAATAAGGTCTTTCTCGTGGAGTTGCAAATTCCAATATGTCTAGACCAAGCAGCTCTAACCTATTATGTACTTGCTATATAACTTGCGCTTAATCTTTTGAAAATATGATAGTTTTCACTATAGATACAATTAACCGACCCATTTGAAAATATTTTGAAAATATATTTGATACCATTTGGTATATCATTTTCAAATAACTTAGGACAAACTATATCTCTTTTGTTACCAGTTTTACATGCTTGTCAATACAGTCAAGCACCGGAAGTCATATGCCGGTACATGATTAATCGAGACATCACATTTTCAATATCATATAAATATGTAACATTAGCGTCCGTCAAGTGTATGCCTACACCCTGCGCTTAGGTCGTGGCCATTTGCAAATAATTGATTCGGGATATCTAAGACACGGTTGTATTAACCCCCAAGTGTTTAAGTTATCAAGCAAAACGGATTAAAACGGGTTATTTGAATTTCTATGACATCATTCGCCTTTTTCAATACTCAACCAAGTGGCTAGTGCCATATCCGAAGCCTTTATAAAATAAAACAGGCTAAGAGTATTTACATGTGCTCGTTTTTACAAATCAAATACGTTTAGCACAACTGTAATTCAAAACAATATAAAATTAGGAGCAATTTACTGGAGGCTTCTAGTCTGGAATGAACGGAACAGGTCATTTATAAGTCATTGACTTGACCGGATAACTTAATAAATACATTCGGTTCGTTAGATTAAGCGTTGACCGGATATAAGGTGTTTTATACCTTTCCGAGTGCAAGGACTCGTGTAATATGAGTTAAATAACCAAACATTTGAATTAGAACTGAATTTGAAAGGTTTTGACCTGATTCGGCTAGTTTATATGTTTTTATTCTATTTAAATTAGTCGTACGCACATTGAATAGGTTCATGACAAGTCCATTATGCAAAAATATATCTCATATTGTTGTAATATCAGTTTCAAAGTCAGATTACATGTTTATTTGGTTTAAAAACCATTTTTTGTGCCATAAGGGCATTGCCAACAATTTTAAAGGCATATTATGTGGACTTGTCAAATAACCCGACAAATGATATGATCAGAAGGTATAGCCTCATAGGGTTATTCCCTACAATAATATAATCATATAACAACCCTTAATCATGCTCTTAACTTGACCAAATGGGCCAGAATCGAAAGTCAAAGCAGAAGTCATCTTGTTTGACTTTCGACTACGAAACAAGCTCTAATCAAGAAATGACGAGTTGGGCATGTATAAACATGTCCTAATATGTTATTGAAACTGTTATGATGAAAAAATTTAAGGTTTTGATACTTAAAAGTTAATTTAGCGTAATTTTAAATATTTACGTTTTTTTACTTTTATTTAATATAAATTTGACTCATCATTTCGCCTACTTAATGTGATATTTAGAGGGTGTAATCACAAGCGATTAACACCTACATTATTACGATCATGTTGCAAAGTTTGATTCGAACTTTGACTTGACCAAAATTGTCAGAACCGAAAGTCAATGCAAAAGTCAATTTACTTGACCTTCAGCTAATAACTAGCCAAATAATGGAAAAAGACCAAAGTAGAAAACTTACTTGTGTTCAAGATGAAGACTAGACTTCAGGTAAGCAGCTCCAAAGATGGGAGAAGAAAGAATGAAAGGTGCAAGTTGGAATGGTGCTTGAACACCTCTATTTATATTTGAATTCAAGCCCCTAAATCAAAGCAAGTGTCCCCTGAGGTGTTAAGGAGGTGATTAGTGGCACCCCAGGTGTCTCAAGGAGGAGAAAATGTGGCACATTCACGAGCATGTTGGCAGGAAAGAAGGCTGCAACTGCTAGTTCGATTCTGTCTGCTAGTAATCCCCTTACGGAACGTAATGGGTTGGTTACGGTCCGTAAAGGACCTTTAAATAAACACCCTTACGGGCCGTAAGGGTTATGGCTTACGGTTCTTAAGGGACCGCCAGAAGATGATTTTTGTCATATTTTCAATATTGATCCCTCAACCTATCATGTCTTCCAATTCCAATAAAATTTGTACCTCTCGTACAACATATCTGGAATATTTGAGAATTCTTTGACACGTTTTGCCATGTTATTCGATAAAATTTCCGAGGTGGTGGGTGCCTGACGTGGACGATGGGTGGTGGACGTGGAAGGTGGGTGGTGGTGGTGGACAGTGGTGTTTAACCCTCTATAGACTTTAAAAGATCTTAAAGGCCAAGTCTGCACCAAGAAGAGCTCGCACATACGTTTTTTAGCTAAACGCCTTCGGAAAAACAGTTTGAAGATGGCAATGTTTGCGCGTGGTCTGTGTGGCGCCGACAGTTGACCCTTTCATATATTTGTTTTAGAAAAACAAACACAACCTTAGGTATGGGAATGGGAGGTCTTGGGTTTAAGTCCCACATATAACAGGGATTAAAAGAAACTTGTCGTTAAAAAAACTAAAATAGTTGAAAAGAATTGAGTGTTAGTATGATGCATCAAGTTATGCCATAAAATAATAAGTTATTTTTGTAAAATAATGGCCTACTAGAACTAACATGCAAACTATATAAACACAAGAACATGGATTATATGGATTATAGAGAGAAAGAGAGAAATGCGATTTTTTTCATTGAGTGTTCTATACCAATTAACACTCCCCCTTGACTATCCGTATGATGAAATAAAGTAGTGCATTATTCTTTTAATAAGATTGGTGATGCTGACTCATTAAAAACCTTCATAAGAAAAACCAATGGGATAAAACATATCTAAGGGAAAAAAGTGCAGCGCATATTTTCTCCCCCTGATCCTCCTTCTGAATCAGGTGTGCTGTCTCATTAAAAATCTTACTATGAAAACTCGGTGGGACAAAACTCAATAAAGGGAAAAAGAGTGCAACATGTACAATTAGGAGTGAGCGTTTCACCAATCCGACACACGAGAACCTTGGACCTGAACCTTTTTGAATATATGGGTGGCTTCCCGGTTCTACATTTATATAAAATATCAGCTTTGGGTTGGGCTGGTTCCGACCTAGCCGTTCTAAGATAAGAACCACAAGAACCATTTATATCTTAATTAGAATGTATAAAAAATAACAATTTATAGAAATGGTCCAATAGATTTGTACTATTAACGCAAAAAATAAAACAATACTCTTCTTTTGTCATTTCGCTATTCTTTTTACGTTTTATTTTTAATCGATGTCACGTAATGTTAATACAATATTAAAAGAATATTGTTCAAAGAATAACAATGTGTTTTTCATGAAATATTTTTTAGCTAGATGTATATGTACCGATGCGATATATTACATACTATATTTATTATATCCTAATTTGAAGTATATATTTGCATATGTTGCTCTAATGTACTTATATGTATGTATTTGTGACAAAAGCAAAAGCAAACATACCTCACATTATGGTATAGTCTTATTATATAGTTTTGAATTACCAAATTATGTTTAATTGGGTATGTTCTAATGTATACACACATGTATTGTTGTTTTGTGATGTATGCATAATGGATTCACATAAAGTTTTGAGTGCCGAAATTGACAACACCGGTACTAAAACCGCGATACGCCATTCTTGGGCTTCACGATGTAATATTCGTATTGCCCATGATAGGCTATCTCATACGTTATCATTCACACTCTTCACTTCCACACCTTTGGCATTAAAAGCGATTCCTTTATCTGGTAGCCCTTACTGAGCGGGTGTCGTGCGCCGGTTAAAGATAATATTTATAACCCAATTTACCCTTAACTAGGAGTTAGTGGTAGTATGGGGTCGATCCATGAAAAGTTTGTGGTTTGCGCGCGGACAAGATTGATTTTAAAGAATGTCACAATTATGAAGCTTGCTCTGGTTTAAGCTGAATGTTTTTTTGTTTGAAAGAGATGTCGGATTAAACCAACAAGTTTGGTTTCAATTACTTAACTACGAAAACTTGAATGATTGCACGAAACTTGGTTGATTGGTATAAAACAATATTTTAGAACAAGGTTCACACCCGGTTCAGTAATTGAAGAACTAGGGTTTCTAAACGTTTTCGATTCAATTCAACCGTATAAATGATTAACAGATTTAGTGTTGCGTGGCTTAGGTGCCAAGATCTATCAATGTCGTAGACGACGGACCGCAATGCACTTCGTTGTAACAGCCCAGCATAACCGCACCATGATATTGTCTGCTTTAGCCGGGACGAACCGCCATCGCCTCACGGATTTAAAACGTGTCATGATGGTGAAAGTATCAAGCCCCTTATAAGGAACATTCGTTCCCCTTCACAACCAACCAATGTGGGATATCACATTCGTTACCAAGGACATGTAAATTCTAACCTAGACAAGGCATAGTTGCACATAAACATTTCGCAAAGTAAAATTTAATCTTCACTCGATAATCCATGAATACGATACAAATGCAAGACAATTATCATAGGTTTGAAAATCAAATTTCAGTTTATCACAAATCGAAACTCAGAATAATGTTTAACCCTAGAAACTTACAAAAACCTACACCGTGGTAAAACCCGAAGAGACAAGTCGTTCATCGTGAAAGGAACCCGATCGCCGGATGATTGAGACTGAGCATGAACATCTTGAAGCTTTGATGGATGATGGTGATGATGGTTAGGGTTTCTAGTGGATGATTGAGGTGAAGGGATGATGAATTGGATGACTATGATGATGGTGGTGGATTTGGGTTTAGATCGAAAGGATTATGAGTGGATGATTCGGAATGATTGAAGATGAAGGTTAGGGTGTTCTTGTATCTAAGATAAAGTTCCAAACTCCCAAAAATGCGTAACTCCCTTCAAAATACCCAAAAAATTAGGTTTTAACACGTTCAAACACGCAACAAGCAAGAAATTCCCATCGGCAACCAGGAGGTGGCGTCGCCGACGCCGACGCTGCACAGAACTTCTTAAAGACAGTAGACGCACTAGTCTGCTGTCTACGCCAACTCCGCTGACACGGGTGCGTCGCCGATGGCCCTGGGGCGTTAGCAACGCCACCTGTAGGGCGTCGTTTGCACGTTTTGCGTTTCTTGCATCCCCGGTTGATCCCGTTCGCTCGTTGCTCCGTAAAGCTTCCAAATAGCTCCTTAAATTCCGTTAGACCTGCAAAACACAATTATAATCAAAAGTAGGCCATTCAAAACTAAAAGTTATGTAAAAACGTAAACTTAAATATCATAAGACACCGGTTTTCAACCACGTATCACATCCCCACATTTGTCATTTTCGAATGAAAGACACACTTCCCATTCTCAAAGCTTAAATTAAGGTTTGATGTCATACCTGGTTCAAAATTTTACAATTTCCAAAATATTTAGCGGTAAGGTGATTAATCACATGAAAATGGTTACCCAAGATTAACCCGCACTTGAAACTAACATATCAAACACATCCCTCACAATATTCTCTCCCCTCGATTTAAAAATTTAGCTAATTATGATGCATTAGCATGTTTCAAATGATCACTCAAACTGATTAGAACATGTACCCGCATAGGCTTGCAACTCAATCATTCTCCACCACTAAACACGAATACTAAACACAAGGAAAAGGTCTTTAAAGGGTTGTAACAGGGCTAGGCTTAGGGTGTGGAATATGATAGTTTAAAAGTGGGTAAGGTGATGAAAACTCAATTTTTTATCCCAAAAACAACTACTATAACACGACTAACTACGAATCAACAAGCTAAGAGGAAAAAGCTTTCCCCGTTTATTCAACAAACTATCAACACATCTTTTTGTGCTTTTTCTCAACAAATTTCTGTTTTTTTTTTCATAATATTTTATGGATTTTCAATTTTTTTTTCATAAATAAACCACAACTTTACAAACAAACTAAACCTAAAATCGAATTTTCATTTATACGGGTTAAAAATATAAGGCTCAACGGTTAAAGGCTAAATAGGTTGGTCAAACGAAATGTTTAGGCTCAAAGTTGTCGACTAAGGAATTGATTTCGGGTAAGGATAAGATAAATGGTGTAAAAAGAAAAGGTTTACCTGATGCCTTAATTATTCTTGTTCTCGAATTCGGTCTAAGGTCTCAAACACATCAAAAGTAGCAAGTTCTACAATACGCGACTAATGGCCCACTCAAACAAAGAAATATATATATATATATATATATATATATATGATGTGTAAAAGTGGCTCAAAATCTCACGTACAAATGGTATGGTATGTGATATGTATAATATATTAGTTTCTTAAGTGGATTATTCCCAAATAACCACCCGCTAAATACCCGTCATGTTACTAATTCAAACTTGACCATGACAAAAGACCAAATGGGTTGTGCCATCCGTCATTGACTTAGTTACTTGTGCTTTTTAGATTGCTCAACCAAGGACATTTTGATTTTCTTTTTTAAATTTTCCCCCATCCCCACACATGAGGTCAACGTTGTCCTCAATGCGTAGGAATGAGAGCTTTTAAAACGCACAAGGAATGTGAAATGACCAACCTCCCAAATTTCATCCCGATCAATAATATACAAAATACAATCCACTTATTTACTAACTAATAATCAAAGAAAAAGAAATGTATGCACCTGGCTTGTTCATTTTTCATGTGCTCCTTGATCCTCCATGCAAATGGTCGTCCTCAACGAACATGAAATTACCTACAACTCTCAACAATCGTCCAGAAGCAAGCTTCTCACAAAAATCAACACCCGTTAGCTAATTCATTTTTACGATTTTTATAAAAGATTTACCAAGTTAGTCGTTATTTCACTTTGATATGTGGAAAAATATTTTACAACAACAATCCTATCTCACTTTTGTAGGAATCACGGTGGCATTTAGCAATGCACGCAAGCCCTTTAAACCTCCCGATAGCTCAGGAGAACGAGGGTCTCGTGAGGGTTATATAAGGAACACACCCACAAAGTTCATTTAACTACTAAATAAAAACACATAAGAAAGAAAATACAAGAAAGCTAAAAATAAAAGAAATAAAATAACTAAAACAAAGAAAACATACAACAACAAAAGGCATACCTCGTAGCGCTCATTCGGGTCGACTGGCGGGTATGGCTGGTAAGGGTATCCTGTGAGGGCCTCCATCATCTCGCGAAACCCATCAAGGGGACCCCTTTCCCCTTCGACCGGTGGCCGAAATTGCACCGGGACATAACTTGATGCTCCTTGAGGCCAAGCAGGACTCGGGTCCGAAGGCCCGGTGGGAACTGGAAGGTGTTCATAACACATCCAAGGAGAGTAATGTTGGTAAGATCGACACGCCTCATGATCTCTTTGATGGCGCTCTTGTTCCTGTAGGAAGTGGTTGTTATTAATAGCTATTTTTTGAGTTATCCCTGTGGTTCTCCACCGCCTTTCCTCTAACGCGTTCAGTTCCACCCGAAGACGTTCCTGTTCTTGTTCCCAAGCTTGTCTCTAGGCCAACTCTTGCACCCGATGCGCCTCTTGTTGATCCCAATGGGCTTGCTCCAGCGCCCAGAACTCTCTCTGTTCAGTTCTCCATTCTTCCTCGGCCTTGAGCCTCCTGTCTTCTCTCTTACTGCGGACACATTATCATACGTTTCCTGTATCCCGAGGGTATAATACCCATAGGCTGCTTGTCGCATATTAACCATAAACTACGTCACAGTGTGTGATGCTTCATTATGCTGCCGAGCATACCTTTGCCTCGTAGGCCTACGTCCCTCTTCTTCATCATTTCCTTCTTCATTTCTTTCCCCCATCTCTTTATCATCACCCCCTTCAATGTACTCAAAACGAAACCCGGTGTTCCGATCCACAACCTTGCACGTCCCGTTAACGGACCCAACCCATATGTTTTCCCCTATCTCATTTTCGCAAAGTCGATCTCATCGAGGGTTTTGACCACCCAAAGTGAATTGTCGGGAAGATGATTTTGTTGTACGATCACTGCAGTAATCAAACGAACATATAAAATCATCTTTTGTTTATACTAATTCCGGGTATCCTATATGTTCATCATGGCAATGTGTCGCCATGACAACTTCATTCCCCAGCAAGGAATGAATGAAGAACACGTAGATCCCACATCCGGACTTTTCCCTGATCTCTCAATCTAACCATCACATTCTCCAATGAGATATTTTGTAAAATCTTTCCTTCGCACAGCAAGTGGTTCTGGAGATACCTACCGGTTGTATAGTTTGGTAGAGTTAGATCGAGGAGGTCAACCGGGTCTGCTTGAACCAAGTTTGCTTGCCAAAATAAATTGGTGTCATAGTAGCAACACCCAATGAATCAAAATTTGCAATCTGGTTCATCATATCGAAACACGTCACTATTGACCCCTTTACGGTATCGCCACTAACCTCCACAAATCCGGTTGGTCATCTGGATTATCGAGTCTCAAAGTTGCCAACCATTCCGTCACTGCCTTTAAGTAGACCCTTTGCGTCGCGCCTTCACACCAATTAAGCACATACTCCCACTCCAATCTCTCGAACTTTGTGGTAATTCCGATCTGGCAGAATACTTCAGTATTCACTAACCGTTCACACACACAGACCTTGTCTATCTTGTTCGTCACCTTCGACATCTTGTACCTCCATAACTTAACCTATGTCTATTTGTTGTTGAATTGATACAATGGCTTGTTTTGCTCTTCATCCTATTGTGCCCCAAAATTCTCATTATTATATCGGGACCAGTTCCAATTTTGTCGAGACAACTTATCCTTAATATCCAGTAAAATGCAACATTGTTGCCGCTTCACCGGTACGCTACTAGACGAAGAAGCTCCCTCATCCCTAGTTTTGGTCCGTTTTCGACTAGCCATTACTGCAAAACCACAACAACAAACCAATCAATATACCCTCAAATCATCAAAACAACTCAAACATTAAGCGTAAATTATAATGTTGAACTCCAATTAACCTTTAGATGTAAACTAGACAATTTTAAACTTCACAAGTAGCAAACTTTAACATCTAAAAATAATTTTTTCATGTTTAATCCTAAATTCATAAGATTTCAACAATGTTCAACATCATGTTCATGCTTAATCATATGAACAAGTGGGTGTAATCACGTCCCCACACTTGGTCCATGTTCAATTCCCCCCAAATCATGTTTTTACCAAACAATCAAGCTAAAATATCACAAATATATCATAAACAACCTACTCTTAAATAAGTTCAAATTTTCGAAAGAAATTGACATACCATATGATAATCATGCTCAAAAATCAGTAAATTTCTTACCTTTATCAATGTAGAAGAAGGAGAACCATGAAGAGATGTAAACACAAGAATTAGCAAAAAAATCTCTAAAACCCAAAACTTGCAGCTCAAAAGTCTTGCAAACGAGAAAGATTTGATGAAAACTACGATGGGGGTTTTGTTGCTCTTGAAAAACTACACAAGATAGGCTGAAGAATTAGATCGTTTCGTGGAGAATTGAAATAGTTATGAGAAGGAAAATATTAGGGTTCTTGGAGGTTGTTTAGAGAAGATGAAGTGAAGTTATAAGAAGTGCGAAGGTGTTCGGGTGATTCGGGTTCGCACAATCGGTTGAACAAACAAAAATCAGCGTCAACGACAACCAAGCAGTGTCGACGACGCCACCTGGTCGTCGTCGATGCACCCTACTTCATAAAACCCCTGACGCACATAGTGGCTGCCTACGCAAGATTCTCAGTGACGCCACTATCCGAGGGTCGTCATCGACGCCCCCTCAAATCCATTTAATTTTTGAAAAATACGGGCGAAAATAGTAACTTTACAAAGGGGACCTATACTAGAAAACAATTTCTAAAAAATATTAGAAATCTTTATGTAAATTTTTATGAGTTTTATGAATGAAAACAAACACTCATTTACGAATCCTACCAACCCCCTAATACACACCATAAGTCTAAAACGTACCTTACATCTTCATGACCCGTTTGTGATGTCCGGAACTTCACACATCACAGAGGTTAACACGAAAGAAAAACGATAAACACAGAGAACACTAAGGAACAAAACAATGAAAATATACAAAACTCTAAAAAAGTGTTACTGATCCATAACTAACCTTGTAAGTTGGAACGCTCGCCAAGAAGCTCACCAACTCCATGTTTGCATCTTTCTTGTCTTTGTTGCCATCGAGAAACGATTTAAGGCGATGACCGTGTACCGTTTGTCTCGACCCATCCTTCGGGTCGTCAATAGTAAGGTCTCCCAATTTCCTGACACGTGTAATGACATACGAGCCCATCCATTTGCACTTGAGCTTCCTGGGAAAGACTTGTGCCTTGAGTTGTCAAGCCAAACCCATTGACCCAGAAAAAAGTCCTTCATCTTCAGTTTGGCATCGTGTGCTCGCTTCATGCCATCCTTGTATTTCGAAGCACACTCATACGCCTCCTCCCGGAGCTCTTCCAACTCACATAGCTTCGACTTGCGTTCTTTAGCTGCGTCATCGTATTTAACAATAACCTCTTTTATGGCCCAAAATGCACAATGAACAAGTTCAACCAGTAAGTGAAATTTTTTTACCGTAAATTAAGCGGTAGGTGTAGTGCTGATAGGTGTTTTATACGTCGTTCAATAGGCCCATAAGGTATCGTTCAACTTCGTTGACCAATCCTTACGGTCTGGTCAAACGGTCTTTTGCAAAATCTCTTTGATTTGCCTATTAGACACTTCCACTTGACCACTCATTTACGGATGGTATGGGTAGCTATTCGATGGTCAACACCATACCATTTCAATAGTTTTCCAAAATTAAAATTCTTGAAGTGAGATCCCCCATCACTAAAGATAACCAGAGGAACCCCAAATCGTGAAATAATATTCGTTTGAACAAAATTGCAAACTACGGTATGGTCGTTTGTTTTGGTGGCAATCACTTCGATCCATTTAGACACATAGTCGACCGCCACCAAAATATACAAATTCCCATGCGAATTCGGTAATGGACCCCTAAAATCGATCCCTCACACGTCGAAAATATCAACAATGAGGATCATTTACATGGGCATCTCATCCCACTTAGAGATACCCTCCAACTTTTGACACTCAACACAATTTTTTGCAAAGTTAAAGCATCCTTAAAAATAGTTTGCCAATAAAGCCCACTATTGAGCACTTTGTGCCACATTTTGTGACCACTGAAATGGCCCCCATAAGCAAATGAATGCAAGTGCGTCAAGACACTCGGGATCTCGTCATCCGGTACACATCTTCTCACGACTTGATCTGGAAATATCTTGAATAATTCTGGTTCTTCCAACGTGTAGTACTTGATTTTAGAGAGGAAATGCAATCTCCTCCTCCTATCCCAATGAGTCGGTAGATCACTTGTCACCAAATAATTAACGATGTTAGGAAACCAAGGTAATACCTAAATTTTCAAAATATGCTCATCTGGGAAGGTCTCGTTGATCTCTACATGGGAGGAATCCTCCTCTACCAACAACCGGGACAAGTGGTCAGCCGCCACATTCTGGTTACCTTCTTGTCCGTATCTCCAAGTCAAATTCTTGTAGCAAAAGAACCCATCGAATCAATTGTGGCTTTGCATCTTTCTTCTCCATGAGGCACCTAAAAGCAGTATGATCAGAATAGATAATAACTTTGTTACCCATATGTAAGCTCGGAATTTATCTAATGTATACGCCACCACGAATAGCTCTTTCTCGGTAGTTGTATAATTCAATTGAGCATCCAAAAGAGTCTTACTCGCGTAGTATATAGCAACCGGTTTCTTTTCTACCCTTTGACCCAACACGGCCCCAATCGTATAGTTACTTGCATCACACATGATTTCGAATGGTAAAGACCAATTCGGTAATTGCAAGATTGGGGCCAAAACCAACTTTTCTTTCAAAATGTTAAAGGCATTTTTACTATCTTTATTAAAGTCAAACGGTTGATCTTTTAATAACAAAGTACACAAAGGTTTGGTGATGTCACTAAATCCTTTATAAACCTTCTATAAAACCCCGCATGACCTAAAAACAACCTAACACCCTTAACACTCGTGGGATAAAGCAAAGTAGAGATGACTTGCACCTTTGCACAGTCAACCTCTATCCCACGACTCAATACAACGTGTCACAACACACTCCCCTCTTGAACCATAAAATAGCTTTTTTCCCAACTCAAGACCAAATTAGTTTCAACACACCATTTTAGAACTTTTTCTAATTGGTCTAAGCAAGCATCAAATGACGACCCAAATATTGAGAAATCATCCATTAAGATTTTCAAAGACTCCCGCACCATATCCGAAGAGATACTCATCATACACCTTTGTAAGGTGGCGGGAAAGTTACGTAGTCCGAACGCCATTTGCCTAAATGCGAATGTACCATACGAACATTTAAAGGTAGTCTTTGATTGGTCCTCTGGATGAATAGCAATTTAATTGCAACCCGAATACCCATCCAAGAAACAATAGAATTTTTGACCCGCTAATTTCTCAATAATTTGGGCAATAAATGGTAAAGGAAAACGATCTTTGGAAGTTGCGAAATTCAACTTCCTATAATCAATACAAATTCGCCACCCGGTTACCGGCCGAGTCGCTACCTCTTCACCTGCGCCATTTGTGACGACTTGAATGCCCGCCTTTTTTGGGAACAGTTTGTGTAGGGCTCACCCATTGACTATCCGAGACGGGGTATATGATACCGGCATCTAGCCACTTTAGTACCTCCTTCTTGACCACTTCACGCACATTTGGATTTAACCTCCTTTTTGCATCCCGAAAAGGAGTTGCATTATCTTCCGCGATGATGTTGTGGATCACCACCGAGGGCTAATTCTCTTCAAATCCGCTATGGTTCACCCAATAGCCGCCCTATTGGTGACCAATACCGCCATCAACTTCTCCTCTTGCTTCCCGGTCAAGTTTGATGCAATGATGACCGGGAGCGTATTACCCTCACCCACATAAGCATAATTGAGATGCTTGGGTAACACCTTCAACTCCACAACCGGAGGCTCTACCAAGGATGGTTTCAGTTTTGTATCAATCTTCTCCGGAAGACTTTCCACTTGGTGTGTCCAAGGGGGTCTTCCTTCCTTTACCGCCATCAGTTCCATCTTTCTTTCCTCCTCATCCATGCTATAATTCGTCAATGTTTGTAACCTGTCAAACATAAAAAAACTCCTCTATTGTGTTTTCCCCTTCGACAACCATGTCACATAGAGATATATAGTCGTCAACAACGTCCGCCATATAGCATTCGTCGCTAACTAGAGGATCCGTTAATCCTGAAAAAACATTCAACCGCAACCAATGGTTACCAAAAGTCATGTCGACCGTACCCGTTTTACAATTAATTTGGGAATGTTGCCAGAAATGGTCGACCGAGAATAACCGTTGGTTGCTTCATTTGGTCCAAAGAAACATAATCGAGTACAAGAAAGTCCACCGGATAGTAAAAGTCCTCGACCTTGAAAATTACATTCGTTTCTATCCCACGGGGTAGTTTAGGTCTCAAATCAGCTAACACCACTGAGGTGTTTGCCACTTGAAGTGGACCAAATTCATATTGGTCATACAAACTACCTGTCAAGATACTCACACTCGCCCCACGATCCAAATGTGCCCGCGTCATTTTAAATTCAACCACGTGTATAGAAATAATGGGCACCCCAGGATCTTGCAACTTTGGTGGAAGTGCACCCGAAAGAATCGAACTCACATTTTCGGTTAAATCAAGTTTCTTAAGAAACTTGTAAGTTCGCTTTTGGGTACATAATCCCTCAAGTACTTAGCATATGAGGGTACTTGTTTGATGGCATCTAATAGTGGCAATTTTATTTTAACTTGTTTGAAAACTTCCCATATTTCTTCTTGTTGTGGGCCACATTTTGTTACCACTTTCTTAGATGGTCCCAACAAAGCTTCGGGATAAGGGACGGTATTAACCTCCACACCTTTTTCCTTAGCCTTTGGGACGAGGACGGTCACAATGGGGGCATTTTTATCATTTTTAGAAACATTTTTATTTTGACATGTTTGACCGTCAACAACCTCCTCGTCACTAACATCTTCCACCACCCCTTCAACAAACTGGGTGGTGGTGACTCAACACCGGTATCAATGACTCGACCACTACATAAAGAAATTATATTAATTGGTACCTCACGTGTGTTCTTCGAGTTGGATCATTGATGCTTAGGGTTCACTATGGTGTCACTTGGTAGTCTTCCTCCACTTCCTCGCATTTAAGCCATTTCTTCCGTAAGTTGACCCACTTGCTTTTCCAACGCCTTATGTGACTTGTCCCGTACCTCAAACTCTTTCTTAATCTCCGCTTTGATCGCGTCAAGCTTAGAGTTTAACGGTCATCACTACCCATTTGAGAGTTTGAATTACCACCCTATTACCGCCTTGGTTGTAGCCCCGTTGGTAATTATTTTCACGGTTTTGATACCCTTGGCCACTTCCTTGGTTATAACTCCTTTGGTGACCCCTTTGGTTACCATTTTGGCGGTTTTGATATGATGACCCACCTTGGTTTCCACTTTGATTTCCCCCTTGGTTACCCAGTTGGAAATTTGGGTTCATTTGGTTCGAGGCATTACCATAGCTAAGGTTAGGATGGTTCCTCAAACCCGGGTGATAAGTTTTGGAGTTCATGTCATACTGTTTCCGTTCTCCAAACATTAGATTCACCTCTTCCGTAGCTTGTGCCATATTCACTTGGCACTCCTCGGTCCGATGACCAATGTTTCCATAATCCTCACATACCGCAGATTGAACTACCTCCACATCCTTTTTCTTCATACAGGCCAGCTCCCACTCCAATGTGGCAATTCGATCCTAGCACTCAAATCAAGATCGGGAAGAGATCGGAAATCAGGATGCTTTTTGGCTCTGTCCGCCATAGCAACCGCTTTGGAGTTTTTGCTCATTCTTTCGATAAACGCCCAATCGTCTTCCTCGTGGTTGTTCAACAACGTACCATTACTTGCCGATTGTAAGTATTTGGGATCCTCGGTGTCTAACCCCGTATAAAACATTTCAACAACTCCCATCTAGGAATCTAATGGTGAGGGCAGTTCCAAACCAACTCCTTGAAACGAGTGAGTGCCTCGTGTAGCAACTCCCCCCATAAGTGTCGAAATAACCGAATCTCATCCAGTGTATCATCGGTCTTCGCTATCAAATAGTATTCGTCAAGAAATACTTGTTGCATTTCTGCCAAATATGAATACTATTGGCCGGAAGCGTGAGAAACCATTGTTTTGTCTTGTCCTTCAACGAGAACTGGAACAGTCGTAACTTCACCTCCTCGATGTTGAAATTATGGCCCCCAATTGTGCCACATATAGCGGAGAATTCTGCCAAGTGAGTATACGACTCATCATGCGTCCTACCATTGAAGTGAGGTAGGATGTTGATATCATTGGGCTTGCACTCGAATAATCTCATCCCTCGAGGTGTAGGAACAATGGGTGAGTCATTTTCGGTGACTACCGGTCTAAACCGACCAGTTACACCTCGGGGTCCTTGTTGTTGCGGTTGACATCGTGGAGGACCGTTAACTTCTTGGTTAACCAGTCTTTGGTTACCCCATCGATCACCACCCCTATTACCACCTTAGTTACCGCCACCCACGAATTGTGGAATCCTATTACTGTTGCCATTGTTATTGTTGTTATAATTTCCGTCATCCTGGTTCTGTTGAATGTTGTTTCGTGGTTGCCGGTTATTTTCGTACACGTCATTTCGACCATAATCGTACCCATAGCCCTCATTGTTCCCCACATAATTAGCGTTTTGATAGCCAATGTCTCCATACTTAAACCCCCGAGCATTGTAGGAATTCCCCACACTATCATCACCCCAAACATCGTCTTCAACCCACTCTTTATAATTCCCTCCATCGTCCGAGTATTCCGAATGAATACTCACATGTTCCGGTGACTGATAACCGGGAACGCTATATGGTGCATCGTCGGGAATATTGTTTCTCAAATCATCGAGATCGAGAAACTAAGTTTCGTTCGTGGGAATGCCACGATTTTGGTTAAATCCACCGTTGGCATTAACATTTCAGTTGTTGAGGTTGGGTAGTAATGGGTTTTGTTGGTTTTGGTTTTGAGGTGGAGGTGGAGGTGTGGGTGTGGGTGTACGTTGGTTGTTGTTTGGGTTTTAACCACAGGTTTGGAACGGTGGTGTTGGTGGTCTCGAATTGCTACCACCCCCTGGTTGGTTATTTTGGATGTTTGGGTTCGGGCGAGGGTGTAACATCCGTCAAAAACGGATTTTACCAAACCCGCTCTGTTTATTAACCGAACAATCAGTTTAAAATTTCGTGGCGTATTTAATGCCCAAATTAATTTTAAACGATACATAATTAATTATTATATTGGAATATATAGTTTGTTTTTGAAAAACTGTCAAAAATAAGAAAATAAAAATAATTTGGCACTGCCGGGTTTCGAACCCGGGTCAGTCAGCCGGTTCAACAAACTTAACACACACACACTCAACCACTGCGCCACTTGTAATTCTTGTTAATTATTAGAATCAATTAATACATATTATAATTCTCAAATTCAAAAACCGGCGCCCAAATTTCAGTCGTCGGAAATCCCGGCTAACTCGCCGAGAATTTACGATTTCTTCAGTTATAACGTAAACTTTAAACACACATCGGTTATAACCGACACCTGAACCCGCGACACAAGTTATAACCGCCGGAGATTTTCTAACCGACGAATCAAGTCGGAAATTGGACCAAATTCATCGATAACCTGCCTTATAAATACCTCCTCGAACCTCTGCAAGCTTTTTCGCTCAAAACCCCACCTTTACCCGACGTAAATCCATTCGCCGGAAAACTTCTGTATCTCGCCGGAAAACCGAGCCCTTCACTTCTGAGCCTTACTGAACCCCCTGAGCTTATACCGAAGTCACCCACATCCTTTTCAAGCTTTCTGAAGACTCGCTGCTGCAAGACACACGACGCCGGAACCTGTTGCTGTCGCCGGAGTTCTGCCGGAAAAACAGATGAGTCCAGTCGGTATACCTTACGCCTAATTTCTCTTTCTTTTTATTCATATCTCATCTGTAATTAACCTCAAAACACTAAAGAACACGATTAAAACATCGAACCAGTCGGACTTCCGATTCTGGTTAAAATCAACGAAGAAGACGAAGTTTTCTGTAATGTTTAAGTATAATTAAAATCAAGTTATAACTCGGGTTAGACACACAGTCCAGCGGTGGACTGTGTGCACAATAAACACGTAAACGTCTCAAGTTCGAATCTTGTCCCACGCATGCTGCCTTAATAAAAATGTCTTTTTTTTGTTAACCGAACCGGAGTCACGCTGTACATGTTAAGTTTAATAATAACCGGAATAATAACCAAGTTAGACACACAGTCCAGTGGTGGACTGTGTGTATGTTTAAATCACAGGACAGGAGTTCGAGTCCGGTCTACTGCACCGATTCGGACAATTATCTAACTTTTTAAATAAGTCAGAAATGAAAATACTTAGTTTGTATTTAAGTATAATAAAAATCGGTTTATATAACAAGTTAAACACACAGTCCAGCGGTGGACTGTGTGTTAACTCAACCCACAGGTCCCGGGTTCGAGACCTGTGGAGCGCATCGAATCCTTGCATTAAATCGTTTTTAAAAAATAAATGATTTTCGGTTTAATCTAATTAGTATATAAATATAATAAAAAACAGATATATTTCGGGTTAGACACGTAGCTCAGTTGGTAGAGCTGCGTGCACGCGTACGGGAGGTCTCGGGTTCGAGCCTCACTCAGCGCACACATACACGCATACGAACCGGTCAAACAGTGAAGGTCAGCGGTCAACGGTCAAAAAAGTCAACTTTTTTTATTATTCTTATTTATTTATTTTAATTAAAAATCAATTTAAAAATACTTAAAAATAACATTTTTAAGTTTAGAAAATAGCCTTAAACTCACAAAAATACACCCAACAATCCTACTAAAATGGATTAATAAAACCCGTTTACTTACCGAACCATAATGCTATTTATCTAGGTTAATTTCACTCGTAGTTAAAACCACTTCGCGTGCATTCAACATCATCAACCGAACGCACCCACTGTGAGTGAATCTTACAACTCCCCCTTTTTAATTACACGTTTTGGGGTGTGTCATGTGTCACAAAATAATTAACTCGTTTATTTAAACTTGTGCCATACCATATCGTGATCTAAACTTAGATTGTTTATATTGTTGTGATCATGTATTTCATTTTGTCAACTTATATGTAATTCATTCATTAAGCCCATCAGTTCCTCGTGGGAGACGAGTTGAGCAACGCGTGCCTCAAAACCAATCCATTATTGTTCATGTGTGTATCATTGAGTTTATATTATTTGTAGTATGTCTTTCATATTATCATGTTTATGCAATTCATTCATTAGGCCCATCAGTTCCTCGTGAGAGACGAGTTGAGCAACGCGTGCCTCTAAACGATCCATTATTGTTCATGTGTGTATTGTTTAATATTAAATTGATTTATGAATAAGTTTACATCTATTTTTACTCATGTGTGGTTGTGCACTTTATTTCATAATCAATTAAATAAACTTGTTCAAATGTTTTCCATAGGATTTACTCGCCAACTTTTTGTTGATCCAAAAACCTTTTTACACATGATACAGGTGAACAGGATGAAGCAAGGAAAACATAGGAAATGCCTTAGAAGAAAACAAAGAAGCTTAGATTGATGTTAGGGTCATGATGTAATTATGTTTGTAAATTTCCATTAAATTGTATTAATGAATATGAAACGTTAAAATAAATGTCATGAGCTTTGATGATAACCCAATCATGCCCCGATCACCTTTTCCGCTGCGGGTCGGGGTGTGACAGATTGGTATCAGAGCCATGACTATAGGGATATAGGATAGGTTATTAGACCCTTAGAGCCTATACTATAGTCTGCCTTAATTTTAATTGATTAGGTGGTTACATACAAACTTGTGATATTTATTTGTTTCATATTTGTTTATACTTACAGTCAAACATACATACTTATATACATATTCATTATACATATATCAATGTTCATATATTCAATTCATTTTCATACTCTCATTATTCAAAGATTTTGTTGCAATTTTCAAATCTCATCAAAGTAAGTTCTGCGACGGGCATGTAGTAACTGGAAGGGTACAAGTACCGGTAGTCGGAACGTCCTGTCTAGGTTGGCATTCGTATAAATCCAATATAACGGACCAGTTTGCCTACCTGGGGACTAATGATGAGAGTACGAAGGACCTATTAGGCCAAAGCATGCCACACCAAACGTCGTTCGAACTAACCCCACTTTGAGGTGTCACCATGTCTACACCTGGACACATTCCGAATATCACACGTTGTATACATATTTCTCGATTTTCTCCGGGTTTTAGTGTACGCAACCAGGCAAACCCATGCGAACCATATGAAAAACCCGGTATTCATGGGGGCCCACATGATTACGAAGGTGAAGTATGGCGGCATGTAGGGCCTAATGGCGAGCAAAGCCCAAGACATCCTATGGATGTAGTAGATTTATTTTTCTGTAATTATTTTATGAATGTTCATTCCTGAATGCGACCCATGATCCCAAAAGCATCCAACTCACACTCTTGACATGTATTCCTTGTAGATGTCTTCTAACCACGCCCGTAGGAAGATGAGAGCAGGAAAAGCCCGCGAACACATGGCTGCCCTAATCGCTCAACAAATGGCTGCCGTAATACCCAACATTGTAATCCAAGTACAACAAGCACTTACCGCTAATCCTGTCAATCAAGAAAACCAAAACATTTTCAACTCTCCCCCAAATACCACTAAATGCACCTACAAGCATTTCAAATCATGCGACCCTCCGAAATACAAAGGGACTGAAGGCGTCACCGCTCTCCTCCATTGGTTTGAAGAAATGGAGAACACTTTTCTAAATTGCGATTGTCCCGATGATCGTAAAGTGCGATATGCTACCGGTCGATTATATGGGATAGCACTTACTTGGTGGAATACAGAGAAGGCCAAACGAGGTGTGGAAGATGCTATGACTTTAACTTGGAATGAATTGAAGGAAATCATGACCAGACGATTTTGCCCAAGGAGTGAAATCAAGAAATTAGAAGATGAATTTTATTCGTTGAAGCAAAAGGAAGGAGATCACACCACATATAACAAAAGATTCCTCGAGTTACATCAAATGGTTCCCAACATGTTCACTCCCCTCTACCGTTTGATCGAGCACTACATTCGTGGTCTTCCGTCAAAGATTCAAGACTCTGTAATAAGTACCTCGCCTGCAACTTTGGAAGCAGCAATGGAGCTAGCAACAGCGCTCACCGAGAACCGAATCCGGAACCAAGACTTCAAGGAGGAGAAGAAGAAGGATAAAGCATCGACTGAAACCTCCGACTGCACCCAAACCGAATCCCCTTCTCAACCCAACTCTAAGAGAAAAAGAGACGGGCAACTTTTCGCTGCTATCCAACGAAATCAACCAATTTCACACGCCATACCCATCCAAGCTATCCCAATCACTCAAGTGGCACCCAACTCAACTTACCCAAATAAGAAACCATATCTTGGACCTCACCCTCGATGCAACAACTGTTTTTATCACCATCCCCTTACTCTACCTTGTCGACTATGTGCAACTTGTGGACGCTATGGTCATTTGAGCAAGGTTTGCCGCACCTTTCAAAACCAAATCTCTCCCCCTACTCAAACCATGAACCAAACCTATCAACAACCCCAATACCCCATGTTCCCATATGTTCGAGCTTGTTTCAATTGTGGCGACCCTACCCACTTTAGAAACACATGCCCTCAATTGGTTAACGTCATCAACACTCAAGCTCAATCAAACCCAGTTAACCAAGTAAACCAAGAAAACCCAACCGCTAGGCCACCAGCAAGAGGAAGAGTCTTCAACATCAACGCCAATCCTGTCGAAGATAATGACGGCCCAAACGAAGATACCCAACTAGTCCTCTTCACCGAAGATCCAGATTCAACTCCAATCGTTTAGTTTTATGTTTTCTTTATGTTTTTCTTTATCACATAGAACCAAACATAACTTAAGGATAAAGCCAATGAAACTTTGACAAGAATATGGTGGATACGCCGCTGGTACTTCCTATATATAAGTATTATTGTCAAAGGATCAGAAGCATTATCTAGCGGTTATGAGAGGTTCCATGTGTAGACTGTTTGAGTAATTATTATTTATTATTTCAGTACATGCAATTTCATAGGCCGCCGCTCCCCATTACATTATGAGCGTTGAGCATGTTCCCCATTTCATTATGAGGTTGAACCTGGCGTGCCCACATACGATCGGCTCCGTTTGATTGAGCCTTGATCGCACAGACATTTTTCATTTTCAATACATGCAATACGATCGGCTCCGTTTGATTGAGCCTTAATCGCACAGACATTTTCATTATCAGTATCTTGTGGTTGTTGTGTTTGTTGTAGAGTCGCATAAAACTAATCATAACTTGCGGATAAAGTCAATGAGAATTTGACAAGAATATGGTGGATACGCCGCTGGTACTTTCTATATATAAGTATTCTTGTCAAAGGATCAGAGGCATTGTTAGACTGTTATGAGAAGTTCTATGTAGGATTTAGTAGTTTCTTGTAACTAATCATAACTTGTGGATAAAACCAATGAAAATTTGGCAAGAATATGGTGGATACGCCGCTGGTACTTCCTATATATAAGTATTCTTGCCAAAGGATCAGAGGCATTATCAGGCGGTTATGAGAAGTTCCATGTAGGATTTAGTATTGCCTTGGTTGAAATTTGTGTTACATTCATATCATCTCGCTATTTAAAGAAATTGGACTGTGCTCTATTTCTACATAAACTAACCTCTCCATCATAACAAACGAGAGAGGAACTGTCACCATTCAAACGTATATGCTATCAGAATGTGGATTCAAATATTAGCTGTTGTGTTTATTTATATTCTATAGTCATAGAACCAATCGTAACTTACTGATAAAACCAATGAAAATTTGACAAGAATATGGTGGATACGCCGCTGGTACTTCCTATATATAAGTATTCTTGTCAAAGGATCAGAGGTATTGTAAGATGGTTATGAGAAGTTCCATGTAGGTTGTAGTATTAGAAGTTTTGCCTTAGGATATAACCATATCCTTCCAAACATATCCAAACTCTTATGCATGATATCATATTTAGCGAATCAATTCTGCTTATCAATACTTTTACAGTAGGCAACAAAAAGCGATTCCTGTAATAGGGTACTTAACCCTTACAAGGAACGTTACCGCCTCAAACAAAAACTTAAACCCTTACTTTTTCTAAGCATGTAACTGTCAAACTAAACACCATTATTCTTTTAGTCAGATATATCACTATTTAAATTTCGGGTGAAATTTCTAAAAAGCAGTGGATACTGTAACATCCGTCAAAAACGGATTTTACCAAACCCGCTCCGTTTATTAACCGAACAATCAGTTTAAAATTTCGTGGCGTATTTAATGCCCAAATTAATTTTAAACGATACATAATTAATTATTATATTGGAATATATAGTTTGTTTTTGAAAAACTGTCAAAAATAAGAAAATAAAAATAATTTGGCACTGCCGGGTTTCGAACCCGGGTCAGTCAGCCGGTTCAACAAACTTAACACACACACACTCAACCACTGCGCCACTTGTAATTCTTGTTAATTATTAGAATCAATTAATACATATTATAATTCTCAAATTCAAAAACCGGCGCCCAAATTTCAGTCGTCGGAAATCCCGGCTAACTCGCCGAGAATTTACGATTTCTTCAGTTATAACGTAAACTTTAAACACACATCGGTTATAACCGACGCCTGAACCCGCGACACAAGTTATAACCGCCGGAGATTTTCTAACAGACGAATCAAGTCGGAAATTGGACCAAATTCATCGATAACCTGCCTTATAAATACCTCCTCGAACCTCTGCAAGCTTTTTCGCTCAAAACCCCACCTTTACCCGACGTAAATCCATTCGCCGGAAAACTTCTGTATCTCGCCGGAAAACCGAGCCCTTCACTTCTGAGCGTTACTGAACCCCCTGAGCTTATACCGAAGTCACCCACATCCTTTTCAAGCTTTCTGAAGACTCGCTGCTGCAAGACACACGACGCCGGAACCTGTTGCTGTCGTCGGAGTTCTGCCGGAAAAACAGAGGAGTCCAGTCGGTATACCTTACGCCTAATTTCTCTTTCTTTTTATTCATATCTCATCTGTAATTAACCTAAAAACACTAAAGAACACGATTAAAACATCGAACCAGTCGGACTTCCGATTCTGGTTAAAATCAACGAAGAAGACGAAGTTTTCTGTAATGTTTAAGTATAATTAAAATCAAGTTATAACTCGGGTTAGACACACAGTCCAGCGGTGGACTGTGTGCACAATAAACACGTAAACGTCTCAAGTTCGAATCTTGTCCCACGCATGTTGCCTTAATAAAAATGTCTTTTTTTTTGTTAACCGAACCGGAGTCACGCTGTACATGTTAAGTTTAATAATAACCGGAATTATAACCAAGTTAGACACACAGTCCAGTGGTGGACTGTGTGTATGTTTAAATCACAGGACACGAGTTCGAGTCCGGTCTACTGCACCGATTCGGACAATTATCTAACTTTTTAAATAAGTCAGAAATGAAAATACTTAGTTTGTATTTAAGTATAATAAAAATCGGTTTATATAACAAGTTAAACACACAGTCCAGCGGTGGACTGTGTGTTAACTCAACCCACAGGTCCCGGGTTCGAGACCTGCGGAGCGCATCGAATCCTTGCATTAAATCGTTTTTAAAAAATAAATGATTTTCGGTTTAATCTAATTAGTATATAAATATAATTAAAAACAGATATATTTCGGGTTAGACACGTAGCTCAGTTGGTAGAGCTGCGTGCACGCGTACGGGAGGTCTCGGGTTCGAGCCTCACTCAGCGCACACATACACGCATACGAACCGGTCAAACAGTGAAGGTCAACGGTCAACGGTCAACGGTCAAAAAAGTCAACTTTTTTTATTATTTTTATTTATTTATTTTAATTAAAAATCAATTTAAAAATACTTAAAAATAACATTTTTAAGGTTAGAAAATAGCCTTAAACTCACAAAAATACACCCAACAATCCTACTAAAATGGATTAATAAAACATGTTTACTTACCGAACCATAATGTTATTTATCTAGGTTAATTTCACTCGTGGTTAAAACCACTTCGCGTGCATTCAACATCATCAACCGAACGCACCCACTGTGAGTGAATCTTACAACTCCCCCTTTTTAATTACACGTTTTGGGGTGTGTCATGTGTCACAAAATAATTAACTCGTTTATTTAAACTTGTGCCATACCATATCGTTATCTAAACTTAGATTGTTTATATTGTTGTGATCATGTATTTCATTTTGTCAACTTATATGTAATTCATTCATTAAGCCTATCAGTTCCTCGTGGGAGACGAGTTGAGCAACGCGTGCCTCAAAACCAATCCATTATTGTTCATGTGTGTATCATTGAGTTTATATTATTTGTAGTATGTCTTTCATATTATCATGTATATGCAATTCATTCATTAGGCCCATCAGTTCCTCGTGAGAGACGAGTTGAGCAACGCGTGCCTCTAAACGATCCATTATTGTTCATGTGTGTATTGTTTAATATTAAATTGATTTATGAATAAGTTTACATCTATTTTTACTCATGTGTGGTTGTGCACTTTATTTCATAATCAATTAAATAAACTTGTTCAAATGTTTTCCTTAGGATTCACTCGCCAACTTTTTGTTGATCCAAAAACCTTTTTACACATGATACAGGTGAACAGGATGAAGCAAGGAAAACATAGGAAATGCCTTAGAAGAAAACAAAGAAGCTTAGATTGATGTTAGGGTCATGATGTAATTATGTTTGTAAATTTCCATTAAATTGTATTAATGAATATGAAACGTTAAAATAAATGTCATGAGCTTTGATGATAACCCAATCATGCCCCGATCACCTTTTCCGCTGCGGGTTGGGGTGTGACAGAGGGTAGTATTGCTATTGAAATTGGAGTTGGGGTTGGTTGTTTAGGTGATTGGAATTTTGAGGATCCATTGGACTAGGCCCAACGGATAGTGTTGATGTGTACAAAATGCAATATATAAATTACATCAAACGAGGCGTAAAACCAACCCTTTTTCAGTACTAATGTTAGAAAAAGCACGTTTCTTTGTTCCTTTTTAATTTAAAGGACCAAATGAGCTTAAAAGAACAAAAGAAGCAAATTAGCAGCTAAAACCAACACATAGTACAAGAGGAAGGAATAACGTGACATGCCCGGCCCCTTGACAGCATCCAAAGAATAAAAACAAGATAAACAGAAGACCACCATGGGGCCGTGTCTAGCGAGACATGGGCCGTGGTTAGTTAACAAGACCTGCAGAAAAGACAAAATGCATATTTCAGGCAACCACGGGGACGTGTCTAGCCAAGCATGGTCAACGCTAAGATTTGCAGAATCTTCATAGTACAATAAAGAGTTGACCACGGGGCCACGCCCAGAAGACACGGGGGCGTGTGGGACCCTGTTAAGATCTGGGTTTGAATTAATTGTATTGTTTTAACCAATTTGATAACAAAATGATAAATCATAAAGGACTTTGTAGCGGAAGAACAATTAAAACTTTATAACACAATCAACGCGAGAATAGCTTTCATCATAACATGTTTTCATTACTCAAAAGATTGAAATGATTACAAAGTAACTTACATGAATGAATTACTAAACTCCCCCTCAGACCGAGCTACACACAGAAAGATGTACAAAAAGTGCAAAATGTGTAAGCTACATAGAACAGTATATGCACTGTCTATTTATAGTACTAACCTAACCACTGATCGTCTATGCTGACATCATCTTGACAATGACATCTAACAATAATAACAGACTCTAACCACTGCCTAGCCTAAACACTAATAGCAAAGCACTGATGACCTAACCGCTGATAAGCATAAACTCTGATGAAACATTGGCGGATGTTCTTCAAAGGATGATCAGACCTTTGACTTTTAAGCATACCTTTGATCCATCAGGGGTTTGGTGAATCAGCAGACTTTATAACTGGCAGAGCTTTGACATAGAGCAGTTGTTAGAACTAGCAGCGGTTTGGCAGCCGGTCTTTGAAAAGGAGAATATCTAAACTCTGTTTATTCTGAATCATATAGAGCAGACCTGTTTTGGCTTTCTATCATCTGTTCTTTTGTAGGGTTCAATCCCAACAATCTCCCCCTAGAACAGATGATGCAAAAACTCTTCTTTATTCATGATCTTTATATCTCATTAATTTTTCCCTGATTTGTACTTTGAATTGTGATTCGAAGTTCAAGGAATCTTCATCATCCCCATCCCTACAAAGTTGTAGTTCCAACAGATCTTGAAGGTCAGCTACACCCAGGCTTAGTGCATCCTTCCTTGATATACTCACAACTTTCCCATTGGACCTGAGCAGAGTCAATACATGGCCTTTTTATTAGAGAGCCACTTTAGTATTTTTGAGTTCAATGGGTTTCTTAGGAGAGGAGTTATTTAGCTAAAGGCTTCAGTGGTTCTTTATTCAAGTCAGGCAAAGGTTCCTTTGTGATAGCCTGCTTACTTTTGTTAGCATCAATTTGCTGATCTTGCTTATCCATCTTCAGCTACCTCTTCTTTTGGTTGAGGGCTTGGATGGTTGTTTCCAAGACCAGATCTGCACTTAGGTTCTTAACATCTTTCCAACCTAGTGCAGTCTGTCTTATTTGAGGGTCTTTCTTCATCCTATCAATTCTATCTGCTTCTTGTTTGAGAGCTTGGATGGACCACTCTTTGAACTGGTTCTCCTCAGCTTGATAGGATTTTTCTTTCATGATAAATCTTATGAGGTTTCCTTAGCTTCTTTTGAGGATTCTCTTTTGGAGATTCTTTTGTCATTTTCTCATTAAGCTCTTTTGCATACCCTTCTAATTTCTTAACTTTACTTACCTCATGCTGCTCCAATCTTGTTAAGTAAGAGTTACCTTTTCCTTTGCTTTATTCTTTTGCTATGTTTTTGGCTTGTCTAATCTTCAGTTTTAGATAATCCTCAATGGTTTTGGGATTCCTATAGCCATGAAGAGATGGGAAGGTTCTTTTGGATGGATCAGCTTCTGTGTAGAATTGTAGCATCTCTCCTTTCACTGCAGCCAACTCTAAAGGATATGATGTCTCCATTGGAATATTTCTTTTTGGATTTTGACCTTTGAGTGACTCAGCAAAGCTGATTTGTAGTGATGGTGAAGGGTGATAACTGGTTTTGGTTTTGGATTTGTTTGGACAACAAGTGAAGATGATATGTCATCTTTTTTCACTGAAGCCATTCTTCTTCTTTTTCTAGCATAAACCAGTTTTGGTGCAGGGGCATTTGTGCAAAACACTGCTGTCATAACATCTGCTGTACTTTTACTAGTATCAACATCTGCTACTATAACAGGTGGTTGCTGAGATGAGGAAGGCAATAGAATTGAACTATCAGTGGTTTGCCTTTTAATACCAGCAGTGGTTTTGGGACCAGCAGTGGCATCCCTCATCTCCTTCTCTTTTATCCTGACATGACTTTGATCGATCCTCATTTGTGTATCTTCATCATCTGCTTGAATTTTCAGGGTTTCATCACCTCCCTTTTTCTTTTCTTTGACAGATGTTTCAGCAGAAGTTACTGAGAGATTTTCCTTGGAGTCATTTTTCTTCCCCTTTTTGGCATCATCAACTCTTTCGAAGACAGGTGCAGGGGTAGTGCCAGGAATGAGAATTTTATTGATCTCTTTAATCTCTTCCTGTGTGTCTTTATACCTTGCCTCAACTTCTTCTTTGAATGTCTGCACTTTTGAATCATATAACTGATTAGCATGCTGAATGTGTTGTTGAAGCAGAGGAGACACTTGTGTTGCAATTCTGGTGGCTTGAGCAGAGGATTGAGCAGTGTTTCGAGATTTTGCAGAGTGTAACATCTGTTGCAGCACATTTTTTGATATCTCCCACTAATGCCTCAATCTTTGTGACTTTATCCGTCAATTCCTGATGTTTTAGCTCATCTCCTAAGTTAATAGGATCATCTGAGCTCCTACCAGAGGTGGTAGTTTTATCTAGGGTATCATGAGCATGAGATTTATCACTCGCTTCAACCTTAGATGCCCTTTTTTTCTTGGTACTGGGGTCTTCCCACTGAAGCAGAGGTTACCTTGGTACCCTCAACAATGGTTGCGTTCAAAGGAGACTTATATATGAAGCTACTGTCCAGATGTAAATCAATGGATTCAACATCTGTAGTAGCTGCTCCAATTGAACTATCAACAAGGATTTTGTTAAATCTAAGTGATGTAGCCTCCTCAACTGTTTGTGGGATAACCATTTGATTTTTATCAGACACAGCCATTGTGGAAGTTTTACTCTCAGTAATGTGTTGGTGAGAGTGGCCTTTTTGTGACTGACTATCAAAGGCTTCAACAGTGATGTGGTGGTTGTTGGGATTTGAAATGTGGAGAGTGGTGTGGAAAGCAGGTTTGTCCTGGGAGATGGACATTTTAACATACTCTCAAATGAGGGTGATGTTATCAGTTGTGTGATCCCTGTGCTTACAACATGTTCCTTTTGTGAGAAATCATGAGGAGTTATGGTTTTGGGTGGAGATATTTCTACCATCTGTTGTGAGGAAGTAGCAACAGTGGTTTCATGTGACTTTTGTGTTGTCACTGGATTAACTTCTGGGATCTCATCTTCCAGAAGGTCCTTTTTGATAGGTTTGATGGGTTTTGAAAGTTTTATTTTGGTCTTTTTAGTGGTTTTTGGTGTGGGTTGCACAACATTAGTTGTGCTGCTGTGGTCACCTAGAGTAGTGGGTTCAGCAGCTGAGGTCTGAGGAGCAGATGTGGACTCATCTAAATTTTGCTCAGACTCCCCTACTTGTGTTTTTGAAACTTTTGACTCTTTGGCCATAAGGCGAGAATATGTTTTAGATGATAAACAGTTTATTTGAAAAGGCACACCTTGAACAAGAGCATGTGCACTTTCTTTTGGGATTTTCTCTTTTAAATATAACTTATGAATCTAGGAAATAGCAGAAAAGCAGTTTCCCTTTTGTTTTTCATATTTTCTAGATTGGTTACCAAATCATTAAATAATACTTGGGAGTAATTGTAATCGAATTTAGACAAAATGGCATACCCCAAGTATTGAATTTTCAATGTTATTTCATCAAACCCAGTGGTTTATTGGAAACACATGTGAGCAGGGTATGAAACAAAAAATTCATAGGAAGTGGGAATTTTCCCTTTTTCATGGTAACTTTTGATAAATCTCATGTATACCCTTTGTTTTTCAAAACAATTTGATACTCACTCTTATGGAAAGAAGTTTTACCTTCTAGATTGTTCATATGAAAAACCTCTGAGATGGTTTGTGGGGTTATTGGAACCAAGATCCCTCCCACTTTTGACGTGATTGCCCAAGGTTTTTGATTCAGACTTTCAACTGCAGCATTTGCCCAGAAATCTCGAAGGGCATTCTGATAGATCTGTGCGTTAGAGGTTAACAGAGTCTTGTACTTTGAAGAAGACAATATATCAATGATTTCATGAAACTCTGTATTCTTCTTCATCTTCTCAAGAGTACACATATAATTATGTGGATTTTTGATGTTAAGAGTGTGTTTCGGTGGTTCCTGAGTCGATTTCGCTTTGGGTGCCATGATTATCAGAAGAAATAGCTTTGAGAATTTTGAAATGGCACAGTAGAAGTGAAAACTCTTTTTGTGGATGAAATAGGGTTTTATAGGGTTTTCAAAAAGTGATGATGATGTGGCATCTGATGCAACGACTGTTGAATAACTTCTGTCCACGTGTAACCTCTGATTGACAATGGAAGACAGTTGTTTGGCTAACCACTGACAGAGTAACCTATCAGTGGTTGTGACTGAAAGTTAACACTATCAGAGGTTCCATATCAGTGGATAGGTTTTTCTATCCAACAGTGTTTTTAGACTATCAGAGCATTGAACAGACTTTAAGGATTTTATTGAAAAATTCAATTTTAACTATTTTTAAGTATGAATTTCTGATTTTCGAAAAACATTTTATTGCTATTTACACATGGATCACAAGAAAATTTGTTTTTAATCCATATTTAGCATTCCAAGCCTTGAAATCAAACTGTCAAATGTGGAAGCATCAAGTGCTTTTGTCAACACATCTGCTGATCCTTGGTATGGACATGTTGTAAAGAAATCAGACCTTTTTCATAGCAATCCCTCACAAAGTGATATCTGATGTCAATGAGTTTGATAATAATTTTGATAATTTGCAAGGTTAGTTTTAGCATACCAAAATATCCTTCTGAGATTTTTCAATGACATAGGTTTTTAAATCTTTTCAGTCAAAGCTTCATTTACATGCTCGTCCTTATGTACAAACACTTTACAGGCCTTGGCAGAGGTTGAATATCTCAGATGGTACAAACTATTTTGTCTGTAAGGACAGGTTTTCAAAGACATTTAAATCTGATTTGAACTGGTTATCATCCATCGTCCTCTTGATTCACTATCAGAGGAAGTATCTTCCCTTTCTAAAAATAGGGTTCTACTTTAGGCAGGTACTTAAGTTTTGTCTAACAGAAACAAGCAAAAATCAAGGTGTATTGTCTCCAAAAAAAACAGACAAAGAATACAGGACCTGATATAAACATGAAATTTCTACTATAAAACTTGTAGAAAATTTCATGACACGTGAATCAATTAGATCTGATAGATTTCCACCAATCCTTTTGAAAAATTTATGAATTAAGAGTCCATCTAAGTCACTTTTATAAGATTGATATGGATCCTCTTTATCAATTAACTCCGAAATCAACATAGACTCGTACACAAACAATGGAACCACATGATCGAGAATTTCCACACAATTTCGACTCCGTTTTCAACAATTAAGAATAGCACAATATCAATGAGATCGAGCTGATCCTTTTAAGTCAAATTGACGGTTAAATCAATTCGACCGACCAAGCTCTGATACCAATTGTTAAGATCTGAGTTTGAATTGATTGTATTGTTTTAACCAATTTGATAACAAAATGATAAATCATAAAGGACTTTGCATCGGAAGAACGGTTAAACTTTATAACACAATCAACTAGAGAATAGCTTTCATCATAACATGTTTTCATTACTCAAAAGATTGAAATGATTACAAAGTAACTTACATGAATGAATCACTAAACTCCCCCTCAGACCGAGCTACACACATAAAGATGTACAAAAAGTGCAAAATGTGTAAGCTACATAGAACAGTACAGGCACTGTCTATTTATAGTACTAACCTAACCACTGATCGTCTATATTGACATCATCTTGACAATGACATCTAACAATAATAACAGACTCTAACCACTGCCTAGCCTAAACACTGATAACAAAGCACTGATGACCTAACCGTTGATAAGCATAAACTCTGATGAAACATTGGCAGATGTTCTTCAAAGGATGATCAAACCTTTGACTTCCAGTAGACCTTTGACTTTTAAGCAGACCTTTGACCCATCAGAGGTTTGGTGAATCAGCAGACTTTACAACTGGCAGAGCTTTGACATAGGGCAGTTGTAAGAACTAGCAGCGGTTTGGTAGCCGGTCTTTGAAAGGAGAAAATCTAAACTCTGTTCATTCTGGATTATATAGAGCAGACCTGTTTTGGCTTTTTATCATCTGTTCTTTTGTAGCGTTCAATCCCAACAGACCCTCTACTAATAGCTGCATTGAATGAAGGAATAGAAGAAGGTGGCCACGGGCCGTGCCCAACAGGCACGGGGCCATGGCTGGGCTCTGTTTTGACTATAAATAGGGGTGCTTGGTTCTCTTCAAAGGCACCCTTGGCAAACCACTTCTCTCTCACTTTGCCACCACTCCACCACCACTACACCACCATCATCCATTTTCCGTCTTTAGAGTGTGTAGTAGTCTCGGGATCCAAGATTGATCGTAAGAGTTCTTTTCAAACAAAGACCATGCTTAGCTAATCTCTTACATCACTTGGCGAAGACAAATATTTTATGTATTAATTTAATTTTTTATCTTTCGGCTACTTTTTAATTGGGTATGTATTAACGACTTTAATAACTAGTGTCTTATGTTGAAAGTGAATTTTCCTAACCATTTCTTCATGATGTCATTGATTTGATCATTCGTGTCTTTACGGTCTATATAAAGAACGTTAACTACTTGGAAGGGGGTAGAAGGGTGGTTTGGTAAAGTTCTTGTCTCGTTCAGTGTATAGATCTTGTGAGGACTTGGTTCAAGCTTACTAGGACCTCCTTCAATGCCCTATGGTATTGGATGGCGCAGGTGCGAATAGCTTGAACCCCTCATATGTAACTACTATTAATATATAAAACTGGCCTCTTGGGATTGTATCCCTGCTGACTCAAACCACTTGGCCGAGGGTAACGTCACCTTCAAAAGAGGGGCCTACTACTTTTCGCATTAATAACTTACTTAATTATCTTTCTATATTACGGCCTCTTGGGATTGTATCTCTACTGACTCAAAACATTCAAAAGAGGGACCTACTACTATAACTAAGATACTCCCTTAAAAAGTCCGAAAGTGTGATAATCATCAAAGGATACACAAAAGAGGAGTTGCATCCAAGTGCTTCTATCTTGTCTATTTGTATTTTATTTTTATTTATCTTTTTATTTTTATGTTTATTTTTATCTTTCAAAACTTTTATCAACAATTTGTATCGATTAGACGTTGACGCTAAACCGGTATTAAAAGCTCTTGTGTCCTTGGATGACCTCGGTCTTATCAACACTATACTACGCTCGCGATGGGTGCACTTGCCCTAGTGTGTATTTAGTGTTAGTACAATATCGTGTTATATAAATTTAAAACTTGACTAATGCGTAAAACGGGCTTAAATAATTAATTAAATCATATCACGCTTAACACGCACAAATGTAGATGGTGAGTTGGTTAGGGTTTGTAGTGGATGACCGAGGTGAAGGGATGATGATTATGATGATGGTGGTGGATTAGGGTTTAGATCGAAAGGATGATGAATGGATGATTCGGAATGATTGAAGATGAAGGTTGGGATATTCTTGGCTCCATCATAAAGTTCCAAACTCCCAAAATGCGCAACTCCCTTCAAAATACCCTAAAAATTGGGTTTTAACACATTCAACCATGCAACAAGCAACAAATTCTTGTCGGCAAAGGGTGTTCCACTCGCCCTAGCTGGTTAACCACGCGCCCTGCAACCAATTCTCCTTCGCCCAACTAGTAAAACCCTTTGACCCGATTTCAGTTGATTTGGTTAAACAACACATCAATGTCGTTTAGGCTCAAACGACGTGAGAGCTTCATTCCCAAACGACATCATGCACATGCAAACGACACACATCTGGTTTCTTTTTCACCAGATCGCTAAACCCAAACACCTGATGGCTTGATGCTTGTTTCATGACCAAACGATATCACATCAATTCTAAACGACACACGAATGTGGACAAGTCGTTTGTATATGGGCTGGATGTTTCATTTCACGACATCATGATCCATTTTAACTCCGTTTACTCTCCTTTAAATTCCAATTAATATACATCTTTAACACAAATCGTTTATCACCAAATTCGACACCAATAACATACAAATCATATACCAAACGACATCTTTTCTCTTTCCCTATCATTCTACACTCTCCAATCTTGCTTTCATACACTCTAACCCGCGAACTCTAAGCAAGAATATCTCTAGAGCTCATAACTTGGTTTGCAATACCTTCTTCAATTCTTAACGAAATTAGGTAATTCTTGTGTCTAAACTACTTGATTTTTTATGTTCTACAATACCCTTCTATCAATTTCTGTGATAGAAGGGCATATGAATCCGAATTGAGTTTCTTATTATTCTAGGGTTCATATACATCAATTTTGGGGCTTTTGATCTTAGGTTTGTGTTTTGGTAAAATTGAATTTATGCTACTGCTCAAAATCATGCTAGAATAGTTTGTGTAATTTTTGGACATCATTTGGATTTATTACGAATTTTAATTTTATTATATCACAAAGGAGATTATTAAAAAATATAAAATTATCAACATAAGATTTTATAAATATTGGTTTCTAATTTTTATAGAAAATATACAAGTCATGAGATTTTAATATCAAATGATATAAACTTTAGTAATTATTTTTTAATAAAAGGGTTTTATCAAATTATAACACAAATTTTGGCTTTTTAGAAATTTAATTATTTTAATTAAAAATACAAGATAATTATAGATTTATTCACCTTTAAGTATTCAGGTGAATGTTTACGAATTATAAAAATTTAGTATTTACAACATATAGTGTATAAAATGCTATTATCATATTCAATGGCGGTTAGTATTTTCAATTCCACAAATGTAAGTTTAGTTGATGAGATTTTACTAATTGGTCTAAACTTAATCATTTATAAAATGTATATAATAATAACATAATCTACTTTGTGTTATTATTATAAATTATCACAAATATTTATTTTTACAAAAATATGCCTTTACTTGATATGGTAAGAATGTTTTATATATATTTATTAGTTATACAAAAGCTTCCAAATAATAGGGCTCCATTTGATAGTTTGTGTTATGTTGTTCGATTGTGTTAAGTTTTATTCGTATTAATATTAATATTATTATTGTCGTTGTTTTAGGATGATTTTGTCGTTGGATTTATTCATTCTCTTTGTGCGCTGATACTTGTGGATCAAACTACGCAAAACTGTGAGTAGATTTCTATTCCCTTTTTTTACAATTAAATTTTTTGGGATGTATCATTTGTCATGAAAATTCATCTATTCATTTTCATCAATTATAAAAAACATACAAGTTCTGTGTTACTTGGTTATTTATTTGTTTCACATATGTGCAATGGTTATTCAAATCACAAGTGCCTCATTATTCTTAGGCACTTTTCACGGTTGACCTTTCCTCGTGGCACATGATGTTGGTATCGCCTCATTATTCTTAGGATGACCTTTCTTCAAGGCTTGGGATGTTGGTATCGCCATCATTTACTTCCTCGTGACTATAAGATGTGGGTATTGCCTCATTATTCTTATGCTGATTTTTTCCTTATGACTATGGGATGATCATTGGTTATGTTATCATTGTTGATTGGTTATTACTTGTGATTATAGTTTGTTGTTTGTTGTGATTGTCTATTGTTTTTGGTTACCTTATCAACACATGATTTGCATGTTAACATTTTCTTATTAACATAAATAAATTATTTTATTTAAACATAGATTTACACACCAAGTTCTTTTAGTTGACCTAAATATATTTTACGCATGGTACAGCAAACAGGTTTGACGAAGCAAGGATGAAGACATGTTGGATTTCCTTAGTTAAATCCAATGGGATTCTTATTATGTTTTATGATTTGAATTATGTATGAATTATTTGAAATTTGTTATGTTATGTGACAGTTTAATTAGTGATTTTAATAAATATTGAAACATTTAAATAGTGTCATAAGCTTTAAGCTTTGGATAATCATCTCACTTCGATCGATAATCCGCTGCGAGTCGGGGTGTTACATTTCTTAATTAACTTAAGTTTCGAACATGTCCATGTCTTTGTATCTTGATGTGGACATTGCATGCATGCCGGGTTTGTACGGTCTTTGTACATAAACGCGGTTGTGACACTAGAGATGGTGGATACAATTTTCAAAAGATAAATTTATTTTGGTTAAAGTGCTATTTTGAAGTTAGAAGATTCATAATAATCTAGGAATTGGGTTATATGCCTTTGAATGGTAATTAATCCTCTTCATGGTTATACTTCCGGGTTTATGGTAATCATTATGAGTCTCGAGGTGTAACAAACCATGTATTGGAAGTTTACACTTAATGATGGTTATGTCTTAGATGTCTTTAACTCTCGCTTTGGTGAGGGCTAGCATGTCTTCTTGCTACTTTTGCAATAAAGTTGTGGGAAATGTAGCTCGATGTGTTCTTTCCATTTAAGATAATATATAAAGAGTCTTAGGATTGTTAGGCGGATGTGGTATTTTCATCTTATGATGAAAACCCTTATGGCACCATTTAATTATTCTTCAAGTGTTATATTTTACGTCAAGGAGATTTCGAAGCCAAACTGATATATATATATATATTAATAAAAAATAATATTATATTAATAATTAATATAATAATTATTTAGTGATTAAAGCAATTGAATAAGAGATCATAAGTTTTAATTATGTGTTGGAACCTTAATGTGTGGAGAATTGTGCTTGTCCCACATTGGTGGAGAGATAAATCTTTTGTAGATTTATAATTAGAATTCTCTACACGAATGTATTCTTGTATGACAACTCACACCCAGTGGCAGCCAGGGGGTGCGAAGCACCCGACACCCGCCCGCGCCCGGGCACGGGCACGGGACCGGTATGGTTGATACAACATACACAAACGAATTCCCTAAATTCGATTCTCTGCGCACTCTTGTTTCAGGTATACTTTCGAGTGCTAGGCTAATCCCGACAGTACTATCTGCTTAGGCTGTTGTACCCTGGGAAGCAGACGGGTTCACCTGGGTGGCCCGAAATCTGTTTTAAGGGAAGCGTGATCTTCACGTGCCTCGGTCACCATTTGTTTTCATGTTCCTTTATTTCTTTGTAATATGTTTTTCTATAGTTTACATTTCTTTGTATTTCCTTCTTTTTGGCTCTAGCCATTTTGTGTATTGTAATCAGAATCGTGATTAATAAAATTGTTATTTTATTTATTTTGTAAACGGGTGTCCACAAGCTTAAAACAAATTTTTAAAACCCATTCACTATTTTGGTTTTTAAAAGTTTTTATAAACTTTTTTTTTATTAGCAAACTTTTGTAGTTTGCATTGGTTTATGTAAACCAATTTATTTCTGCCTTCTCTAATTTTCTGTATCTTGTTTCAGAAATGGCTGTTCAAGCAACTACATCAACCACTGTTGGATCCACATCCACCATCATGGGACCATTAGTTGGTACCCAAGCAGCCCAAGTTGTAGCTAATCATGCTGAGAAACCAGAAAAGTTCACTGGCTTGAACTTTAAGAGGTGGCAACAGAAAATGTTGTTTTATCTGACCACCTTGAACCTTGTGAGGTTCTTAATTGAGACCCCTCCTGTTCTTGCAGAAGGGACCGGTGATGCCCAATCTGTGAGTGCAGTTGATGCATGGAAACATTCTGAGTACCTATGCCGCAACTATGTGTTGAATGGCCTCTCAGATGCATTATATAATGTGTAGGTTCCAACTGCCAAAGAATTATGGGAGTTATTGGAACGCAAATACAAGACTGAGGATGCGGGTACTAAGAAGTTTGTTGTGGCAAGATTTTTGGACTATAAAATGATTGACTCAAAAACTGTTATGAGTCAAGTTCAAGAATTGCAGATTATTCTTAGTGACATTTTGTCTGAAGGAATGAATCTTAGTGAAACATTCCAAGTGGCAGCAATTGTTGAAAAGTTGCCTCCTAGTTGGGTGGACTTCAAGAACTACCTTAAGCATAAACGAAAGGAAATGACAATTGAAGACCTTGTGGTTCATCTTCGTATTGAGGAAGACAATAGGCTGTCACACAAAGGAAGTCAAGTTGAAGCTTCAGCAAAAGCAAACCTTGTGGAACATGGTCAATCCTCAAGGGGTCACAAGGGTAACAAAGATCACAAGTTCAATGGCAAAGGAAAGAACAAAGGTGTTGACCTTGGGCCAAATAAAGGTGGTGTGAAGAAGAAGGTTGGTCCCTTTAAAGGGAAGTGTTACAATTGTGGACAAACTGGTCACCGTGCTGACCAACGCAAAGAGCCTAAACGTGACAAGGCTCTTATGGTTGATGATGATATGCCATTAGTGGCCATGATTTCAGACCTCACTACCATGATGGAGGAGGTAAACTTGGTGGGTAATGAGCTAAAAGGGTGGTGGGTTGATACTGGGGCAATCCGCCATGTGTGCCCAGACAAGAGCCTCTTTAATACGTTTAAAGAGGTGGTGGGAGAAGAGAAGCTATACATGGGAAATGTTGCTACAGCTGATATCAAGGGAGAAGGTGATGAGTAAGCGTGGTATGTTTGTTGGAAAGGGATATGCCCAAAATGGCATGTTTAAACTTAATGTAATGGCTGTTAAGAAAAACATGAATAAAAATGCTAGTACTTCTGCTTATTTGGTTGAGTCTCCTAATGTTTGGCATGGACGTCTTGGTCATTTAAATTTTAATTCGATGTGTTGTTTAATTAAATTAGATTGCATACCAAATTTTACCATTGACTCTAAAACAAAATGTAAAACATGTGTTGAAGCCAAACAAACAAGATCATCCTTCAAATCAATTGAACGAATAACTGAACCCCTTGATCTGATTCACACTGATGTGTGTGACTTAAAATCAATTCCCACAAGAGGCGGTAATAAATACTTTATTACTTTTATCGATGACAATACAAGATATTGTTATGTTTACTTACTTAAGAGTAAGAATGAAGCAATTGACAAGTTTAACTTGTATAAAGCTGAAGTTGAGAATCAACTCAACAAGAAAATAAAGCGTGTGAGAAGTGATAGAGGAGGTGAATATGTTTCACCATTTGGGGAAGTATGTGCACAAAGTGGCATCATACACGAATGTACCCCTCCTTATACACCCCAATCAAATGGTATTGCGGAACGAAAGAATCGTATATTAAAAGAAATGATGAATGCCATGTTGATAAGTTCTGGGATGAGCCAGGACATGTGGGGGGAGGCCATTTTATCGGCCAATTTTTTGTTGAATAAAATATCTTTCAAGAATAAGGATGTAACACCTCATGAGTTGTGGTGGGGACATAAATCATCCTATAAATACTTGAAAGTGCGGGGGTGCCTTGCCAAGGTGATTGTTACACCCCCTAAGGAACTTAGAATAGGGCCCAAAACTGTTGATTGCATTTTCATTGGATATGCCAAAAATGGTAGTTCACATCGTTTTCTTGTATATGAATTTAAGAATCCTGATGTGCACAAGGACTCTATCATAGAGACAAGGCCAGGAAATGTGACTTCTTTGAAGAAGAGTTTCCTATGTTAGTACAAACTCATACGAGTTCTTCAAATCATGCAAGTTCATCAACAATGGTTGATGAGATTGTTCGAGAGGAAACTCAAGAACGATCAGAGGTTGAAGAGGGTGAGCAAATAAGAAGTAAAAGGCAAAGGATTGAGAAATCCTTTGGACCTGACTTTCTTACATACATGGTTGAGAGTGAGCCTCAAACCTATCTAGAAGCAGTCACCTCTTCAGATGGACCTTAATGGAAAGAAGCCATCAAGAGTGAAATTGATTCTATCTTGCAGAATCATACTTGGGAGTTAGTGGATCTTCCACCAGGGTGCAAGCCACTTGGATATCGATGGATATTTAAGAAAAAGATCAAAGCGGATGGCTCTGTCGACAAGTATAAGGCAAGGCTTGTGATCAAAGGGTTTAGACAAAAGGAAGGTCTTGACTATTTTGACACATACTCGCCTGTGACTCGAATAACCTCTATTAGGTTGGTGCTTGCAATAGCAGCTTTGAGAAAAATACATCAAATGGATGTAAAAACCTCATTTCTCAACGGGGAATTAGAGGATGAGATTTACATGGAGCAACAAGAGGGTTTCTCTGCTCCTGGCCAAGAGGGCAAAGTGTGTAAACTCGTCAAGTCATTATATGGCTTGAAGCAAGCTCCAAAACAATGGCATCAAAAGTTTGACCAAGTTATGCTTAACAATGGTTTCAAAATAAATGAATGCGATAAATGTGTATATGTGAAGGACACTTCTAAAGGTTATGTGATCTTATACCTTTATGTAGATGATATGCGTATCATTGGGAGTGATGATAAGATGATCAGATCTACTAAAGACATGTTGAAAGCGAGATTTGACATGAAAGATATGGGTCTAGCTGATGTGATTCTTGGAGTAAAGATCATTAGAACCCAAACTGGCTTGTTGCTAAGTCAATCTCATTATGTTGATAAAATCCTTCAGAAGTTCAATCCAGAGGACACGAGTGTAGCTCAAACTCCAATTGATACCTCTCAACATTTGTCAAAAAATAGAGGCAAGAGTGTTGCTCAATTGGAATACTCAAAGATCATTGGCAGTCTTATGTATCTCATGTCATGTACTCGGCCAGACTTGGCATATGCTGTGAGCAGGCTAAGTAGATATACTAGTAATCCTAGTTCAGAGCATTGGAAGAGTATGACAAGATTATTAAGATATTTGAGATACACGAGAAATTGTGGACTGCATTATGGCCAAAATCCAGCAGTTGTGGAAGGATTCAGTGATGCCAACTAGATATCCAATCAGAAAGATTCTAGATCTACAAGTGGATATGTGTTTACACTTGGAGGTACAGCTATTTCTTGGAATTCGTCCAAGCAAACTCTTATAACTAGATCCACGATGGAATCTGAGTTTATCGCGTTAGATAAAGCTGGAGAAGAGGCAGAATGGTTACGTCATTGGAATATGTTCCAAGATGGCCTAAGCCTGTGACGGCCATCTGCATACATTGTGATTGCCAATCAGCTATTGGTAGAGCTCAAAATGCAATGTATAATGGCAGATCAAGGCACATACGACGTCGGCATAACACGATACGACAATTACTCTCAACTGGAGTTATCACGATTGACTATGTGAAGTCAAAGGATAACATTGCGGATCCACTTACAAAAGGCTTAAGCAGAGAGGTAGTACATAAGTCGTCGATGGGAATGGGACTAAAGCCCTTGGAGTAAGTTTGTACAACGGAAAACCTATCCTAGAAGATTGGAGATCCCATGATCTAAGCTCAATAGGACCACCTAACTGTACGAGCTAAGGTCACTGTGGGGGAGCACCTCAATTTACAAAAGGGAGTTACAAACTTCCTAGTCCATTCCTACATGAAATCAGTGATATCAAGAGAGGTTAAGCATATGGCTTTTAATGATTTGTAAATCACCTATGTTAGAGAGAAGTGGGGTCGCTTCGAATGGAATTGGGGGCACAATTCCTAGAGCTCTCGCAGAACCAGGATGGTGTTCCATGACCATAACGGACACAACTATGAGGGGTTAGCCAGACCAGGAAGAGTAATGCGTGATGTGTAATAACGTCTACGTAAAAAGGTGTTGGTTCAAGGACACCGCGTCTACTAATCGCTAGGAGACTAAGTATACGTCACAAAGGAGGGTTCAAAGGGAAACCTACCTATCCTGCATTACTTGACCGCTGAAATTTTATCGTGACACTTAAGTGTGCGGGATGATCTCCATTCATGTGGGGGATTGTTGGAAATTAATGAAAAATAATATTTTATTAATAATTAATATAATAATTATTTAGTGATTAAAGCAATTGAATGAGAGATCATAAGCTTTAATTATGTGTTGGAACCTTAATGTGTGGGGAATTGTGCTTGTCCCACATTGGGGGAGAGATAAATCTTTTGTAGATTTATAATTAGAATTCTCTACACGAATGTATTCTTGTGTGACAACTCACACCCAGTGGCAGCTAGGAGGGTGCGAAGCACCCGACACACGCACGCGCCCGCGCCTGGGCACGGGCACGGGAGCGGGACGAGGGCGATGGGCGCAATGTGACGCTTTGATGGCGCACTTTGCACTTCGCACGCTCGCATCGCCGCGAGCCGCTTGGAGCCGCCTTTAGTATTTTTTAGATGGGTCTTGGTGTGGTCAGCTAGAGACTTTTTAAGTTCCTAACTGATAAGTGATTAAGTCTCAGAATTCATTGTGTAATTGAATTCTAGATGTTATTTTTATTGAATTATATATTCAATAGGGACTTATCACTTCAAATTCTGTTCAATTGTTATATACAAAGCTTTGTGCTTTGTTTTAGATACCAGAACTCAGAAATCGTATGGTGGATACAACACACACAAACGAATTCCCTAAATTCGATTCTCTGCGCACTCTTGTTTCAGGTATACTTTCGGGTGCTAAGCTAATCCCGGCAGTACAATCTGCTTAGGCTGTTGTACCCTGGGAAGCAGACGGGTTCACCTGGGTGGCCCGAAATCTGTTTTAAGGGAAGCGTGATCTTCACGTGCCTCAGTCACCATTTGTTTTCGTGTTCCTTTATTTCTTTGTAATCTGTTTTTCTATAGTTTACATTTCTTTGTATTTCCTTCTTTTTGGCTCTAGCCATTTTGTGTATTGTAATCAGAATCGTGATTAATAAAATTGTTATTTTATTTATTTTGTGAACAGGTGTCCTATATATATATATGTGTGTGTGTGTTAGATTGATTGCTTTCTTATTTTTCCTCTTTATCTAATTTTAAACTTTTATTTAGCGTTGTTATATTTATTTTAGTTCTATCACCGGTGCCCCACGGTGGGCGCCAAACTATTTTGGATAAAAATCTGATCAATGATAATGTAACCAAACTTTGAATGTGAGGTTGAGTGCTTGAATTACGAACAATTGAATGAACAAGTTAGGAATGTAATCAAAGATGAACACAAAGTTTGAGACAGGGGCAAAAAGATAATTTTATTTTGAACTTGGGACGAAAACGTAATTTTAAGCTGAAGACAAAACCGTAATTTTAAAGTGAATTTCTTTGGTCCAATGAGGGAGTGCCAGGCCAGCTATGATTGACTAAAAACTACAAAAAAATGATTACTTAGAGCTACCGTGTTCATGGATCAATACTTGGTTTTTGTCAAAACTATACTACGTCGCGATAGGTGCACTTGCCTTATTATGTGTTGTAGTTTAACAGTATTAACCATTTTTACAAATTTAAAACATTGAATTGTGTACGAAAAACCTCTAAAACTATATACTCTCTGGACACATCAAAGTTTGTCCGGTCAAAAGGGCAGTTTAATGTTAACAACAAGTTAAAGACTACAAAGTCAAGTCAACAAAGACGTTACACATCTTTGAGGATATCATGAAGAATTAATAACATGATTCTAGGGGGAATTATTGGGTCAGATTGTACAAATGACATTATTAATTGGACAATTCAGTTATTAAAGATACTATCTACGACACTTTCCTATTGTCACAGCTGCACATACGACACTGTGAGTGTTGCATGCGACAACGTGACGGCTTTCTCATTGATAACATTAGGATTACCGACTGAAAATCGCTCGTTCAGGGATCCCACACTGACAATCGCCTAAAAAACCTCAGCATGGATAGGACTACGGATAAATTTTCAACAAGCCATACGTGTCTGTTGATAATGGATCTGTTTCGACAAGAATATGCTTTAGGTTTGGGTGGTAATAAAATCGGAAATCTTTTCCTCAATTATAGACAGGTTACCTATGAAGTCTCCGTCGGCAATGAGTTCCCTCCAAAACTAACAAAACTTAGGTTGTTGTTGTTCCCTCCAAAACTAACAAAACTTAGGTTGTTGTTGGTTTTTTAGAGCCTGTCATAAACCCTTCCTTACACTGACATGTTTAGTAATGGTTTTTTAATAGTTAACAATTTAAAATATTATCTATAAATAAATTTTTCGTGTATGCATCATACAATACACATTAGTTTATAGAATCAAAACACACTAGAGCGGCTCATGGTTTTAAAAACCAAGCCACGAAATACGTGAAACTCCAATACAAATACATAAACACATTTTCTCTAAACAAAACATATTTTATCTTATTATACCTTACATAAACAAAAGTACAATGAAAGTACTTTGTTTTTATGGGGCGAATATGGCTTACGATTCTGTTTTATGGGGGATGAGCTTAACTGGAAACCTGTGAACTGGCCTTGGAAATGGGTCATTCACCACTTTCTCGTCTGGAATTAGCCTTTTCCAGTTGTATCTAGTGATTATGTTGTGTATAAAAACTAGAATTTTAGCCCGTGCATACTCGTTTCCAGGGCACATACGTGGACCACCACCAAACGGCACATAAGTGTAAGGTGCAGGTCCATCTCCGTCAAATCTAGAGGGGTCAAACTTTTCAGGATGCGGGAAGAACTCGTGGTTTCGGTGAGTGTAATGTGGCATGTAATGTAGCTATAAATATACAATGGAGAATGTGTTAGAAGTAAACTAATCATACAAGTTAAAAGTTTGATAATTTTTTAAACATATGGTTTAGTTACCTTCCATCCTTTAGGGATTTTGAAACCAGCATATGTGAAATCGGTTTTAGCGACGCGAAATGCCCCAATTGTTGGTGGACGCATTCTTAGTACTTCTAATGCGACGTTCCATGAGTACTTCATCTTACGTAGGTCGTCCCAGTTTAATAGTTCACCTGATGGTTTCGCTTTAGCTACCTCCCTTTGTTCTTTTTTTTGTTTGATGAAACAACAATGATACACTTAGTTAGTTGAAGGAGGTGTTTTGTTGTGCGCTTTGAAAATGATTACGTGATACTGAAAAAAAAAACTTAAAAAAAAAAAAAAACAGATAAATAAATAATTAGTAAGACTTTAACCAAACATTTATTATAACATCCACAATGCATGCCCATGGACTTCATGTGGCGTTTGTGCCAAGGGTGTAGCATGTTGCACCTATTAAAAAGGGGAGGCTTGTTTTAACCTTCTTCGACCTTCAAATTGAGGACTTTCAGCAACGAAACCATTTGTCATGGAAGATACCAACTACTGGTAATCAATTGGTTCGTAGGGAAACCAAACATGGATAAAACCTTCATGCTTGGATATTTAGTGAAGGGTCACCAACCAAAATTTCACCGACAGTACAAAAGAGGTGGACCCTTTCTCACAACTAGGGTGTAACAACTGCGTCGAACATGAGCTCGTTAAACTTATGAGAGCTTATTGAGATTTTTTTGTCCCTGGTGAGTGGCTCTTACCACCTAAGTACAAAATCAAAAAATTTAACTTCTTGAGTACTCAATTTTTCAATTTGTAAATATTTGAGCTTAAATTTGTAACGTCGTTAGCCAAGTCTGTTAACTTTTTATGAAAAGATTAAAATGAACCTATGTATTAAAAATAATAGTTAAACAAAATCTATATATCCTCTCTCTCCTCTACACATTTATCTCTATCTTCTTCCCCTGTCTCTGTAACTACTCGACCACCACCACCACATCTTTCTCTCTCTATTTTCTATAACCCCAATCGTTGGTTTCAAACCAAATTTAAACATATTTTTAACCTCTGTTGGATCCTTCTCAAACTTGTTGACTTGACGGCAAATGGTGTAGATCAGTGATTAAGATTGAGATTGGAGGTCAATTTGTTGGCAGATCTGCTCAACGTCAAACTTCACATCAACAAGGTGGCGATTGAAAGGTGATTTTGGATTGTTGGATTTGAGTAAAGCGAATAGGTGTTTTGAAGCGGTACGAGCAACATTACCGATTACGAAATATGGAGTTTGGTACTCTGATGCGGGGCGGCTTCTATACTCAGATATGAAAAGTAAAGTGGTTGTGTGGAGGTGGTTGTGTAGTGGTGGTAGGTGCGGTGGTGGGAGGTGGAGGTGGAGTTGTGGTGGTGGTAGTGAAGATGAGAGTAGAGAGAGAAAGTGGTTTGTATGTGTGAGAGTGAATGCGTGTGTATACATATTTATAAATGGGTAAAAGTATTTTGTATGTACTGTACGCATTAAGAGTTAGACCTAGAATGACTGAAACACCCTTGTACTTAACTGAGTTCGTTAACAGCGTTACAAATTTGGACTTAGATAGTTACAAATTAAAAAAAGGTACTCAGCTAGTGAAAAGTTTTGATTTTGGACTAAAGTAGTAAAAATCATCAAAACACAGAGACTTAAAAAAGAATTTACTCAACAAAATAAATTAGTATATAAATATATGTTTAATATATTAAATAAAAAATATATTAATTATAACCTTGTTTAGGCTAGAGCTTTATAAGTGAAGTTCAACTAGTCCGAGCTCATTTATTAAACATGTTTATACTTCAGCTCGAGCTCGGACTCAGGTTCAAACTTGGCTTAATCCAAGCTTTTAGCAAGCCAATCTTTAGTAACTCACAGACAACTTAGCTCATTTACACGTAGAGTTGTATGCTCATAGCTTTACCTTTTAGAACATGTTGGTAGACATCAGGGTAGTCAACAAGCGTCATCATAATAAACACGATGGTGGTGTTGACGGTGTCATAGCCACCGATGAGCAACCCTAGTAAGTTACTCGACAGGTCACCGCCAGTCATCGAAACGTTGTTCTTGTCCTGGTTACGTTTATCTACCTCAACAATCATGTAAGAAAGCAAATTTTGTGACGGATCAGCAATTCCGTTGGCAAGATCTTTCCTCCTTCGTGCAATTATGCTGTTAATGACTTCACAAATCCTTGCTGCCGCCTTGACACCACGGTTAAACCTTGTTCCTGGGATGTTGATCGGAACCGATATGATTCCACTAACCACTTCCACGAACGAAACCGCAAGCTTCTCCAACTCCGTCGGATCATGCACTCCCAATAGCAACTTTACAGCTAATGAAAATGTGTATTTTGCGACGAGTGGACAAACCTCAACCTATATTAGTTACCACTATGTGTCAGTAAGAATATTTTACCAGCTAAAAAAATGCGATTAGGTCTCTGGAACCCTATGTTGACTAAAATAATTGAAAATTAATAGGGTCACTGAAACCCTATGGTGACTCAAATGATTTAAAGATTCAAGTTTGTATTTCGTCTCTTAGATTTGGTCATATGAACTTAGCTGAGTCTAAGATAACATATGTGTTTCGACTCGACTACCCAGATCAAACCAATCAAAAATGAGGGTGGGGTTGAGATTTTTTAAAATTGTTTTTAATTTAGTTTCTAAACTAGCTTATAATCCTTTGTATTACACATGGTAGCTATAATATAATTTATTAATACATACAATTATCAACATATGTTTTTCTAAATGAATTTTGATGTAACAACTAAAACATTTGTTAAGTTAACTTCTAAAACATTGTTATTTCAAATGGATATTCATTTTTTAAATAACTGATAAGTGTTAATTAACTGAAATAGACATAGTCCTTTAAATATTCTTTTAAGACAGTTAAGCTAGTTTAAATTGCAATTACAAATTATAAACACATAAAAATTTAAAACTTAAGTTGTATTTTTTTAATACCATATATATTATTTGACATATTATATTTTTACCATTCAACTACAAAAAGTATTTTAAAATTTTCAAAAATCACTCATAAAAACAAGTATTATCATTACGCCTCTTCTTTTTCTTCTTTTAAAATATATTTAAAAAAATATAATTTTGAATTTGGCGAATATTTGAAGACTTAAATAGAAAATTTTAATTAAAAACAATAATTTTATTAATTCCTTTTACTATAAAATGTATTATAATAACGATTATGTTGGTGTCCACTCGATAATAACATAGCATAATATAAACAAGATGTAAAATAACTATCCATAATACAAATTATTTTTCGAAATTGATAAGTAAAGTCAGAAATTATAACAACGCATAATAAAATTTCTTATTAAATTCATTTCATTAATGATATAATATTTATCTATATGAAAATAGCCCAGTAGTGTTGGTGAGTTAGATAGAGTTTAGGGTAGAAGGAGGTCAGGGGTTTAATCCTAATTGTGTAGAAGTTTAGCAGTTAAAGAAATAATAAGTATCTATCAATAAATCTATATGAAATATATAAATATATATATTCTTGTAATATCATTGTTACTTAATATTTTTATTTAATAGAAGAGAGAAATGTGAAAAACAAGCTAAGAAGCCCTTGAATCACATCATGTGTCGCCTATTATTTTTATTTATTAGATAGTATAGAAATATAGATATTTTAAGTAAGATAATTGAAGTAAATTATACAAAAAGCACAAATTATTAAGTAACCTTAGTAATTTACATAAATATTAGTCTTTAAGTACAAATTGACTGAAATACCCTTCTCACTGATAGAAACATCCATTATGTTAAGAAGACGAAAATAGTTAAAATTTTAAAACCTAAAATTTTAAATTTGGACTCAACTAATTAATATGACCAGAACTCAAAAGACAAAAACGAGTCACTAAAGCTCTATTGGTGAAATAATTGATATGTAACTAAAACCATATACTTAAGTCACAAGACGCTAACCTGATCACGGCCAATCCAGTAATCCTGAAATTGTTGTTTCACCTCCGAATGCATACCCGCGACATAATTCTTAACCGCATGCGCTCTCAAGAACGGCGGCAACAACTGGCGAACATAGGCGGATTCCGCGGTAACAGACCTGTCATGAGATTTCTTGATAATACTCTTCACGGAACTTGGCCACCATGCTTCAACATGCTTATTTTCATTACCGAACAAGAACTTATTCCCTTCTGGGCCGCACAAAAACACCATTTTTTCACCAAGAATCGATGTTTTGAAAACATCCCCAAAGAGTTTTCGTCTTTGCATGACAAACTTCTCGTTGGTGCCACCGCGGAGATTTTTGAAGTAATCTATGTTTTCTCCTATCAGGAGTGGCCAGCCATAGCTTCCGGGAATGCTTGTTTTTTGGGTGAAAATATGGCGTAGAATGAAGATGGTGATGATGGCCAAAAGTGTTGAAGAAAGTAGAAATAGGGTGTCCATTGTTGAGGAAGAATAGATGGGGTGTTTGTGGCTCTTGGTTGGTGAGTTTGTGTCTGCATTAGTTGGATGAGTGTGTGTGTATATATAGTATGTAACAGGAGGGAATTTGGAAGTATGGGTATCGGTTTGTGTTACGGTACTCACACTTTAACTCAAAGAGAAAAAAAAAGTAATAATAATAATTATAGCCATGATATGCCAAAAAAAAGCTATTGGCATGTGTTTTATATTGATTGAGAACCAGAAAAACGAATATTAGTATCGAAGTTGTTCGATCGGATTTGGAATTAGTTTTGGTTCACTAGCTTAACCACACAGTGCCGAGACTTTTATAGCATACAATACCAAAAACACTCTATTTCAAATACCACTACATTATCAACAAAATTTATACCGGAACATCATGAAAATCTATTGAGCACGCTCGGCTATTTGAGAAAGTTAACCAACGCAAATTATTAGAGAAAAATTAAAATAAATGAATGAGAAAGTTAATTAACGCAAATTATTAGAGAAAAATTAAAATAAATGGAATTTAAGTAGGTTAAAGAAAGTATGTTATATATAGTATAAAATGTGAAATAAAACCATAAAAAATATTAGTGTCAGTTATATATTACAACACGTACAAAAAAGTAATACGTGGCTGAACATATTACAAAAATTTTTGGAGCTTTTTTTCAACTAAAATTAATAATGTGAATTACAAAGGGTTAGCATATAAAGTCTTCAAAAATAAGTCGTAAAGAAAGGTATCAAACAAATTCCGATTAATCCTATTAAAGCGGCATTAGAACTATATCATCAAACTTTACAATATGCGATCTTAGGTTTTCGTTTTTGGATGTTTAGCTTGTAGATTATAGAATTTTGTTTAAAAATTGTGTATTTTTATTTATCCTTGTATCGTATATTTACGTCATTATGTCTTTTTTTCTCTCGACATTGTATTCTATTTTTCGGCATTGTTTTATATTTTGCTCGACATTGTGTTACGTTTTACAATCCATTATGTGTTTGTACACTTCTTATTCTTTCCTTTGTAAGATATGTTTTACTAGTTGTTAGCGAATTTTTTTTCTATAATGTCAGTTTTTTTGGTGCTCGAATGGCTAACAACCCGGTGTTAAAACTTTCGGTTCGGTCGGCTTGGTTAGTTTGTCGCTTGCTTGGTCATTGGATTGATTAGTTGTCCTATTTTTTTCTATTTTATGTTAACAACCGGGTAATGAGTTATTGAGTAATAAACAAAAATGAGCCTTTTTTAGTCCGTAAAAATAAGCTTTATTTGAAATAGTAAGAATTCAACGTATTTAATAAACTATAATTTTATTTGGTATGTGTTTATATAGTTCTATAATTTAGTAAAAAAAACATCTACATATTCCGTCCCTCTTTTGTCCATTCTTTGGCTGGTGCATACCGCGCACACATGAATCGGCTTCTGACAAGAGTGGAACTTAACATAAGACATCTACATATTCCGTCCATCTTCTGTCCGTTCTGTGGTGAAAAGGAGTCATTGAACATTTGTTCACAGGTTGTATCTCTTCTACAATTGTGTGGGAAAAGGTATCCACGAGGTGTAAATCAATCCGATTTACGCCTTTGGTGTGAACGATCTTTTCAGCCTTCATCAGTCTACACATGGCTCGAGGAAAGAAAGAAGATAGTCCAGTATGTCATTATCCTCTCTTGTTGAGCTATCTGGAAAAAGCGTAATGAAATCATCTTCGCGAATGGGAGCACAGATTCAGGGAAAATATTACAAAATATCAAGACAATGGGGTTCTTAGGCTAAACGGTATGGGGGCCAGCATGTGCCCGGCAAGGCCCGGCGCCGGTCCCCCACACCGCCCCCTTAGGCCCATCCCCGGTAAGTCCAGCCTCCCACTGCCGCTGATGCCGTGCCTCACCCCCTTGCACACACCTATGTAGGAACTAGGTTCACTTTTTATATTATATTGCAAAATATATTAACGAGACTCTCGTTATTCATAGGAAATATGATAGTACAATCCGGTTACAAAACTATATGAAAATAGATGAAATACAAATACATTGTACCAATCTTGATTTAAGTAGACGTCTTTGGAAAACTTCAACCGCACCTTCTTGTTTGAAACTCTGCTACAAAACAAAAAAAATTGTTGACGGTTTTGGTTGAGCCACGTGTTCAACACGCTTCCCTTAAAACAGATTTCGCGCCTCTACTAAAGACGACGCGATTGTTTCCCAGGGTACAACAGCCGAAGCAGTATGTACTGCCGGAGATGGCCACGCGCCCGAGGTTACACCGGATAAAATTATAGTGTTAGAACTCGTGGAAAATTATGATACGAAGGCTATGAAATCGTATAGAGAAACATATCTTTCTAAGTACCCAACAAATGGGTCTTAAAGTGTTTCATCTTTTCTAAGAACTCTCCATGTATTCATGAATTTTTCTTATATGATTTCTCTTGTATTTCTCTAGTGTACTTTTCATATGAGACACCATGTTCTAAATATCCAAGAGTCTTTTATAGAGTTAAGAGTCTCAATAATTATGTACTTAAACTCTAATAAAACTCATCAAATGTCATCAAGAGTTTCACCATATGAAGAGTTAAGAGTCATCATAATCATAGACTTAAACTCTATTAAAACTCATAAAATGTCATCATTAAAACTCTACTTAAGAGTTTTACCATATGAAGAGTTTACCTAGTAATTATAATTTCACTTAATTATAAATTAACTAGATATCCATTCACTAATTTTCCAACAATCCCCCACATGAATAGAGATCGTTCAAAACACTAAAATTTTCAATGGAACCTCGACAGTTGAGTTTTGCATACGATAGGTAGGTGTTACCCTTTGAACCTTCGCTCATGAAATGCACTTAGCCCACTAGCTCTGAGTAGATCTCGATGTCTTTGAACTCGTCTGTTGTTTGTGTAGACGACAATACACTTCACACAAGACTCTCCCTACCCGGTTCATCTCCTCATAGTCGTGTCCAATAATGGTTGTGAAACACTTTCCTGGTTCTGCGAGAGCTCTAGGAATTGTGCCCTCAATTCCATTCGAAGCGACCACACTTCTCTCTAACATAGGTGATTCTCCTTAGATCATTAAAAGCATTGTGGTTATCGTGATTTATCCAAATCATTTACCACATATTATGCTTAGCCTTACTCTTTGTCACTGAATATCATAGGAATAGACTAGGACGTATTTAAACACCCTTTTATACTTTGGGAGTATGTATAACCATATATAATAGCTTATGCATATTATTTATGCCCCCACAGTGACTACCCTTAGGCATATGAGTTAGTTGTCCTATTGAACTTAGATCTTGGGATCTCCAGTCAACTAAATTAGGTGTCCTTCACATACCCTTTTTTTCCATGGGCTTCAGTCTCATTCCACAACTTAATCTCTAATAAACCCTCAGGTTGTTGGATCCATAACATTAACAAATAACTTTGGATATTTGAGATCAGTTGTCATGATGTGTTCTAAACTCGTAAGTTAATTTTGCCTATTGTCAACTTCTAAGACTATAACCTCAGTGGCCATCTGAATCTGGTTATATCATATGTCTTTGTAAGATACACGTATCATTTAAGGCAAAAACATCTCCATTATGCACTACGACCTTGTCCTCCACTTAGTCGTCTGTTTGCAATGTTAGATTGGATTACAAAATCCTTATTTCCAAACTTTTATGATACAAATGCAAGACACCCCCACATTTAAGTGTTATAGGATCTCATCCAGATGGGGTAATGAAAACCATTTTTACACACCCTTATAGGGTTGTTTCTAAATTGATCCTCCCCACATTTCTTTCCATTTGATCAACATTTTCGTAACTTCACTTATGACGACATTTATACACATATGATTGAATAAGATCAACCTCATTGTATCAGTGAATTCAACTCATATTGCATTAGCTTACATAAGCTTCCTAGTTGACCAAAGCAACACATACCATTGTCATAAGTTTGTCACAAACTTAGAATAATTCTAATTCAACATCTTGAATAAGCTTAGACAATGAGTTCTCCTCATTAGCTTTTCGAACAAACTCTTCAAAAGTTACATGTTTTTTTTTCTTATAATGAATGAAAATTCTTCCTCAACTTTTTCCATCACACAAATTCTTATTGTGTTCATACACATTTGAATGTTTAGAGTTAATTAGTCTCAGTCAAGACCCATAATTAACCAAGTACTAGTCTAGCATGCTTTAGACTACATACTTTAGCATGTGAACAGAAGATGCATCATTCTGATTCTTCACAGCCCCAATGATATCATAATACCACTTTGCAACATTCATCCCTTGTTAAGACAAAATAATGAGACTTATTCATAATCCTAAAATATCAATATTTAGGAAAGCCTCACAAATTATTGTATATAGCACATAGCTAAAATTTATCATTCAATTAAGAAACATAACTTGTTTACCTTTGATCTTCAACGTTTTACCATTGACTCATAAGGACTTAAACATAAGTCTTAATCCAAGTCACTTGGCGAACACATTCATCACCGACAAGATGAATGTTCCTCATCTACAATCACTATTATGTGTGAGATAAAGTCAACTAGATCAACACTCAACAACATGGCATTCATAATTTTGCCATAAGTGATTTGTACACATCTATATTGTTATTCATTAGGAGATATGTATATTTAGGATTCACGAATATAAAATCTCCATATAGTTCTAACAATAATCAAGTGGTAGACGCATCTACGAATAGATCACTTGGAACAAATCTCGCAAGATTTATCAAAGGTATACAATAACATATAGTACTTTTTCTTTCATATGTTAGAATTCACACTTGTGAATTTTCCAATGACTTCTTACGAAGTACTTCAACATGAATCTCGTTTATGTATTTCATCTCAATACACTCATTACTCACTCGTGATGTGGTTACACATTTGATGTCTCGTCTTTGACTTTTAGTCAATGCAACAACTCTCAAGTTGTTTATGTCCAAATATTTTCATCTACTATTCGTTTAAAACCATATTCTTTTAGACAATGTATAGTTGACGTTATAATTACTTTCCACAAAAATAATTTATACGTCACAAACATTAGTGATTTATTCTTTGTAAAAATTGCATGTGTAATCCAAAGATATTGAACACAACAATAAAATACATTGGAAACTAAATCATAAGTGTCACACACTTTGAAATTTAAACGGAAGCATAGACGATATGTAGACATCAAATATCAAAGTGCTTTTAACTTCAACACTTTATATTCTGACCGAAATATTCTCAACGATATCGTCCCATGGCATGTCTTGAGGTACTCCCTCAATAAGACTCCATGCACTTGTAAGTACAAGTTCCCCGTTTCATCTTGAAACTTTAAACTTGGACAAGTTTACTCAAAACAACACCAAGTTGTTACAAAGGCTACATTTAAGTAGTAAACTTGAACAATTAAATTTATTCACAACAACACCAAGTTGTTTTCCACCAAATAATATCCACGAGAACGAACCTTACATAAAATGTTTTCCAAGGATAAGTTTATAAAATAAACCATTTCTCATCATTTTTAATGCACACATAGGCAATTAAAACCATTTCTCATTCATTATGGCTTATACAATGTACAATCTCTAACATTGTATTTGTGATACACGTTTTCTAACACACGTGTTAGAAAATTGAAGTCATTATATATATATAAACATGACCATTTGGATTTACAAATCACAAATTAAAGTTGGTGATGAATCTCACACAACTACACCATCACTTTTTGGTGATTTAATTCTTGTATTCTTACTCTTGTAGTATTCCAATCTCATCAAGTTAGGCACATAGCCTACTTTTAATACAAGAGACATGGGGTGGAGAAAAGTCTCACTCAATTAGAGATTTTATTAGAGACATAACTTCTAACAAAACTAATTAATTAACATAAAACTTTACTTAAGAGTTTATCTTCCATACTCAATTAGAGTTTTTATTAGAGACATAAACTTTAATAAAAACTAATAAATTGATATAAAACTCTACTTTAGAGTTAATCTTCCATACTCAATTAAATATTTTATTAGAGACATAAACTCTAATAAAAACTAGTAAATTAACAGAAAACTCTACTTAAGAGTTTATCTTCCAAATGAAGAGTCTAGTAAATGATTTTAATTTCATTAAATTCATATAAATACCACACCATCACTTTATGGTAATTTAATTCTTGAAGTCAATCAAACATCAACTTCAATGTTTGACCTTTTATTTGTAAACCATACAAAGCATTATATTTATTAAAATCAATGCCACAACATATTACTTATATAAAATGTTTACATAAAACATTTCAAATCATTTGTGTTTTAAGCATTTTTAACAATTATGTTAAAACAAAAGAAATTCTAACGCGCACGTTAGAAATATTAACATTTCCACAAAATGTTAATTCGACTTGCTATAAACAGATATATGGTTCAAATAAATAAGTCATTTCCAATACACACGTTAGAAATAAACAATTAAAAAATTGCTTCCAAACTAACGTTTCCCATGAACGTTTCTAACACACATGTTAGAAGACAAATGATTACAAAAATCATTATAAGTCTTATTTGTTCATATCAATCCATGGGTGGATGAAGAGTCTACTTTAAATAAAGACTTAAATGGAGACATAAAACTCCAATCAAGTAACATAAAACTCTTATTTAAAGACATGAAAATTCTACTCAAGAGAATTTAACGTTTACAAAAAACGTATGGTTTACACCCATAATTTCGGTCTAACACACAAGTTAGAGAAATTTAACGTTTACAAAAAACATATGGTTTACGTAATAAACTCATTCTAACACAAAGGTTAGAAAAAATTAACGATTTCAAAATCGTTTCAAAACCAAACGATTGAACCAAAACTATTCGTTTTGTACCACGATATAGGATTTACGATTGTACCACAATTTCAATAAATCCAAACACACCAAGTTGTACTACATACATATTTCCAAAAGAAAATACTTATAAGATCATAATCTCTAAAAATATTGTTTATAATAAATTCTTTTGTGAACCCAAAATTCTTATAAAATTTTAAGATTGTAGCAACAATCTCACGAAATTTGTTTTAAGTTTGTAGGAACTAGGTTTACTTTTTATATTATATTGCAAAATATATAATAACGAGACTCTCGTTATTCATAAGAAATATGATAGTACAATCCGGTTACAAAACTATATGAAAATAAATGAAATACAAATACATTGTACCAATCTTGATTTAAGTAGACGTCTTTGGAAAACTTCAACCGCACCTTCTTGTTCGAAACTCTGCTACAAAACAAACAAAAATTGTTGGCGGTTTTGGTTGAGGCACGTGTTCAACACGCTTCCTTTAAAACAGATTCCGCGCCTCTACTAAAGACGACGCGATTGTTTCCCAGGGTACAACAGTCGAAGCAGTATGTACTGCCGGAGATGGCCACGCGCCTGAGGTTACACCGGATAAAATTATAGTGTTAGAACTCGTGGAAAATTATGATACGAAGGCGATGAAATCGTATAGAGAAACATATCTCTCTAAGTACCCAACAAATGGGTCTTAAAGTGTTTCATCTTTTCTAAGAACTCTCCATGTATTCATGAATTTTTCTTGTATGATTTCTCTTGTATTTCTCTAGTGTACTTTTCATATGAGACACCATGTTCTAAATATCCAAGAGTCTTTTATAGAGTTAAGAGTCTCAATAATTATGTACTTAAACTCTAATAAAACTCATCAAATGTCATCAAAAGTTTCACCATATAAAGAGTTAAGAGTCATCATAATCATAGACTTAAACTCTATTAAAACTCATAAAATGTCATTATTAAAACCCTACTTAAGAGTTTTACCATACGAAGAGTTGACCTAATAATTATAATTTCACTTAATTATAAATTAATTAGATATTCATTCACTAATTTTCCAACCTATACATACATACATACATACATACATATAAAGGGGTTCATCCCCCAGCCCTTAGGTCCATCTCTTTTAGGCTTATCCTTACACCCGTTTACGTAACAGTCCACGTGACGACCCATTCTCATGAGGATGACCCTAACCATACCCACTAGCCTTATAGTTAAATAACCTTAGATTGGGAAAACATGGTGTAACTTTAGTTTCTTGTAATTTATTTTCCTACAGGCTCCTTGCTAGTATTAATGAAATCAGCCTTTAGAAAAAAAGAAAAAAAAATGTAAAAAACATAGATTACTTTTTCAAAAAACAACCATTGGAGATTGGGCAATGGGGTCAACCATTTTTATAAAACCAACAGGGTCGGTCAATGAATAAAGTTATGATCCGTTCGAAATTTTGGTGTTATCCGCTCTAGATGAATTGCGAAGAGAGTTGTATGGGCTCACTTGACATGAACACCTATAGCTGTATAGGCCAGCTCCGCCAGTGGTTTTATGTTATTTTATTATTATTATTATTTTATTTTTTAGAGAAAAAGACACATTATTTGGATATAAACGGTAAAAATAATAAAAAGGACCAGAAGGGCGATAAGCATGGCAAATGATGTCTCTCAAATAAACGTGTTTGTCGAATAAGGTGTGCCCATATGAAACATGTGCAATTTGCTGTCGCATCATGTAATTTTGATTTTCTTTGGTTGATATTTAATTTCTTTTAAAAATTAACAGCACAGAGTTTGATTAAGTTTCTTTTGAATACATCTCTATTAATTGCCACAAAAAAAAAAGAAAAAAAAGGAAAACATTGCAAAAAAAAGGAAAACAGTTTTCTTATACAATTTTGTAAGTTTGATCTATGCTCTTTTACAGAAGAAAAAAACACAGAGTTTGTTTAATTTTCTTTTGAATTTATGTGTTTTTACGTCTCAAAAAAGGGCTTAGCTTCAGTGAAAGAGATTAGGCCTCTGGCGGCCAGTGGTCCATATTTATTAAGATTAGTAAATATCGTAAAGGCAGATGTAGTAGGGGTTGCAAACCGGATGGTACACGACTTGGTTTTGGAAGATATGGCACTAAAAGTTGTAGAGCTGGTCGTCTTTCATATCGAGCCATTGAAGTAGCGCGTCGAGCTAGAATTGCGCAATTCCTGTTGGAAATTTAGTGAAAATAGCATTTTTCACAAATATAGGAAATGGGTATTTCCTAATTTTGGACGATAAATAAATATTATAAACTGAGGTTTATATAGATATTTATTTCCGGGTTTGTGTTCTATGTTGGAAGAGCTTCGCAACGAACTAAACCACGTCCAAAACGGAGCTAAGATGAATGAGATATCGATGCTCAAAGTTTGGTGTTTGAAACATTAAATGCTGAAATAAATGGGAAAGTAGCATCTTGTCCCACATAGGAGGAGTGATGAAACTTAAATGGTTATTTAAGTGGGAACACTCCTTCCTTATTGTTTCTTGGAAGCACACACCTAACTCGCACTCACACACGTGCGTGGCGTGGGCGATATGCGCAATGTGGCGCTTTGATGGCGCACTTCGCACGCCCGCGATCCGCTTGAGAGCCGCCTTTGTATCTTTTACCGCGCGGGCGTGGCTCAGCAAAGGCTTCAAGGACCAGGTGGCGCAGACCCTAGAAGGAAACGTGGCAAGGGGCGCGCACGTCAGGCATCTGCTAGTATGGCGTGACCAGATGGGTTCCCTGGTGACGTGGCGTGTGCGCGCAAGACTGGCGCACCAGTAGGCTCGCGCAAGGATGTGAGCCATACTTGCGCACGTGCAACAGGACTGTGGAGCAAGGATGCTCGCGCAAGGGGTTGCGCACCAGTAAGCTCGCGCAGGGTTGTGAGGCACATTGGCGCGCGCACCAGCAGGCTGGCGTATGGATGCGCGCGCGACCTGCTGCTTCCAGAGTTAATGACAGATCAGTTACACTTCAGCAGTTGAAACAGACGAGTCAAGGGTCTTGACCAGGAATGTAACTGACGAATTAAAGTGCATTAAAGACGTTTAATGCAATTTAATTCGTTAAGTTAATTTCTTTTGACTGTTTCAACCCAGATGCAGTATAAATACAGCATCACCTCAACACCATAAGACACACCGAAACACCAACGAATTCTCTACAGAAAATTCATCTTCTTCTCCTTTCTTGCAGCAAGGTACACCTTCGGGTTGTTGACATCTCCGGCAGTGCAACTACTTGGACTGTTATATCCTGGAAACAAACTAGTTCTCCTGGGAGACTCGAAATTTGTTTTAAGGGATCCGTGTCTAACACGATCCTCAGCCAAGAGCTTACTTTTCTGTTTGAATTTTGTTCTTGTATTTCGATTATTTCAGTTGTAAAGTATTGTAATTTACAGCTTTATTTATTTCCGTATTGTAATTCGAATTTATAAAAGTTTTTATTTATTTTATGCGAACGGATTCCTACAATTCCATCGTACTATGAGCGGACAATTCCTGTAGTCGTAGTCTTTTAGCTTATATAGTCGTCGGCCTTCCTACACGCACGCGCCCCGCCGCCAGAATGCCTAGAGATCGGAGAAGACGTTCCACAACTGCTTGTGAGCTAGACTTGCCTGTCTGATCACCTTATGAGAGAATCAATGAGTCGCTTCTACAGTCTACGACTAAAGAAGAATCGAGAGCTGGTATCCGGTTCCTCCGTATGGGGCCACCGTCGCTTTTCGATCCACACACATTTTAAATGTATTCGGTTTTCAATCAAATTTATATCGAGATACAAATAAAAATAAATATAAAAGATTATGTTTTTTTATTTTTTAACTACTAAGATATATTATAAAAATTAATTATATGCTAAATAAAATAATTAAAAAGAAAAAGGAATCCAAAAAGACTAACCCTTAGTATGATGCATCAAGTTGTGCCATAAATATATAAATTATGTTTTTTTTTCCTTACAAGTTATGTTTTTTTTTTCTTTTCAAATGTTTTATTTAACATGTAATATAAACTTTTTTTCTAATAACTTGTAATATATATATATATATATATATGTGTGTGTGTGTGTGTTTTTAAATAAAAACTCAATCATGTTATAATATAACAAGAACTAACACAAGATTAGTACTAAATTTTGAAAACTTTAGAAAGATTGTAAGAGTAAGAAATAGAGAAATTTATAGCTTATGAAAGTGTATACATGAGGTGTATTTTCTCTTCTATGTTGAGCTAGTATCTATACAAAAAGATTAATTATTTGGTAGACAAGTAGTATGCTACATTATCTATAAGTTTGACAAAGGGGATCATCCACTTGCTTGGTAGATCTAGAGGTAAATCTTGATCTTCATGGTAAACTTTATATAATATTCATAACAATATAATATTTATAACACTCCTCCTTGGAAGACATTTTGCAAACTTCGAGGTCTTTAAGTATTGCCTCATTAAAACCCGATAAAAGAAAACCTAGTGGGAAAAGACCTTAGCTAAGGGAAAAGGAGTGTAGTCTATAGCTCCCCCTCAAGTTGCAATTTGTAAGGCATCACGTTCTGTCGTACGTGACGCATGCTAATGTCATGAACGTATTTCCTGAAAGTTGCAGTAGGTATTGCTTTTGTGACAATATCAGCTGAATTGTTATTGGATTGGACATATCGCATCCCCGACTTGATTGTATTTAATAAGGTCCTAAGTATATGCAAAGAATCTTGGTGGTATATGTTTTGTTCTGTCACTTTTGATATACCCTTCTTTCATCTGAGAGACACAAGCTGGATTATCTTCGTGGATAGGAGTTGGATTTCGATTTTTCTCAAGCTAATAAGAAGTCAATATGTGTTGTGACTTAGATCTTAGCCATACACATTCTCTTCAAGCTTCATGTAATGCAATGACTTCGGCATGGTTTGAGGATGTTGCGACAAGTGTTTGTTTATGAGAACACCATGTAATCGCAGTTCCTCCATTCATATATACATATCCAGTTTGAGATTTTTGCTTTATGTGGTTCAGATAAATAACCTGCATCTGCATAACCAACTAACTCTTCTTTGAATTGCTAAGATAAAACAAGCCTAAATCAACAGTACCTCGAAGATATCGAAAAAATATGTTTAATACTATTCAAGTTCCTTTAAGTATGAGTTTAACTAAATCTTGCTAACAAGTTAACTACAAAAGAAAATTCAGGTCTCGTACAATTCGTAAGATACATAAGTGCTCCAATTGCACTGAGGTGAGGTATCTGGGTCAAGAATTTCTTAAGTGTCCTCACAAGGACGAAATGGGTCATTGTCGACATTAAGTGATCTAAGGACCATTAGAGTGCTTAAAGGATTTGCCTTCTCCATACTGAAACATTTCAACAGCTTTTCAGTATAATTCGTTTGATGCACAAGTATCAATTGCTCAATCTATAAACCAAGACAATATTTGGTTTTTCCAAGGTCTTTCTTTAAAAGAATAATTACTTCATAGATTTCTTTTTGCGTCTCAATTATATTTAGATCATCAACATATACAACTATGATTACATATCCTCATGTTGTCTTCTTAATAAAGACACATGGACATATAAGATTATTTGTAAAGCCTTTACTTACCAAACAATTGTACCACTTCCTTCTAGATTGTTTCAACCCATATAAAGATCTTTGCAATTTGATCGAATAAATTTCTTTGGGTTTTCAACTTAACACTTCAAGGAGTTTAAATCCTTTGGGATTTTCATATAGATGTCATTATCAAGTGATCCATACAAGTAAGTTGTAACGACATCCATAAGATGCATTTCTAAATTTTTAGAAACTGCTAAGTTGATTAAATATCTTAAGGTTATTGCATCCATAATGGGAGAATATGTTTCTTCATAATCAATCCCTGGCCTTTGTGAAAAACCTTGAACTACAAGTCTCACTTTATATCTTGTAACTTAATTTTTCTCATTTCGTTTTCGTACAAAAACCCATTTATACCTTACAGGCTTTATAGTTTTAGGTGTAATAGCAATAAATCTAAAAACCATTCGATTGTTAAGTGAATCTAATTCAACTTGCATAGCTCCGTTCCATTTATCCCAGTCATGTCTATTTTGACAATCATTGACACATTTTGGTTGAGGGTCTGTCACTTGCTATAGAATAAGAACATATCCTATCAATATTTTCCATTTCACATCAGTTCCATATGATATGTGTATGACCACAGTTAATTAATTGTTAGTATCATCTACATATTCCTCATGAGAGGTTTTGGTATTCACTGGTTCATCAAGATCATTCTCTTTATGGTCAACTTCCTTTACAAGTGTTTTTCTTTTTCGAGGATTCTTATCATTCGAACTGATTGGCCTTCGACAATTCAAATGTTTATGGGATTCATGAGTTATCTTATTATCTATTGGCTTACTTGGGATCTTAACTCGAGTTGGCGCATTAGCAGCTTTGTATATGAGATTTAGTAACTCCGTTTGTATCAGTAAAAGGCATCAGGCAATTGAAGGCAGACACCATGAGACATGTAATAATCATTAATAGCATGTGATGTAAATTCACCAGCATTATCAAGTCTCACCCTTTTGACAGTGTAATCAGGGAAATGTGCTCGTAATTTGATAATTTGAGCAAGAAATTTTGCAAAGGAAACATTACGAGTTGATAATAAAGAGACATGAGACCATCAGCTAGATGCGTCTATTAGGACCATGAAATATCTAAACGGTCCACATAATGGATAAATTAGTCCACATATATCACCTTGAATTCTTTCAAGAAACATGGCTGATTCCTTTTCAACCTTTAAGGACGAAGGCCTTGTAATTAATTTTCCAAGTGAGCAAGATGTACATAAGGCATTATATCTGATTTGGGGATCTTTTGATATTTCAATGGATATCCATGTGTGTTTTCAATTATTCTTTTCGTCATTGTAGATCCTAGATGGCCTAATATACATGCCATAAGTTAAATGTCTCATGTTCAGAAAAATTTTATGTTACTGCTTGAGGCACATTAATGAAGGTATAATGCAAACCAGAGTGGAGCATTGGTTATTTTTCCAATATGTGGTCTTTGCTCAGGATGTGCAAATATTTTTTATTATTAATAGTCCTTGACTAAGTATTACTTCCGTTAAGATATATGTTTTTGAAACTCAATAAGTTTCTCGTTGATTTTGAGGAAAAGAAAGCATTATGTATTAAGAGCTTTGTAACGTTTGATAATATTAAATTAGATTTTCCAACTGCTTCTATCAAGTCTATAGGACCCGATATTGTATCAGCGGTTCCTTTTGTTGGTTTTAACCCATAAAAATATTTCTTAAATTTTAGTATAGTGTGTGTGGCTCCACTTTCCAGTATACATATATCTGTATCTTTCGTTTGATCTTGTGCTCCAGTGATATTCATTTTAATCTTGAAAATTGCATATAATTATTATGGTCTAGCATATTTGTTTTAAAGTTCCATAACATTGGTAAAGTCGGCGGCATTAAGCTCGACGTTGATATCATCAAGATTATCCACATGGTTCACTTCGTTCACTTTTCTTTTCTTTTGAGAGAGGCTTGGTAAGTTCACATAGATGTGAATGCGTACGACAAGCCTTTGACCGATGGATTGCACTTCCACATCTGAAACAAGAAGTGCTATTGTTTTTGGGTCTACTAGCTTCATTCCTTTTGTTATACTGGTTGGAGTTGGTATTTTGTGGAGTGTGGTAATTAGTGCTTCTTTGATTTCGACCATGACCACGACCGCGACCACAACCATGGGAATTACCTCGGTAATAAGAGCATTTTCTTCTAGAATGCTAGTGATCCTGTGGGACGATCTTGATGATCTTTCATTAATAGCTCTTTTTTTCTCTGTTACGAGGAGAAATGAATTTAAATTCGAATATATTTGAAACTTTTGCAGCCAATATTGTTGTTGCAAGTTTATATTTGATGTATAAAATGCGGAGAAAGTTTTCTACAACATATTTTCCTCAGTAACAGTTTGTCCACCGAATCGGAGCATTGAGCATATTCTGAACAAAGCAGAGGTGTACTCATTCAATTTTTTGAAATCTTGGAACCTGAGATTGTTCCATTCATCTCTAGAAGTGGGAAGTAAAACTTCCCTTTGGTGATCAAATATTCCTTTCAAATCTTTCCACAAAACGTATAGATCCTCACAATTTGAATATTCAAATTGTAACATCTCATCAATGTGTTTGTGGAGGAAGATATTGGCTTTTGACTGTCTTGAGCGGTGCAATCATTCCCCTCCGTTATCGTTTCCAAAAACCAATTGATTTGAGAGGTCGCTTAACATGTGCCGTCCACGGCATATAATTTTCTCCCGTAATATTAAGAGCCGAGAATTCAATTTTTGCGATGTTTGTCATTTTGTTGCTAAACAAGAATAAGATAAATATTAAAAACTAAATACTTATTAAATAGGAAGTCAATTCCTATTTTCTTGTCCCTTTTACTACATGGGATGATGTAATTTACGTCCCCCTCTGAAGTTCTCTTCTTTGCTCTCTATTTCACGTAGCCTATTATGTCCCTCATTTTCGGCATATGATGTAAATTACGTCCTCGGGGACATAATTTACGCCCCCCTTGGTTTTTCTCTTCCTTGCATCGTACTAGCTTCCATTATACTTCGACAACAATCATGTTCTAACTCTTGTAAAGCTCCTGAAAAAAGTATCCTTTAAGTTCTGGGTACCTACAATCCATATCATCCTCAAAGTAAACCGTTTTTATACGAATAAACACTTAAGAGCACATATGTTAAAACCAAGTTAGACACACTCATATCAGTTTGGCCGATCATTCTGAATGGCAGAGGAGTCGAATTGATCATACCATTTGTAACATATGGTCTCTCGTAGCACCTATATTATCCGTTTTGTCCATGAAAAGCTAATGGGTATTTTTTTGGTTGCCCTGGTAAACTTCCTAAAAGATCACACATCCTTTTGGTAGAGACTTCCCAGAAGATCACACTTCCTTGTACTACTTCCATCTGAACATTCTTAACTATGGGGTTCTCTCATCCAGAACATTAAGCCCAAAACGCATCGGTAATATCTGAGGCGGGACATTTCTTATGAACCAAGTATCTCTTATGTTAACGGCTAATGTGGAATTTGCCTAAGGCGTTGCATCGAGTGAATGCAAGCTCATTTTAGTAGACAAATCCACTTAGGTCTTGAGTCAAACAAAATTAAATATAATATATCTCTTAATTTATAAATAAAGAGGAAATTAGTAAATATATTATCTTTAAAAACTTATAACAAAACATTTTTTTACGTATAAGATATTATTTATGAAAAATAAAAATACATTAGGTTAGTTCTAAAATGGGTTTGATTGTTTATACACATACATATAGACACACTGTATATTAAAATACTTGATCTGTCAACACCAACTTACAACTATGCATCTTTGTATCATGTGTAACTTAAAACTAGTCATCCTCAGGATCAGCAGAAAAGTCAGGTTCTTCTGGTTTCTGTAGCTTGATCAATTCAACATCTTTCATTTTCAAGATTCCACGCCTCGTGTTTGTAGCAAATCTTGAAGCTAACATTGTGACATTAAGCGAACTCGGACTGGATGATGATGCATTGTCAAGATGTTCAGTTTCATGATCATGATGCGATGATTCACTCATGCTAAGGCTCCATTGCATTCTTCTCTTCTTAGCACGTCGCCAAGCCGCCTGAATAAAAAACGCAGCCCATGTTCTCCAATGGTAGGAATAAAATCGGAACGTATGTTGAAGCTTTTTACTATGCAACCGTCTGAACTGTTTAGCAACTAATTTTAGATCCTCCGCGCTTAAAGCAAAAGCTTCAACTTCAGTTAATGCTTTAACTGTTCTTGTGGAAGATGGTAGATTAAGAGTGGATTTTGGTAGTAAGGCCCACTCGAGCAACTCTTCTCCACAAAAGTCACCGGACCTTAAAGTAATCGAGTTGTAAAAGCCCGTTCGACCTCCATTAGTGGTGGAACTATCGAGTCTTCCTCTGATGATAAAAAGCATCTCTGAAACCGGATCACCTTCTCGTACTATGTATGTGCCTTGAGTACTTAGTGATGACACTAAACGTGCACATATAGCATCCAGTAGTTGACGATCCATTTCAGAGAAAAATGGGACCTGAAAAGTAATAGGTAAGTTAAAATTTGTGGTACGGGTCAGAACAGATCGGGTGGATAACACGTTTGTCTGTTTTTTCAATGGTAGTTAGTTGTTCCGACCCGTTTAACTACTTTCACCTATTTACTTTTATTGTTATATTATTATCTTATTCGTTAGACATATAACATTGCGTAAATCAACCCATTGGTAAGTAATGGGCCAAAGTTGACACCTTCAAAAGCTCAAACTACTGATTCCGTCAATTCTACATTTTCTTCCTGTACAATTAGCTGAAAAATTTTAGGTAAAAGAAAATGGGTCAAACGGGTCGAAAGTCGTTTTAGTGTTTTTTAATGCGCACAACCCATAAAATTGTTGAACTCAAAAAAAAAATGTGACACAAAATTGTTTGCAAGAAATTCCCTGACCCAACTCGTTTTGCAACAACTAAATCCAACATATATTTATACAAGACAGATTCATATCTTACACGTCGAACAAGATCAAGACACAAGTGGCATTGAATGTCTCGTCGGAGATCTTTAGGCAAATTACATATAATAGATTCTTCATCAACACCATGAGTTGCAAGCCACTTGTACTGTACAAACTTACGAACGCGTTCTTGCAAATCACGAGGCAGTTGTCTATGTCTCATCCATGACTTTGTGTCTCGCCGTCTAAGCCTCCATTCCTCCAGCCTTGCAGTGATGGATTTTAGGTAGGTCTACAAGAATGTAAAAGGTGGTTAATCTAATTACAATGTGGTTATACAGTTACATTGAGAAATATTTGGAGCTCATGTTTTTTAACTATAAGATGATTTATATATGTTAGTATGATTTCGTGAACCCTTGAAGGCCACCTGCCCGGCATAAGGTGCGCTTTACCGAGTCGTTAGCAGGGGTCTTTTGGTCACCAAAAAAAGGGGAGAAAAACATTATGTGCATGTTACATACCTGCATATTTCCTATTAAATGGGAAAACAATACTAGTCCCACAACGGCGATGAGTATGGCAAACATTGTTTCTCCAATAAATGTGGTTGTCGACAAGGTCTGTCCATATGAGCTGCGTGTAGTAAAAAAAGAATGGTAAGACCATATTGCTAACATCTTAGATGAGTAAAAACTAGAACACCTAACTTAATTAGTTAATGGTCGAGCACTGAAAATGTCACCCATGAATACTTAAATGTTTACAACCGCTTAGACGGTTTACTTATGTTATCGTATTTTGAAGTTCAAAACTGGACAAAGGAAGTGTTGCAGGATCAACGCAGCCCGTTTTGACCCGCCTAAAATTTACATGCCGCCAAACCACCTATTTTGGCCACTATATTTTGTAGTTTTGTTGGATAATAAGCCGTTCAGGGCTCGGGTGTGTTGGGTTGGACGTGCTCGGGTGGACTCAAAAACACGTGTTATGTAATTCTTCTTATGCATAATTAGTGGAAAATTATTACTATTTAGTAAAAACTAAATGACTACGATAATGATCTTATTTATTGGATAAAGTAATGTCACTTTGTAAGAAGTTGTAAGATTAAAAATACACTTTGGGCAGCTTTCAACCCGTTTACTCTTTAGCGAGACTTTTCTGTTTGTTTTTTCTTTTGATCTGAGAAAGATAAAAACATAATCCAAATCAACCATTTAATAAGTAAATTAGCCAAAACTGCCACCTCTACTCGACTTTATGTAACTAAATTCTGTTATTTGAAGCGACAAGGTAGAGCGACACCTTAAGTTCTGTAGGCCCCAGCATAAGCAATAGCTGCACTTCTGAAAAAGATCGAAAGAAAAAACACCTTTTGCAACAGCATCTTCAAATAATCCATATTTAAAACTTGTAGTGTTGCTACAAATTTTAAAAAGTTGTGTACTATTGGCCCATGTCTTCCGTGCAGGGTCGTGTAGATCCTCACACTTCAAATAATGAGTTAAACATCTCATTGCGTTATGGCCATGTCTGCAAGTAGATGTCCAACATGTTGCAAGCCTTTCAATTGACAAAAAGTACCATAATGCTCCTACAAACTACATAACATACACACCATGAGTTAGCTAGATAAAGACTGCTAAAATAAAAACTTATGGAGGTTTTAAGGATTCAAAGATTAAAAACGAACACTTACGTGACTAGCTAAGATGTAAAACGCGAGATTATACGCAACCCCAGCCCAAACGGTTTTGGTGACGACTCCTGTAGTTTTTATAATTTGAGACCTTAAAGGAAAAATAAGATAAAGTCTTGGAATATATTGGAGGAGGACAATGAGTACTAAAGCATTGGTTGTGCAATCTTCATCTGGTGATCTAATAACTGGAAGAGTGAACCATAGGACAATCTGAGTGGAATTTAAAAACAACACAATGTTAGTTTAAACTTCTTATATCCATAAGCATGTGTCAGAAAACCTATATTTTAGTATGTGAGAAAGATGTGTTAAATAACATTTTTTTTTAATTTACTTTCCTTTAAAACTATAGAAGAAAAAAAAATAAACTTGGTGTATGTGCATGCATATCTAACGCGCCACATAAGGCCGCCCCTGTATGCAAACATATATATTGATTTGTTTTGGGTAGTAAACTCTTGTATATACTTAATGTTAGATCCAATGTAGAGGATAGTATGAATATGATCACCCAAGTGGCTGCAATAGAATTTTGAATTGTACTTTCTGTTGGGTTAATCTTGATGGGTTACGGGTCGAGTACGGGTTAGAAAATGGGTCGAATAATTAAACGGATCAGCTAGGTTTTATTTTAGTCACGTGGAGTTTGATGGAAGCCATGAATAAGTGTTAGTTGGGCTTGGTAATGGGTTGACCGAATTGCAAGGAAGTGGATGTTGGGAATTGTTGCTACAAAACAGGAGTTCGTGGGTTTTTATGCATGTGGCTTTATATGTATCTTTAATTATAAATAGAGAGTAGCTTAGGTTTTTATTTGTGTCAGTAGTTGTTTATTGAATATAAAGTTTCATAAACATATTTACGTGGGTGTGTGTTGTGATTGGGGCCTGAACCAACACTTTCCACTCCTCAGTTGATTCAAATAGCTAATTTCCATCCAAATGTGCCATGAAAATTTCAATAAATGTTTCTTGTTTGGCACATTTTAAGTTTTAAATTTACTGGATCTCTTGTATTGTAATAAGAAAGAGGGGTAACAAAAACTTCCAAGTATAGTACTTCATCATTTGTTGGAGGGTAGTTTAGACATGTAGCTGATAATTTAACACTTCTGTTAAGTAACAATAAGAAATGATTGGAAGTGTGTTTTAAAAGCGATTAGAAAGGTGTTTCGATGTGCACTTTGAAACTTTGTATATGATATTTAATGATAAGAACTACCCAGTTAGTGGTAACTACATGGTGATAGGATAGTGTTTGGATGTGTGTTATTTGAAGTTGTAATAATCCATATTCAGTTATTAGAGTGTGACAAATAATCAACTTGATACTAGTTGCACCAAAACTTAAAAAAAAAATATTTGCATACCCTTATATTATCTCTCGCTTTCTTAAGTGATTATTACAATTTCAAGAAGCGTAAGCACATTCAAACAGTATCTCTTGGGCCTTGTTTTCTTGGTAATCATGAAAACCCATGAGATCACCAACGTGCTTTTGAACGGAAAATCCCAAGGGCCCACCAATACCCTGTAAAGTGCATCTTGCGTTAAGCAAGTGACGTCGAAGGACTAATGGAAAACAGTGAAAGTTGGATTCAAACCCGAGACCTCTCAGGTGCTTACCACTATGCCACTCTCTTAAAGATTGTACTACTAATAATATGACTCTAGTTATCCATTATCACACAATCACTTTCGAAACGCACATCCAAACACAATGATTATGTAAAAACATGTCCACTTTCACGCGACCAATGAAGTATTTATTACTAGCAAAAAAAAAATTGGATGAACTTAAAAGAGGAGAAAACAAAGACATACCTGAGGTAAGGGCAATGTTGCAACAAGATCAATAAAGAAACTCGACTTCAAGTACCGACGTGCAATCTTCTTTGGATCCGTAACAAGTTCACCTCTACCCAACAATCTTGAACATGGTGAAATATAAGCAGTCCTGAACTTTATCACTATATGCAACATATAAAATACATCTGCAATAGTGCGCAGACATGTAACTAGAACCCCAACAACCAAATCAGGCCTCATGCACTGGATACTATCCACAGCTTCTACATAAGGAACATAAAAGAACAACGGGTCCACAAAAAGTGACACTAAACAAGAAACAAGAAAAATTCTATTCCATTTTAGAATAACTTCACTTCCAGGATCCAGAATCCTTTTTCCTTTTGACCCATTATTTTCATCTAGATCAATGTTGGATTCTTCTAATTTGACACCCACATGATTTGAACTTGGAATTGTTCTACCTTTACCAACATTATTCAATGGGACTGAAATCTTGTCTTCCGGCCGTTGGTTACCAAGAATGTGCAATGAACGGTCAGATTTTGACTTTCCATGTTCGCCGATGCGAAACCTGTAGGATTCATTTGAAGTTCAGCAACAAACATAACAAGTATAATCCCACTTATAGCAAAAGCTATCAGTAGGTTCTGGGGAGGGTGGGATGAGGGGCAAACCTTTCCTCTATCCCAAGAGACTGGGAGGGCAAAGGTTGCTCCCACTGAGACCTTTCCTCTATCCCAAAAGGATCTTCTTTTTTTAATAAAGTACAACAATATTAAATGATGTGACCAAGTAAAACTAAGTAAAAGTTTAGTAGTCCAGATGAAAGAGTACTAATAATGATAATAGTAAACGATTGCTAGCATTAGGTGGCAAGTAAACTATAATAGCAACAAACAAAAGAGAAAAGAGGCAAGAAAAAAGTATAGCTAATAGCATTCAAAATGGAGTCTCCATCTCCATCTTAAAATTTAGAGTGTTTCATCTATTGCTTTTTCATCAAAATCTCCATCTCTATCTCCAAAATTTAAAGGCCGAACCACAATATATCTCAATATATTCAATATTCACATCTCTGAAATTTAAATATTCCACCTCAAGCATTTTGGTGTGTACAAAGTATGGAAGAAAAAGAAAGAAATTATAGAAAGGAAAAACGAATATAGATATAGAGATGGAGAATGGGATATGAGAGGGTTTTAAAAAGTAAACAAAACTTAAAGATAAATTCAGAGAAAAGTGACTTACGGAGACCAAGATTCCAATGAGAATGCTCTAACTCCTTGAAAGTATCTATACACTGACCTAAAAAATCTATACGCTAAGAAAAACAAAACTAGTAAAATAAACGCTCACGCCTAAAAGCCATAACCCCTAGAAGTCCATAACCACTAAAAGTCCGTAACTTAAATCCTAATTCTTAAAGAACTCTTATCCCCGATCATGTCCTCGAGGTTTTAAAAATGTTTAATGGAGTTACAAAACATGAATGTAGAAATTAACCTGGTTTGTTTCTTTTGCTTGAAGTCCATGATGATGAATTGGAGCAAAGGTTTAGTTTTGGAGGGAAGATAGAACAATACCCAGATGGAAAGCATGCATTTTTCATCCACAAATATTTGTGGTTGTACTTGTGTTGGGTGAATATTTAAACCCTTTTTATTATGGATTTGGAAGGATGCATTTGTACATGAAGTGATCAATCATAATGCAAGAAAACCCGCGAGATTTTGGGAATTGGAAAGTGGACGTGAGTTGCAGAGAGAGAGGACTTTGAAAGAAATTGAAAGAGCTGAAAGTGAAAGAAATATTAGTTTTTGTCGCACTGTAGGTACTTTACTGTTTTAGACTTCTAGTCTACTGTTCTTTTTTGTATAACTTTGCTACAAAGTCAATTTCTTTGGTCCCTGTGGCCGGGCTAACGTTCTAGACTATAGCGTGTGGAGAATGATAGTCCTGATGATCTGCCATGTAGGTGTCAATATAAACGGTTGTGGGGATAAGTCTAAAAGGATGGCCATAAAATGTGGGGGGGTGAGCCTTTTTATTATATATATATTTATATATATATATATATACATATATAGAGTAAGTTTCATGCGAGAACCACCTTTATTGCAAAATAAAATCTAAAAAAATCAAAAAAACACTCAAAAATTTTTTTAATATTTTTTAATAAAAATCATTATATTTCGTTACAAAAAAAAAAAAAAATTCGAGTAACAGTTATCCATGCACATGTGCATATGTATCATAACTTCGACAAATTCATTAATACGTTATCACTAGTAGACAATTGCACTTTCATTTACAATACCATCCATAATACATTCAATTTTACATTAAATGCACATGTGCATCATTATGTATAACATTTATATACCGTGTTTTGATACAAAAAGTTTGTGATTTTGAATGATGAAGTAGGCTCATATATATGTTTTTTGGTTAGTTATATCTAGTGGTTGATGGGTTCATTATAGTTGTCACTTTATGATGTAATATGTTGATTGGATGGTACAAAACGGTATTGATATACATGTAATAAAGTGAAAATATTGGTATTGGTATTGTATTATAAATGGTAGGAGGTAATGGTATTGTATTGTGGATGGTAGGAGGTAATGAAAGTATATTATGGATGGCATGATAGATGAAAGAGAAAGCGTATTCAAAATAGTGTACCAAAAACACCTTATTTCATGTTGATACATATAGATGTACATGTGCATTTCTTATATTGGTAACGTAAAAAGTAGTGTATTACACATGGTAGTGTAAATGAAAGTACAATTGTCTAATGTTTGTAATGTATACAGAATTTGTCAAAGAAATGATGAAAATGCACATGTGCATGGTAGTGTATTATGGATTGTATGATAGATGAAAGAGAAAATGTATTCAAATTAGTGTACCAAAACACCTTATTTCATGTTGATATATATAAATGCACATGTGCATTGCTAATATTGGTAACGTAAAAAGTAGTGTGAGTGTAGATGAAAGTACAATTGTCTAATGTTTGTAATGTATTATGGAATTTGTCAAAAAAATGACGAAAATGCACATGTGCATGGATAGTTGGTACCCAAATTTTTTTTTGAAATTTTTTTTATTGTTGAGTAAATATAGCGACTTTTTCAAAAAAAATATTTAAAAAAACAAAAAAAATAATTTTGGTATTTTTTTTTTATTTTTTTAGGTATTACTGTTTGTGTTCACACTGGTTCTCGCGGTTCTCGCAATAAAGGGTGGTTCCTAACGGATCCTTGTCCTATATATATATATAGTTGTGTGCGTGTTGGATAAAGTTGCGACGGGGACGACCGGGGGGCGTGGTGGGTTATGGCCCGTCATTGCACCTGGATGCCCCGGGGACAGCTCCACACCAAAGAGGTATTTTGCAATAGGAGATCAATATCGAGATGAAAATCCAATCTTATTGAGAAAATCATAAAAACCCTTTGTAATAATTTTTTTATAAAAAGTTTGAGCATGTAAATAACATATTTTTAAGAGTTTTAAGCCAAAAAAAAAGTCAAAAAAGATCCAAGGAATTAACAAAAACTTAGGGAATGTGAAAACACTATATTTATTGTTACACTTGTTACGCAAGAATTTTATTTTTTTAAAAAAATCTCCAGCCCTTTTTTTTTGTTTAATAGATTTTCTGGCTTAAATATGTTACTCACATACCCTTTTTTATAAAAAAATTGCTACATAGGATTTTCACGTGTTTTCTTGATAAGAGTGAGTTCCTACCCTTTTGCAATATATCTATTTATACACCTTAATAAATACCTCCTCCCCAGACACACACGTCTTATTGCGCATTTGAAGAGAAAAAATATTGTAAAAAATTAAATCTATCTGGATTTATCTATTATCTCAACACAACAACTTTTGCAAGATTTGTAAACATTAAGTACGAAAGTTGTCAAATATAAATGTAAATAACGAGTTTTAAAATTTGGTATAAACATAAATGACGTTATTTGTAATTTACTCTTATTTATAATATTCTTGATTATGATAAAAAAAATTATATGTAATGAGATGAGAAAAATACATCCCAAACCCAAAGTTGTATTTAAATTTTCACAATACCCTACTCATACAAGTTATAGAAAAATATAAAGCTAAAAACTATAAATTATAAACCGTAAAAAAAACATAAACTAAATAGTTTATATATATAGTTTAGTGGTTAGATCATGTACAAGACCTAATTCGTGTACGAAGCATACGTTAGAAGGAGAGGAGGATAAGTATCATTGGTAGTAAGGGTAATATAATCATTTCTGACTTGCCTATAACTTTTCATACGTTAATATTAAAAAAAATACACCGTATTAACGACATTTCATTCTCTTTAATACGAGCAGCCTATTGCTATAGTTATCTTAAAAAAATATTACATGATGTTGAATACTCATTAGTCAATTACGTGATTTTGAATATCTAACACATGACTACGTGATTTTGAATATCCATTACGTGTGTACACATTCAACATAAATCATTACGTGATTACACATTCAATATAAATCAATTACTTGATTACACATCAAATATGATTTGTTATAACTGATGCTATTACAATTATGTTTATTACGTGATTACACATTCAATAATAAGAATTTGATTGTTTATGCTTTATTGTATGATTAAATCTCTAATATACGGCATTATGTGGTTATTATAGGTTTATTTGGCTAATGTTTTGTTTATAATGTATCCTTAATATGTGAGTAGACCTGAAATATTAGGTATTCTATATGAAATATTATGTATTGCATGTTTTTGTTTTTACATAATTACGTAATCACTCAATGTAGTTTTACATAAAATACTATAATGAAATCATGTAATCACGAAATTGGTATTCGAAATCACGTAGTCACGTAATAAAACATAATTAACCAACTATTCTTACGTAATTACGTAATCACTTAATTGGGTTTCACATAAAATACTTATAATGAAATCATGTAATGGGTATTCAAAATCCTATATTAAAAATCACGTAATCACGTAGTCATATGCTAAGTATTCAATATCACGTTTCCTATAAATGATTTATTTTTCGACCCTTAAACTTTAATATGATTATCATATGAACCTTAAGTTTAATAAAATTAATTAGTTTTACGTAATCACTCAATGTAGTTTTACATAAAATATTATAATGAAATCATGTAATCACGAAATTGGTATTCGAAATCACGTAGTCACGTAATAAAACATAATTAACCAACTATTCTTACGTAATTACATAATCACTTAATTGGGTTTCACATAAAATACTTATAATGAAATCATGTAATGGGTATTCAAAATCCTATATTAAAAATCACGTAATCACGTAGTCATATGCTAAGTATTCAATATCACGTAGTAATGTGAAGTTTAATTATAACTTTTTTCCTATAAATGATTTATTTTTCGACCCTTAAACTTTAATACGATTATCATATGAACCTTAAGTTTAATAAAATTAATTAGTTTTAAACAAGTATTTGATATTTTATAAGTTTAATTCTTTTGTATTTTAATTATTATTTATTTAATTACTATAATTAAGGCTAACTTATAACTCTAGACAAGTTTACTTGTATTGCTTGCTTTTTTTCAGTGTCATTTGGATTAAAGCCCACATGGTCTATATTAACTTTTTAGACATGTTTACTTAACAATGTTGATTGTTTATTTATTGTTGTTTAGATTAAAGTTTGCATAGTCACTCTTCTTTTTTTTTTAAACGGCTAACTGCTTTCCACGTGTAAACCCACCCTTTCGGAGCTATGTCCAAAGGCCGACTACTCGACCACCGTTAGAAAGCGTAGCACACCCTGATGCGTAGAAATCCCGTAGAATAGGTAAAACTGCGCCCTCCCTTGGACTCGAACCTGGGTAAAACTTTAGGCCAAGCCTTCACCGAGATGGGAACAACCACTATGCCATAATGGAGGACCCGCATGGTCACTCTTCTACGATTCCGCCGCAAAGCGCGTGCTCTAATACTAGTTATCTTATAATATTCCAATTTAAATTGAACTGAAATATGACCATCAAAAATGTATTTTGATTGAAAATTCACACGTTTAATGCTTAAATCATTTAAATGGAAAACGTTCGATAAGACGTAATCTTATCCCAACATCGTTCAACTTTTAATAACTTAAAATGTAATCATATGAAAAGATTTTAGCTAGCTAAGTGCCTAAGATATAAGTCTTAATCACAAACGTATATTTATCACTGATTGATTACATATCATGTGGTGACTTTGGAATTGAACATAACATATGGATAGCACAAATAGCACCCGTTAGGAGAGGCTTTTTTTCAACAAACAACATTGACATCTAATCGAGTTAGATATTAGTACTATTCGTTTAACTAAAATCAAATAAACGTAGTCTAAATATCTTAATATTAATAATAAAAAAAAACTCTTGTTGAACTGAATCAATTTGATTTCACAAAATATTGTTTTCCTTTCTGGTAAGAAGCTCGAATATATGAGTTGAGTTATTCTACAAACTAGTATAAAAATAAGAAATCATCAGAGAGTGACAAGTGTCCTAAGAGGATTCAAGTGGAAAGAGTAATTTTGTCTACAAGAGGAAAGAGAATACGCACATGCAAGTTACATGCTATTTCTCCTCCAATTTTTAAACGTCCGTAACTTTTTTATACATCATTTGTTTTAAAAACAATTAAACCATAAAATCATGCGTTTTTATCTTTAACATGAGTACCATATTGTTATATTTTTCAACAAAAAATTCAAAAACCCAGTTGTGTAAGACACAATAGACATGACGTAAAACACAACGTAAAGTAGATCAAAAACACAATCAATGACAACGGATAAAGATACAATGGACAACAGACTAAACACACTGACCATGACCTTGACGTATAACACAATGGCCATAATGTATAACACAATAAGTATCAAACTAAATAAAAACACAACTGATGACAACAGATAAAAGATACAATTGATAACAACAGATAAAGACACAATGGAGAGTAGATGAAAACACAATGGAAAACAAACCACAAACACAATACACAACAAACTAAAACACAATGAACAAGAAATTAAAACACAATGAACAACATATTAAAATACAATGGATAACAGATTAAACACAATGACCAGAACAATAACGCAATTTATAGAAAACTCAGTTATAACACACTAAGTATCATACTAAATAAAAACACAATTGATGACAACAGATAAAAGACACAATTGATAACAATAGACTAAAGACACAATGGAGAGTAGATGAAGACACAATGGAAAATATACTAAAAACACAATACACAACAAACTAAAACACAATGAACAAGAAATTAAAACACAATGGACAACATATTAAAATATAATGGATAACAAATTAAACACAATGACCTGAACCAATAACACAATTTATAGAAAACCCATATACAACACCATCTTCGTTGTGTCATATATTGTATTATAGGTTCTTATAAAACGCAATGGGTAGAAACCAAATTAACATTATGTTATAAGTTTTGATAATAACACAATGTATAGAAATCCTACTAAAACGTAATGACCAAGACCTAGTTAAAAGACACAATGACCTGAACCTTTAACACAATGAAAAAAAAACCCAGTAAAAATGAAATTTTTTTGTTTTATTTTTATGTGACACTAGCTTACAAACCCGTGTATTACACGGGTTGAATGATGAGAAAAATGTAAATTAAAAATTTTTATATAATCCTTATTAATGAAATGACTTATTAGATAAAATAGTAAAATAAAAGAACAATTATATTTTCAGCTATTCAAAATAATTTTCTAAGTTTTCACTTCTCTTGAGGTACTACAACTCATCTTATTATATGACTTAAAAGAAGTAACAGTAAAAAGATAAAAAAATAATGATCACAAAATTGTAATTATTTTTAAAAATAATTATAACTTATGAGGTTATGCTAAATGAATTGTAATTAAATTCTACTATGTATATTAATGATATAATAAATACTTTGATATAAATATTATTTTTGGATATATGGATCTTAAGACGAGGTATGAATATCATCATAGTATAGAAAATATTACATATTAATATAAAATCATACTACAAATAAAGTATACGTTTAAAAAAATAGGACTAAAGATTTTTAAACTATAATTTTAAGCGTCTACAACAACCTCTTTAGTTAGTAGTTGACATTTGAATATTCAGATTAAAACTCACATGAAAAGTCGAATTCTCTAAGCTCTCATAACTCAACGGGGTAATAAAGTATACGTTTTAAAAAAAGGGACTAAAGTTTTTTAAACTGGAATTTTGAATGTCTATATGTACCTCTTTAATTAGTGACATTTAAATATTCAAATTAAAACTCGCATGAAAAGTCAGAGTTCACTAAGTTCTCACTACTCCAGGAGGTTTTCTCTTAATCCAAAATTTTACAACTATATCATACGTAACTAACATAACAATATCCGATTGGTGTAAAATATAAAAAAAAACCATGTAAAATGCACTTCACCATATCCGGAATATGAAAAGTTATTTGATACATTTATATTAGTTATAGATAATCATTAATTAAATTTGAAATTATATATTTGATCTCTAACTATATTAATTAATATTATACTATATTATATTATTTGATACATTTATATTAGTTATAGATAATTCTTAATTAAATTTGAATTTATAGGTTTATCTATAAGTATATTAATTAATATTGTACTATATTATATTATATTTTGTATATAAAAAAATTAATCTAACTTATAATAAAAGACTACAATTAATGTCACATGGCATTCTCTCCTTCAATTCATAATTTTACTTATATTTTATTTAAAAGAATTTTTATCCTTATCTTTATTATTATCTGAATAAATGTGAATAATATACAAAATCATTAATAATGTAATAATTATCTAAAAGAATGTAAATAGCTAAATATTATCTATATGAATTCACTTTGATTTTCGATGTCACCATGTATTAACGGAATTTTCTAAATAGATTCAATTTATTTTTCTTCTAAATTGATGTCATAGCTATCACCATGTATTAACGGATATCACACGATTTTTATTTGAAGAGACTAAAAACAAGTTATAAAACCTATATGCCATCTTAAAAAAAACTCAATTGTTTTATATAATATTTTTACAAAAAGTACCTTAAAAAATCTTACTTCTATCTACTAATGATTATAATTAATGAAACGTAACACTCTTTACTTCAATCTCATTACTTTTACGTATATTTTGTTTTAGGGTATTTTTTTAATAGTTACTTTTTCCCGGTTGATAAGAATACTTAAATTTGTGGTAAGTCAAATATTAAATATCGTATTTTTTAGCATATGATATAATTTCAAACTTAAATTTATACATGAACTTAAATAATATTAAAATTTATGAAATAACTGAGATACACATCAACAATACATATCAGTTGTGTAATAAGATTATAATATTATTACATTTATTATTAACGGTGTTACACGTTTTTATAGGATTATATTATATGTTTCCTCAACCCGTGCGATAAAATTCATGAAATATGAATGTTTGAGATTATAATATTATTACGTATTTTAAGTGATTACATAGAAGTTTATCATTTACATCTATTTATATTCACCTTTATGATACACGGGTTTCTGACACCTATAAATTAAATTAAAATAATATTCAGTTTAATGTTTTTTGATATTTAACCCGTATAATATACGGGTTTATAAGCTAGTATGTAATATTATTATTAAAAGTGAGGAGGCACCAGAGAGTGACATGTGTAAAAAAAGATTTTCATTTATTAGGCCTTGTGTAGTCATAACGCCCCCAAAGGGGCGTTTTGCGACATGTGACGTGCCACGTCAGCATGGGGCGTTATGCCAATAGAGGCCGTAGTCATAAGGCCCTACCTCATCAGTATTCAATTAATAATTTCCAATTTTTATAATTAATTTATAACTTTATAAAATTAAAAACAATTTCATTAAAATAAAAACATTACACTAAAAATTAAAAAAAAAACGTTACACTAAAAATAAAATAAAACAAGTTACAATAACATAAAAATAAAAAAAGTTACACTAAAAATTAAAAAAAAACATCAAACTAAAATAAAAACGCTTAAAGATTATATTTTTTTTCCGATTCGCTCCTTTTGTGCCAACGCCATCTTCAACGCTTTACCGGTTAGGTGGTCATGCGGTTTCGAATAGAATTCAAAGTGGTAGGCCCATTGCCTATCCCGCATAATCTCGGTCACTTCCCGGTTCTCCTACATACGTTTAGTCCCTAAGTCGTGTATGTCTTGAAGGCGTCGGTTTACCTCCAAAAATGCATTAGTCTATGTCGGATGACATCGACGATGACTCGGGCCTTTTCGATCTCGCACCGCTTCTTGAAGCGGTTCGTCCGGCGGGTCGTGGTAGCTCTTCAACCGGCTCTTCCTCCGGAATATCATCGTTTAGAATGTTGAATGTTTTATAAAAAAGGAGAGATGGGGTGTATTAATAGGATTAAATGTGTTCAAAAAATAAAAAATTTTTTTTTTTATGTTTTGACCGTTTGCTAACGGTCACCTTTTGAATTCCCCCCCCAAAACGCCGTTTTGCACAACGCGCCCACAATAAAAATCCACCCCATACCGCCCGCCGTAGTGGTGTGGCGGCGCTATGGGGGCGTTTTCGCCCATATGACGCCCACAAAGCGCTCGACTAGAGTCGGCCTTAGTATAGTAAGATATGATACTCATATTGAAGATAAAAAATGTTTGTTATTATGGTGAATTATTTTTTTTAAATGTCGTATGAAAAAAGTTATGGACGTTTTAAATCGATGGAGAGAATTGGCATGTGTCTTGCATGTGAAGAGAGAAAAAATTATAAATATAGAATTCTCTTTATGCCCTTATATTATCTTCTTTTTCTACAATTAATCTCAACCCTCCAAATATAAGATCAATAGACTAAAAACTTTCTTACTTTTCTTAGTTATTTCACCCTTTGTATTTGATATTGCTGTTATTTTCCATATTATCATTTACACCAAACTAAATCGATTTGGAGTCAATGAGAATAACTAATCAATGATTCTATTTTATCGTAAAAATTAATTTTATAATCAAAGGCAATCTTGGATATCATATGACGGGAAAGGATAAAACACAAGACAAATATTTCATACGAAATGTATATGACATGGAGAGGAGGACAAATAGCATTAACTTGAAAGGTAATTTAGTTCTTTCACACTTGAAATAACTTTCCCTTTTGATTTTCAAATAACTATAACTTTTTCATACACTAATATATATTTTTTTTAAATTACACCGTAGCTTATTGTTATAGTTTTCTTAAAGAAAATACATGATTTTGAATACCCATTAGTTAGGTACATGATTACGTGATTTTGAATACCCAGCACATGACTACGTGATTTTGAATGCTCATTACGTGATTACACATTCTAAATAAACCATTACGTGATTACACGTTTAATATAAGTCTATTACGTGATCACACATTAAATACGATTTGTTATAACTAATGTTATTACAATTATGTGTATAACGTAATCACTCAGCATAGCTTCACATAAAATCTGGTATAATGAAATCACGAAATAGATAATCAAAATCACGTAGTCACGTAGTAATATATAGTTAACTATTGTTACGTAATTACATAATCACTTAGTGTGGTTTCATAATGAAATCACGTAATCATGTAATGGGTATTCAAAGTCACGTAGTCATGTGCTAGGTATTTAAAATTATGTAATGAGTATTCAAAATCATGTAATTTTTAAGGAAACTATAGTAATAGGCTGCTTGAATTAAAGAGAACGAAGGGTAAAGATCATGTACAAATAGCCTTATCGTACGAGACGTATGAAAGACATGAAAAGGTAAAAAAAACGTGGTGGCATTTTTGTAATATTTTACTTGTAATTACCCTACATGATCAAAATTACCCTACAAGATCAAACTTACACTACAAGATCATTTGTAGAGTAATCATGATACTCTACAAAATTACCCTACAAGGTTAAAATTACCCTACAGGATCAAAATTATCCTACAATTCATTTGTATACTAATTATGATACTCTAGAAATTACCTTATAAGATCAAAATTACCCTACAAAATAAAATTACTCTACAAGATCATTTGTAGAGTAATTATGATACTTTATAAAATTACCTTACAAGATCATTTGTAGGGTTACTTTTGATAATTACTCTACGAGTAAATAATTACGAAAATGTCACTACGTTTTTTTACCTTTTCATGCCTTTCGTATGGTTTGTACGATACGGCTATTTGTATTTCATCTTTTGTCGAGAATGAAATACTCGTTAACACGGTGTAATTTTTTTTTAAAAATATTAACGTATTAAAAAGTTATAGTCATTTGAAAATCAAGGTGGAAAAGAGTACAAGTGAGAACGGACCATAAGACCTTTTCTCTATTTGCTCTTCAATTGTTTGAACTTTATATTTACGAAAATGACACCACCTAATTTTGAGTCATTGATCTTGGGAGATCAATGGTTGAGCTTGTCTCCAACACTTTGTACAATAATTCTCTCTTGTACATTATCTCTTATCACCATATGACATCTCTTACTTTTAATCAAAGTAGTGGTTAAACCGCGCACTCCGGTTGTGTTAAAATGCAAGATTTGATTTTGACGACTTATACATTAATACTCATCCCACAAAAAATATCACGTTGAAACATTGATAAATATTAGCACGTCGCAATAGCAATCTGGAATTTTAAAAAAACATCCATTTTAAAGGTTGAAAGAGGAAGATAAAAATAATTGTAAAAATGAACCTTTAAAAGGCTTTGACGACTTGTACGTTGGTGCTTCAATGACTTGTACATTATCAACTACAACTCGGTTTTGAATAAATATACACAACATAGATAAAAATAAAAATAAGTGGTTGGCAACCGTATATTCAAGCTTTTATAAACATCATATTTTAAAAATACAAAAGAAAAAAATATATGAGGAAATCATGTGTCAAATTCGAGTTGGGCCAAAGTTTAGTGGTCAATATTATAACTTCATAAAGGACATAATGTAAATAAAAAAAAGTCATATTTAAAAATGCCTGTACCCTAAGCTTAAATCACTTGGACACAATGAGTTGACATTGTTAATAGTTAGAACTAACTCTCATTCTCTATCATTGGTGTCAAACAAACATTCAAACATGGTTCAGAAGTCGCTAAGCACTCTGTGATTGATATCGGTCAACAAGAGAGTTAGAAGTACTCGACCTAAGCAGAGAGTATTTGGGAAATACTTGAATATGCTAAATTATATAGAAATTAATTTTTGAATAATTATACATATGTCAAATATCATAAATTAAGCAATATTTATAACAAAATACATAAATAAATATATAAATAAAAAAATGCATGTTAAATAGTAAAGTATTTCAAAAACTGATATTCATATTTATTATTTAATATTATAGACCAAGGAATTATGTTTTATTTTATTTTTAAGTCAAACTCGGGCTAAGTTAACCAACTATATCCGATTTTGACCGAGGTTGACTGTATTTGATCGATTTCGAGTAACGAGACGTAGTTGAAGAAAATCGTCTCGCCAGCCTATCATGGGTATCAAACAAACCTAATAACAACTTAATCATCTAATCATCATGGGTGTTAACACATGATATGTATTTTATTCAAAGAATATAATACATGGTTTTACGTAACCCGTATAATACCTAAGTTTTTAAAAACATATTTTTTGTTACTAAGGATATAACACTACATTTATTCAACCCGTATAGTACATCAAATTATAACCAAGTATATATATAACGTAAATGGTTTAACTTACACATAAAAAAACACAATGCCTAGACTAAAGGTGAAATTAGAGCAAACAACAGAAACTATACGGACACTTTTCTTTACAAAAAATAAAAAAGAATCCATAAAGAATAGTTTTGTCAAAGAACCTTGAGAACCTTGTTTGCGTTGTGTGAAATTTACAAGTAAGACCAAGCATGGAGAAAATCTTAGGACCGCATGTAATTAATTGATATCTAGTTCTTTAATTTTTGTATATGTTTATTCTTGGTGTTCATCTTTATCAATTGCAATGTTTTATGATTCGATCGGACATTGAACCGGTATCCTTATCGGTCCACTGGTCGAACCGGTCCGACCAGATTTATAAACCGGACTATTATATATGTGAATATATATTTATATGTACATATACATTTATTTACATATAAAAACACAGGTATTAAATTAATATAGCATAGAATATTAAATGAGAAAAAACATACATGGAGTTTGATATATGTATTTTTTTAACGATAAGTTTTTATAAAACAATTTGATAACTGACATTACACTCTATTGTTCACATCTCTTTTGCAGCCTTTCATTGGTAATTGTGGAAGTTTTGACTTTTAACACCTCCACGTTGTTAACAAGAAAAAATATATCATTCATCTCCTCCTTTTTAAAGTTACATACTGCAGCTGTTGCAGCTCTGGTCGTCCGAATATGTAGAAAACGGTTCTAATATTTTCACTCTATGTATTCACGTTTCACTCCTCTTCTTCAGCTTTACTTTTGGGTTCAAACTACAGAAAGTTTTCGATAATAGACTTCGATTTCACTGGATCCGGTCCGACCTCACACCGAATTTCCGGCCGAACCGCCGGCCAGCTGCAGAAACGGTTTTTAGGGGTGAACCGGCCCGGCGTATACACCGGATCCCGGCCGGTTCAGTCGGACCGGCCGGTCCGATCCGGGTTTGAAAACATTGATCAATTGTTTGGCAGCAATAGTAGAAGAGATAAGATCGACTAGATGGTAGCCAATACCATTGATTTTATCCTCGAATCATTCAATCGACTTGAATCGATTGAATACCAACTTTGTTCAAGTGTGTTTTTGTTGTTGTTTGGAATCTTTGAATTGAATCGAATGGCCAATCCGTTTAAAATCTCTTTGATTTAATAACATTAAGATTGAATTTTTTTTATCAATATTTATAGCCTATCGCATATTGGGAGTGAGATAAAACTTTGGGACCAGTATAGATTCCGGATTCGATTTCCACAAGGAGATTTTCCCATATTTATTGGGTTTCCTTCTCAATTGGTGTATATGCATTATGTCTAATGGAGATGGATATGATCGGGTGATTCCGCTCATGGCATGATGATACTCCAATGGTCGGTTAGTGATCCAAATTTGCCGTTGAAAAAAAAATATATTACACTAAAAACAATTTATTTTCTCTCTTTTTTCAATTAAATAATATTTTTTTTAAATATTAGAGTTAACTGTCATTTTCGTCCCTGTGGTTTGTTCACTTTTGTCATTTCAGTCCAATTTTAAAAAATGCGTCAGTTTCCTCCCTGACATACTGAAAACGTGCCACTGCAGTCCAAAAATTAAAACTCAGTTAAGTCAGACAGGTTTAATAAAGAGTATTATTATCCTTTTCATATTTCTTTTAATTTCCCCTTCTTTTGATTTCATCTTATTTTATTTTAGATAATTAAGTCTGAGTTAACTGAGTTTTAATTTTTGGACTGAAGTGGCACGTTTCTAGTATGTCACGGAGGAAATTGGCACACTTTTAAAAATTGGACTGAAATAATAAAAGTGAACAAACCACAGGGACGAAAATGACATTAACTCAAAATATTATAAGGTTTTCTCACCAGATATTTTTTTCCATTTACAGATAAAAAGTAATATTATCCTGCATTTTCTCCCTTGTTCACTCACAATTATACGCGAATACTAACAATCATCATTCATTATAATATACCTAAATTCACTAACATATTTTTAGAGTCATCATTGTGAATGCTCTGAATGGAATAAAAAAAACCCGAAAACAATTATAGAGAAAATAAAGGAAACTAAATAAAAAATATAATTGGTGCCCTGAATGGAATAAAAAAAACCCGAAAACAGTCAGAGAGAAAATAAAGGAAATTAAATAAAAAAATATAATTGGTGCCGCTCTAGCAGCAAAGGGTGTACATGAAAACAAAAAAACGATTTGTAACCGAGATAATTGAACCCAAACTAAAACCGGCAGCTTAGTTTTATGTTTTCGTAAAACCGAATTTTTGGTTTTGTTTCACTTTTGCATGTAATTAAACCATAAAACAACCAAACCGAACTGGATTTATGGGTTTTTATTTTTAATAAAAAATGTTAAGTAACTTAAAGAATATTAAATAAATAGTGTAACCCACCTTAAGGCTACAGTGATCAGTTAATTATTGATTAACAAAAGATTTGGTCCAGTGTATTAGGCCTAATTTCATTATTTTGGACCAAAATATTTCTTGTTTCAAAAGTTCAAGACCAAGCGGTAAAACTGAAATCAAGCTAACCTAAATAGAAAACTGAGAAAACCATAAGCAAACAATTTTCAAAAACCTAAAAATGGAATTTCAATTGCGTGTATGTATAGATTAGACATTATTTTATTTTTAAAAGTAAAGGCAAACGTATAAATTCGTTATCTTAATGTGCCCTTAAATCTAATTTTCTCCCAAATATTATATATTAATTGGAGCCAATGATTGCATGGTTGTACTTGATGCATAGAGCATTATATATTGTGCATACGCTCATTCATGCATAACAGTAAATAATAACCCATGTGGAACTAAAATTTGGTACGTTGAATCTGAAACAAATATGGAATATTTACCATATTCCAACCAAGAATTTTGAAATGTGAACCAAATTTTTGATTACATACGACTTATCAATGAAATATGAACCAAATTTATGAGATACGAATTATCACACTACTAGAAAACTGCTACTATTTCTACAAAAATTTCCTACGTATTTTATACAAACAAAAATGTCGACACTTTTCCCACGAAATTCCTACCAACAAGCAAGGGTCTTAGTATCGTGACAAAAAGGCGACAAAAAAGCCACAAATTGTTATACGTAGAAAAAATGTCGAAAATTTCCCACATATTAATAAAAGTAATATATGATGAGTTGTCTAGCTAGTTAATAGATATTTAATTTATTAGTTAATTTAATTTAAATAGGTATTTAATTTATTAGTTAATTTAATTTAAAATTTAGTTATTTTTTTACAGGAGTAGGATAAAATACAAACCATATTTTGCATACAAACCGTAAGAACCATTTCAAAAGTGTCACGTGACATCCAACTAATTATAGAGAAATGATAAAATAATAACCTAAATAATATCAATTATATTGAATTCTCAATAATTATGTTAACAAGCAATTAATTCTTTATTGGAATCTTTATTTTGTTTTCAAATGTGCTGATTAAGAAAAGTGCTAATATAATTCACATATGTACTAAAATCAGTTATCTTGATTAATTTTGATGTGCTAATATAATTCAAAATTGTTACTTTTATGTATTTATTGTTTTGATATGTGCTAATTTAACTTTATTTAAGTGCTAGGATCTGTTCTTACGGTTTGTAGGATAAATATTGTTTGTACCGAAACCAACCCTATCTTTTACATATCTTACTTTTAACGCAACTACACAAGTAACATTTCAGACAACATAAAGTTTTATTTCTTATTATTTATATAATATAATATAACTGAAATTATAAACATTCTTTCAGCATCACCATATAAAGTTCTATTAAGATTTAATCCACCTTTCAGTATTCTTATGCTGCATCATGATAGAGAAACTATCTTAGTATTTTTAATAGCTTTAATATTGGATAGGTATACAAGGGATTGATACTCATTAGCAAGTGATTAGCCTTTATTCTATTCACAAAATTCCAACTAACCTAATTAGCGATTTTAACCAATTTTTAATTATGTAGCCTTTTGTTTTTATATATCAAACTTTTCCTTTTGTGCAAAAGCAATAAACATCCCTTTTGCTAAATTTTGAGTCGTAGTGCGTAGTTACTGGACGAATGATGTCACGTTTGCTTGTTATATAAACTATTTGAACAAATACACAAGCGTGCAAGTTACGTAATGGAAAGATAATAGAATTAAATGGTTTCCTTCAATTTTTTTCTTCGAGATTAACCACTAGATTGAGTTGGTTTAAACTTGTTTAAAGTCATGTTAACAGCCGATGAATATAAAGAGTTAATGGTAAGAAAGAAAGAAAAACGATTTATAGAGCTTTAAGTGGATGTTAACTAATCCACTCTACCTTATCTCTCTGATTCTCAAATCGAGAGTTTCTCCACTAAAACATTCTCTTAGACGGAAAAGATCACCGGTACAAACACCTTTACTAATCCAAGATAGTGATCACTTTTTTCAACTCAGTATCATTAGTATTCACTATTATGTCTTTATGTTTCTTCACTAGTCCAACGTAGTAATCATCTTCTTCACTAGCTACAGCTAGGTGTGTATGGGTCGGTTTTGACCCAAAACCATGACCATAACCGTGATGTCAGTTATTGGATAACATAACCGATCGATTATGATGGTTTTGGTTAATCGGGTTTGAAGTTTATTGCGAGTCGGTTATAGGTGGTTAACCGTTAATTTAAGCCTAGTTAAAAATAACTTATTCTTTTTAACGGAATAAATTGTTGTTACATATTTCTATACATTAATATATTAAAAAGTATTAAAAAACATATAATATATAATATTAATATCGATTATTACCGAATATTAAAACAAAGTGAGATGATATATTCATGTAAATTCGAATAAACATTTAACCAACGATATGAAATAACCCCTAAATACTAAAAACGTTCAACAAAAAACATCAAATATTAAAAAAATGGTGAAAAGTCCAAAATCCTACAAAGATTAACTACATGTCGGTTTGGTTCGGTTCGGTTACGGTGGGTATGGAAATATTGATAACCATAACCGACCCGTTACTTTCGGTTTCTAGAAAAACCATTAACCGACCCACCGGTTTTTAATTTCTTTTACTTTTTTTTCCAGGTTATGGGTCGGTTAATTCGGTTTTTTGAACACCCCTAGCTACACCAAGTAACTAGATTCACGTTTATTGCATGCCACTAAATAACAATGATGAACAATCTCACAACTCTATCTGCCAAATATGGTTTTGCAATAATCACTGACCAATGGTAAGACCCCTTACAAATATATCACTTAACATGCTAGTGAATTACGAATACATACATTGAATATTTAAGTTGAAGCACAACTTCTTCTATTTATTCTTGATCTTCGATCTTCAATCTCTCCTTGATTTAATGTGTAAATCTCAACAAAACTATGAGAAATAAGTGAGTTAAAAAGGTTGGTGCGGGCTTGTATTTACAGGCAAAACACAATAAACAAGAAAACAAAATCGGACAAACCCACGGTCGATCCCATCGTCGTTGATTGCCTGATTTGTCTTTTTGTTTCCTTTTCAATCATAAACATTGTGTGAGTTAAAAAGGTTGGTGTGGGCTTTTATTTATAGGCAAAACACAATAAACAAGAAAACAAAATCGGACAAACCCACGGTCGATCCCATCGTCGTGGATTGCCTGATTTGTCTTTTTGTTTCCTTTTCAATCATAAACATTGTGTAATGACTATATTCTGCCCACAACACCTTTTCCACACCCATACCTTTGATTTTTTATCTTTCAAAGAAACCCTTTCACATCTATCAAGATAGATATTTACTTTTCAAAGCATGGTTGCTTTCCTTTCAATTATGGCAAACCTTTGTCTAGATGAAAATAAATCAGCTACACTCTTCCATTTTCAAAATATATGAAATCCCTCTAGTGGATTATCAACTTGTTTAGTTCCATTGGGGCTTTGGTAAAGATTAGAGAAAGTTTAATTTGTTATCTTAGGATTAAGTTTTGATTAATTATCTTTCTAATCCCTAATCAATTTTCTTGATGTATCATGCTTTACTCTTTATAGATTATACATTTTAGATGATCTTTCATTCTTGAACTTGTAAACTTTGAATCTTTATCATTTATTGTTTTACTCTTTCACCTTATTCATATGACAATATTTAACAATGTGTTGCACTTAACGATTTGTTGCCCTTGATAATTATTGTAATTGATGATTTGTTGCACTTGATAAGCTGTAATTAATTTCCCAATTTTAATCATTGTAGTCTAGATTCATCATTTGATACATATTGATCCTTGCATTTGATGAGCTTTGTGAATCATTAAGTATTAAATGACATGTATATAACACATGCACATCCTTAATTAAAACCATTAACACAAATAATAAATTCAAGTCATTGTCAAACCATGAGAGGGATTTTAATTATTCAATAATCTTAATCATTGTTTTCCTAGCACATTAAAAATGCTTAAATCATTAAAATTCCATTAACATGTAGCATATGGTTGAGATATACGATTTTACATACATGCTTAATTCATTAAAAACTTCCTTTAACATATATGTTTTGCAGTGTAACGTAATGTAACGACCTTTTCAATGCTTGATTATGGTTATGTCAATATGTGTGAATAGGCATTCTGTTGTGACCTAACCAATACAATTTACAATTACAATTACAAATCACTTGTCTTAGAGAAAAAAATGTCACACCCTCAAATTTCTAGATGCGGAGTTCTACCGCGAGTCGCGTGACAAACCAGGATCTCAGCCATTAGTCATATTCAATGACCACTATATGAGTTTAAAAAATTCATGTTTGCTCATTCATGAGAAAATACGGTTTATACAATTGAGTAGCGAAAACGTAAATAGTTACAAACCTAAAATAGCTAATGTAATTAAAATTGATTCTAAAGGTTTGGTGAAATCAATGCGACTTTGAAATGCATCCTAGTCCTGATATGTGCTACCTTAGCAACCTGAGAAAGACATGCAAGAACAAGTGTCAACACAAAATGATGAGTGAGTTCACATGTTTTAAATTACAGATATAAAGTAAGTTGTTTCTCAAGCGTTTTCCACTGTTTAAAACCCAAAACAGTGAGTTGCAGTGTTTAGCAGTTACTTGTTATATTTGTAGGTAGCTATCCTAAGTTACGTCACGAAAGAGTTCGATCCGAAGCTGACGTTGATGCCCCTGTTGTGTCAGGTCTATCACCAACCATGGCTAAGTGTTAGGCAAACTCTACACCCGTGACTATCAACGTTCGGTCTAGCTGGCACGACCAGCTCGAGTGGGGCTTGTCGGGCCCAGTAGTACTACTAAAAATTCCCTCGCTATAATCCAATACTAACGCCATCGTAAGTTTTAAGGGGACTGACAGGTGATAAATGCTACTTTGTGACCATAGCTAATATAACAAAAACTCTAACAGTTGTGTCGTTACCTTACCGTAACATTATACATTACTTTACCGTAATGTAGTGCATGCTTTCTCCCCATGTGTTTTAAGAACATTTAAAATGGTAGGGGCCGTGAACTCACCTTAGAATGCGTGTTATATCCAAAAGTACTATGTGTTAGCGACACGAACTGGCATAGCATGCCGATATTCACCAAGACATCCCTAATAATATTAGCACATCATAAGTAACCAATACTAGGGTAAAGTTGTTTCACGTGTGATCGAGCTCTACCGAATCGCTAAACATGCGACCCGATGGTAAGGTTATTACCGTGATGCAAACAGTAATCATAAGTTTGTTTAATTCCACATATGTTTCATATACTACTGTGCCTTAAGACAACTTTTTTCTCGGGTAACTAAATATATACTTAAATATATTTATAAATCGTGTCAATGTGTATACAATTGTGTGTCTGTTTTACAATAGCACATGTTGTAAAAACGTCCAATATATTAATATGGTTTTCCAAATAATAGTCATGCATATACACAATCAATTTACATAAAGCAACTTCTACAAACTCTGGTAAAGTATATGACATGTATAGCACACATAGCATAGTAACAAGTCAAGGACACACTAGCGCATCATTTATAATTGTTAAAATAACTATCATTATATATTTATTTTATTTTATTTCATTCGGATAATGTGATAATATCCCGAATAATATTATCTATTATCATACACTAATTCCATCTCGAATCCCGTTTAAACGTATGAATTAAATGTAGCTGATTATATGTAGCATTCTAAAATCGTAGGTAATTTAAATACCAAGTAAAACTATATACTTGTTCGTCAGTCACAAGCGTCGTTCAACGTAAATATATATATACTTATACTTGTTTTTATAAAACTATTTAATCCCGCTTTTTCTATTTGTTTTAAACACGCAAGTTAGGATTATTACAAAAATCGGGCAGAGTTTCCTCTGTTTATCGGACAAACCACATAAGACACGTACCAGTCTGATTACAACCAAATATTCGTTTACATTCCATATATTATTATTATTATTATATTATAATAATAATAATAATAATAATAATAATAATAATAATAATAATAATAATAATAATAATAATAATAATAATAATTATTATTATTATTATTATTATTATACAATTTTATTAACCGGGTCGGGTTCACTAGAGCTCGTTTCACGTTCAATTATTACAAAATATTAATTACAAAACTTAATGAATAGACTTCGTGCTAGTCGTTACCTACTCATACGAATTGTTCACACCGACACGAAAAAGAGGGTCTCCTCGGTAAGAGTGCCACTCAAATATGACATGCTGACTTGAGCTTTGACCAACGTTGACTTATGTTGACCGAGAGTTGACTGAAGTTGACTAAGAGAACAAGACCTGTCTTCACTACAACCTCGGAAGATACAACCCGACACTTTCATCAGCTACATTGCACCGCTAACCACCACTCCCTCACACACCTCGGTCACGAACCATCATAACATCATCGCTATACCACTCCAGAACAACCACCACCAAGCTAAAAACATCAGATCTGGAACGACAAAAGGATGGCTTATAGCCGAAAATAGAAACCTGAAAGACATACTTACGCGTTGTTGTCGTCGATACTCAGCCGAGGCCGCTGCCATAGGTTCAAGCGAAGCCCTAGCTTCCTGTTGTCGCCGCCCTTTTGCTCGAACCCAGTCACCGCCGTCACCCATCGGCAGCAACCAGCCGCGACCGTACCACTCACCACTGCTCCGCCCCACCACAACCGTACACCAACACCTCTGCCCCCTTTTCCACTCCGACGCGTCACCAACACAACAACCCCGCTTCCCTGTATCACCACTTCCCTGCATCGGCGAAATCCCAACACCACAACGCCGCCGCCGCGGGGGGGGGGGGTCGCTACAGTTATCAGAGGGGGAAACTGCCTCCCATTTTTCTCTCCATCGCTCTCTCTCTAGCATGTGCAGATGCGTGTATGTGTTGTAGAGATTTGTGGGGTGTGTGTTTGTTTGTGAAATTTGAGGGAGATGCACTTTGGGGCTAGGGTTTTGAAGGGGGTAAGAAGATGAAGATGATAAGTTGTTTAAATAGTTAGGGTTTGGTATAGGTGGGTTGGGTTTATAACGCGTGCACGAACCCGCTAGTCGTCACGAGTCTCATTAAATACATTAGCGATTATATTCTAACGATATTACCGACTAATATATATATATATATATATATAGATATATATATATATATATAAGTTAAAACGACACCTCTAAACCAAAACAAAGTTGAAATATCGCAATAGAGGTAATTAATTGACAACGCATTTACTCAAATAAAGTTATTATAAATTTTCAGTTAATAATAATAATTTGTATCGTGACTCTAGGCGACACTAACAATGGTCGAATTTACAGGGTGTCACATTCTCCCCATGTTACAGAAATTTCGTCCTCGAAATTTAGGCTAATGTATACTCTATACACCTCGAAATTTAGGCTAATGTAAACTCTATACACTAGTTATGGGCAATAACACGTTGTTACGCGCACATATCCACGGTTTCACGTAATTTTACAAAATGAACATATAAATCACCAAACACATAAAGTCACATAGCATGTAAATTCACAAAATTTATATTTATTTGTTTGTTCTAGAATACTGTTCCGATTGTTTATCGACGTTCAGGTACAAACCCTTGTGTGATGTGTTCCATAATTCCCCGAATTACTGTTACGTAAGTATTGTGAAATGACCTACACACTTAATTTTCCCAAATCAAGTGTTATGAATGAATGAGTGTTTGAGACAACGTAGTTTGTGTTAACGGTGTTAACCTGGAAATGTCGGGTGTCACATCATCCCCTTGTTGAAAGAATTTTTGTCCCGAAAATTTAGATTATGATATATTAAAACAATAGTTGCAAGTTCATTTCCAAAGAGAGCGCCAAGACATACGACAGTACACCGAAATAAGATAAAATCAAACTACATAGATGATATGACAGTTAATGACAATTGATATTTAATTGTTCATTTGAACAAGCTACAAAGGTACCTATTTATAGAACAATCGATTGTGGAAGCAGCAAATCAGTTTCTGTAACAGTAGGCGCACATAAACGTGACTATAAAGAACTATAGGAAGTCGCTTACAATGTAGGTATACACAAAAGTAAATATATGACGCAAAATTTCAGTATGGTATCATGGTATTGAAGTTTGGTGGTCTAGATTTCTTTTTCACAAAAAAAGATGGAATAGCACACCGCCTAGTAACCAAGTATAGCTATTCATGGAGGTGACACCAATGTTAAGAATTTTAGTCGGTGAAGCCACTATGGCTTGAAGAGGTCGTGATGTATCGAATTCTTGCATAGTGATTTTGAATGAAGTTTTAATTAGCCTATCAAGGAAAAACACTACTACATGTCAATTCGTATTTGGTCTTAAGTGGAAATATAAGTTGAGTTAATGGGAGGTCGATGATATGTAATGTTGCAACAAGTTACGTTAAGCACGAGCGACACTCACAAGAGTTGGAACACCAATGTGTCATACATCGGTATGTCATTGACAGATGGGTTTAGCATGCATGGCCAGGGGGTTTGGTACACAAAATATAGTTTAGGTAAGCTCAACACGTTTGAATTTGAATAACTTGCAGAAGGCGGCGATTAGTTATCATGGAGTGATTTGAATATTAAGTAGGCAACACTTCACCAACCAAGTGTATCTAATGTATATGTTGACGCTACACGAATGTCATACGTCATAAACCAAGGGTCGACAAAATAAACCAAACTAAAATTGTGTTAAGGTAATTTGTTAAAGGCCAGATTACTCAAATCCTAGGATCATGTGAGTTGGGTGCACCACCATAAATTTACTCATGGTAACTGACATGCTCATGTGATGTTGCTACCGGCGGTCAGAAATGGTGTAACCACCACTACCAAAGAACAGTGAGGATGCCATCGTACGTAGGGATTTGAGAAAGAAATAATAATTATTGCATGAAATTGGTGATTCATGTGAGTTCATCAGCAATATGGATTGAAGACCAAAGTCACGCATTATGCCCTTTACTTCAGAATGGTAGCATCTTGATGCGCTCATACGAAGGGAAAGTAGATTTTTGGTTGATATTGATCATGACATTTTGGTTGTAGTTGGTTGCAGTAGGTGACCAGCTTTCTGTCAAAGATGAATAAGTACGGAGCAAAGAGGTCGATGAAGCTACACGTAAGTATGGTGCTTTCATACGAAAAGGCTATTGACTTCGGCATACCTAACGGAAGTAGAAATTTTAGTTTTTGCTGCTGCACTTGATGAGCTTAAGTATGGCTCATTGCTTCTCGTGTAACGTTCGTAGAGTGTGAGTTAGCCAAGCAAGGATTAGCGTATAATAGGGTTAGAGAAGAACTATGATATTCATTTTAGCACAACAAGATTAGACACGAAGAGCATACTAAGATGTGGCTGTCATCAATCTATTCCACATAATTGTTTTTGAATCACTAGTGAAACAATAAATCTGATGATGAGGATGTAGTTGGCCGCACACTAGCGGTATAAATAGAAATAAAGTGACGCTACTGGTCGTTGGAAGTGTTACATTGAAGGTGTTGACGCATTAAAAGTTATGTAGAAAAATAATGGTTGGTCGAATTCGTAGTGCTCCGGTTCAGGCGGATCGTTCTCCACAGTCGTCGAGCTTGCCCGCACCCGAATAAGAATAGATTCACTAAGAGCCATGTATGAAATTGAGTGTGTAGTTAGTCGAGCATGTAGGCAAACAAGTTGAAAGATCAAACTAAAACGTGTGTATGAATTAGGAGCATCACATACATTGCCAAGAGGTTTCATTATCAAAGATGCGAAAATATGCTTCAAATGGTATGGTCATAATTGCAATATATCCACTATCTTCAGAGTTCAAAAAGTATTCACTAAGGATAAAAAAGGCAAGTTTACCGAGTTCTTTTTAAATTAGAGCCCAAATTTGATAGGAGATCATGCGTAAAGTTTCAAAGATGTAGTATGACCATGAAAATGGAGTGAGAGATTTGTCTACGTCGACAACAGTAACTAGATACCACATTAAACGGTATGCATCAACCAGTGAAAGTGGTAGGGAATAGGCTCACTTACAAAATAACGACTTTAGCAATGTAGGAGGTAAAATTATTATGTAGGCCATCGCGTTTGTCTGGGTGTTGACAAACTTGTAACTCCGTCTTCCAATGTTCTTGAGATGCTGGAACCGTCTTGGGGAAATCTACTTGCAAGGTTGAATATGTTGGAATGTAACTCTAGTTAAAATGAGAATTAGCCACATGGCAGAGTAATGGGGTCAAAAGAAAATTTTTAGGTGAGCGTAAGGGATAAGGTGTAAGCGTACGAGGAATTGTCCATGTTACATTTATATGTTGATGTTGACAGGCTTACCATTCGATTCTGTCAGGGTTTCGATCGAAGCGACAGGTTCTGGTGAGAATCTTAGTTTCATTAAGAGGCTTCACATTGGTTTAAACAAATAATGAGGGATTCCATTGATGAAAGCTCAATGTGTTCGAGAACATCTTGAGTCTGATAGTTGCGCCTGTCAACTACCAAATGGGTTTAACGGTACCAGTTAGCCGTTGAGTGGTTTACGAGAACTTCTACTGGTTCTAAGCATGAAAAAAAATCACAGGTTAGGACAATTTATCCACACACACGGTTTCACTAGGATTTACATGCATCGCAAATTACTATTACGTGTGCACCCGTAATGATAATTTGGTTTGCATGTTCACCCTAGTTCTTCCTGTCTTGTGTTCCAATATCTCTCCACTGGATTGTCGAGTAGGGGTGTTGCCAAAGGAAATGAAAAACGTCATCGAAAAGCGTGGTCGTCAACCATACGTTGATCTATTAGGAGTTATATGGGAAATGGTAGTCGGGAATCTTCTGATCCGAATATTCTCTTGAGTTAAAACACACTATGTGAGTCTATTATAGCGGATTGTATATGGACACATGCAAATGGAACAAACATGCACATGAAATGTGACTTCGAGAGATGAAAGTAGTTCATTAACGTGGGTTACCAGAAAAAGCAGAGCAGCCGCACTACCACCCGAGTTAAGATAGGGTTCGAGTGTGCAATAGGCAAAGTGTTCTCAGCTTCGTGGTCAAACACTCTCTCAAAGGGTATCAACCAAAGATGTAGACTTGTGGCTCGGGAAACTGATGGCATCTCAGTATCAATGGATTTCTACAAATACGTGTGTGACGGTTTGCCCTAACGCATGGTGCCTCACGTGAGGCCCACGTACTCAGGTTGAAGGAAGGTAAAACTAGTGGGGCCGGGTGTTGTCGTTGGTAGGTGGTGAAAGGATTCGTTTTCGATGAACCAACTCCAAAGAGATATGCATCAATGTTGGATGCCCTCCCAAGCATGAACTTGAGAAAGCTCACCATACTTGATTGTACCATCGGTAGGCTCAAGCCGGTGATTTGTTCAGTTATGTGGTGTAGGAATGGATAAAGATGATTGTGATGTGAGAAACTCCTCCAGAGGCTTCGTCTCATGGCCCTCGGACAGGAGTATATACTGGTTGTTGGCGATCCCCCAAACGTCTCCACTAGGGATGAAGATACAAAGAGTTTGGTGTGTTCCTCTTCAGTAGAGGGTTAAGTGGATGATGTCGACATGCTCGTAATTTCAATGTAAGTTTTGATGTAGTGTGCGTAGGCATATCATGTATGAGTAATCTTGTATGTCATGTATGAGTGTCTGTGTTGGTGTATGACTAATGTAGTGTTTAAGGCTATAGACTAAGTCTACTCTCTAATGCAAACCTAGTTCACTATAACCATTAGCTCTGATACCAACCTGTCACACCCTCAAATTTCCACATGCGGAGTTCTACCGTGAGGCGCGTGACAAACAAGGATTTCAGCCATTAGTTATATTTGTAGGTAGCTATCCTAAGTTACATCACGAAAGAGTTTGATCCGAAGCTGACGTTGATGCCCCTGTTGTGCCAGGTCTATCACCAACCATGGCTAAGTGTTAGGCAAACTCTACACCCGTGACCATCAACGTTCGGTCTAGCTGGCGTGACCAGCTCGAGTGGGGCTTGTCGGGCCCAGTAGTACTACTAAAAATTCCCTCGCTATAGTCCAATACTAACGGCATCGTAAGTTTTAAGGGGACTGACAGGTGATAAATGCTACTTTGTGACCATAGCTAATATAACAAAAACTCTAACAGTTGTGTCATTACCTTACCGTAACGTTATAACATTACTTTGCTATAAGTAGTGCATGCTTTCTCCCCCTATCTTTTAAAAACATTTAAAATGGTAGGGGCCGTGAACTCACCTTAGAATGCGTGTTATATCCAAAAGTACTATGTGTTAGCGACACGAACTGGCTAGCATGCCGATATTCACCAAGACATCCCTAATAATATTAGCACATCATAAGTAACCAATACTATGGTAAATTTGTTTTACGTGTGATCGAGCTCTACCGAATCGCTAAACGTGCGACCCGATGGTAAGGTTATTACCGTGATGCAAACAGTAATCATAAGTTTGTTTAATTGCACATATGTTTCATATACGTACTGTGCCTTAAGAACAACTTTGTTCTCGGGTAATTAAATATATACTTAAATATATTTATAAATCGTGTCAATGTGTATACAAGTGTGTCTGTTTTAGAATAGCACATGTTGTAAAAACGTCCAATATATTAATATGGTTTTCCAAATAATAGTCATACAAATACACAATCAATTTACGTAAAGCAACTTCTACAAACTCTGGTAAAGTATATGACATGTATAGCACACATAGCATCGTAACAAGTCAAAGACACACTAGCGCATTATTTATAATTGTTAAAATAAGTATCATTATATATTTATTTTATTTTATTTCATTCGGATAATGTGATAATATCCCGAATAATATTATCTATTATCATACGCTAATTCCGTCTCGAATCCCGTTCAAACATATGAATTAAGTGTAGCTGATTATATGTAGCATTCTAAAATCGTAGGTAATTTAAATACCAAGTCAAACTACATACTTGTTCGTGAGTCACAAGCGTCGTTCAACGTAAATATATATACTTATACTTGTTTTTATAGAACTATTTAATCCCGCTTTGTTCTATTTGTTCTAAACACGCATGATAAGATTCTTACAAAAATCGGGCAGAGTTTCCTCTGTTTATCGGACAAACCACATATGACACGTACCAGTCTGATTACAACCGAATATCTCGTTTACATTCCATATTTTATTATTATTATTATTAATATTATTATTATTATTATTATTATTAACCGGGTCGGATTCGTTAGAGCTCGTTTCACGTTCAATTATTACAAAATATTAATTACAAAACTCAATGAATAGACTTCGTGCTAGTCGTTACATACTCATACGAATTGTTCACATCGACACGAAAAAGAGGGTCTCCTCGGTAAGAGTGCCACTCAAATATGACCTGCTGACTTGAGCTTTGACCAGAGTTGAGTTATGTTGACCGAGAGTTGACTGAAGTTGACCAAGAGAACAAGACCTGTCTTCACTCCAACCTCGGAGGATACAACCCGACACTTTCATCAGCTACATTGCACCGCTAACCACCACTCCCTCACACACCTCAGTCACGGACCGTCAAAACATCATCGCTATACCACTCCAGAACAACCACCCCCAAGCTAAAAACATCAGATCTGGAACGTCTGGAACGACAAAAAGATGGCTTATAGCCGGAAATAGAAACCTGAAAGACATACTTACGCGTTGTTGTCGTCGATACTCAGCCGAGGCCGCTGCCATGGGTTCAAGCGAAGCCCTAGCTTCCTATTGTCTCCGCCCTTTTGCTCGGACCCAGTCACCCATCTGCCGCAACCAGCCGCGACCGTACCACTCACCACTGCTCCGCCCCCACCACAACCGTACACCAACACCTCTGCCCCCTTTTCCACTCCAACGCATCACCACCACAACAACCCTACTTCCCTGCATCAACACTTCCCTGCATCGGCAAAATCCCAACACCACAGCGCCGCCGCTGCGGGGGGGGGGGGTCGCTACAGTTCATTGAAGGAGGAAACTGCCTCCCATTTCTCTCTCCATCGCTCACTCTCTCTCTCTCTAGCATGTGTAGATGCGTGTATGTGCTGTAGAGATTTGTGTGGGTGTGTGTTTGTTTGTGAGATTTGAGGGAGATGCACTTGGGGGGCTAGGGTTTTGAAGGAGGTGAGAAGATGAAGATGATAAGTTGTTTAAATAGTTAGGGTTTGGTGTAGGTGGGTTGGGTTTATAACGCGTGCATGAACCAGCTAGTCATCACGAGTCTCATTAAATACATTAGCGATTATATTATAACGATATTACCGAGTAAAATATATATATAATTTAAAACGACACCGCTAAACCAAAACAAAGTTGAAATATCGCAATATATGTTATTAATTGACAACGCATTTACTCAAATAAACTTATTATAAATTTTCAGTTAATAACAATAATTTGTATCGTGACTCTAGGCGACACTAACAATGGTCAAATTTACGGGTTGTCACAAAAAACCCTTGATTGGTTTTTCACTATTGTGCGTCTCTCTCCAACCCTAGTTGATGACATTAATCAAATCTTCTCTATATGCTTCCACTGCTAAGTATATATATCTCTTATTGAGAATGGCCAACAAGCATCGTCGCATGGTTCGCACGGTTTCTCTCCTACTCAGCTCTTTTCTAACAACTGAGATGGTCGCTAGCTATGTAGACATGGCATAAATACTTTAGTATTATGCATCTTGGCAGGGCATTCAATTTGAATAGTCATGTGCTTGGGCTGCTAATAGGATTGATTCAAAACTTCTCCTCGTTTTTAATGTTCTTGTAGCTATTCGTACGATGGAACTTGGATATTATGGTTCGTATGTAGAGGCTATGATGATATACATTTTGTGCGTTGCAAAACAAACTGAGATGGTCATTTGATTAGTAACCTTACTATTGTTTTGTTCTATCTGAGCTTCATCGTTGTTACCATTCAGTGCAATTGTTATTATGCATCCTATCATGATGTTGTGATCATAAGGATATTGTATGCAACACCTTCCTTTACTTGTATTGAAGCTATGGTGATGTGCATTTTGTATGCTACAAAATAAATTGAAATGGTAATTTGATTAGCAACTTGTAACATCCCATTTGGGATTTACACTAGACAAGAAAACATAAATTGTAGTTTGGGTCCATAATGTCAAAGACCTGATCATTGTGCAATTTCACCTATATGTTTATTTGAACGCGAGGGTAAACTCGTAATACGATTAATGTGAACTAACAATGCTAGCAAGTTGTAAGAAAAGTGGGAGTTTTGACTAAAAGTGGTAAATACCCAACCACATGGATTAAAGTTGTAATTATGCCTAACTTGGTTAAACTCCTACAAATCATGTTGAAAGGAATTAGTTTTCACATGATGGGATCATAAGGGCTAAATATAGATGTAAGTTTTGGGGTTGGTTATAATTAACCAAAAACTCAAATGGAGGGACCAAGAGTGACAAGTGAGGAAACTTTATAAAGGTTCAGGATTTTATTTTGTGTGTGTGGTGTGTCGACATACACATGGAGAAGAAAAGGGGTTCTTCCCCAAACCACCATAAAATTATGAAATTGAAAAAGGATGTGAAGCGAAATACTTGCATGTTAAAGAAATTCAAGCTATCTAGTAGTAACACTCATGTGGTATGTTGTAGATTTCAATTTCGTGATCTTGCAAGTAATGAGTATGTGACAAATCTTTGACTTTGTATGAAATTAAGTATGAAGGTGTGTTAGAATCACCAAATAGAACTTGGATTATGAATGATTTCAAATAAATCAATGTTTTGACAGAAAGCCCATTTGTGATGGTGAGGGTGTCGACATGGGTGTATCACCCATGTCTACTTTTTGTGCAAATTTTGATGTATTATGTTGTATGTGATGGATACTTGTTAGATTGTTTGAGTATGGTATGTAATTAAATTGATGTTTAGTTGTATTTGGTGTAGATAAGCCTGAAATACTTGTATATTATTCTTAAATAGTAGTACACACACCAAGTGTTAGATGAACATGTGTAGATTGTGATAATGACATGATTCATAGTAAACTAACATTGAAAATGTGTCTTAGGTGGAAATATATTTGATTGTATGTTTTGGTGAGAAGTCTGCATTAGTAGCTTGTGTTATATGATTGAATAGTATGATGCACACTATGTGTTGATTGATTGTTAGCTGAGATTAAGAATCGATTTGATGTTAATGGTGAAGAATGTAAATGCACTATGAACGGATAGTGTTGGAATGAAGTTGGGTTAGCTAAGCAAGAGTTATTGTGCTAATTGTAGAATTATGAAGATACTAGTGTGGATGGAATTGATTTTGTATACGTATGCATGTAACTAGGTGATCATGTTGTAGTATGTGTCTTAAAACATGAGTAGGAAGTGTATATGGTATCATTAGTATGGTCTACTATATCAATATGGACATTTGTTCCTAAATTGGAAGTTTATATACTTAATAGTTGACTTTCTGAAAAGTCAACGAATATGAGAATAACATGGTTAGATGTTGATACATTTTGTGTTTGTAGCTTGTATTCTTTTTGTTTTATATATGTAATTCGATCTATAAACACTTGTTTTGTTTAAGTATATCATTATGTAAGTTTATCAAGTGATGATATCCGAACAACATTCTATGATAGTTTTTGATATCCATCGATAGTGTGTGTAGATGTGTTTTGTACATTGACAGTACTTTAGTGTCACATGTCTATCGATTGTATTATTTGTTTCTATTGATCAATGAAGATCAACGATAGTCACACTATCAATGACCATAAGAACTGACGATATGGTTTATGTCTGTTGATGTAAGACCTGTTGGTATACAATATAAATACTAGCAGTGTTATTTTGTTTGATCAGAGAGCACATTCAAAGAGTTGGAGAGCATATATGTTTATTCATGTGTTGTGACTCTGCTAACATCAATACAAGGAAACTATAAGTGATGTTCTTGTTTTATTGATCGTGTTCTTGCTTCGGTTGTGTACAAACTTGGATTCTGCATTGGTTTATTCATTAAACAACAAGGAATAGGTTTTATGACCCACCTTCTTGAATGATAATATGGATTAAAGCTTTGGCTCGATTCCTTGTTCAAAACCAAGCATTTTGGTGTGATTTGTGAGGACTTTGAGTGATTTTTGAAGATTTCTTGGACAAAAACTTAAAACCCACCTTCTTGAATGATAATATGGATTAAAGTTGATTCAAATGATGTTATCTGATGATAATCTTGGTTAGAAACTTGTTAAAATCAATGGAGACATAAAAAACATGACTTTTATTGAGTTTTAGGCTTAAAAATTTTGAACTCCAATTTTTTTTCCAGTGATAAGCGGCCGGAATTCTTACCATAATAGTACACTAGGGTGGTGAAATATGATTGGTTGACCTGCAAAGTTGTGGTGGAGCAGATTTGTCCTTTTTGTCTTCCTGTCGCGGATCAGAATTTGTCCCCTGCTAGCTCACTGTCGATTGGATTCCTCACCAATCGACAAACCCTTTCATTCGATAGTTAATTACCATTGATAGTCATTGACGTTCGATGGTTAAACAAGTTCGATAGTCACAACCACCTTCGATATACACATACCTTCGACCCACACCGACCTTCGATACATACCTTCAATCCACAACCACCTTCGATTCAAACTTAGTGGCGATTGAGTGAAAAAATTAAACAGTAGCCTTATAACTTTTTAATTTCACACCCTTAGACAACATTCTCACCATTTTCTGATATACAAAATGAGTACAAATCTTTGGAGTGGGATCCAAATTCAAATTCAAACTCTAGCAGTAGTACACCACAAAACAACCCCGCAACATCTTGGGTACAATCACTCATGCCTTCGCAATCTTCAATGATTACCGCTAGTTAATGGGCATTTATCGCCAACCAAAATCAGAGTATTCAAAATCTCCTTTTGAGCGAAAATGAAACTGGAAGCAATAACCGACCACCAAAGCTTAGGCCTATCAATGATGATCTTGGTTGGAAAGGGGGGTTTCATACTTATATTCTTGGACAAAACACGGAATTATGGACGTGTTCACTTTTCCATACAATGAGGAACTTGAAGAAGTCGGATCAAATCTTGCTGCGTTGGCAAGGCTTTCTGAAGAAGAAGGAGAAGAAGAAGAAAAGAAGGCCTATGATCTTGAAAAGAAGGCATTCGCTATTCTCACTCAAGCAGTCAACAAGGATATTTACCATCAATTTGTGTGGTGTACAACCACTAAAGGGTTGTGGGATGCATTACAGATAAGAGGAGAAGGCAATGCATCATCACATAAAATTAGACACGCTTTACTCAAAAAGCAGTTTAAAGGTTTTATGCGCATGGAAAATGAGTCGTTAGGAGAACTGGCAAACAGATTCTATCATTTATTAAGCGAGTTGCATATGTTTGGTATAACTTTGAGTCCACAAGAAGTTGTCTTAAATTTTTTTTGATGCTTTACGACCTAAATGGACTAGATTTCTTGAAGTTCTAAAGTATAACGGTACTCTAGATACAAAAAATATTTATGAGTTCATTCAGACTTTGGAAAAGAAGAACGCAGAAAAGATTAGAAAAGAGAAAAGGACTTTCGTTCCACAAAACCCAAAGATGTATTTCAGAAATATTGGTGGAATCAATGGAGCAACTTAACCTTCTCAACACGCAAAGCTACAAACCGCCTTTCTTTTAAATACCAATCCATATATGCAACAACAACCTGTTACTCCCGAATCCAATGCTCAAACATTTGGTGTATCATCATTTCTTGATCCTCACTACAATAATCAACAAGCGTGTTATGGAAACAACTCATCAACTTTCAATGTTGGTCAATAATCTAACCTAACACAGTTCGTTTGGATACATCATGTTTTTCAAAAGTAAGTGTAGAGGTTGCAAAGGAACAAATAGAACTTCGAAACACTTTAGTAAGTGCATATTGCGGATTAGTGGCCGGTCAAATTGGTAATATCAATTTGACACATACAGATTACCAACGAATTGACAAGGATGAGATGGAATTGATGGACATCAACTGGGACTTTTCAAGTGTCGTACGACGAGCAAAGATTTCATGGAGAGAAGGGTAAAACAAGTTTGGAAGTCAAGAAAGATACAAAGTACGGGTTTGATAAGCAAGTGATTAGATGTTTTAATTGTGGAGAAAGCGGTCACTTCAAGCAAGATTTTACAAGGCCAGCACAACAGGGAAACCACAATCCTTTCAGAACCCAAACAAATCAGTCAAGCTAGAACACCAACCAAAACCAGGCAAAAATGTCAACCGTGCATTGATACCTGTCAACAATTCAAATCAGGCTAGATCCTCAAATTTAAACAACACTAGAGCCTTGGTCGTGCAAGATGGAACAACATGTGATTGGTCGATGCAGTTAGGTGTGTATGGCCAAGGTGGAGCAACATGTTATGCTAAAGTAATCAAGCATATCAAGCATGTATGTAATGGTGATTCTTTAGAAGATGACGAGAGTTCTGGTATAGTGGAAGTTTGGACGTAATTTTTTTAAATTGAACCATAAAAACGATCATTTTTATCTTAAAACGAGTATACTATTGCTGTACTTTTGAAAAAGAAATTGAAAACTCAGACGCGTTAAACACAATGGAAAAAACAACACAATATAACACAATGGACATCAAATTAAGGACACTGTGTTTTAAATAAAAGCTTGATTACATACCCAGTTCATTGTGTTTTAAATTAAAAGTTTGCTTACATAGTGTTTTTAGCATTGTGTTTTAACATAGCGTTTTAGATGAAAGCTTGATTACATAGTGTTTTAGAATTTAAAAGACAATTAAAAAACGCAATAAACTATGTTTTATCATTGTGTTATAAAACACAACTGAAAAACACAATGATATATCTCCAAAGTAGCCCAAATGTAACAAAGCTTACATTTAAATGATATTTCTCCAAAGCGCAATGATAAAAAATCTAAAAAGTTGCTTAAAATGCAAAGATAAAAAATCAAAAATGCCTATCTTACATTTTAGTGTATCATATAATGACGGTTGAGACATGTTAGGCATAGAAAGCATAACCACCTTACCAATGCATGATTTAGCTCCGACGAGTACACCATGAGTAAAACTTCGAATTCGGCGAGTGACGAAGCTAGGGTTTGGAGAGGGTAGGCACGATAGAGGTATAAACCGGCGATTAAAGGGATGAACGAGAGGACGACGAGATTGAGGTCTAGATCGGAGGAGAGGAAGGCAGTTGTAGAGAGAATCATCGTCAGAACTGGAGGTGGTGGTTGCGAGCCAAATTATCGGAGTCGGGTTCAGGTAAGACTGTGGATAAGTGATGGATGAGAGACCGGGCTTTGGAGACGGATTCCCCCATGAGGGCATTGGATTCATGTTAGTGGTGGTGGTTAGGGTACTTGTGGTTGTGGTGGTGGTGGAGTAAGGGTGGTCACGTGGATGACGAAGATGTAATTCATATTTAAATGTAAGGCTTTTGAGATAAGAAGTAAATAGACCAAAATGCCCTTTCACCTTAAATTTTAAAAAAAACACATGCTAATACCATATGGCTTCTCAGCCTTCTCACAAAAAGAAAAAACATAATCCATATTTGACCCTGGACCTATTTATTTCAAATAAGTGATGGAACCAAAAGTTTATCATAAAGTTATCTTTTCACGTTACAACTAAGACTATAAAGTGTGGGAGGAGAATGAAGAGGGGATCAACAATGTCAGATTTCCCTTCAAGCCCTAAAAAGTGCCAGGTGAGATGAGGCGTGAAAGAGTGGCGTGGAGCGACATGTGTCATACACTTTATTATTTAATTTATGTTTAGAAAATAGAACAAATCTATTAAATTAAAAAAACATAAATATTAAATAACGAAATAATATTAATAAGAAACATTACATAAACTTAGAAAAACGTCACAAATTAAAAAAGCTGAAAATAATAAAAACATCACATGTCCGCTTGCTTTTCTTTCGTCAAATCCTTCTCATTTTTCAAACGTCATTTTTGTTCAAATAAGTTCGATAACTTTCTCTGTTTGGGCGTTCCTTTGTTTTTGGATGCTATTGAACGTATTAATATGTTCATTTAGGTCGGCTAAGCTTTCAGTGTAGCTTGCAAACGAAGTATATGATTTTTGAGCCTGGAACTTGAAGAGAAGAGCGGTTTTGAGGCGAAGTAATAGGTGGTATTTCACCACAGCCATATAGGTTGTTTGAATCGAATTAACGGTTGTTGGATGTATATTTTTTTTAATAAAATGTGAGAGAATTTATTAAATTTAGAGTGGAGTAGAAAAGTTTCTGGTAAAAGAATTGGTGGAATGGTATGCATTAAATAGAAAGTGTTAATTTATTTTTCAAATTAAAAAAACCTTTTAAAAAAATTTGCCTTCCCCCAAAGGCTAGATTTTTTCCACCACTAAAATTGTGCCACGTCACCAATCACCGGCCATCACACCAGACAAGAACTACCCGCCTCAACCTCTAAGCCATGGCACGGGCCAATATGTTGGCGTGATTGAGGCCTTCACACTTCTACACCGCTCGGTCTAAGCGGTAAAACTTATATTTTTATTAAAAGAATTCATACTTTAATTATAAAAATCTAACAAACTCTTAAGAGACCTGTTGACGTCCTTTGTTCCACCTTATGGATTTAAACGGTGTACGTTTCTAGTATATAAGTTGATAGAAGTTTAAACACTAAGTGAGTAATGAAAGAATTAACGTGTACGAATGCATCTCTCTTTTAGAAAAGATGTACCCTAAACTTTCTCCCTCACACACACATACATATACATGTGTGTATATGTGTATACACATTCCAGAAGACCTATATTGTCGTAAGGAATTAAATACCTAATTAAATAACCATTTTCCCTTACTAATTTAATTACCGGAATATATACCTCTACATCACTAACCCTCCCACCTCCTATTTAAACCTCCACTTTGGTACCGAATCTAACCATCTTAAGTTTTCATCTTATTCTTCACAAAGATAACCATGTCTGGTGTGTGGGTGTTCAAGAATGGTGTGGTTAGGCTCGTAGAGAACCCGGGTGGGGACTCCTTGCAAGGTTCGTCTCGCGACAAGGTGCTGGTGCACCTGCCCACGAACCAAGTGGTCACCTCATACCAAGCTCTTGAACAAATGTTGACATCTATTGGCTGGGAAAGGTACCATGAGGATCCTAGCCTTCTTCAGTTTCATAAACGATCAACGATTCACCTTATATCTCTCCCTAAGAACTTCAACAAGTGGTCAAGACTCGCAATGTCTTTGAAGTAAGGGATTCGTAGTTACAATAGCTCGTGGTTACATGTACATATGATCATAGGCTGGATCTTGCATTTGGTTGGTTGCTTTGTTCAATTCATCTTTTGTTTGTGACATGTGTGGTTTGGGGATTTTTTTCGAACTCTATGTGATTTAGAGAATCGCTAAGTGTTTCTAGGCGTTTTTTTTAAACTACTTTTACAAATAAGCATTTCGCTATTATGGGTAGCGAACTCATGCAAAAGCACACAATATACTTTTAAGCTTGCTTGTCAGATGAGCGAAGTGCGTATGCCTTAGCTCAGAGATTTCATGCAGATGAGTGAGTTTGCTTGATTCCTTGCCCCACCGCGCACTCCCTGAATTTGCTTGCCACCCATCATACTCCAATTCCAGTATACTAGCTTTTGCATGGTAGCGAACCGTCTATTTGTACAAGCACTTTCAAGAAAAAGCCAAGAAACACTTGGGCACCTCCGAATAACCTAGAAATCCCAAAAAAAATAGTTTTTTTTCATGTAGCGTTGAGTTAATTAGGGCTTGTTTGTATTCCAAGTATTTGTATATAATATCTTGTGGTGGTTTTAGAATGTTAAAGTATGTTTATGTATTCCTTTTGTTCTTTGTGATATGATATTATATATAAGTTAATCGAACAATGCATTTATGTGTTATATTAATGGCTTGAATTTCTTTATGCTATATGTTAGTGGAATATGTTTAATTGTTGGACAAAAATATATAATTGGTAGCATGCTTACATTAAGATGTTATTCACTTTAACTTCTTTGTTATGGTTAAAACTTATTTATGATAACATGCATGCATGCATATACACACACACTCTCTCTCTCTCTCTCTATATATATGTGTGTGTTTGTGTTTGTGTGTCATTTTAACTAGCTATGGTTTGATTATTGCTTGTATATATGGTATATAATGTATGCTTAGTGAATTATCAGGATTACAGAAGACTTAAAATGATAATGTTCACATCCTCAGAATATGGTTTTTGAGTCTTTTCTTACTTTAAAAAAGAAAAGTCGAATCAATGTGCATAATCCTCCATCATCATTAATTATTCAAATTTAAGGTATTTATTCGATGCTATATACCGACCATTACAAGTTTTTGATCCAATAGGTATTTAATCGACTTTCAAAAACTAATAGCATATATTCAAATTAAACGCAGATGCAAGAAGAACAATAATAGACATTGTGTCGGTACGATAGATGTGACAATTCCTACCACCACAAAAACCCGGTCAACACATAAAAAATTAAGGTGGTCAACCCTCGGAGGGTGTACGGTATGGATCCCGAATCTTGAAAATTTTTCATTGGCCCTGATTTGGATGGGAAGGTGTTTCACACTGGGCCGATCATCCGGCCCTCATCTCTTCCGCTTTTCTTCATTGCTTTAGCCCCAAATCTTGGTATGCTTCTTGAATTTAAAGGAATTTGCCGGCCCCGAATGGGATGGACGGTGTTCTCGCACGACCTTGAGCTTCCAGATCAGCCTTTCCAAGACCTATGCACTCTAATAAACAAATTGTGTTTAATTTAACATCTCTGACCCATTAATGGGTTGTGTTAGATTTGTATCTAAATCAAACTTGCGGAGCCATAAAAAAATATAAGTATTTTAATATGTAGTTTGTACGTTTCCAGATCAGCCTTCCCGAGACCTATGCACTCTAATAAACAACTTGATTACCACTGGTCAACTCTTTTTATATGTCAACACATTTTGACTTGTCTGTAGGAGATGAGTCACAATTTTCTTAAAATGATACTAGCTAAAATAATAAAGATAATCTCTTTATACATTTAGAAAATTGTAGCACATGTACCGTATACAAATCCAAACGAAAATAACATTAGATACAATATATGTAAATAAATCAATTCAAACCTTAGGGTTTGAAAAGATCTTGAATCCCGTCTTCTAGTACAATACTTTGTGTAGTCTTCACCGAGAGCTTGAATTACCTCTTCTTGTACGACCCTTGGTTACAAGAAAGATCAAACAGGTGTTGACGATTCTGGATGAGGATTGGTGCTCAATAGGGGTCTCATAAATCATATTTTGCACCTTTACTTAGACAAGGCGTCTACCTCCTAGCGTAGAACAACTGAATCACTATGTACTACCGAAGAAGGCCACATGCTTGAGGTTACATCAGGTAAAATTGTAGTGTTAGAACTTGTGGAACAGATAAGGATGCGAAGATAGTGGAGTCGAGTAGAGAGTACGCCTCTCTATTTAGTTCCCAAAAATATGGGTCTTCAACTGTTCACATCTTCTCCAAGAATTCTTATTTTTCAAATGAGACACAAAGCCTACTATTTATACAAGAACCATGGGTGGATGAAGAGTCTAACATTATTAGAGACTTAATTTCAGAGATAAAAACTCTAATCAAGTGAAATAAAAACTTTGCTCAAGAGTTTAGTCTTCAATTCACCTTATGAAGAGTCTCATAAATAAACTCACTAAATTCCATTCACCACCTTTCCAACAGTCCCCCACATGAATGCAGACGATCGAAATACACAAAATTTCCAATGCAACCTCGGGAGTTGAGTATAGTAGGGTAGGTAGGTATTAGGTTTGAACTTTCTTTTGTGAAGAATACTTAGCCTCCTAGCAGTTTATAGACGCGATGTCTTCAAACAAAGCCCCTAATTGTGTAAACGATACGCTTCACCCAATATTCTCCTTAGTTGAGCCACCCTCACTTTCATGTCAAATAATGGTCCTAGAACACTATCATGATTCTACGAGAGCACTAAGAATTATGAGCCAATTCCGTTCGAAGTGACCCCACTTCTCTATAACATAGGTTATTTTCCTTGAGTCATTAAAAAGCATTATGGTTACAATGATTTACCAAAAAATATTTACGACATATTATGCTTAGCCTAACATTTGTTACTGAATGTCATAGAATGGTCTAGGACGTATTTAAACCCCTTTATGGGCTATTGAACTTGGATCTTGGACCTCCAATCAACTAAGTTACGTTTCCTTTACTCGCCCTCTTTCCATGGTCTTTTTTCTCATTCTGCATTATCTTTGACTTTGTCATGTCACTATGGATAATTCTGCAGTTGAGATCAGTTGCCATTTTATGTTCTTAACTCGTAAGTTAATGTTCTTAATTGAATTTAGTTATAATATTTGTCTTTGACGGATACACTTATTATTTAAGGCAAACACATTTGCATTATACGTTATGACCTTTGTGTCCTCTACTTAGTCATGTGTTTGTAATTATAGATTGGATTACAAAAATCCTTATTGCTAAATGTCACACCCCAACCGATGGCGAAAACATCGATGCGAGACGTAATAGATTGCTCAAAGATTTCATAAAGCTAAGTTGCGACAATAAATAAAATTTAAATTTTCATTTCATTTCATCAAGTCAAATGATACATTCTCTTAAAAAAAGGAAGTACAACATATTGGAAGTAAACATAACTAAACATTGAAATACATAAGTAAAAATTTGAGTGAGTTTCTAATTCCACCCTAAGTAGTTTTTCTTGTAGCACCATCATAAATTTCCGGCAACATGTAATCAGTATCCCTTAGATACTTATTCGGACACCATTTTAGTTAATGTTTTTCATGGGCACTAAGTCACCCATTAGAAGTCCAAAACAAGGAGTCTTAAACTAAGATAATTTACACCTTAACATATAACATTCAATCATGGTTCTGCTTGATGTTATAGTTCGGTTTTGATAGTATTATATAGGTACTTAATAGATATGTTATAGTCATATATTTGTCATGTATTAGAAAGGGTAAACCACTAACCTCATGATGTTCACAATTGCACAAAATCACCATAAGGATGATTCCAATGGTCATGAATACAAGTATAAAGTACATAAATGAAACACGTAAATCACTAAGTAACCAAGTGAGTACAACTAGACGAGTGCATTCCAAACATGGTTATGATTGGATATTTGGTGTAGTTTGTTCACTTTTTTACTTGAAAGTTACTTAATGACTTAGAATGCATAAAATGGAGGCTTTTGAACCACAATATTTACGGAAAAAGACCGTAAAACAAGCCATTCAACATTGAAGTTAGTTGATGGGTTGGTTTGGTTTGCAAATGTTCAAAGAAACCAAGTACAATGAACAAATTATAAAAGTTTTGAAGAAAATCATGAAAAATCCCATCTTTGGACCTTAAAATGGTGATGTACCATCTTTTTTTTATCTAGGTAAACATGTACTAACACTCCTAGATGTTACCCAAAAAAGGAGGAAGCAAGAACACAAGAAGAAATTGTAAGGAAATGGTCCAAAACTCACTGTTTTGAACTTGGAGTTTTATGCCCTAACTTGAGAAATTTGGAGATTTGGGAGAGTTTAGGAGTGTGTAAGAGGTGTTGAAAGTGATTAGGAGGTATGGAGGAGGTGTATTTATAAGTGGGTATTAGGGTATGGTGTTTAATGTAGGTAATTAGGGGTTAGGAAGAGGGAAAATAGAGTTTAAACACTAAAATTCGTGAAATACACAATTCTGCTGTCAGACCAGGTCCTTGCGGACCATAAGATATTTGGTCTTCCGGTCCGTAAGGCCTTTCGAAAATACGAAAATTCCATTTTGGCCCTTGTGGTTAGGTTTGGTTGTTATTTGGGTCCATAAACGCATAGTTAAGCATGTTTTGAACATTTTAAGGTGTAATTAAGCATGTATAATGTATGAATATGTTTAAAATATAAATCCGAGAAAATATATTCTCCGTGTATGAATCGTTTTTTAAATATAAATGCATATTTCGTGATTGTTTAAGTATTATGCATGCATGATTAAACAAGTATGATATAAAATACGATTTCCATTATGATCAAAATCTAGAGATTACAAGGATTGAAAATAAATTCCAATTTACAATAAATCAAAATAAAATGAAACATATAGAACATTACACTAAACTTTTCTGATTCTTATGCAAGCCACCCCCACATGCAAGTGTTATTGGATAACATCCAGATGAGATGGGGTAATGAAAGGTTCTCCCTTTCAACAAAGGTTTGAGAAAGCTTCTCATAAAACCATTTCTACATACCCCTTGAGGTTTGTTTCTTGAATGACTCCATAACTTCACTTATGACGCCACTTAGACACCTATGATTTGAAACAATATCAACCTCCTTGTATCAGTGAGTTCATCAATGTTTATATCTCAGCTTATATTACATTAGCTCACATAAGCTTCTGAGTAGACCAAAGCAACACATGCTATTGTCATAAGTTAGTCATTAACTTAAAAGGATTCTAAGTTAGAATAAACCAAGACAATAAGTTCTCCTTATTAGCTTTTGGAATACATCCTTCATAAGTTATATGTATGTTCCTTATAATGAACAAAAAAATCTCTTTCAAGTTTATCTATACACAGAGTCATTATGTGTTCATGCACACTTGAATTTTTAGAGTTAATTAGCCCACACACTAGTCTAGCATGCTTTAGACTACAATACTTTTAAATGTGAACAAAAGATGCTTCATTTTGATTCTTCACAACCCTAAGGATATCACAATATCACTTTGCAACATTTATCCCTTATTTTAGCCAAAATTATGAGACTTATTCACAATTATAAAACATCTATATTTGAAAATCTCACAAGTTATATATATAGCACATAGCAAACTTTTATCATTCAATTAAGGAACATAATGTGTTTGCCTTCACTTTCACCATTGTTATAAGGACTTAAACATAAGTCTTAAGCTAAGTCACTTTGGTGAAAACATTCATCACCAATAAGGTAAAAGTTACTCGCTTGTAATAACTACTATGTATGAGATAAGGTCAAATAGATTAACACTCAACAACATGGCATTCATAAAGTTTGCCATAATTGATTTGCACACTTGTGTTTTTGTTCCTTAGAAAATATGAATATTTAGTTCGAACAACATTTAAATGGTAGATGCATCTACATGTAGATCTCTCAATTAGAATCATGTAAGATTCATTAAAGATTTACAATAATATATAGTACTTACACTTTCATATGCTAGAATTCACTAAGTAAATTTCCACGATGACTTACAATGAAGTATGTTGACATGTATCGTATTTGTGTATTTCATCTTTATACACTAACCACGTTCTTTTATGACCCTCTTATGTTGTGGTTACATGTTTAACGTCTCGTCTCCGACTTTTAGTCAATGCAACAACTCTTAAGTTGTTTATGTCCAAATCTTTTCCTGCACTATCCATTTAAAATCATATTATTTTTAAATATTGTACATTTGACATTATCAATTCGTGCGTCACAAACATTAGTGATTTATTTCTTTAAAAAATATATGTGTTATCCAAAGATGTTGAACACAAAACAATAAAATACATCCAAAACTAAATTATAAGTACACCACTTTTAAATAGTTTAAACAAACTCATAGATGATGTCAAGACATCAGATATAAAAGTGTTATTATCTTCAACACTTTTATCATCTTGTCAATATCATCACAATGGTATTGTTGGTGGCATGTCTTGAGATACTTGCTCAATAGAACTCCATGCACACATATCCTCATGTTCTCGTTTCATTTTCAAAACTCTAGTATTAGAACAAATATTCTCATGACAACACCAAGTTGTTACAAAAACAACATTTAAGCAGTGAAGCTTGAGCAATTAGTCTTGTTCACAATCACTCCAAGTTGTTTTCCACCATATAGTGTCATCGAGAGCGTTACTTTTGTTCAACATATGCTACTTCTAGAAAGAGTAGTGAACCGTTTGAATTATCAAAATAATGCAAAACTCTATTTAAAATTCATTCTAAAACACTAATTTCCTTAGGTTCAATAGATATTATATTAATAATATCAACAAGGGTTTATGAAATCTCAAAACCCAAAACATCAAACAATTCTATATGATTTATGTATAATAGTAATACGCATGTAAGAAAATGGTTTCTAACATGCATGTTGGAAAAAACGTCGTTTTATAGCAGGCAAGTTATAGAAGTGAATGTTTACATAAAACATTTTCCAAGAATAAAATTTATAAAAGAAACTATTTAGAATCACTTCTAATACACACACTAGGAAATTAAAATGTTTGCATAAAACATTTTCGGTCGTTATAGTTTATAAAATATACCATCTCTAAAGAACACATTATAAAATAAACGATAAGTCGTTTTAAACTGTCGTTTTTAAAACCGTTTCTAACATGCATATTAGAAGACAAATTATTACAAAAATCATTTTTAAAGTTGACAATTTTATAAATCTTTTTTAACGCACTCATTAGAAATAAACGATGACAAAAATCATTATAAAACTTATCAATTAATCAATTTTAACATGCTGGAATATCAATATCGATCGGATGCTCCTGTGCGGTCGCCGCCCTGGGCAGGGATGGCGGATAGACTGGTGGAAAGTCTATCGGCAACAGAACTGGCGCGTAGAGTTGTCTGGTCCGAGTGTGGAACCGCTCGTCAATGACGGGGAACTTTCTAAGAAGTTTCATCCCCCACATCGTGCTTATCCCCAACCTCGGTAGCTGTATCGGCGGGAGTAAGAGCAAGACACCGTCTGGGAAATGTAGAAGAGATGTCAAATATGTAGTCACTTGTTTTAACATAAAAGATCACATATTTTTAATAATCCCGCCTAGAGTAGTTGGCCACTAGCAGTCCACCTTTAAATATTCCAACAGGGAGTCCCACGTTTTAACTATTTTGCCTTCAACAATTCTCCGTTCGAATTAATTACTACAAACTGATGTCTTAGGAATTTTGATCAGAACGAGGATACGAGTCGATTGATGTAAAACTTACCTCGAAACGGTGCTCCAAACGACGAAATGGTGCTTCAATTCAGGTGTTTAAACTTCCAATTAACAAAAATCAAGTCGTTTAGAGCAACCTTTCGAGGTAATTTTTACATCAATCGACTCATATTTTCGTTCTGATAAAAGCCCTAAAATATTAGTTTGTAATGCGGAAACAAAAAACTAAATCCGTTAATTTTTTTAACTGAGAGCAGTTGAAGGCAAAATAGTTAAAAGGTGGAACTGTCAGTGGAGTTATTCAAAAGTGGGATAGGTAATGGCCAATAACGTCTACTTAGGATTATTAGAATCCAATTTCCCTTAGAAACAATAGTAAAACGTAATATATTAAGTTAATTAGGTGTTGCCATGTGACATTTTTAAGATTCGTAAATTAATAAAATAAGGATTAAGTGATTATTGTAGTTAAAAAATTGTGTTTAACCACCTTGATTTAAAAGGGAAGGTCTTGAGTTTAAGTATTATGAACGACAAGGATTAAAATAAATTTACCGTGAGTGAATTTAGTAAAATAATAAAGTAATTAGGGAGACCAAGGTTAAGACAAAATAAAAAAAAAAAACAAAACACTATGTTGTGACGCTGCATGGAACAACCTAGAAAGTGGGTACATTCTTCGATGGAAGAGAAGAATCCTTAAAAGACAACTTTTACCAAAGAAAAGAAAAGATACTTGTTTAGTTGAATGTTTAATTAACTTTATTTTATGAGATATTCTAACGTATGAAAGAATAAAATCCTGTATTTTAAAAAATATTCGAGTTTAAATGCAACACAACAAGAAAGATATAATTTAGTATACTATAATTTAATGGATGGAATTTTTAATATTCATTTTTTTGTTTTATATAAAATGTACAATCTACAATGGATAACAACTTATAATGGTATAATATGTTAGAAAAACACATTTTTAAAGTAGAAATTAATAAGTTTACTTAAATTTATATAAAATAAACAATCAGTTTTTTGGTAGATCGATAAATTATAATGCTACATAAATCTTCTAAGATGCCATGTTAAACGGCGTGTTGGCTACATGATCAACCTTAGTCACAATGATGGGATGACAAAAACAATTTATTAGAGACTCCTACACGACTAGTCGATTAGCCTAAAAGGGTCATTTTCGACGATGTAGTTAGTATATATCAAGACAAAATGATGATACCTCAAAGAGAATGTATCGTCTAGCGTGTAGAGCACGATAAGAGGCCACTGAAATCTATCAAAAGAATTTGATTTTGAACTGAAATTTGTTAAAATATGGAATTTGAAAGAATGTAATCTTTTAGAAGTGATTATTGCGTCCACTTTGACCTTAGTTGTCTCCTAAGTTTATGTGCACATACCTTCACCAGTCTTAGAAGAGCTCAAACCACATGTAGATGTGTTCAGATTAGATAAGATGATAGTGAAGGCTGTGTTGGATGAGCATGTTTTAGCTCGCTTGACTAGAGTCGTATTTATAGATTAAGAAGATCCAATTACTCTTATGCATTTACATGGTTACTTGAGTAATCGTCATATCAATGATAGGCGGATAAAACGATTTAGCAAAGTATCCTCATGTTTTTGGAGTTGCAACCTGCATATGTAGGTCTCGACTAGAGAAATGTCTTGGGTTGAAGATATTTAGAGTTAGGAGAAGTTGAATTCACAAAATTTGAGATTTTTTTAAGCGAAGTATTACAAGGGTTCTCTTGAAGAGTTAAAGTGTTATGTTTATTGCTAGTTGACCAAAAATTGTCACAGCAACAAGTTGCACAAACACATTGAGGAATTTACGTCTACATGCACATATATGAATTCTTCTCAAGTTTATGTAAATCAATATTGAAAGGGTATGTCTCAAATGTCGCGCAAGCCATGTGCGTGCAGGACTATACTCACACTTAATTGCTAAAACACTTAGCTTGTTCCAAGGTTCTTATGCGGGGTTCTCCCAAGCACGCGCAACTATGACAGCTCATAAGAATACAACCAGTACAAGTGGCAGCATCCATTAGCCAATGAGCATGTGCTAGGTTCTATCACAACCAATCCCCATGAAGATCAATCGTGCAGGGGACAAATAGTACAGAAGGACAGTGATGTGTAGCCAATCAGCGTGTGCCACTACTCCTCCATGGTCACCACTCACAGCTGATAACAGACGCGACAACAAGTGCACTTGGCAGACAACATGTAACCAATCACGATGCGTCAACATTCCTCCACCTCTGTAAACACTACATGTCGTGTCAGAGGGGACCAAGGGGATATTCATTGATATTGATGTCCGGCCCATGAGCCCATCTCCTTCTCTAACCCTTCGGCTATAAATACCAACCTTCAACCACAGGTTTAAGGATCCGATTTCTCACTCTCTCACTCTTAAAACACACATACATTGTTTATCTCCCTTAGAACAGTTATTTCTTCTCACGCCAGAGGGTGGTTACAAGAAGCCCCCCCTCCTCTCCTTTCTTGTAACGAACTCATGGTGCTTTGTTTTGCAAATCATTCCAAGCTTATTGATCGAAGAATAGATTAAGAAGATACCCCCTCCCTGTCGAGGCTACCATCTTAGTTCTATCCCAAGCGGATTATAGTATGTGTTTCTTCATTGGCACCATCAAAATTACTAAAGTATCACTCTCTTCTTTTCACCCATCTACTTGATCACATGACTGACCAGATTCCACCTATTCCAACTCTCGGTTCAAACTCAAAGTTGGCGGACGTCGGGACCACCTCACACAGTCCTGATCCCCATGAAAACAGGTATGAACACATGGAATACACATTGGCATGGTTACCGGTAACCACAACGGTACTCCAAGGGGGAACTAGAACTCATCCCTCAATCTCCAACAAGTAGAATCAGGTGCGCAGCTCGCATTACTACTTCCATAAGGAAAAACTCTTGCCTCTTGGTTTTTTTAACTAGCACTTGATGTCGTCTACGCACAAACACCACAGCAAGGGCAAACGACAGCACACCTTGAACTACGACTCTCCACCACGCACCCGCCGTCACCGTCACATGAGACGGTCGGTCATGTGGGTGGAAGTCAACAAGAACATAGGAGCAAAGATGCTCACTGCAATGTAAGCGCGACGCGCTACACTCGTGGTGACACTAGAAGGTAGCGTGATGATCACCATGAGCATCACCGCATAAGAACACATGTTTATGCGCATCCTCCCCATCAAAGAATACTTGATAATTGGGACACACGCACCGAAGAATACGATCCAACATACCATGAGGGAGACACCACCAGTGTTTACACCACCAGAATGCAAGGAAGCCGCACAATCTATAAACCACTTGCGTGGCTAGCATACAATGTAACAACCCGATCTTTTGGATTGTCATCCGATTCTTATTACCGTTAAAGGGGTATGTTCCTAAAAACCTTGCGCCAATCAAGGAAACCATACCCATTAATAACTTCTAAGAAAACTGTGCACAGACTTCTTTGCTAAAACAAGATTTATTAGAACTCTGCGCCAAATATCCAAGAGAGGAAAGCGTCATTTAACTACCTTGCGCGGGCTCGCGCAAGGTTCAAAGTTAACCTCGAACACTCTCTTTGGATAAGTGCTTCATTTAACTACCTTGCGCGGGCTCGCACAAGGTTCAAAATTAACCTTGAACACTCTCTTTGGATAAATGCTTCATTTAACTACCTTGCGAGGGCTCGCGCAAGGTTCAAAGTTAACGTTGAACATTCTTGTTAGTTAACCTTAAACATTCTTGTTTGATAAATGCTCCATGCACAAACCTTGCGCAGATATTTATATCAAAGCAAGCATCCACAAACGTTGCGCTAAGCAGCAAGGAGAAGAAGGAAGATCAGTTAACTAACTTGCGCTTCTCGCGCATGGAAACAGGAAATCCTGAGAAACTTTCCCTTAGCAAAATCCTTGACTTGGTGCAAAAGCAAAGGGAATCTTTTCTGTTGCAACAGAATGTACACTTGGCGAATAATAGATGGGTAACAGCTGTGAAACCTTCTAGAAGCCATTAACACCCAATCGTGTAAACATCTTTTCGGTTATAACCAATTGCCACATGGCAGCATCTGGACGGCTGAGGAAGATCACGGTGATGGCATGCTCACATTTATAAGATGTAGTGATCTCATGTTGACACGTGGCACCTCCCTAACCGCTGATGAGCTCACGATCTGTGTGCACTAACGGGTCGCCAACAAACGTTAACGGAATAACAAAAGATTCCGTTAAAGTTAACAATCTCTCTTTTTGGCGCCAAACACCGGCTATAAATAAGTAACTTGGAGTTCAAGGAAAGGTATTCACTCTCAACTACTCTCTCACTTACAATACTTACTTCCGACTACATGTACTTATTCTCACGCCGGAGGGTGGTCACGGAGAGAACCCCCCTTCTCGCCGTGGCGAGCTGACGGTGTTCTGTTTTGCAGGATCAACCGGAATATTGTTCTATTCATCATTCATCGTGAAACCAAATGGAGGGTTAACCCTTTTATGCAGAGCCATTCCATAGATCTACTTTGATTCCGGTCTAGTTGATCTAGGGTTTCTTCATTGGCGCCCACCGATTTCGATTCTTTCTCACCTTTCGTTTCGTTTCATTTAAATCTATAGTGTCATGGCTGACGGATCATCTTTTCAAGGTCCTCGATCAGGGATTCGACGCGTTGTTCTCGGACCTCAGGTCGACGGACAAATAGTTGAGGATTCTTCCGGCGAAGCTAATGCTCAGTATGATCCTAATCATGCGAGTATTCCTGTAACGCCAGCGGCTCCTCAGGTTGATGTTACGTCGATTTTACCACCTGGAGAGACTCCATTATCGTGGTTAATCAAATCTCAAGCGACTCTAAATGCTATGTATGCTCAGTTATGTGCCCAAACCAGAACTCCAGCTTTTCAAGCTCCGATTAACTCTCCTCAGGTCCGTGCTTCGCCGGCACCTCGAGTTTTGAGTTATAATACTAAAAGTCATGCTCGTTCCCTTTCGCGCATGCCTGAAGATGGAATAGAAATGTATTCTAAAACCAGGAATGATCCTGTTCATTCTGGTAATAGAAGGCAAGAAGACAACGTTCAGCGTCACGCATCTGTCCACTCTCGTTTGGGCCCGCGGTCTTCGCAGAAATGGGACACCCAACACGATGAGCTCGATAGAATCTATGAGGAAGGGGATAGTGCAAGTATTTTTAATCGAATATCTGCAGATTATGCTAATTACAGGCCAAAAGTACGTGCAGTATACAATCCAGAAGCTGAGCATGATTACAATTTGGTGTATCACCCAACCAAAGCAGCTGAACAATCAAAGTTTACCAGAGAGATAGCACTGGCCCCGTTGGAGCGAGCGAAATTACCATTCAACGCTGGAAAGTTTAACGGTTTGACCGATCCCGGTGATCCATGCGCCTCTTTACCGGTGCAAGGTTACTTGGGTACTGGACACTGCCAATGTGGTGTCACTTATTTGTACGAACCCTTACTGGCGCTGCGCGCCTGTGGTTTGATAATTTGCCGGCAGGTAAACTTTCCTCTTGGAATGACTTAAAAGAAAATTTTCTTACACACTTTAGTCAGCAACGGTGATACGTGCACGACTCCTCAGATGTAATGAACATCTGGCGGAAGGACGATGAAAGCCTCGAAGATTTTATAACACGTTACAATAAAGAAGTGTTGGAGATTGGAGATGTCCATGAAGACCTTATACGCGCGCAGTTTAAGTATGCGGTAAGGTGCGACGAAATGATTAAACTGTTGTCTGGTACAACTGGCCTTCCAAAAAAATGGGATCAACTCATGGCGGCAGTCAAGGTTTACGCCTAGACTGAGCGCAACTTAAGTTCTAACCGACCTCCTCTGCCTCAGAATCGTCTGCAAGACTTGAGTAGAGGTAGTCGCAAGTATGAGAGAAATTGGAAAGAGTCAAGTCAGAATTCGTATTCTCCTTATTCACCAATTGATGCGCGAGCAACAATCAACAAGATAACAACTCAAAAAGCGATTAAGCAGGAGAATAGGGAACGTCAGTGGACTCCCTTAACGAAATCTCCGGCTGAGGTTCTCAGCACTGAGAATTATCAGTTTAAACAGCCGCAACCAATGAAAAACAAAAAAGGTCAAGACCCAAATTTTTTCTGTGACTATCATAGAGACACAGGCCACACAACAGATAACTGCATCAGTCTGCGCACGGAGATTGAAAAAGCATTAAAAAGTGGGAAGCTGACACATCTAGTCCGGAATGTGCGCAAAGAGATTAAACATATCACGTGCGAGAATGAAGGGCCTAGCAACAAGAAAATGAAACAGCACGTTTCCATGATTCAAGGTGGATCATCACGCAAGCGTAGCCTTCAACGTTTTCAAAATAACACTTGGCGCGAACAGCAAGTCATTTTTCCTATTGTTCCAGGAGGTCCTTAAGAAGACCGGCCAGTAGTTATCACCGGTATCTTTGGGCACTACCAAACAGACTATATGTTTATAGATCCGGGTAGTTCCATGGATATCATGTATGAGCAGTGCTTCAAGCAACTAGATCCTGAGGATAAGGCACGCTTGGAACCAGTTGATTTTCCATTAACTAGGTTCTGCAATGAGGCTGTCTTTCCTCTAGGACAAATCCTCTTTCCTGTTACTTTATCTGATGGGAGGTGTTCTCGAACGAGTAACGTCAACTTCATGGTGATGCCGGCAAATTCCCGTCACGATGTACTATAGGCCCCCACCAATGTTTTAGTCTAACTTTTGTCTTATGGTCAATCATGGATAAAGCTTTTCGCTTTGGTCAACCATAAATTATTCTTTTTTGTGGTCCAGTCTTCTTTGCTTGTTCAAATTATCTTAATTGTGTGGTGTGGAGTGAACTTAGATCTGGTTTGTTTGTATGGCGCATGATTCGCCGTTGATGCTGCCTGCTACTACCTATAAGCAAACTGGTTAGTTTTATGTGGTTTAGATCCTGTTTTAATTGGTAACGTGATTTTAGTATGATTACCTCCGCTCCGTATGCTGCTTGTGGTTTTCCGACACCAAATGGTGTAGCTTACTTTATGCACGGAAAGAAATCATGTCAATTGAGGAACCAATTATGAAGGCTGGCAAGACATTGCCAAGCAATGAACCAGAAAAGTGGGTACTCAACAATAAGTACCTTGGGCAGACAATCTTATTAGGGCCTGCAGTCAGTATTGAAATTCGCGCAAAGCTTAAACTACTGTTGTTTCGCAACAAAGACATTTTCGCCTGGACACTTGCCGACATGGTTGGTGTCCCGCGCGACATTGCGGAACATTGCCTGAATGTATTTCCATCAGCAGAACCAGTTGTGCAGAAAAAGCGCAGCCTCGGGTCAGAAAAGACAGAGGCAATGAACGAACAAGTCACCGAGTTACTAAATGCTGGTATTCTGCGCGAAGTCAAATACCAGACCTGAGTGGCAAACCCAGTCATGGTAAAGAAACATAATGGCGGATGACGGATGTGCGTAGATTTTAAAGATCTAAACAAGGCGTGTCCGAAAGATTGTTATTCTCTTCCTGAAATTGACAAAAAGGTTGACTCATTAGCTTCCTTTCGCTGGAAATGTTTTCTAGATTGTTATAAAGGTTATCATCAAGTCTTGATGAAAAAAGAAGACGAAGATAAAACCGCTTTTCGCACGGAGAAGGGCATTTTTTGTTATACCAAGATGCCTTTTGGTCTCCGCAATGCGGGAGCTACTTACCAAAGATTGATGGATACAGTGTTTGGAGATGACATCGGGAAAACTATGGAAGTCTACATTGATGATTTGGTCGTTATGAGTAATTCAGAAGACACTATGCTAGACAACATCCAACGAACTTTTGATTCTTTGCGCGAGGTAAATCTAAAGTTAAATCCCAGAAAATGCTCCTTCGGCATGGAGGAGGGCAAATTTTTGGGTTTCATCGTCACCAAAGACGGTTTCAAAGTTAATCCCGAGAAGGTCGAGGCAATACAAAAAATGTCTTCTCCTACTACCATCAAAGAGATGCAACATTTGGCTGGAAGGTTAGCTGCGTAAACCGCTTCCTCGCCAATCATGCTGCAAAATCTTATCCATTTATTCGAACCTTGCGCAATTGTACGAAGAGCAAAGAGTTCGCATGGACTCCTGAAGCTGATCAAGCTTTCCAGCAGATGAAAGATTGTTTAGTTCAGCTTCCCACACTTATGCTCCTCGAGAAAATGAACCCGTGGTCTTATATCTTGCTGCATCTGAGGTAGCAGTAGGTGCTGTCTTATTGGTAGAACGCGAAGGGGTCCAGTGTCCAATTTATTATGTCAGCAAGATGTTGAACGATCCAGAGACAAGGTATTCAATCATGGAGAAATTAGTTTTAGCATTGGTCCATGCTTCGCGCAAGCTGCGAAGATACTTTTCAGGACATGTTATTACAGTTTTAACAAATTTTCACATTGGCCAAGTCCTGGCCAAACCAGATGTTTCCAGACGACTTGTGAAATGGGCAATAGAATTAGGAGGTTATAACATCTGTTATAAACCTAGCCCAGCTATCAAAGGCCAAGTTTTGGCAGATTTCATCGCTGAAATTCCTGTTGATAAACTTGAAGAATTCCAAGCAATCCAAAACCCAGTCCTAGTCATCGACAACAGAGCCTGGACATTGTTTACAGATGGCGCATCAAACAGTGATGGGGCTGGAGCAGGTCTTCGATTAATGAGTCCAGAGGGAACAGAATTCACATATGCAATTCGGTTGGATTTTAAAAGCACCAACAACGAGGCCGAATATGAAGCTTTCCTAGCAGGCTTACGCCTCGCTATCAAAATGGGCGCAACAAATTTAGAAGCCCATGTTGATTCATTACTAGTTGCTGAGCAAGTAATTGGAACATACGATGCAAAGGGAGATATCATGGCTTTACACTTGGCGAAAGCCAAGGCACTTATAGCACATTTCCAACAATTTAAAGTTACACATGTCAAGCAAAGTGAAAACAAACATGCTGATACTTTAAGTAAACTTGCAGCAACTAGTTTCAAACATTTGGCTAAAGAAGTTCGCATCGAGGTTTTAAGTAATCCATCAGTTCCCCTCAGACAAGTAACAATGGTCGAAGTAGGAGATTCATCATGGATGTCTCCAATAATAATGTATTTGTTACATGGTTCTTTACCAGAAGATAAAGTGCAAGCACGTAAATTACGATGCAAAGCCCTCAATTACGAAATGATTGACGGTATTCTTTACCGACGCTCTTACATGGGTCCTTCACTCGCTGCGTTAACAAACATGATGCGCAATACCTGATCAGGGCGGTTCATGAGGGGCTATGCGGTATACATTCTGGGCCGCGCATGGTAGTAGCTAAAGTGAAAAGCGCAGGGTATTATTGGCCCGAAATGTACGTTGACGCGGTGGAGATCTTGCGTAAATGCATGTCCTGTCAAAGGCATGCCCCTAAAACATTGCGCCCAAAGAATCCTTTGGTTCCCGTCACAACAGCTTGGCCATTTCAACAATGGGCCATTGATTTAGTGGGACCATTTCCGGATGCGCCCGGCGCAGTAAAGTTTATCATTGTTGTGGTCGATTACTTCACTAAATGGGTTGAAGCCAAACCTTTAGCTTCTACTACAGCGATGGTAATTCGCAAATTCATCTGGGAATACATTATTTGCCGTTTTGGTCTGCCCATAGGCATCATCACAGACAACGGTACAAATTTAATGGCTGAAGAGTTGCAAACATGGATGACCGAAATGGGAATCCAACATGTTTTCACTTCCGTTGCACACCCACAAGCAAATGGTCAAGTTGAAAGCATAAACAAACAGTTGGTCGACGGTATCAAGGCCCGCCTTGGCACGGTACGGCGGGGGTGGATTGACGAATTGCCTAGCATATTGTGGGCACACCGAACTATGCCCAAGACTAGCACTGGAGAAACTCCTTTTAGCCTGTGTACGGCACATAAGCTGTGATTCCTGCCGAAATTGGGTTACCATCTCCAAGAATGCTAGCTTTGGAAAAACAAGATAACGAAGAACAACGGCGCATCGACCTAGACTTATTGGAAGAACGACGAGAAAATGCAGCGATTCGCGAAGCTAAATACAAGTCCAGCTTGAAAAGTATTACAACAAAAGGGTGCGCATCTGTTCCTTTTTGCTTGGTGACTTTGTTCTTCACGATAATGAAGCGTCGAATGCCGAAAAACCGGGGAAGTTAGCCCCGCGATGGGAAGGTCCGTACGTGATAAATGAAGTATTGGGAAAAGGCACGTACACTCTGAAGCGTATGGACGGATCCAACGTTCCTCGAACCTGGAATGCCCAACAACTACGCCGATGTTATATGTAATCTCAGTCCTCTAAGCAACTTCTGAGCGTTGTGTAACGAGACTGCTTACTTTATTTTGTTATGTAATCTTAGTGGTAGGCATAGCCTTGCGCTTTGTCAGTGTGAATAAAATACTTTGCCATTACTTACAGTCTTATATACGTTCATTTACAAATGCATGCAATTCCTTTGGATAAACTAAAACACAAACTCATGAGCCACAAGCTACTTTAATACTTACGCTCACACATGAGAAGAAATTGTTCATTTGTCTATCCTACACAAGTAATTGGTTCCATGCAAACATTTGTAAAACTGAAATATATTATATTCACAATACTTGCGCAGAAGCGAAACATTACAAGTTATCATACAGAAAAATTACAAATTTCCTATTCTATAGACTTGGTTCCCACCTGCTTCTCTGCTGAAGAAAAGATCTCCTTTAGCTTATCAACAAAGTCGTCTTGTTGAAGCGCAGTGTCCACAAGGTCCATAATCGGAATTTGTACGTGATCATATTTTTCTTTGGCAGCAGAATAAATGGCGGCAGTATTTAGCCCATGCGTGGCAGCACGACTTGTATCCCATTCGGTCTTCAGCGCATGGGCCACGTGCAGCACGGCTTGTATCCCATTCGGTCTTCAGCGCCGCGATCATCAATTCTGCCACCCTCTCATCCAACTTCGTAGAGTTAAGGATGGCATTTGCGATCTGTACACAAATACAATCAGTATATGATACGACAATCAAACCTGACATGTATAAAGAAAAGTGAATATTACCTCCACAATCCCGTACTCCCGCAACCAGGTAAGCTGGTTCATGAGGGATTCGGTCAAGCTTTCTGCAATAGCGCGAGCGACCTCCGTGTCGTTAAGTTTTTGTTCGCCTTCAGTCAAACGGAGGATCAACTCGGCTTTCTCTGTTCGGTGAAGGTTGACATCTTTTTTCAAACTATCAACCTCAGCTTGCAGCCGCTCCTGGTCAAAGAGCATAGCAGTTAGTTCATTAATTTCTTTATTCTTAAGAAGAAGAGTCATTTTGATTGATACCTCATTCTACTCGCTCCTTTCTCTATGTGAGCGCGCCTCTTATGCTGTCGCAACTGCTTCAGCTTTCTCTTTTTGAGTTTTTCAATTCCATTGCGCAGAGAAGCTTTTTCTTTGTTGTCACGCTCGCAAGCCTCCACAAAGCGCTTGCGCTCGTCCGCATATTGCGCAGCAGAAGCCTCGCACTTGCGCTTCCAAGACAGCGCAGCCCGTTCTTCAGTCTTCTTCTCTTTCTCAAATTGGGCCATTTCCGCCTCAAAATCAACAAGCATCTTCAACGTCTTCTCTTTCTCAAGCTTGGCCTTCGCCTTCTCAAGCTCAACATCGTCCCACTCCTTGTTCATACTGCGCCATTCGCGCACAATTCTATTTATGGTGGACGAAGCAAGGGCAGACTCTTACAGATATGACTCGTAAGTAGCTTCATGGTCTTTTTCCTCCTGGCGCTTCACCTCCGCCGGCAGGAAGATGCCCTTATACCACTCCCTACAGGAGTGCCAATCAGTAAAAACATCGCCCTGCTTAACCTTCCACACAGGCTGATGAATCGCAGAGGCCCGCCTCTCAGAATAAGAGCGATAATAATAGTCCCCAGGCGTCTCCTCTGGACGAATAGGCAATTCCCCCTCCGAATCCTCAACAAACACAAAGCCTTCGCTTTGTGTTGAAGGTCCGGCCCCCATGGATATCAACTTTGACTGTTCCCCAACATCTGTAGCCGTCTCTTTAACCTGCTCACCAGCAGGATTCTCAGTATCAAAATATGTGGGCTCTTCTTCTGGAGCCACTTTCTCAATATGTTCCGGGACGATGGGTCGGCTTCAGGAACATGAGTTTCTTGCCCCGCATCTCCCTCAACATTCTCAGGCCTACGCGGCGATGGTATAGCAGACGAGGTGGCCTGGGCAGCCTTCACCATTTTCTCTGAAAAGCATATCAACAAATACCAAGTATAAGATTCTGCGCAACAAATTAAACGTACCAGGTGAGAACTTCTTTGCAAAGGCATCCAGATTGCCCTTCTTACCAATGCGCGGGCGTGCAACTTTGGTTGGCACATGAATTTTAGTCTCCGTCTCCTTCCTCTTCTTAGAAGTACGCTTCAACGCCTCTTCCGGGCTAGAAGGTATTTCCAAAGGATCATCTGGGTTCGCAGCAGGAAGAGATGAGGTGTCAACAGGTTCTGGCTTCGGTTTCTTCAACCCTACAGTTACAAGACCCTCCAGTGAGTCCGACACCACCACATAATTGCACCAAGAGTCAGATACGGGAAGTGTACCTTTCTTGATCTTAGCTTTCGCAGCAGCTGATGGCTTGGTTTTTTGCTCTGGGTTGGAAGGGGAGGCGCAGCAGCTGCAGCAGCAGTTGGTTTCTTCTTCTTCCTCGAATCAGGGCCTACACCCAAGTTTACCAAATCACCTACATAATCAATCATATTGAGTAAAGGTTGCGCCATTAAGTTATATTGCAACATCAACTTAGGCTTTGTAAGGACTTATTTACCAGTCTTCGAATATGGTTGCGCCTCCAGATCCTCCTGCTTGGGCAACTCAAAGTTCCCCAAGATTTGTGAGAACCAAGTGTCCTCACTATCAGCAATAGGCACGACGGCCATTTTTCCCTTCTCTCTCTTGAAAGGACCAAGTAGAGAGGCGCAGCTGTCACAGCCCCGACCCGCAGCGGAATAAGAGTCGGGGCATAATTGGGTAACCACCAAAGCTCATGATATTTACTATTATGTTTCATATTTATTTAAATCGAAATTACATTCTCAATAATCCAAACATGTCCATACAAATTCAAAGAAAATAACCAACTAAACAATTCCAAGCTCTAAATCATTTTATTCTTCTAGTCCAATCCTATGTGTTTCTGGTTGCAGCTGGTTCACCTGTATCATGTGTAAAAATAGGGGTTTTGGGGTCACATAAGTTGGCGAGTGAACCTTGTTAGATAAACATTTATTATTGATTTACTTGTTATTTTAACAAGGAAAAATTATGCATAATCATAAGTGAGCAAATGATAAATAATCAATCAGTAACAATGTTAACCACAAATTATAACATACAATAACATACCAACAGCATACCATAACATATCAACTTGCATAAATATAAAACATGAATGAAACTGTGCGATCAAGGCTCAATCAAACGGAGCCGATCGTATTGCATGTACTGAAAATGATAAATGTCTGTGCGATCAAGGCTCAATCAAACGGAGCCGATCGTATGTTGGCACGCCAGGTTCACGCTCATAATGTAATGGGGAACATGCTCAACGCTCATAATGTAATGGGGAGCGGCGGCCTATGAAATTGCATGTACTGAAATTAATGAATTAAATCTAACAATAACCACACAAACAATTGAATCAAACTGAATACACATTTGTCCATGGTATGATGTATGCACAATGATTTAAGTATAATAAGCAGCAAGACACATGATACACCCCAAAAACATGATTAAAACGGGGAATTTGTAAAGATTCACTCACATTGGGTGCGTTTGATTGGAGATGGTGTGATGCGCACGAGTTGGAAGAGCGGAACAACGAGAATTAACTAACCTAAATAATAACGGGAAATTTAGTAAATGAGTGGATTTTATTAATAATTTTAATAAGATTTTTAGATATATTTTTGTGAGTTTAAGGCTATTTCCTATCTTTAAAAACATTATTTTTAAGTATTTTTAATTGATTTTTAAATTAAATTAAATAAATAAAAATATAAAAATATGTTGACTTTTTGGGTTGACCGTTGACTTTTTGACTTTGACTGTTTGACCGGTTTATTGTGTAATTGAAATGCGCTGGGTGAGGCTCGAACCCGAGACCTCCCGTACGCGTGCACGCAGCTCTACCAACTGAGCTACGTGTCTAACCTGAAATAATTCCGTTTTTAATTATACTTATATATTAACTCAGCTTATCCAAAATTCTTTTATTTTCAAAAACATTTTAAATCATCGAACCGGTGTCACTAACAGGTTTCGAACCCGGGACCTGTGCTTTAACATTACACACAGTCCACCGCTGGACTGTGTGTCTAACTTGGTTAATATACCAATTTTTATTATACTTAACAACTAACGTGAATTAACCCGGTTCAGTTAGAAAAATAAAACGTTTTTATTACATATAGGGTGCGTGTATCAGGGATCGAACTCGCGGCGTGTGCGTATAATTTGCACACAGTCCACCGCTGGACTGTGTGTCTAACCCGTTTAAAATACCAATTTTAATTAACCTTATATTGTTAGCAGTTCATCTTCCTCGTTAGTTTTTACAGACAGCGGATTACACCGTTATATCTTGTTTAATTCGATTGATAAACATTGTACAGACTAATATGAAATCGCAGAGACGATAATTAGAAGTAAACATACCGGTGAACGATTTATTTCAGAATTCCGGCAAAGCGTCGGTCTCTGTTTTTATGAACTTCAACTGAGCAAGCCAATTAACCGTTTTGATTAGCTAATCATGGAATTGAAGTGATAAACAAACGTTAACAGAGTGTTTGAATGTCCTAACCGATTCACAGATGAAAATAAAGATTTCCAGAAATTTTCCGGCGAACTAGAATTACCCGATAGCAGCGTCTGAATTCGATTTCAATTGATAGGTCCGAGTTAGAAACAGCTTAACAATTGATAGACTATGACGGTATTGAAAGACTTACCGTTTTGATGAAGAATACGGTTTTCCGGCGAACTTGCAGAATTTTCCGGCGAGTAAAATAAACTTTTCTGATGAACTGAAAGTATGATGAAAAGTGAAATGGCAGGTTTGTGGAATGTTTCTGAATCGCGAGAAGATCTTTGATTGCAGTAATTCAGATTATGGGATATTTTCGGTTATAAAACCCATCATCATCAGAATTTAAGTCAATTCAAGTCTGAATTGATTAGAATCGTCGGTGCATCTGTTATAAACCTGAATTCGCGATTATTCAAACGTTTTAGACGGTTGAATAGCCGATTTCGGTTTTCAGTTGGCGCAACCGGTTATTCTATGTTTGTTTATAAGATTTATTTGTTTCCTAGAGTTGACAGAAAACAAACAAGTGGCGGAGTGGTGATTGTGTGTGTGTGTTAAGTCTTTGGGTTTCAACCCGGCTGACCTGGGTTCGAGTCCCGGCAGCCTCATTTTATTTTTATTTATTTTATTTTTACTTTTTATCAAATATAATTTTTATAGTTTAGTTTGTTTATTAATTATGTATCATTAAAAATCAAAATAGCCATAAATACACAACGTGACATTTATAACTTGATATTCGATTACAAAACGGAGCGGGTTTGGAAATCAAAACAGCTCATGTTGGGCCTCAAATGTTCCCCATACCTTCACCTACACATTCATGTGGGCCCCCATGGCTATTGGCTTGGTAGGATTCACATTAGTATTGGCAATTTAACACTCGCATCCCCCGAATGCTAACCACAAAATATGTTCATGAGATGTTTGGTCGGAACGTGTCCAGGTGTAGACACATTGACAACTCAAAGTGGGATTAGCTCTCACGACGTTTGGTATAGCATGCTTTGGCCTAATAGGTATTTCGTACTCTCATCGTTAGTCCCCAGGTAGGCAAACTGGTCCTTTATTTTGGATTTAACGAATGCCAGCCTAGACAGGACGTTCCGACTACCGGTACTAGTACCCTTCCAGTTACTACATGCCCGTCATGAGAACTAACTTTGATGAGATTAGAAAACACGAAAATCATTGTAAAATCAATCATGCTGTGGTGTGTGCTTGCATGGATGTGATATGTTATGATCATACGATTTCATGATAGCCATTATTTGATAATACATACTTATGAACATGCTTGAACAATATCAAATGTAACATTTAACATAAACATATAAACATCATGAAATTTGGCATATAACACACAAGATTCTTATAAGTTTCTAATCGACTATAGTATAGGCTCTATGGGTCTAATAACCTATCCTATATCCCTATAGTCATGGCTCTGATACCAATCTGTCACACCCCGACCCGCAGCGGAAATAAGAGTCGGGGCATAATTGGGTTATCACCAAAGCACATGACATTTACTATTATGTTTCATAATTAAATGAAGTCAAAGTTACATTTCTCAAACATCCAAACATGTTCATTCAATACAAGGGAAAATAACCAAACATAATAATCCAAATACTAAATCGTTTTATTTCTTCTAATCCAGGTCCTATGTGTTCCTAGCTGCTGCTGGTTCACCTGTATCATGTGTAAAATGGGAGGTTTTGGGTCAACATAAGTTGGCGAGTGAACCTCATAGATAAACATTTGATAATGATTATATGGTTAGTTTATCAATAAAATATTGTGCATAATCATAAAAGAGCACATGTAAGTAATCAAACATTGGCATTTAGCAGTTACAATTATAACATACATTATCATTTGATAGCATACATGAACATACCAATATCATATGATAACTAACATAAATGAACTGTGCGATCAAGGCTCAATCAAACGGAGCCGATCGTATTGCATGAACTGGAAATGTAAATTGAACTGTGCGCTCAAGGCTCAATCAAACGGAGCCGAGCGTATTGCATGTATTGAAATGTAAAATGAAGTGACCGATCAAGGCTCAATCAAACGGAGCCGATCGTGCGGGCACGCCAAGATCAACCGCATTATAAAATGGGGATCAAGCTCAACCTCGATGGATGGGGAGCTGCGGCCTCGGCAATTGCATGTACTGAAATAATTATTTGCATCCAATAATAACTACCTAACAGCAACAAACTAATACACATGTCATGATATGATATATGCACAATAATTTCGTTATAATATGTAAATAAACAAAGACACATGATACACCCCAAAACGTGATTAAAACGGGGAATTTGAAAGGTTCACTCACATTGGGTGCGTTGAATTGAAGATGGTGAGATGCGCACGATTTAGATGAACGGATCGACGAGGAATACTAACCTAAATAATAATGGAAAAGTATATTAAATGGATGGATTTTATTAAGGATTTTTAATGGGATTTTTAGATATATTTTTGTGAGTTTATGGCTATTTTCTATCTTTAAAAATGTTATTTTTAAGTATTTTTAATTGATTTTTAAATTAAAATAAACAAATTAATATAAAAAAAATATTATTTTTTTTACTGTTTGACCATTGACCGTTGACCGTTGACCGGTTCGGTCAGCGGTAAATGTTGCGCCAAGCGGGATTCGAACCGGTGACCTTCCGTTCACGTGCACGTAGCTCTACCAACTGAGCTACGTGACTAACCCGTTAGAAACTCAGTTTTAATTATATTTATATACTTATTCGAATTAACCGAAAATCCCTTTATTTACAAAAACGTTTTAATTCAATTGACCGGTGCTTGGGACAGGGTTCGAACGCGCGACGTGAAGTTTATCTTGCACACAGTCCACCGCTGGACTGTGTGTCTAACCCGGTTATATTCTTGATTTATATTATATTTAACAACTACCTGTTTTGACCCGGTTAGTTCATGTTTAAAAAAAAAGAATGTTATTACGTAAGGTGTGTGCGTAGTAAGGATCGAACTCGGGACATGTATATGAACTTTGCACACAGTCCACCGCTGGACTGTGTGTCTAACCCGTTTATAATCCGAATTTTAATTACTCTTATCTCGTTTTTAAGTTCGTCTTCTTCATTACGATTTCAGACTTTACTCAAACATCTGGTTCATGATTTAACTAATTAACAAACATGACGACTAGCTTGAATGTACAAAACCGAACAGTTTGGGGAAAGAAGATACCGGACAGGTTGTCTTCCTCAGAGAGTCCGGCGAGAATCTGACGGCTCTGTTTTTGAACCTTCGGCTGAGAGGGTCTATCAACAGAATAAAGGAATTAGATTTGAAATTTAACTAGGGTGCATTGATTATTAGTACGTTTGAATGTGCTTACCGTTAACTAGCGAGTTTCCGGCAATTCCAGAATTTCTCCGGCGAACACAGAAAATTCAGCAAAGTCGTCTGTGGCTGATTTTGAGTGATGGATTAATGTTAGTAAAGTTCTAACAATAGATTGAAATCGCAAAGAAGGAATATCTTACCGGTTTGTGTTGAACACGGTTTTCCGGCGATTTCTGCAGAGAATTCCGGCGATCAGTTTTAGGTGCTCAAATGATTTGAAAACGCGACGAAAAGGAAATGGAGTGTTGTCGTGACAGTTCTGAATCGCACAAATGATTGGAACTTGAATTAATCGGAGTTTGATAACTTTTCGGTTTCAAAAACCGAAAATGATGAAACTTTAAGTTCATTCATTACTGACTTAATTAGAAACTGAAATACATCGGTTATAAGTTGGCCAGATGAAATCGAAGTGATTTGGCGATCGGTTTGCCGATTTCTGTTATTCAGATGGCATTAACGGTTGATTTGAGTTTGCGTATAAGATCCAATTGCTTTCCTAAAGTTAACAGAAAACACTTGATGGCGGAGTGGTTTGGGGACAGAATGATAAGTTGTTGGAGTGCCTCAGCTGACCCGGGTTCGAGTCCCGGCAGCTACAAATGTTTTTTATTTATTTTATTTTAACTTTTTATCAAATATAATTTTTATGGTTTAGTTTATTTATTAATTATGTAATGTTTAAACCCAAAATAATCATAAATAATTAATGTACTTTCATAACTTGGTATTTGATTAAAAAACGGAGCGGGTTTTGGAGACCCGATTTTTACAAATGTTACAGTATCCCCTACTTTTAGGAATTTCGTCCCGAAATTTAAACAGTTGAAGTAGTAGGAAAAAGGTGAGGGTATTTTTCACGCATTGAGTCTTCACGTTCCCAAGTAAACTCAGGTCCCCGTTTCGACTCCCAGCGTACCCTAACAATAGGAATGCGACTTCGTCGTAGACGCTTTTCTCCATAGTCCATAATCTCCACTGGTCTTTCAATAAAATGCATGGATTCATCAATCTGAATATCTTCCAGTGGAATATGAAGATTCTCATCAGCGAGGCACTTCTTCAAGTTCGACACGTGAAATGTGGGATGAATCCTGTCGAGTTCTTCCGGTAGGTCAAGCTTGTATGCTACAGGACCTACTCTTTCGAGTATCTTGAAAGGTCCTACGTAACGTGGTGCTAGCTTTCCCTTTTGACCAAAACGAACTACTCCCTTCCACGGTGATACTTTTAAAAGTACATTATCACCAATGCTAAACTCCAAGGGCTTCCGTCGTTTATCTGCGTAACTCTTTTGACGACTTTGAGCCACTAGAAGATTGTTTCGGATTTGATGAATCTTATCTGTGGTTTCTTGGATCAATTCTGGACCAGTAATTTGCGCTTCCCCAATTTCGTGCCAACAAACAGGAGATCGGCACTTTCGACCATACAAAGCTTCAAAAGGTGCCATGCCGATGCTCGAATGATAACTGTTGTTGTACGAAAATTCAACTAACGGTAGGTGGGCGTCCCAATTTCCCTTGAAGTCTATGACACATGCTTTAAGCATGTCCTCAAGAGTTTGAATGGTGCGCTCAGACTGTCCATCAGTTTGAGGATGATAGGCGGTACTGAGATCTAGTCGAGTGCCCATAGCGGATTGTACTGCTTGCCATGTTCGTGAGGTGAAACGACCATCACGATCAGAAATAATACTCAATGGTACTCCATGCCGGCTCACGATTTCGTTGATATAAATACGAGCAAGTTTTTCGTTCTTGAAATCTTCTCGAATAGGGATAAAGTGAGCTGATTTTGTAAGTCGGTCTATAATCACCCATATAGTGTCATACCCACTAGAAGTGCGAGGTAACCCGGTAATGAAATCCATGGTTATATTTTCCCACTTCCATACAGGTATTTCCGGTTGGACTAGAAGTCCTGAGGGTCTTTGGTGTTCAGCCTTCACCTTAGAACATGTGAGACACTTGGAAACAAAAACGGCAATATCTTTCTTCATTCCAGGCCACCAATAGGTGTACCGTAGGTCTTGATACATCTTATCGGCTCCTGGGTGTATAGAATATCGCGTCTTATGAGCTTCATGCATGAGTGTTTCACGAAGATTGATGTGGTTAGGAATCCATATACGATCTAGGTAATACAAAATACCATCAGATTTAGTTTCAAGTTTTAGCTCGGTCCCACAGGACATCTCTTTTTGTACATCTTCCTCTGTTATTGAAACGTGTTGAGCTTCTCGAATTTGATCCTTAATATTGGTTATAATTTGCGAACATAGAAGATGAATGGAGTTCGCATAACCCTTTCGACTAAGTGCATCAGCCACCACATTTACTTTACCAGGGTGGTATCTGATTTCACAGTCGTAATCATTTAGGAGTTCGACCCATCTTCGTTGCCTCATATTTAACTCTTTTTGATTGAAGATATGTTGAAGACTCTTGTGGTCAGTGTAGATTTCACACTTCGTACCATAGAGATAATGTCTCCATATCTTAAGAGCAAATACAACAGCTCCAAGTTCAAGGTCATGAGTGGTGTAGTTCTTTTCGTGTGTCTTGAGTTGCCTTGAGGCATAAGCTATGACTTTTCCTCTTTGCATGAGAACGCAACCTAATCCTTGCCCTGACGCGTCGCAATAGACTACAAAATCATCACAATCTTCAGGAAGAGTGAGGATTGGTGCATCACAAAGTTTTTGTTTAAGAGTTTGAAAAGCTTCTTCTTGCTTGGGTCCCCATACGAATGGTTTTCCCTTATGGGTTAAAGCAGTGAGTGGCACCGCAATGCGAGAGAAGTTTGAAATGAACCGACGATAATAGCCAGCTAGTCCAAGAAAAGACCTTACTTCAGTTGGTGTTCGTGGAGCTTGCCATTCTTGAACTGCTTTGATCTTTGATGGGTCCACATGTATTCCTTTGTCATTGACTACATGCCCGAGAAATTGCACCTCTTTTAACCAGAATTCACATTTAGAGAACTTGGCATAAAGCTTTTCCTTTTTTAGAAGTGCAAGAACAAGTCGCAGATGACGCTCATGATCAGCTTTAGATTTTGAATAGATAAGAATATCGTCGATGAATACAATAACAAATCGATCAAGGTAAGGTTTGCAGACTCTATTCATTAGGTCCATGAAAACGGCTGGTGCGTTGGTTAATCCAAACGGCATAACCATGAATTCATAGTGACCATATCGAGTTCGAAAAGCAGTTTTAGGGACGTCTTCTTCATGCACTCTAAGCTGATGATAGACAGATCGAAGGTCGATTTTCGAAAAGCAACTGGCACCTTGTAGTTGGTCAAGAAGATCATCTATGCGAGGTAAAGGATATCGATTTTTGATGGTTAACTTGTTGAGCTCTCTGTAGTCGATGCACATGAGAAAAGATCCATCTTTCTTTTTTACAAAAAGGACAGGTGCACCCCAAGGCGATGAGCTGGGGCGTATGAATCCCTTGTCAGTCAACTCTTGCAATTGACTGGCTAGCTCTTGCATTTCAGAGGGGGCTAACCTATATGGAGATTTTGCCACTGGTGTAGCACCAGGTATAAGATCGATACGGAATTCGACATCTCTGATTGGAGGAAGTCCTGAAATGTCGTCAGGAAAGACTTGTGGAAAATCTTTTACAACAGGAATATCTTCAAGTTTCTTCTCTGTGGTCCCCTTCTTGATGATATGGGCTAAAAACGCGACATAATTCTTGCGAAGGTATTTTTGAGCTTGAAGACAAGACATTAAGTTGAGCCCTTTCGACGAGGTTTCTCCAATGATTCGAAGCGTCTGACCGTTTGAAAGAGGAATACGAATAAATTTCTCACGACATACAACTTCCGCATGATGTTGACTGAGCCAATCCATACCGATTATGATGTCGAAACTTCCCAGCTTCATAGGAATAAGATCGACTGAGAAATCGTGGTGGTTTAGGGTGAGCGTACAGTTGCGTAAAATAGAGTCTAATGAAACAGGTTTTCCGTCCGCAACTTCCACCGTTATGGATTCCGCGAGCTTATCCCGATTTTTGCTTAAGATAGGTTCAAATTCTATTGACACGAAACTTCTATCCGCACCAGTATCAAATAACATAGAGGCATATCTACCATTTATAAGAAACGTACCGTTGACCACATTGCCGTCAGCTCTGGCCTGGTTTGCGTTAATATTGAAAGCCCTTCCTCTAGCAGGTGGAGGAGCTTGGTTCGCTTGATTCACAGGGTTGGCTTGGGCCTGAGCATGAATAATATTGACCAGCCTTGGACATGTGTTCCTGAAATGACTTGGGTCGCCGCAGTTGAAACAAGCCCTCATAGGTTGGCCCATAGGGTAATTGGGTTGATAGTATGTTTGGGCTAAATGTTGAGTGGGTGGAAATGGTAATTGTTGTTGTTGCGCTTGACCCATTAACTATTGGTGGGTTTGGGTTATAGGTTGGTGGCGGTTTGTTCGTTGAAGCGTGCGGCAGTTTTGAACAGTGTGTCCGGCGCGACCGCAGCCGGTACAGTATTGGCAAGGATAATCAGGGGAGTGGTGATACTGACAACGGTTACATTTTGGTAGTGGCCCTGTGTATGGTTTTCTGTATGGCGCAGGTGGAGGAGTGGCTTGAGTGTTGGGTGCAGCAGGAATAGGGATGTTGGTTTGGGTGACTGCAAAGTTCTTGGTGTTACGCTTCCTCTTATTAGCAAACTTAGAGGAAGGAGTGTGGTGGTTTGAGGTTTATCCCTCAGCAGGGGCTTTCTTCTTTTCTTCTTTAAACTTCCCATTGCGAATTCGATTTTCAGTCAGTTCTGTTGCCAACTCCATGGCAGCTTCGAGTGACACCGGTGAAACGTTGAGGACCGAATCTTGGATTTTCGAGGGAAGTCCTCGAATGTAATGTTCGATCAGACGGTAGGTTGGAGTGAATAAGTTTGGAACCATTTGGTTCAACTCCAAGAACCTTTTGTTGTAAGTAGAGTGATCACCTCTTTTTTGCTTCAAGGTATGAAATTCATCCTCCAATTTCTTAATTTCACTTCTAGGACAGAATCGCCTAGTCATGATTTCCCTTAACTCCTACCAAGTTAAGGCCATCGCATCTTCAGTTCCCCTCTTTCCCTTCTCAGTATTCCACCAAGTGAGAGCTACGCCAAGTAGTCTCCCGGTGGCATAACGAACTTTGCGATCCTCCGGACAATCGCAGTTTAAGAAAACGTTCTCCATCTCCTCGAACCAATGTAGGAGAGCAGTGACTCCCTCAGTCCCTTCGAATTTTGGAGGATCACAGGACTTAAAATGTTTGTAGGAGCATTTGATGGTAGGAGGGTTGTCGATGTTCTGGTCCTGATGTTGAGGAGGGTTAGTAGGATTAGCAGCAAGGGCTTATTGTACTTGTACTACGATGTCAGGCAATATCGTGGCCATTTGATTCGCGATATGAGTGGCCAAACGTTCCCGAGACTTTTCCGATTTCCTACCTCTTCGATGCTGTCTAGACGACATCTACAGGATCATAAAATGAGAAGATTGTGAGTTTATGGTATCTTTTTAGGTGTCATGTGTCTTTAAGAAAATGAAAATAACATAAATATCAATAATGCAACTACATCCAAAGGATGTCTTGGGTTCGCTCATGTTGGGCCTCAAATGTTCCCCATACCTTCACCTACACATTCATGTGGGCCCCCATGGCTATTGGCTTGGTAGGATTCACATTAGTATTGGCAATTTAACACTCGCATCCCCCGAATGCTAACCACAAAATATGTTCATGAGATGTTTGGTCGGAACGTGTCCAGGTGTAGACACATTGACAACTCAAAGTGGGATTAGCTCTCACGACGTTTGGTATAGCATGCTTTGGCCTAATAGGTATTTCGTACTCTCATCGTTAGTCCCCAGGTAGGCAAACTGGTCCTTTATTTTGGATTTATACGAATGCCAGCCTAGACAGGACGTTCCGACTACCGGTACTAGTACCCTTCCAGTTACTACATGCCCGTCATGAGAACTAACTTTGATGAGATTAGAAAACACGAAAATCATTGTAAAATCAATCATGCTGTGGTGTGTGCTTGCATGGATGTGATATGTTATGATCATACGATTTCATGATAGCCATTATTTGATAATACATACTTATGAACATGCTTGAACAATATCAAATGTAACATTTAACATAAACATATAAACATCATGAAATTTGGCATATAACACACAAGATTCTTATAAGTTTCTAATCGACTATAGTATAGGCTCTATGGGTCTAATAACCTATCCTATATCCCTATAGTCATGGCTCTGATACCAATCTGTCACACCCCGACCCGCAGCGGAAATAAGAGTCGGGGCATAATTGGGTTATCACCAAAGCACATGACATTTACTATTATGTTTCATAATTAAATGAAGTCAAAGTTACATTTCTCAAACATCCAAACATGTTCATTCAATACAAGGGAAAATAACCAAACATAATAATCCAAATACTAAATCGTTTTATTTCTTCTAATCCAGGTCCTATGTGTTCCTAGCTGCTGCTGGTTCACCTGTATCATGTGTAAAATGGGAGGTTTTGGGTCAACATAAGTTGGCGAGTGAACCTCATAGATAAACATTTGATAATGATTATATGGTTAGTTTATCAATAAAATATTGTGCATAATCATAAAAGAGCACATGTAAGTAATCAAACATTGGCATTTAGCAGTTACAATTATAACATACATTATCATTTGATAGCATACATGAACATACCAATATCATATGATAACTAACATAAATGAACTGTGCGATCAAGGCTCAATCAAACGGAGCCGATCGTATTGCATGAACTGGAAATGTAAATTGAACTGTGCGCTCAAGGCTCAATCAAACGGAGCCGAGCGTATTGCATGTATTGAAATGTAAAATGAAGTGACCGATCAAGGCTCAATCAAACGGAGCCGATCGTGCGGGCACGCCAAGATCAACCGCATTATAAAATGGGGATCAAGCTCAACCTCGATGGATGGGGAGCTGCGGCCTCGGCAATTGCATGTACTGAAATAATTATTTGCATCCAATAATAACTACCTAACAGCAACAAACTAATACACATGTCATGATATGATATATGCACAATAATTTCGTTATAATATGTAAATAAACAAAGACACATGATACACCCCAAAACGTGATTAAAACGGGGAATTTGAAAGGTTCACTCACATTGGGTGCGTTGAATTGAAGATGGTGAGATGCGCACGATTTAGATGAACGGATCGACGAGGAATACTAACCTAAATAATAATGGAAAAGTATATTAAATGGATGGATTTTATTAAGGATTTTTAATGGGATTTTTAGATATATTTTTGTGAGTTTATGGCTATTTTCTATCTTTAAAAATGTTATTTTTAAGTATTTTTAATTGATTTTTAAATTAAAATAAACAAATTAATATAAAAAAAATATTATTTTTTTTACTGTTTGACCATTGACCGTTGACCGTTGACCGGTTCGGTCAGCGGTAAATGTTGCGCCAAGCGGGATTCGAACCGGTGACCTTCCGTTCACGTGCACGTAGCTCTACCAACTGAGCTACGTGACTAACCCGTTAGAAACTCAGTTTTAATTATATTTATATACTTATTCGAATTAACCGAAAATCCCTTTATTTACAAAAACGTTTTAATTCAATTGACCGGTGCTTGGGACAGGGTTCGAACGCGCGACGTGAAGTTTATCTTGCACACAGTCCACCGCTGGACTGTGTGTCTAACCCGGTTATATTCTTGATTTATATTATATTTAACAACTACCTGTTTTGACCCGGTTAGTTCATGTTTAAAAAAAAAGAATGTTATTACGTAAGGTGTGTGCGTAGTAAGGATCGAACTCGGGACATGTATATGAACTTTGCACACAGTCCACCGCTGGACTGTGTGTCTAACCCGTTTATAATCCGAATTTTAATTACTCTTATCTCGTTTTTAAGTTCGTCTTCTTCATTACGATTTCAGACTTTACTCAAACATCTGGTTCATGATTTAACTAATTAACAAACATGACGACTAGCTTGAATGTACAAAACCGAACAGTTTGGGGAAAGAAGATACCGGACAGGTTGTCTTCCTCAGAGAGTCCGGCGAGAATCTGACGGCTCTGTTTTTGAACCTTCGGCTGAGAGGGTCTATCAACAGAATAAAGGAATTAGATTTGAAATTTAACTAGGGTGCATTGATTATTAGTACGTTTGAATGTGCTTACCGTTAACTAGCGAGTTTCCGGCAATTCCAGAATTTCTCCGGCGAACACAGAAAATTCAGCAAAGTCGTCTGTGGCTGATTTTGAGTGATGGATTAATGTTAGTAAAGTTCTAACAATAGATTGAAATCGCAAAGAAGGAATATCTTACCGGTTTGTGTTGAACACGGTTTTCCGGCGATTTCTGCAGAGAATTCCGGCGATCAGTTTTAGGTGCTCAAATGATTTGAAAACGCGACGAAAAGGAAATGGAGTGTTGTCGTGACAGTTCTGAATCGCACAAATGATTGGAACTTGAATTAATCGGAGTTTGATAACTTTTCGGTTTCAAAAACCGAAAATGATGAAACTTTAAGTTCATTCATTACTGACTTAATTAGAAACTGAAATACATCGGTTATAAGTTGGCCAGATGAAATCGAAGTGATTTGGCGATCGGTTTGCCGATTTCCGTTATTCAGATGGCATTAACGGTTGATTTGAGTTTGCGTATAAGATCCAATTGCTTTCCTAAAGTTAACAGAAAACACTTGATGGCGGAGTGGTTTGGGGACAGAATGATAAGTTGTTGGAGTGCCTCAGCTGACCCGGGTTCGAGTCCCTATTTTATTTTAACTTTTTATCAAATATAATTTTATGGTTTAGTTTATTTATTAATTATGTAATGTTTAAACCCAAAATAATCATAAATAATTAATGTACTTTCATAACTTGGTATTTGATTAAAAAACGGAGCGGGTTTTGGAGACCCGATTTTTACAAATGTTACAGAAGATCACGGTGATGGCATGCTCACATTTATAAGATGTAGTGATCTCATGTTGACACGTGACACCTCCCTAACCGCTGATGAGCTCACGATCCGTGTGCACTAACGGATTGCCAACAAACGTTAACGGAATAACAAAAGATTCCGTTAAAGTTAACAATCTCTCTTTTTGGCGCCAAACATCGGCTATAAATAAGTAACTTGGAGTTCAAGGAAAGGTATTCACTCTCAACTACTCTCTCACTTAGAATACTTACTTCCGACTACCTGTACTTATTCTCACGCTGGAGGATGGTCACGGAGAGAACCCCCTTCTCCCCGTGGCGAGCTGATGGTGTTCTATTTTGCAGGATCAGCCAGAATTGTAACATCCATCAAAAACCGGGTTAACCAAACCCGCTTCTTTTATGAACCGAACATCCAGTTAAAAATTTCGTTGCGTATTTAATGCTCAAATTAATTTTAAACGATACATAATTAATAAGTAAATTAGAATATAAAATTTATATTTGAAAATTTATTAAAAATAGTGAAATAAAAATTAAATGCTGATGCCGGGTTTCAAACCCGGGTCAACCGGATAAGCTTAGCGACTTAACACACACACATCCAACCACTCCGCCACTTGTGTTGTTTGATAACATATTGAAACAATTAATACATTTAATAAAACTGGAAAATCAAACCCAGTCAACAGCGCGCCCAAATCCGCAGACGCCGGAAAATCCGACGATTTCGCCAATTATCGTCGGTTACTTTTGACTTAACGTAAGTATTAACGACGCCATCGGTTATAACCGATGTCCACTTCCGCGACATCCGTCGTAACCGCCGGAGAACGGCTGACCAATGAATCGAGACTATAAACAGACCCAATTCAACTTGATTCTTCCCTATAAATGCACACCCTAGCCTCTGGTAAAGTTTTCGCTCAAAATCGCACCGATTCTCGAATCAATTTCACTCGCCGGAATTCTCTGCAAGTCGCTGGAAAACCGAGGCTTTCATCAACAAGGTAAATACCTCGACTTTTTCTATTTCATTCCATTGTGAGACCAATTCTAACATCACTCCATCACCCAGAATCAATCCCAGACGACGTTGCCGGATTTTCTGTTTTCGCCGGAAAACTTCTGGAATTTCCAGAATCTCGCTGTTAATCGGTATGATCATCTAAACATCCTGATAATCGTTGCTCAGTAATTCAATTTTATATCTAATCAATCAAAACTGTTATTTGACCCGAACAGAGGAAGCTCACAAAACAGAGCCGGCGATCCTTGCCGGAGTTCTGAAAAAGACGACCTGTTCCGGTACTTTCTTTCCCCAAACCCTTTCTGTTCAATACCTTTCAATTGCTCATAATATTCGTTAACCGAATTAAACAAGAAACAGTTGGTTTAACTGTTGTCTGTGTTTTGAACGAAGAAGATGAAGTCTATTATGATTATAAGATTAATTAAAATCGGTATTATAAACGGGTTAGACACACAGTCCAGCGGTGGACTGTGTGCAAACAATACGCATACGTCCCGAGTTCGATCCTTGACACACGCACATTCTCGGTAATAAAAATGTTCCTTTTTAAACTGAACCGGATCCACTCGCAGTTAACTGTTAAGTATAATAAAAACCGGAATATTTACCAAGTTAGACACACAGTCCAGCGGTGGACTGTGTGCCAAACTAAACCACAGGTCCTGGGTTCGAGACCTGTGGAGAACACCGAGTCGATACAATTAAATCCTTTTTAAAATAAATGATTTTCGGATTAACTTAAATAGTGTACAAATATAATTAAGAACAGAAATATTTTGGGTTAGACACGTAGCTCAGTTGGTAGAGCTGCGTGCACGCGTACGGGAGGTCACGGGTTCGAGTCTCACTCAGTACAATAATATTCACAACCGAACCAGTCAACGTCAACAGTCAAGGTCAACGGTCAAAAAGTCAACATTTATTATTATTTTTTTTTATTTATTTTATTTAAAAATCAATTAAAAATACTTAAAAATAACGTTTTTAAAGTTAGATAATAGCCTTAAACTCACAAAAATATATCCAATAATCCTACTAAAATTGATTGATAAAATCCGCTTATTTACCGAACCATTATGTTATTATCTGGTTAGTTTCTCTCGTGGTTAAATCCAAATTCGTGCGCATTCATCATCAATCCAAGAACTGCAACCACTGTGAGTGAATTCTTACAAACTCCCCTTTTTAATTCATGTTTTGGGGTGTATCATGTGTCGCTTAAACTAATTCGTTATTCAAACTCGTGCTATACCATATTATGATCTAAACTTAGAATGTAAATATTGTTTGTTGTTATGTATTACATATTGTCAAGTTGTATGCAAACTATTTGTTAGGCCCATCAGTTCCTCGTGGGAGACCAGTTGAACAACGCGTGCCTTAAAACTCATTCATTAGGCCCATCAGTTCGTAGAACAACGCGTGCCTCAAAACTCATTCATTAGGCCCATCAGTTCCTCGTGGGAGACGAGTTGAACAACGCGTGCCTCAAAACAATCTATTGTTGTATGTGTGTGCAATATCTAATATTAAGTGTTTTGTGAATATATTTACATTTACATTTACTCATATGTGGTTATACACTTTATTTAATAATCAATTCAATAAACTTGTTTAAATGATTTTCATAGGATTCACTCGCCAACTTTTTGTTGACCCAAAACCATTTTTACACATGATACAGGTGAACAGGATGAAGCAAGGAAAACATAGGAAATTGCCTTAGAAGTAAAATAATGAAGTTTAGAAGGATGTATAGAACATGTTGTATTTGTTTGATTTGATTGTATAATAATAAATATGAAACATTATAATAAATGTCATGAGCTTTGATGAAAACCCAATCATGCCCCGATCACCTTTTCCGCTGCGGGTCGGGGTGTGACAGCTTGGTATCAGAGCTTTTGGCTATAGGGATATAGGATAGGTTATTAGACCCTTAGAGCCTATACTATAGTTGATTAGATTTTAATTGTTTATGTGGTTAGATGCAAACTCATGATGTTTATTTCTTTCATATTTATTACATACACAAATGCATGCAAACACTTCCGATACTACATTTTGTGATACATAGTGAATTATACTTACAGTCAAACATACATAATTACATACACATTCATCATACATATTTCAATGTTCACGTATTCAAATCATCTTCATACTTCCGTTATTCAAGATTCTGTCGCATTCTTCATTTTTCAAATCTCATCAAAGTGAGTTCTGCGACGGGCATGTAGTAACTGTAAGGGTACAAGTACCGGTAGTCGGAACGTCCTGTCTAGGTTGGCATTCGTATAAATCCAATATAACGGACCAGTTTGCCTACCTGGGACTAACGATGAGAGTACGAAGGACCTATTAGGCCAAAGCATGCCACACCAAACATCGTTCGAACTAACCCCACTTTGAGTTGTCACCGTGTCCACACCTGGATACATTCCGAATATCATACGTTACATTCATATTTCTCGATTTTCTCCAGGTTTTAGTGTACGTAACCAGGCTAACACATGCGAACCATATGAAAAACCCGGTAATCATGGGGGCCCACATGATTACGAAGGTGAAGTATGGCGGCATGCAAGGCCCAATTACGAGCAAAGCCCAAGACATCCTATGGATGTAGTAGATTTATTATTTTATATTTATTTTATGAATGTTCATTCCTAAATACGACACATGATCCCTAAAACATCCAACTCATACTCTTGATATGTATTCCTTGTAGATGTCTTCTGGTCTCGCTCGTAGGAAGATGAGATCAGGAAAAGCCCGCGAGCGCATGGCTGCCCAAATCGCTCAACAAATGGCTGCAGTAATACCCAACATTGTAGTTCAAGTTCAACAAGCCCTTACCGCTAATCCCGTCAACCCAATCAACCAAGAAGATCAAAATGTTATCAACCCTCCCCCAAATACCACTAAATGCACCTTCAAGCATTTCAAATCATGCGACCCTCCGAAATACGAAGGGACTGAAGGTGTCACCGCTCTCCTCCATTAGTTTGAAGAAATGGAAAACACTTTTCTAAATTGCGATTGCCCCGATGATCGCAAAGTGCGATATGCTACTGGCCGTTTACTTGGAATAGCACTTACATGGTGGAATACAGAGAAGGCCAAACGAGGTGTTGAAGATGCTATGACTTTGACTTGGGAAGAGTTGAAGGAAATCATGACAAGGCGGTTTTGCCCAAGAAGCGAAATCAAGAAATTGGAGGATGAGTTCTATTCTTTGAAACAAAAGGAAGGCGATCACATCACATACAACAAGAGATTCCTCGAGTTAAATCAAATGGTTCCCAACTTGTTCACTCCTCTTTACCGTTTGATCGAGCACTACATTCGAGGTCTTCCTTCAAAAATTCAAGACTCTGAAATAAGTACCACACCTGTAACTTTGGAAGCAGCAATGGAATTAGCTACAAAGCTCACCGAAAACCGCATACGTAATAAAGACTTCAAGGAGGAGAAGAAGAAGGATAAAGCATCAACTGAAACCTCAAACTCCACCCAAACCGAATCCCCTTCACGATCCATTTCTAAGAGAAAAAGAGATGGGCAACTTTTCGCTGTCACCCAACGGAATCAACCAGTCTCACAAGCCGTACCCCTCCAAGCTATCCCGATCACTCAAGTAGCACCCAACTCAACTTACCCAAATAAGAAACCTTACCTTGGACCTCACCCTCAATGCAACACCTATTTTTATCACCATCCATCTACCTTACCTTGTCGACTATGTGCGAATTGTGGACGCTATGGTCATTTGAGCAAGGCTTGCCGCACCTCTCAAAACCAAACCTCACCCCCTACTCAAAACATGATCCAAACATATCAACAACCCCAATACCCTATGTTTCCATATGTTCGAGCTTGTTTTAATTGTGGCGACCCTACCCACTTTAGAAACACGTGCCCTCGATTGGTTAACATCATACACGCCCAAGCTCAAGCAAACCCAGTTAACCAAGCAAATCAAGGAAACCTAATCACTAGGCCACTAGCAAGAGGAAGAGTTTACAACATCAACGCCAATCCTGTTGAAGATAATGACGGCCCAAACGAACCACCCAACTAGTTTCTTCACCCAAAATCAAGATTCAACTCCAATCGCTTAGTTTTTTTTTATGTTTTCACTTTATGTTATCTCAATTTTCACGTATCTCAACTATAAATTGGAAATTTATCAAAGAATCTTAATGCGAATTACTATTTCAGTTTTGTTTTATACTCGTTGATTTAACATTCATATCATCATACCTCACGAAGTATCTCAGTCTTATCATTTAAAGAAGTTGGGTTGTGTATCACTTCTACATAGACTAACCTCTCCATCATAATAAACGAGAGAGGTACTGTCATCATTCGAACATGTATACTATCAGAATTAAGACTCAAGCTTTGGTTGTTGTGTTTATTTATGTATTAGAGTCACATAGAACTAATCATAACTTGCGGATAAAGCCAATGAAAATTTGACAAGAATATGGTGGATACGCCGCTAGTACTTCCTATATATAAGTATTCTTGTCAAAGGATCAGAGGCATTGTCAGGCGGTTATGAGAAGTTCCATGTAGGATTTAGTAATGTCTTGGTTGAAGTTTGTTTTATACTCACTGATTTAGCATTTATATCATCATACATCTCAACGTATTTCAATCTCATCATTTAAGGAAGTTGAGATGTGTCTCACTTCCACATGGACTAACCTCTCCATCATAACAAACGAGAGAGGTACTATCATCATTCAAACATTTATACTATCAGAATTAAGACTCAAGCTTTGGTTGTTGTGTTTGTATATGTTATAGAGTCACATAGGACTAATCATAACTTACTGATAAAACCAATGAAAATTTGACAAGAATATGGTGGATACGCCGCTGGTACTTCCTATATATAAGTATTCTTGTCAAAGGATCAGAGGCATTGTCAGGCGGTTATGAGAAGTTCCATGTAAGATTTAGTAATGTCTTGGTTGAAGTTGTTTTATACTCACTGATTTAGCATTTATATCATCTCATCATTTAAAGAAATTGGATTGTGTTCCATTTCTACATAGACTAACCTCTCCATCATAACAAACGAGAGAGGTACTGTCACCATTCAAACCTGTATACTATCAGAATTAGGACTCAGGCTTTGGTTGTTGTGTTTGTTTATGTTCTAGAGTCACATCATAGAACCAATCATAACTTACTGATAAAACCAATGAAAATTTGACAAGAATATGGTGGATAAGCCGCTGGTACTTCCTATATATAAGTATTCTTGCCAAAGGATCAGAGGCATTGTCAGGCGGTTATGAGAGGTTCCATGTAGGTTTTAGTAGTAAAAGTTTTGTTTTAGGATATAACCTTATTTTTCCAAACGTATCAAAACTATTATGCATAAAAATTATACTTGGTCGAACAACTCTGTTTCTAAATATTCTTTACCGTAGGCAACAAAAAGCGATTCCGTAGCAGGGTATTCAACCCTTACAAGGAACGTTACCGCCTCAAACAAAAATTTAAACTCTTACCCCCTTATATGTATGCAATTGCCAAATTAAAACACCACCCTTTTGAGTCAAACATGCCACTACTTAAATTTCGGGACGAAATTTCAAAAAGTAGGGGATACTGTAACATCCGTAAAAAAACCGGGTTAACCAAACCCGCTTCGTTTATTAACCGAACATCCAGTGAAAAATTTCGTTGCGTATTTAATGCTCAAATTAATTTTAAACGATACATAATTAATAAGTATATTAGAATATAAATTTATATTTGAAAATTTATTAAAAATAGTGAAATAAAAATTAAATGCTGATGCCGGGTTTCGAACCCGGGTCAGCCGGATAAGCTTAGCGACTTAACACACACACATCCAACCACTCCGCCACTTGTGTTGTTTGATAACATATTGAAACAATTAATACATTTAATAAAACTGGAAAATCAAACCCAGTCAACAGCGCGCCCAAATCCGCAGACGCCGGAAAATCCGACGATTTCGCCAATTATCGTCGGTTACTTTTGACTTAACGTACGTATTAACGACGCTATCGGTTATAACCGATGTCCAGTTCCGCGACATCCGTCGTAACCGCCGGAGAACGGCTGACCAATGAATCGAGACTAGAAACAGACCCAATTCAACTTGATTCTTCCCTATAAATGCACACCCTAGCCTCTGGTAAAGTTTTCGCTCAAAATCGCACCGATTCTCGAATCAATTTCACTCGCCGGAATTCTCTGCAAGTCGCCGGAAAACCGAGACTTTCATCAACACGGTAAATACCTCGACTTTTTCTATTTCATTCCATTGTGAGACCAATTCTAACATCACTCCATCACCCAGAATCAACCCCAGACGACGTTGCCGGATTTTCTGTTTTCGCCGGAAAACTTCTGGAATTTCCATAATCTCGCTGTTAATCGGTATGATCATCTAAACAGCCTGATAATCGTTGCTCAGTAATTCAATTTTATATCTAATCAATCAAAACTGTTATTTGACCCGAACAGAGGAAGCTCACAAAACAGAGCCGGCGATCCTTGCCGGAGTTTTGAAAAAGACGACCTGTTCCGGTACTTTCTTTCCCCAAACCCTTTCTGTTCAATACCTTTCAATTGCTCATAATATTCGTTAACCCAATTAAACAAGAAACAGTTGGTATAACCGTTGTCTGTGTTTTGAACGAAGAAGATGAAGTCTATTATGATTATAAGATTAATTAAAATCTGTATTATAAACGGGTTAGACACACAGTCCAGCGGTGGACTGTGTGCAAACAATACGCATACGTCCCGAGTTCGATCCTTGACACACGCACATTCTCGGTAATAAAAATGTTCCTTTTTAAACTGAACCGGATCCACTCGCAGTTAACTGTTAAGTATAATAAAAACCGGAATATTTACCAAGTTAGACACACAGTCCAGCGGTGGACTGTGTGTCAAACTAAACCACAGGTCCCGGGTTCGAAACCTGTGGAGAACACCGAGTCGATACAATTAAATCCTTTTTAAAATAAATGATTTTCGGATTAACTTAAATAGTGTACAAATATAATTAAAAACAGAAATATTTCGGGTTAGACACGTAGCTCAGTTGGTAGAGCTGCGTGCACGCGTACGGGAGGTCACGGGTTCGAGTCTCACTCAGTGCAATAATATTCACAACCGAACCGGTCAACGGTCAACGGTCAACAGTCAACAGTCAAGTTCAACGGTCAAAAAGTCAACATTTTTTTATTATTTTTATTTATTTATTTTATTTAAAAATCAATTAAAAATACTTAAATAACGTTTTTAAAGTTAGACAATAGCCTTAAACTCACAAAAATATATCCAATAATCCTACTAAAATTGATTAATAAAATCCGCTTATTTACCGAACCGTTATGTTATTATCTGGTTAGTTTCTCTCGTGGTTAAATCCAAATTCGTGCGCATTCATCATCAATCCAAGAAACACAACCACTGTGAGTGAATTCTTACAAACTCCTCTTTTTAATTCATGTTTTGGGGTGTATCATGTGTCGCTTAAACTAATTCGTTATTCAAACTCGTGCTATACCATATTATGATCTAAACTTAGAATGTAAATATTGTTTGTTGTTATGTATTACATATTGTCAAGTTGTATGCAAACTATTTGTTAGGCCCATCAGTTCCTCGTGGGAGACCAGTTGAACAACGCGTGCCTTAAAACTCATTCATTAGGCCCATCAGTTCGTAGAACAACGCGTGCCTCGAAACTCATTCATTAGGCCCATCAGTTCCTCGTGGGAGACGAGTTGAACAACGCGTGCCTCAAAACAATCTATTGTTGTATGTGTGTGCAATATCTAATTTAAGTGTTTTGTGAATATATTTAGATTTACATTTACTCATATGTGGTTATGCACTTTATTTAATAATCAATTCAATAAACTTGTTTAAATGATTTTTATAGGATTCACTCGCCAACTTTTTGTTGACCCAAAAACCATTTTTACACATGATACAGGTGAACAGGATGAAGCAAGGAAAACATAGAAAATTGCTTTAGAAGAAAAATAATGAAGTTTAGAAGGATGTATAGAACATGTTGTATTTGTTTGATTTGATTGTATGATTCCTTTTAAATTGTAATAATAAATATAAAACATTATAATAAATGTCATGAGCTTTGATGAAAACCCAATCATGCCCCGATCACCTTTTCCGCTGCGGGTCGGGGTGTGACAGGAATATTGTTCTATTCATCATTCATCGTGAAACCAAACGAAGGGTTAACCCTTTTATGCAGAGCCCATTCCATAGATCTACTTTGATTCCGGTCTAGTTGATCTAGGGTTTCTTCAACCGTTTATGTTAATTTCATATCCGTTTTGTACTCTAGGATTATTTATAATGGTTAACACTATTTTAAAACGCATTTTTATATCGCTTAATCATTGCTTTTAAATCTTTTAATACTCGTAACGCGCAACGCAAACTCAAAACGCGGTTAATTATATTTGATTTATGTTGCTTTATATGTTATGTGTGCTTTATGTTTTAAGGCTTAAACGCTCTCGCCCACATAATGTGCCCCGTCGCATTACTTTGTTAACCCAAAAACGCTTAACGCACTTAACCTAACCAAGCTAACTGCACGCAACAAAAAAAATCGTACGAAAATGGAGAAAATGGCTTTTTTCGCAAGAAAATGTCATTTTTCGCATGAAAATGGCATTTTTCGCAGGAAAATGTTACCAGTCACTACTCCCACCCTTTTCTCCTATAAATACCAACACGTAGCCATTCATGCAAGTCTTGCTGACTTTTCGCACCAAAAAGCACCTCGTTTTCTCTGTTCCAAGTAAGAAGACTACGTTTTTCACGCGAATCACAACCATATATACAACGATTTTGCACGAGATTATCTCCGATTTCATCTAAACTTCTCTGTTTACGAAAACCTTCATCTTTTTCATAAAACTTTTTGATTTCAACTTGGATTCACACTTAACCGAGTATATTTGAGTTAGCTTTGGCTTCTCAAAGTAGAAACCTCGTTGTTCAAACTCACCAAGTGTTTATCCTAACAAACTGTTTTATAAATCGATTTTCACACAAAAACTGACCAAACCGACTATTGTTTCGTTCACCAAGTAGTGGAACGAGGCGCTGTCAAAACCGTCACGAAATGGACTCGAACTACATCCGTTTCAGACGAAATCCCAGTTCCGGTCGCACAAAAGACGCAAGAACAGTCACGTGTGCAAAATGGACTGGCTTGCACGAATCACTTTGGGTTCGTACCCCGAGTTTCCACAAACGACTCACTCGCTCTAAAGACCTCTCCGGCACAAGGCTGTAGGGATGAACACTAGATTTCCCGAAGACCGACGTGAAAACACTCGATTTTGGACACGAAACAGGCATTTTTGCATGAAAACATGTTTCGTATGAAAATACATTTTTGCACAAAAATTCCATTTTCGCACGAAAATATGTTTCGTATGAAATCACATTTCGTACGAAATAAGCTGTTTCCCGCACGACTCTTCGTTCGACTGTTTCAACAATCTGGAAAGCTGATGCACTTCTGTTTCTACACGCAGGCTGATCCGAAGCTTTTCTCACCTCATTCCCGCTCCCCGTTACTCTTTTCGCACTCATTGTGATTATACTTGAACCCTTTTTCGCTTAAACACACTTTTGGGTGTTACATACGTTCTCTATATCAAAACACGCTACACACAATACTAACTCTTTAAACGCTAACCGCTCTCGCATGCTATACGTGAATCGCTGAATGTTTGTTTGCTATGTGTAAATGATGAGGACTCACAGACCACCCTTAGCAACGATAGTACTATAGTTTGGACTCAGCACCTGATTGGTTTCAGGGGTTGTTAAGGCTCGCAAACTCACTTTACGTGCGTGTTCACTGTTGTGAACACGTATCCCGCATACTCCACCTCGCAGTTGTGTTGGTTAGCTTGTGTCATTGTTGTTAGCATACTTTGATTCACCTCTCTACGTGTCACGTGTGCTTTATCTCTATTATTATGCTATTAAACCCGTGTACTCACCTTTACCTTTTGTAATGACTTTTATTTTGATGTATGTGACAGCTTGATGATTATCTTGAGCTGCAAACGGATAGGACTTCTAGAAACTCACTAAATAAACTAGATTATCGGACTATGTTTTGTTTGAGAGACTTGTAATTCGTTTGACTGTTTTATGAATATTCGTTTGATTGTTTGGGAAATTGAACGTTAAGAATATTGTCATTGAAATGGTTGTTATAGATTCTTATGAGCAATATGGTTCGCCTAGTGCCGCGCCCCGATGATTCCCCCATCGGTTGGGGCATGACAGATTGGTATCGGAGCCATAACTATAGGGAATTAGGTAGAATTGTCATGTTCGACCTAGTCTATAGTTAGGTACCCGAATAGAACGACCGATTTGTGCCTATCCTATTTTTGATCTAGTTCTGTTGCATAAACTATAAATGTGCTTTTCCTAAAGCTACCATATACATGCTTTTCCTAAAACTACCACAATATACACGCTTGGAAAACGCTCGTATAACACAAACGAGTAACTGTGTCGAGATTAGGTGTGAAAACCAAGAACTCTCGATAAAGATCACTCACTCCGCGTACTTTTTATTGCACGAGATTCTTTCGTTAAGTTACGAGTGATATCCATATCTTGACGAAAATCTCCACCTCTATTTCAGTGGAACTCCCGACATGTTCGGTGAAAACCACAAACATGAACAAAGTTGTTAAGTTAGGGGTGAAACCCGCATCTTAATAACTAATATCACTCCTCGAATTTCAATCTCGCCAAAGTCTCAATTATTTCAATGACTCGGGATACGTAGTAACCGGTAGGGTAATGTCATTAGCCTCGAGGCGGTGAGAGCATTCACCTATTAGGCCAAAGCGTGTGCACGAACTCAAAGGAATGGTCGAATTACTTTGGGTAGTAGCTGTCTCAAAACCTAGGACCCTCCATTTGTTTTAAGCCTGCAATCGCTGATTTTACGCATCATCGAGTTTTATTATTAATTATGTGTGGCTTCATCGATTTCTTGTTTTATCGCTTTTCGCTTTACGAAAATACGCACAACTCGCACAGCTCTCGTAATCTAAAACGCAAATTAATTGCAAACCAAACTAAAACGCTCAAGGTAACATCCGTCGAAAAACGGGTTTTCAAAACCCGCTTCGTTTCTTAATCGAATAGTCAGTTTCAAATTTTCGTTGCTTATTTAATGCTCATTTTAATTTTAAACAATACATAACTAATAAACAATTTAGAATATGGAAACTAAAATTGTTAAAAAGTAAAAATAAAGTAAATAAAAATGAAAATAGGCTGCCGGGTTTCGAACCCGGGTCAGCCGGAAGACACAACCAGCACACAACTTAACCACTCCGCCACTTGGTCCGTTTGTGTAAACAAGGAAGCAAATAAAACTTAACTCTACCCGTGAACTCATCTGTTTGCGCCAAAACTGAAACCGCTCATCGGCTTTCAACTGTCCAGACTGTTGAGTGATCGCTATTACTGATTATAACCGATTGATCAATTGCTGCCCACGTTCTTAATCAATTCGGTCATCAATTGTCTCGATTCATATGATTTTGGGAGTTGAAAACCGAAATCAATTACTTCCTGATTTACTCTAACAATATCATCGTCTCATAATTCGGAAACACTCACAGAACCTCCAATTTCACTTTCGTTCTAATTTCTGTTCGTCGGAAACGTTTTCTGATATCGCCGGACTTTCACCAGAAAATCGTGACATTCATCGAATCGGTAATTTCTCAATTCTTTCATCTTCTATCCATTGTTAGACTTATACTAACTTAAATCCTTCAACCAGAATCGGTCCCAGACGACGTTACCGGATATTTGTCACACCCCGACCCGCAGCGGAAAAGGTGATCGGGGCATGATTGGGTTATCATCAAAGCTCATGACATTTATTTTAACGTTTCATATTCATTAATACACTTTAATGGAAAATTACAATCAATATTACATCATGTCCTAAATATCAATCTAGGCTTCATTGTTTTCTTCTAAGGCATTTCCTATGTTTTCCTTGCTTCATCCTGTTCACCTGTATCATGTGTAAAAAGAGTTTTTGGATCAACAAAAAGTTGGCGAGTGAATCCTATGGAAAACATTTGAACAAGTTTATTTAATTGATTATAAAATAAAGTGCACAACCACACATGAGTAAAAATAGATGTAAACTTATTCACCAATCAATTTAATATTAAACAATACACACATGAACAATAATGGATCGTTTAGAGGCACGCGTTGCTCAACTCGTCTCTCACGAGGAACTGATAGGCCTAATGAATGAATTGCATAAACTTGACAATATGAAATACATAACTACAAACAATATAAACTCAATAATACACACACGAACAATAATGGATTTGTTTTGAGGCACGTATTGCTCAACTCGTCTCACACGAGGAACTGGTGGGCTTAATGAATGACTTTCATATAAGTTGACAAAATGAAATACATAACCACAACAATATAAACAATCTAAGTTTAGATCACAATATGGTATGGCACAAGTTTAAATAAACGAGTTAACTATTTTGTGACACATGACACACCCCAAAACGTGTAATTAAAAAGGGGGAGTTGTAAGATTCACTCACCTTGGGTGCGTTCGGTTGATAATGTTGAATGCACGCGAAGTTGGTTTTAACCACGAGTGAAACTAACCTAGATAAATAGCATAATGGTTTGGTAAATAATGGGATTTTATTAATCAGTTTTAGTAGGATTGTTGGGTGTATTTTTGTGAGTTTAAGGCTATTTTCTAACCTTAAAAAATGTTATTTTTAAGTATTTTTAATTGATTTTTAATTAAAATAAATAAAAAAAATAATAATAAAAAGTTGACTTTTTTGACTGTTAACCGTTGACCGTTGACTTTGACTGTTGACCGGTTCGTATGTGTTATTGTGTGCGCTGGGTGAGGCTCGAACCCGAGACCTCCCGTACGCGTGCACGCAGCTCTACCAACTGAGCTACGTGTCTAACCCGAAATATTTCTGTTTTTAATTATATTTATATATTAATTAGATTAATCCGAAAATCAACTTATTTCTAAAAATATTTTAATCAGTGATTCAGTGCGCTCCACAGGTCTTGAACCCAGGACCTGTGGTTTAGGTTAACACACAGTCCACCGCTGGACTGTGTGTTTAACTTGTTATATAACCTGATTTTTATTATACTTATATACAATTAAATAATTTCAGTTCCGCCTTATTTAAAAAGGTTGGATAATTGTCCGGACCGGTGCGGTAGTCCGGGTTCGAACTCGTGACGTGTGATTAAACATTCACACAGTCCACCACTGGACTGTGTGTCTAACTTGGTTATTATTCCGGTTATTAATAAACTTAACATGTAACAGCGGTGACTCCGGTTCGGTTAACAAAAAAGGACATTTTTATTAAGGCAGCATGCGTGGGACAAGATTCGAACTCGAGACGTTTACGTGTTTAATGTGCACACAGTCCACCGCTGGACTGTATGTCTAACCCGAGTTATAACTTGATTTTAATTATACATATACACAACTGAAACTTCGTCTTCTTCGTTAAATTTAACCAGAATCGGAAGTCCGACTGGTTCGAAGTTTTAATCATGTTCTTTAGTGTTTTGAGGTTAATTACAGATGAGATATATAAAAAGAATGAAAGATTTAAGCGTAAGGTATACCGACTGGACTCCTCTGTTTCTCCGGCGAAACTCCGGTGACAGCAAAAGATTCCGGCGACGTGTGTCTTGCGGCAGAGGGTCTTCAACGAGCTTGAGATGAATGTGGGTAGCTTCGGTATGAGTTCTGAGTGTTCAGTGTTTAGAGTAAGGCACAGAAGTGAAAAACCCGGTTTTCCGGCGATTTGCAGGTATTTTCCGGCGAGTAAATTTTCGCCGAGAAAGGGTGCGGTTTTGTGCGAAAAAGCTTGCAGAGGTTCGAGGAGGTATTTTTAGGGCAGGTCGTCGATGAATTTGGTCGATTTCCGACTTGATTCGTCGGTTAGAAATTCTCCGGCGGTTATAGCTTGTGTCGCGGGTTCAGGCGTCGGTTATAACCGATGTAGTGTTTAAGGTTTACGTTTTAACTGAAGTAACCGTCCAATCTCGCGAGATCGCCGGGATTTCCGACGACTGCATTTGGGCGCGCCGATTTTGAATTCGAGAATCATGATATGAATTAATTGATTCTAATAATTAACAAGAAATACAAGTGGCGCAGTGGTTGGAGAGTTGGGTGTTAAGTCTGTTGTTGACCCGGCTGACTGACCCGGGTTCGAAACCCGGCAGCGGCTTTTCATTTTTTTTTCACTATTTTTAAGAATTTTTCAAAAACAAATTATATATTCCAATATAATAATTAATTATGTATCGTTTAAAATTATTTTGGGCATTAAATTCGCAACGAAATTTTTAACTGATTGTTCGGTTAATAAACGGAGCGGGTTTGGTAAAATCTGTTTTTTGACGGATGTTACAGTATCCCCTGCTTTCGTCCCGAAATTTAAGTAGTGATATATTTGACTAAAAGAATGATGGTGTTTAGTTTGACAGTTACATACTTAGAAAAAGTGTAAGGGTTTAAATTTTGTTTGAGGCGGTAACGTCCCTTGTAAGGGTTAAGTACCCTATTACAGGAATCGCTTTTTGTTGCCTACTGTAAAAATATTGATAAGCAGAGTTGATTCGCTAAATATGATATCATACATAAGAGTTTGGATATGTTTGGAAGGATATGGTTATATCCTAAGGCAAAACTTCTAATACTACAACCTACATGGAACTTCTCATAACCATCTAACAATACCTCTGATCCTTTGACAAGAATACTTATATATAGGAAGTACCAGCGGCGTATCCACCATATTCTTGTCAAAGTTTCATTGGTTTTATCAGTAAGTTATGATTGGTCCTATGATGTAACTCTAGAACATAAATAACACAACAACCAATATTTGAATCCAAATTCTGATAGCATATAGGTTTGAATGGTGACAGTTCCTCTCTCGTTTGTTATGATGGAGAGGTTAGTTTATGTAGAAATAGAACACAGTCTAATTTCTTTAAATGGCGAGATGATATGAATGTAACACAAATTTCAACCAAGGCAATACTAAATCCTACATGGAACTTCTCATAACCGCCTGATAATGCCTCTGATCCTTTGGCAAGAATACTTATATATAGGAAGTACCAGCGGCGTATCCACCATATTCTTGTCAAATTTTCGTTGGTTTTATCCGCAAGTTATGATTAGTTACCAAGAAACTACTAAATCCTACATAGAACTTCTCATATCCATCTAACAATACCTCTGATCCTTTGACAAGAATACTTATATATAGGAAGTACCAGCGGCGTATCCACCATATTCTCGTCAAATTTTCATTGGTTATCAGTGAATTATGATTAGTCCTATGTGACTCTACAACCAATACAACAAACCCAAAAATACTGAAAATGAAAAAATGTCTGTGCGATCAAGGCTCAATCAAACGGAGCCGATCGTATTGCATGTACTGAAAATGAAAATGTCTGTGCGATCAAGGCTCAATCAAACGGAGCCGATCGTATTGCATGTACTGAAAATAATAAATTTAATCTAAACAATAATCACACAAACAGCCTATACATGGAACCTCTCATAACCGCCTGATAATGCCTCCGATCCTTCGACAAGAATACTTATATATAGGAAGTACCAGCGGCGTATCCACCATATTCTTGTTAAATTTTCATTGACTTTATCCACAAGTTATGATTAGTTCTATGTGACTCTACAACAAACACAACAACCACAAGATACTGATAATGAAAATGTCTGTGCGATCAAGGCTCAATCAAACAGAGCCGATCGTATTACATGTACTGAAAATGAAAATGTCTGTGCGATCATGGCTCAATCAAAAGGAGCCGATCGTATGTGGGCACGCCGGGTTCACGCTCATAATGAAATGGGGAACATGCTCAACGCTCATAATGTAATGGGGAGCGGCGGCCTATGAAATTGCATGTACTGAAGATAATAAACAATAATTACTCAAACAGTTTACACATGGAACCTCTCATAACCGCCAGATAATGCTTCTGATCTTTTGACAAGAATACTTATATATAGTAAGTACCAGCGGCGTATCCACCATATTCTTGTCAAAGTTTCATTGGCTTTATCCTTAAGTTATGATTGGTTTTGTGATTCTAAAACATAAAGAAAAACATAAAACTAAACAATTAGAGTTGAATCTGGATTTTCGGTGAAGAGGACTAGTTGGGTATCTTCGTTGGGGCCGTCATTATCTTCGACAGGATTGGCGTTGATGTTGAAGACTCTTCCTCTTGCTGGTGGCCTAGCGGTTGGGTTTCCTTGGTTTACTTGGTTAACTGGGTTTGATTGGGCTTGAGCGTTTATGATGTTAACCAATCGAGGGCACGTGTTTCTAAAGTGGGTAGGGTCGCCACAATTGAAACAAGCTCTAACATATGGGAACATGGGGTATTGGGGTTGTTGATAGGTTTGGACCATGTTTTGAGTAGGGGAGAGATTTGGTTTTGAAAGGTGCAGCAAACCTTGCTCAAAGGACCATAACGTCCACAAGTTGCACATAGTCGACAAGGTAAGGTAAGGGGATGGTGATAAAAATAGTTGTTGCATCGAGGGTGAGGTCCAAGATATGGTTTCTTATTTTGGTAAGTTGAGTTGGGTGCCACTTGAGTGATTGGGATAGCTTGGATTGGTATGGCTTGTAAAACTGGTTGATTACGTTGGGTAGTAGCGAAAAGTTGCCCATCTCTTTTTCTCTTAGAATTGGGTTGAGAAGGGGATTCGGTTTGGGTGTAGTCGGAGGTTTCAGTCGATGCTTTATCCTTCTCTCCTCCTTGAAGTCTTTGTTCCGGATTCGGTTCTCGGTGAGCTCTGTAGCTAACTCCATTGCTGCTTCCAAAGTTGCAGGCGTGGTACTTATTACAGAGTCTTGAATCTTTGACGGAAGACCTCGAATGTAGTGCTCGATCAACCGGTAGAGGGGAGTGAACAAGTTGGGAACCATCTGATGTAACTCGAGGAATCTTTTGTTGTATGTGGTGTGGTCTCCTTCCTTTTGCTTCAACGAATAAAATTCATCTTCTAATTTCTTGATTTCGCTCCTTGGGCAAAATCGTCTGGTCATGATTTCCTTCAATTCGTTCCAAGTTAAAGTCATAGCATCTTCCACACTCTCGTTTGGCCTTCTCTGTATTCTACCAAGTAAGTGCTATTCCATATAATCGACCGGTAGCATATCGCACTTTGCGATCATCGGGGCAATCGCAATTTAGAAAAGTGTTCTCCATTTCTTCAAACCAATGGAGGAGAGCAGTGACACCTTCAGTCCCTTTGTATTTTGGAGGGTCGCATGATTTGAAATGCTTGTAGGTGTAGATATTTGGGGGAGGGTTGATAACGTATTGATCTTCTTGATTGACAGGATTAGCGGTAAGTGCTTGTTGGACTTGGATTACAATGTTGGGTATTACGGCAGCCATTTGTTGAGCGATCAGGGCAGCCATGCGTTCGCGGGCTTTTCCTGCTCTCATCTTCCTACGGCGAGGTTAGAAGACATCTATGTAACATCCGTCAAAAAACGGATTTACCAAACCCGCTCCGTTTATCAACCGATCAGTCAGTCAAAATTTTCGTTTCGAATTAAATGTCCAAAACATTTTTAAACGATCCGTAGTCAATTATTATACGCGAATATATATTTAGTTTTTGAAAAACTGTCAAAAATCGCAAAATAAAAATTAAATACATCTGCCGGGTTTCGAACCCGGGTCTGTACCGAGTCAGGCAACGAATCAACAACTCACACACAAACCACTGCGCCGCTTGTTCTGTTTGTTATATGTTTCAATCATTTAATTGATATAATAACATTTTGAATTCAAAATCGGCGCCCAAACGATTCAGTCGTCGGAATCCCGGATTATACGCGAGCCTTAACACTAATTTACGTTATAACGTAAACCTTTAATCACATATCGGTTATAACCGATGTTTGAAGTCCGCGACCAAAATCAAAACCGCCGGAAAACTTAAACCGACGAACCCAGTCCGAAATCAGACCAAATGCATCTCATATTTTCCCTATAAATTCAACCACAACCGTCTACAAACACTTTCGCACAAAAATCACACCTTTTCTCGGCGTAATTCCACTCGCCGGAATTTTCCTGTTTTCGCCGGAAAACCGACTTTCATATTTCTGAACTTCACTGAATCCCCTAAACCTTTACCGAAGTTACCCTTACTCTTTCCAAGCTTTCCGGAGACTTGCTGCTGCGAGACACCAGACGCCGGAGTTGTTTTCTGTCGCCGAAGTTCTGCCGGAAAAACAGAGAGTCTTGTCGGTATACTTTCTCCGCCCAGTTTTCTTCTCCGTTTCACTTTTATAATATCAATAATTAACCTAAAACACTAACAAACTGATAAAAAACCTGAACTAGTCGAATTCCGAATTCTGTTTCAAACTTGACGAGGAAGACGATGTTTTTATATCATATAAGTATATTATAAATCATGATATTAATCGGGTTAGACACACAGTCCAGCGGTGGACTGTGTGCACATAAGACGTTAATTATGCAAAGGTCTCGAGTTCGAATCCCGTCTCACACACGCTGCCTTAATAAAAACTATTGTTTTTGTTTACTGAACCGGATCGCCTAAGATATATGTTAAGTATATTAATAACCGAAATAATAACCAAGTTAGACACACAGTCCAGCGGTGGACTGTGTGTTTGTTTATATCGCTGGTCACGAGTTCGAGTCCGGTCATCAGCACCGACTCGGACAATTATCTTTTCTTTTTAAATAAGGCAGAAAAGGAAATAATTAAATTGTCTTTAAGTATAATAAAAATCAAGTTATATAACATGTTGAACACACAGTCCAGCGGTGGACTGTGTGTTATATTAAACCACAGGTCACGGGTTCGAGACCTGTGGTGTGCATGACCGTTTCGATTAAATTGTTTTTAAAATAAAAATGATTTTCGGTTTAATCTAATTAGTGTATATATATAATTAAAATCGGATATATAACGGGTTAGACACGTAGCTCAGATGGTAGAGCTGCGTGCACGCGTACGAGAGGTCTCGGGTTCGAGCCTCACTCAGCGCACAATAAACTGTCAACGAACCGGTCAACGGTCAGGTCAACGGTCAACCGGCCGGTCAACGGTCAGAAAAATAATAATTTTTTTATTTATTTTTATTTAATTATTTTAATTAAAAATCAATTATACATACTTAAAAATAACATTTTTAAGATTAGAAAATAGTTTCAAACTCACAAAAATACACCCAACAATCCTACTAAAATAGTTTAATAAAATCCGTTTACTCACCAAACCATAATGCGATTTATCTAGGTTAAATCTCACTCGTGGTTAAAACCACTTCGAGTGCATTCATCATCATCAACCGAACGCACCCACTGTGAGTGAATCTTACAATTCCCCCTTTTTAAATTACACGTTTTGGGGTGTGTCATGTGTTATGAATTAATTAATTTATTTATTTAAACTTGTGCCATACCACATCATGACTTAATCTTAGATTGATTTATTGTTGTGATTTATTTTCCGTTTGTCAAATTACATGAAACTCATACAATAAGCCCATCAGTTCCTCGTGGGAAACGAGTAGAACATCGCGTGCTTCAATTCAAATTCATTATTGTTCATGTGTGCTTTCATTGAGTTATATTGTTTGTAGTTGTGTTATTCATATTATCATGTTTATGCAATTCATTCATCAGGCCCCTCAGTTCCTCGTGAGAGACGAGTTGAGCATCGCGTGCCTTTAATTGTTCCATTATTGTTCATGAGTGTTTTCATTTAACATCTTATGATTATTGATCAAGTTACATTTAATTTTACTCATGTTTGGTTGTGCACATTTTTCATAATCAATTTAAATAAATTGTTCAAATGTTTTCCATAGGATTCACTCGCCAACATTATGTTGATCCAAAAACCTTTTTACACATGATACAGGTGAATAGGTTGAAGCAAGGATAGCATAGGATATGCCTTAGAAGAGAACAAAGGAGTTAGATTGTTAGTTAGATCATGTTGTAGCAATCATTGTAAACTTTCATTTAATTTGTATTAATGAATATGAAACATTTAATAAATGTCATGAGCTTTGATGATAACCCAATCATGCCCCGATCACCTTATCCGCTGCGGGTCGGGGGTGACAGATTGGTATCAGAGCCATGACTATAGGGATATAGGATAGGTTATTAGACCCTTAGAGCCTATACTATAGTCTGCCTAAAATATTAAATTGATTAAGTGGTTACATACAAACTTGTGATATTTATTTGTTTCATATTTGTTTACATTTCAGTCAAACATACATGCTCATATACATGTTCATTATACATATATACATATTCATTATACATATATCGATGTTCATGTGTTCAATTTATTTTCATACTCTCGTTATCCAAAGATTTTATGCAATTTTCAATTCTCATCAAAGTAAGTTCTGCGACGGGCATGTAGTAACTGGAAGGGTACAAGTACCGGTAGTCGGAACGTCCTGTCTAGGCTGGCATTCGTATAAATCCAATATAACGGACCAGTTTGCCTACCTGGGGACCAACGATGAGAGTACGAAGGACCTATTAGGCCAAAGCATGCCACACCAAACGTCGTTCGAACTAACCCTACTTTGAGGTGTCACCGTGTCTACACCTGGACACATTCCAAACATCACACGTTGTATACATATTTCTCGATTTTCACCGGGTTTTGTGTACGCAACCAGGCAGAAACCGTGCGAACCATATGAAAAACCGGTAATTCATGGGGGCCCACATGATTACATAAGGTAAAGTATGGCGGCATGACGGGCCTAACAGCGAGCAAAGCCAAAGACATCCTATGGATGTGGTATTTTTGTATGATTATTTTATGAATGTTCATCCCTAGTGTGACCCATGATCTCAAAAGCATCCAACTCATACCCTTTTCATGTATTCATTGTAGATGTCTTCTAACCTCGCCCGTAGGAAGATGAGAGCAGGAAAAGCCCGCGAACGCATGGCTACCTTAATCGCTCAACAAATGGCTGCTGTAATACCCAATATTGTAATCCAAGTTCAACAAGCACTTACCAATAATCCTGTCAATCAAGCAAACCAAAACATTTCCAACTCTTCCCCAAATACCACTAAATGCACCTACAAGCATTTCAAATCATGCGACCCTCCGAAATATAAAGGGACTGAAGGTGTCACCGCACTCCTCCATTGGGTTGAAGAAATGGAGAATACTTTTCTAAATTGCGATTGCCCTGATGATCGCAAAGTGCGTTATGCTACCGGTCGACTATATGGGATAGCACTTACTTGGTGGAACACAGAGAAGGCAAAACGAGGTGTTGAAGATGCTATGTCCCTAACTTGGAATGAATTGAAGGAAATCATGACCAGACGATTTTGTCCAAGGAGCGAAATCAAGAAGCTAGAAGATGAATTTTACTCATTGAAGCAAGTGGAAGGAGACCACACCACCTACAACAAAAGGTTCCTTGAATTACATCAAATGGTTCCCAACATGTTTACTCCCCTCTACCGTTTGATCGAGCACTACATTCGTGGTCTTCCGTCAAAGATTCAAGACCCTGTGATAAGTACCAAGCCTGCAACTTTGGAAGCAGCAATGGAGCTAGCAACAGAGCTCACCGAGAACCGAATCCGAAACAAAGACTTCAAGGAGGAGAAGAAGAAGGATAAAGAATCGACTGAAACCCCCGAATCCCCTTCTCAAACCGAATCCCCTTCTCAACCCGAATCCCCTTCTCAACCCAAACCTAAGAAAAGAAGAGTCAGGCGACTTTTCGCTGCGACCCAACGAAATCAACCCGTTTTTCACGCTATACCCATCCGAGCTGTCCCAATCACCCAAGAGGCACCCAACTCAGCTTACCCAAAAAAGAAACCATATCTTGGACCTCATCCTCGATGCAACCACTGTTTTTATCACCATCCCCTTACTTTACCTTGCCGGCTATGTACAACTTGTGGACGTTATGGTCATTTGAGCAATGTTTGTCGCACCTTTCAAGACCAAACCTTTTCCCCTACTCAAAACATGGCCCAAACTTATCACCAACCCCAACACCCCATGTTCCCATATGCTCGAGCTTGCTTCAATTGTGGCGACCCTACCCACTTTAGAAACACATGCCCTCAATTGGTAAACGTTATCAACACTCAAGCCCAATCAAACCCAGTTAACCAAGTAAACCAAGAAAACCCAACCACTATGCCGACAGCAAGAGGAAGAGTCTTCAATATCAACGCCAACCCTGTCGAAGATAATGACGGCCCAAACGAAGATACTCAGCTAGTCCTGTTCGCCGAAGATCCAGATTCAACTCCTATTGTTTAGTCTTTCTTTATCACATGTGTAGACTGTTAGAGAAATCATTGGATATTATATATTATATATTGTTTTCAGTATACGATTTTGCCGAGGCCGCAGCTCCCCATCCATCGAGGTTGAGTTTGATCCCCATTTTATTATGGGTTGATCAGGGTGTGCCCGCACGATCGGCTCCGTTTGTTGAGCCTTGATCGGTTACGTAATATTTATTCTCATTTCAGTACATGCAATATGCTCGGCTCCGTTTGATTGAGCCTTGAGTACACATATTTATTCTCATTTCAGTACATGCAATATGCTCGGCTCCGTTTGATTGAGCCTTGAGTACACAGATTTATTTACATTTCCAGTTCATGCAATACGCTCGGCTCCGTTTGATTGAGCCTTGAGTGCACAGTTCAATTTACGTTTCAAGTTCATGCAATACGTTCGGCTCCGTTTGATTGAGCCTTGAGCGCACATACAATTTCATTATCAGTATCTTGTGGTTGTGGTGTTTGTAGTAGAGTCGCATCGAACTAACCATAACTTTCGGATAAAGTCAACGAAAATTTGACAAGGATATGGTGGATACGCCGATGGTACTTCCTATATATAAGTATTCTTGTCAAATGATCGGAGGCATTATCAGGCGGTTATGAGAGGTTCCATGCATAGGCTGTTTGTGTGGTTAAGTTATTCATATTCAGTACATGCAATATGTTCGGCTCCGTTTGATTGAGCCTTGAGCACACAATTTCAATTTCAGTACATTCAATATGTTCGGCTCCGTTTGATTGAGCCTTGAGCACACAATTTCATTTTCAGTACATGCAATACGATCGGCTCCGTTCGATTGAGCCTTGATCGCACAGATATGTTTCATTTCAGTAATTTATGTTTGTTGTATTGATTGTAGAGTTATAGGACTAATCATAATTCACTGTTAAAACCAATGAAAATTTGACAAGAATATGGTGGATACGCCGCTGGTACTTCCTATATATAAGTATTCTTGTCAAAGGATCAGAGGCATTAACGGATGGTTATGAGAAGTTCTATGTAGGATTTATTAGTTTCTTGGTAACCAATCATAACTTGTGGATAAAACTAATGAAAATTTGGCAAGAATATGGTGGATACGCCGCTGGTACTTCCTATATATAAGTATTCTTGCCAAAGGATCAGAGGCATTATCAGACGGTTATGAGAAGTTCCATGTAGGATTTATTATTGCCTTGGTTGGAATTTGTGATACATTTATATCATCATGTTATTTAAAGAGATTGGATTGTGTTCCATTTCTACATAAATTAACCTCTCCATCATAACAAACGAGAGAGGAACTTTCATCATTCAAACATATATGTTATCAGAATGTGGATTCAAATATTTGCTGTTGTGTTTATTCATGTTCAAATATTCGCTGATGTGTCTATTCATGTTCGAATATTGGCTATTGTGTTTATTCATTCGCTGATGTGTCTATTCATGTTCAAATACTTGCTGTTGTGTTTATGCATGTTCAAATATTTGCCGATGTGTTCATTCATGTTCGAATATTTGCTGTTATGTTTATTCACGTTCAAATATTTGCTGATGTGTTCATTCATGTTTGGATATCAGCTGTTGTGTTTTTATTTATGTTCCATGTAGATTGTAGTGTTAGAAGTTTTGCCTTAGGATATAACCATATTTTTCCCAAACGTATCTAAACTCTTATGTATGATATCATTTTTAGAGAATCATTTCCTGATTATCAATATTCATACAGTAGGCAACAAAAAGCGATTCCTGAATAGGGTACTTAACCTTTACAAGGAACGTTACCGCCTCGAACAAAAACTTAAACCTTCATTTTTCTGAGCATACAACTGTCAAACAAAACGTCATCATCCTTTTTAGTCAAAATATATCATTATTCAAATTTCGGGACGAAATTTCTAAAAAGCAGGGGATACTGTAACATCCGTCAAAAAACGGATTTACCAAACCCGCTCCGTTTATCAACCGATCAGTCAGTCAAAATTTTCGTTTCGAATTAAATGTCCAAAACATTTTTAAACGATCCGTAGTCAATTATTATACGCGAATATATATTTAGTTTTTGAAAAACTGTCAAAAATCGCAAAATAAAAATTAAATACATCTGCCGGGTTTCGAACCCGGGTCTGTACCGAGTCAGGCAACGAATCAACAACTCACACACAAACCACTGCGCCGCTTGTTCTGTTTGTTATATGTTTCAATCATTTAATTGATATAATAACATTTTGAATTCAAAATCGGCGCCCAAACGATTCAGTCGTCGGAATCCCGGATTATACGCGAGCCTTAACACTAATTTACGTTATAACGTAAACCTTTAATCACATATCGGTTATAACCGATGTTTGAAGTCCGCGACCAAAATCAAAACCGCCGGAAAACTTAAACCGACGAACCCAGTCCGAAATCAGACCAAATGCATCTCATATTTTCCCTATAAATTCAACCACAACCGTCTACAAACACTTTCGCACAAAAATCACACCTTTTCTCGGCGTAATTCCACTCGCCGGAATTTTCCTGTTTTCGCCGAAAAACCGACTTTCATATTTCTGAACTTCACTGAATCCCCTAAACCTTTACCGAAGTTACCCTTACTCTTTCCAAGCTTTCCGGAGACTTGCTGCTGCGAGACACCAGACGCCGGAGTTGTTTTCTGTCGCCGAAGTTCTGCCGGAAAAACAGAGAGTCTTGTCGGTATACTTTCTCCGCCCAGTTTTCTTCTCCGTTTCACTTTTATAATATCAATAATTAACCTAAAACACTAACAAACTGATAAAAAACCTGAACTAGTCGAATTCCGAATTCTGTTTCAAACTTGACGAGGAAGACGATGTTTTTATATCATATAAGTATATTATAAATCATGATATTAATCGGGTTAGACACACAGTCCAGCGGTGGACTGTGTGCACATAAGACGTTAATTATGCAAAGGTCTCGAGTTCGAATCCCGTCTCACACACGCTGCCTTAATAAAAACTATTGTTTTTGTTTACTGAACCGGATCGCCTAAGATATATGTTAAGTATATTAATAACCGAAATAATAACCAAGTTAGACACACAGTCCAGCGGTGGACTGTGTGTTTGTTTATATCGCTGGTCACGAGTTCGAGTCCGGTCATCAGCACCGACTCGGACAATTATCTTTTCTTTTTAAATAAGGCAGAAAAGGAAATAATTAAATTGTCTTTAAGTATAATAAAAATCAAGTTATATAACATGTTGAACACACAGTCCAGCGGTGGACTGTGTGTTATATTAAACCACAGGTCACGGGTTCGAGACCTGTGGTGTGCATGACCGTTTCGATTAAATTGTTTTTAAAATAAAAATGATTTTCGGTTTAATCTAATTAGTGTATATATATAATTAAAATCGGATATATAACGGGTTAGACACGTAGCTCAGATGGTAGAGCTGCGTGCACGCGTACGAGAGGTCTCGGGTTCGAGCCTCACTCAGCGCACAATAAACTGTCAACGAACCGGTCAACGGTCAGGTCAACGGTCAACCGGCCGGTCAACGGTCAGAAAAATAATAATTTTTTTATTTATTTTTATTTAATTATTTTAATTAAAAATCAATTAAAATACTTAAAAATAACATTTTTAAGATTAGAAAATAGTTTCAAACTCACAAAAATACACCCAACAATCCTACTAAAATAGTTTAATAAAATCCGTTTACTCACCAAACCATAATGCGATTTATCTAGGTTAAATCTCACTCGTGGTTAAAACCACTTCGAGTGCATTCATCATCATCAACCGAACGCACCCACTGTGAGTGAATCTTACAATTCCCCCTTTTTAAATTACACGTTTTGGGGTGTGTCATGTGTTATGAATTAATTAATTTATTTATTTAAACTTGTGCCATACCACATCATGACTTAATCTTAGATTGATTTATTGTTGTGATTTATTTTCCGTTTGTCAAATTACATGAAACTCATACAATAAGCCCATCAGTTCCTCGTGGGAAACGAGTAGAACATCGCGTGCTTCAATTCAAATTCATTATTGTTCATGTGTGCTTTCATTGAGTTATATTGTTTGTAGTTGTGTTATTCATATTATCATGTTTATGCAATTCATTCATCAGGCCCCTCAGTTCCTCGTGAGAGACGAGTTGAGCATCGCGTGCCTTTAATTGTTCCATTATTGTTCATGAGTGTTTTCATTTAACATCTTATGATTATTGATCAAGTTACATTTAATTTTACTCATGTTTGGTTGTGCACATTTTTCATAATCAATTTAAATAAATTGTTCAAATGTTTTCCATAGGATTCACTCGCCAACATTATGTTGATCCAAAAACCTTTTTACACATGATACAGGTGAACAGGTTGAAGCAAGGATAGCATAGGATATGCCTTAGAAGAGAACAAAGGAGTTAGATTGTTAGTTAGATCATGTTGTAGCAATCATTGTAAACTTTCATTTAATTTGTATTAATGAATATGAAACATTTAATAAATGTCATGAGCTTTGATGATAACCCAATCATGCCCCGATCACCTTATCCGCTGCGGGTCGGGGTGTGACAATCTACAAGGAATACATGTCAAGAGTATGAGTTGGATGCTTTTGGGATCATGGGTCGCACTTAGGAATGAACATTCATAAAATAATTATAGAAAAATAAATCTACTACATCCATAGGATGTCTTGGGCTTTGCTCGTCAATAGGCCCTATATGCCGCCATACTTCACCTTCGTAATCATGTGGGCCCCCATAAATACCAGGTTTTTCATATGGTTCGCATGTGTTAGCCTGGTTACGTACACTAAAACCCGGAGAAAATCGAGAAATATGTATATAACGTATGAGATTCGGAATGTGTCCAGGTGTAGACACGGTGATGCCTCAAAGTGGGTTAGTTCGACCGACGTTTGGTGTGGCATGCTTTGGCCTAATAGGTCCTTCGTACTCTCATCGTTAGTCCCCAGGTAGGCAAACTGGTCCGTTATATTGGATTTATACGAATGCCAACCTAGACAGGACGTTCCGACTACCGGTACTTGTACCCTTCCAGTTACTACATGCCCGTCGCAGAACTTACTTTGATGAGATTTAAAAATTGCAACAAAATCTCTGAATAATGAGAGTATGAAAATGATTTGAATATATGAACATTGAAATATGTACAATAAATGTGTATGTAAGTATGTATGTTTGACTGTAAATATAAACAAATATGAAACAAATAAATATCATAAGTTTGTATGTAACCACCTAATCAATTAAAATTTAGGTAGACTATAGTATAGGTTCTAAGGGTCTAATAACCTATCCTATATCCCTATAGTCATGGCTCTGATACCAATCTGTCACACCCCGACCCGCAGCGGAAAAGGTGATCGGGGCATGATTGGGTTATCATCAAAGCTCATGACATTTATTTTAACGTTTCATATTCATTAATACACTTTAATGGAAAATTACAATCAATATTACATCATGTCCTAAATATCAATCTAGGCTTCATTGTTTTCTTCTAAGGCATTTCCTATGTTTTCCTTGCTTCATCCTGTTCACCTGTATCATGTGTAAAAAGGGTTTTTGGATCAACAAAAAGTTGGCGAGTGAATCCTATGGAAAACATTTGAACAAGTTTATTTAATTGATTATAAAATAAAGTGCACAACCACACATGAGTAAAAATAGATGTAAACTTATTCACCAATCAATTTAATATTAAACAATACACACATGAACAATAATGGATCGTTTAGAGGCACGCGTTGCTCAACTCGTCTCTCACGAGGAACTGATGGGCCTAATGAATGAATTGCATAAACTTGACAATATGAAATACATAACTACAAACAATATAAACTCAATAATACACACACGAACAATAATGGATTTGTTTTGAGGCACGTGTTGCTCAACTCGTCTCACACGAGGAACTGGTGGGCTTAATGAATGACTTTCATATAAGTTGACAAAATGAAATACATAACCACAACAATATAAACAATCTAAGTTTAGATCACAATATGGTATGGCACAAGTTTAAATAAACGAGTTAATTATTTTGTGACACATGACACACCCCAAAACGTGTAATTAAAAAGGGGAGTTGTAAGATTCACTCACCTTGGGTGCGTTCGGTTGATAATGTTGAATGCACGCGAAGTTGGTTTTAACCACGAGTGAAACTAACCTAGATAAATAGCATAATGGTTTGGTAAATAATGGGATTTTATTAATCAGTTTTAGAGGATTGTTGGGTGTATTTTTGTGAGTTTAAGGCTATTTTCTAACCTTAAAAAATGTTATTTTTAAGTATTTTTAATTGATTTTTAATTAAAATAAATAAATAAAAATAATAAAAAAAGTTGACTTTTTTGACCGTTGACCGTTGACTTTGACTGTTGACCGGTTCGTATGTGTTATTGTGTGCGCTGGGTGAGGCTCGAACCCGAGACCTCCCGTACGCGTGCACGCAGCTCTACCAACTGAGCTACGTGTCTAACCCGAAATATTTCTGTTTTTAATTATATTTATATATTAATTAGATTAATCCGAAAATCAACTTATTTCTAAAAAGATTTTAATCAGTGACTCGGTGCGCTCCACAGGTCTCGAACCCGGGACCTGTGGTTTAGGTTAACACACAGTCCACCGCTGGACTGTGTGTTTAACTTGTTATATAACCTGATTTTTATTATACTTATATACAATTAAATAATTTCAGTTCCGCCTTATTTAAAAAGGTTGGATAATTGTCCGGACCGGTGAGGTAGTCCGGGTTCGAACTCGTGACGTGTGATTAAACATTCACACAGTCCACCACTGGATTGTGTGTCTAACTTGGTTATTATTCCGGTTATTAATAAACTTAACATGTAACAGCGGTGACTCCGGTTCGGTTAACAAAAAAGGACATTTTTATTAAGGCAGCATGCGTGGGACAAGATTCGAACTCGAGACGTTTACGTGTTTAATGTGCACACAGTCCACCGCTGGACTGTGTGTCTAACCCGAGTTATAATTTGATTTTAATTATACATATACACAACTGAAACTTCGTCTTCTTCATTGAATTTAACCAGAATCGGAAGTCCGACTGGTTCGAAGTTTTAATCATGTTCTTTAGTGTTTTGAGGTTAATTACAGATGAGATATATAAAAAGAATGAAAGATTTAAGCGTAAGGTATACCGACTGGACTCCTCTGCTTCTCCGGCGAAACTCCGGTGACAGCAAAAGATTCCTGCGACGTGTGTCTTGCGGCAGAGGGTCTTCAACGAGCTTGAGATGAATGTGGGTAGCTTCGGTATGAGTTCTGAGTGTTCAGTGTTTAGAGTAAGGCACAGAAGTGAAAAACCCGGTTTTCCGGCGATTTGCAGGTATTTTCCGGCGAGTAAATTTTCGCCGAGAAAGGGTGCGGTTTTGAGCGAAAAAGCTTGCAGAGGTTCGAGGAGGTATTTATAGGGCAGGTCGTCGATGAATTTGGTCCGATTTCCGACTTGATTCGTCGGTTAGAAATTCTCCGGCGGTTATAGCTTGTGTCGCGGGTTCAGGCGTCGGTTATAACCGATGCAGTGTTTAAGGTTTACGTTATAACTGAAGTAACCGTCCAATCTCGCGAGATCGCCGGGATTTCCGACGACTGCATTTGGGCGCGCCGATTTTGAATTCGAGAATCATGATATGAATTAATTGATTCTAATAATTAACAAGAAATACAAGTGGCGCAGTGGTTGGAGAGTTGAGTGTTAAGTCTGTTGTTGACCCGGCTGACTGACCCGGGTTCGAAACCCGGCAGCAGCTTTTCATTTTTATTTCACTATTTTTAAGAATTTTTCAAAAACAAATCATATATTCCAATATAATAATTAATTATGTATCGTTTAAAATTATTTTGGGCATTAAATTCGCAACGAAATTTTTAACGGATTGTTCGGTTAATAAACGGAGCGGGTTTGGTAAAATCCGTCTTTTGACGGATGTTACAATATTCAGCACTCGCCGGAAAATTTCTGAAAATTCCGAAATCACGCTGTGAATCGGTACGAACATCTAAACTCTTTGATAATTCTTGTTTAGTCATTTAATTTCACAATTAGTTAATCAAAACTGTTAATTGGTCCGCTCAGACGGAATTCATAAAACAGAGCCGACGACCTTTGCCGGAGTTCTAAGAAAATCATCTTTCCGGTACATTCATTTCCAAAACCTTCTTTGTCCATTACATTTTAATCATTTATATGTTCGTTAATCGAATTAATCAAGAACTGTCGAATATCGTTGTCTGTGTCTTTGAACGAAGAAGATGAAGTCGAACAATAAGTATAAGTTTAATTAAAACAAGATATAAAACCGGGTTAGACACACAGTCCAGCGGTGGACTGTGTGCAAACACTTAGCGCACGTCACGAGTTCGAATCTTACAAACGCACCGGCTTTCCGAATTAAAACCAATTTTTTTGTTACTGAATTAGAGTAGGACCCAGGATGTTCTTAAGATTAATTTAAATTGTAAGTTTAACAGATAAGTCACACAGCCCAACTGGTTGGGCTGTGCGCTTACAAACCAAGGGAACCGAGTTCGATTCGGTTTCCCTACAACCGGTTCAATCATTTAAATTCTTTTAGTATAAATCGAATAAATTAAAACATTTAATTAGTATATATATATATATAATTAAAACTTAGAATATTTCGGGTTAGACACGTAGCTCAGTTAGTAGAGCTGCGTGCACGCGTACGAGAGGTCACAAGTTCGAACCTCACTCAGCGCAAACAAACACAAGTCCGAACCGGTCAACAGTCAAAGTCAACGGTCAACCCAAAAAGTCAACATTTTTTTATATTTTTATTTATTTATTTAATTTAAAAATCAATTAAAAATACTTAAAAATAATATTTTTAAAGTTAGAAAATGACCTTAAACTCACAAAAATAAATCTAAAAATCCTATTAAAATTGTTAATAAAATCCACTTATTTACCGTACCTTTTCGTTATTATTTAGGCTAGTTATTCCTCGTCGATCAACTCTCTAAACTCGTGCGCATTCAACATCATCAAACGAACGCACCCAATGTGAGTGAATCTCTACAAATTCCCCGTTTTAATCACTTTTTGGGGTGTATCATGTGTCTTATTTTTATTACATTTAAACACTTGTGCATCCATCATATCCATGATCAAATGTGTATCCAATATGTATTTGTGTGGTTAATGTTTAGATTAAATTTATCATTTTCAGTACATACATCATCATAGGCTCGTCTGTTCCCCATTACCTATGAGCGGAACCGTTCCCCATTACCTATGAGCGGAACGTGGCGTTGCCAACATACGATCGGCTCCGTTTGATTGAGCCTTGATCGCACATACATCATCATAGGCCGTCCGTTCCCCATTACCTATGAGCGGAACGTGACGTTGCCAACATATACATTATCATTCATGTCATATATTCATGAAGGTGGTTTGTTATTGTATGTTTATTTACGTTTGCTCACATATGATTATTGCACAATTTTTCCATATTAAATACAACAAGAAATCAATAATAAATGTCTTCTAACAAGGTTCACTCGCCAACTTTTGTTGACCCAAAAACCCCCATTTTTACACATGATACAGGTGATCCAGTTGAAGCAAGAAACATATAGGACGGCCTAGAAAAATAAATCAGTTTAGATTTTCGATTGTTTATTTAATTTTCCTTTCCTTGTATTGTATGAATTTGACTTGAACATTTGAGATGTAATTTGAATTTAATAAATATGAAACATATTAGTAAACATCATGAGCTTTGGTGATAACCTAATTATGCCCCGACTCTTATTCCGCTGCGGGTCGGGGTGTGACAGATTGGTATCAGAGCCATGACTATAGGGATATAGGATAGGTTATTAGACCCTTAGAGCCTATACTATAGTTGATTAAAATTTTAAATTGCTTATGCGTTACATACAAAATTCATGATGTTTATATGCTTTATGTTTATTTTTACACTCAATGTTATGCAAGCATGCTCACAAATACATGTTATTATACAATGCTCATCATAAATCATATCCTCATAACATATCACATCCATGAGAAGACACACCTCACAATTCCCATGATTTTTGCAATGATTTTTGTGTTTTCAAATCACATCAAAGTGAGTTCTCATGACGGGCATGTAGTAACTGGAAGGGTACGAGTACCGGTAGTCGGAACGTCCTGTCTAGACTTGGCATTCGCATAAATCCAAAATAAAGGACCAGTTTGCCTACCTGGGGACTAACGATGAGAGTATGAAGGACCTATTAGGCCAAAGCATGCTATACCAAACGTCGTGTGAGCTAACCCCACTTTGAGTTGTCATTGTGTCTAAACCTGGACACCCTCCTACCATACATCTCGCAATCATATTTTACGGTTTTCATTCCGGTGATGCGAGTGTTAATCCGCCAACACCAATGTGAATCCTACCAAGCCCAATATTCATGGGGGCCCACATGACTATACACGCGATGGTATGGGGGACATTGGAGGCCCAAACATGAGCAAACCCAAGACATCCTATGGATGTAGTTGCATTATTGTTAGTTATGTTATTTTTATTCTTTTAACAACACATGACACCTAGAAACTTCTTAAACTCACAATCTTCCTATGTATGTTCCTGTAGATGTCGGCTAGGCAACTACGTGGAGGTAGAAAGTCAGGAAAATCCAATGAACGCTTGGCCACACAAATTGCTAAACAAGTGGCCGCGGTGCTTCCTGACATAGTGATTCAAGTTCAACAAGCTCTCACTGCAAATCCCATCAACCCTCCCAATCAAGAAGACCAGAGCGTCGCCAACCCTCACTCCAAAAAGTGCTCCTACAAACACTTCAAATCTTGCGATCCCCCAAAGTATGAAGGGGCCGAAGGTGTTACTGCTCTCCTTCACTGGTTTGAAGAAATGGAGAACACTTTCCTCAATTGCGATTGTCCCGAGGATCGCAAGGTACGTTACTCAACTGGGAGACTGTTTGGGGTAGCCCTTACCTGGTGGAACATAGAAAAGGGTAAGCGAGGAGTCGAAGATGCCATGGCCTTAACATGGGAAGAGTTAAGGGAACTCATGACCAGACGCTTCTGTCCAAGAAGCGAAATCAAAAAGTTGGAAGATGAATTCCACGCGCTAAAACAAAAGGAAGGAGATCACACTTCCTATAACAAAAGATTTCTCGAACTAAACCAGATGATCCCTAATCTGTTCACCCCTGTGTACCGCTTGGTTGAACACTACATTCGAGGTCTTCCCTCGAAAATTCAAGACTCGGTTCTAAGCACTTCGCCTGCAACACTTGAAGCCGCAATGGAACTAGCTACCGAACTCACTGAGAATCGCATCCGAAACGGCAAATTCAAGGATGAAAAGAAGAAAGCACCCATAGAGACCTCAACTACAAACCACTCAGTCTCATCCTCAAGGTTTGCTGGTAAGAGGAAACGAAACAGCAAGAATTTTGCTGTCACTCAAACCAACCCTCCTATCACTGCTGCACCGATCACCCAAATTGCACCCTCGACTGCACCATTTAAAAAACCATACACCGGCCCACACCCAAAATGCAACCGTTGTCAATACCATCACCCTCCCGAAACTCCTTGCCAACATTGCACCAGCTGTGGCCGTGCGGGTCACACCATTCAAACTTGTCGCACACTTCAACGAATGAACCGCAATCAACCCCCAACCCAAACCCACCATCAGATAGTGGGTAAAGCCCAACAACCCTTACTTCTACCACCTGTACCACACGCAGCCCAAACTTACTACCAACCCAACTACCCCATGATGTAACCCATGCGAGCTTGCTACAACTGTGGAGACCCAAACCACTTCAGGAACACTTGTCCACGCTTGGTGAACATCATCCATGCTCAAGCCCAAGCGAACCCAGTAAACCAAGCTAACCAAGCTCCTCCACCTGCCAGAGGAAGAGCTTTCAACATCAATGCCAACCAAGCTAGGGCTGACAACAACGTGGTTAACGGTACGTTTCTCATCAATGGTAGTTATGCATCCATGTTATTCGATACTGGTGCGGATAAGAGTTTTGTGTCCTTAGAATTCGAACCTATCTGCAACCAAACTCGTGATAATCTCATGGAATCTCTAACGGTGGAAGTTGCTGACGGAAAGCCCGTTTCATTAAATTCTATTATACGAAATTGTACCCTCACTCTAAACGATCACGATTTCCCAGTTGACCTTATTCCTATGAAGTTGGGAAGTTTCGATGTTATAATCGGTATGGACTGGCTCAGCCAGCATCACGCTGAAGTAGTGTGCCGTGAAAAGTTCATTCGCATTCCTCTTGAAGACGGTCAGACCCTACGTATTTTTGGAGAAACCCCTTCGAAAGGACTTAAATTAATGTCCTGCCTTCAAGCCCGAAAATATCTCCGCAAGAACTATGTCACATTCCTAACTCACGTCGTCAAAAAGGGAAACAAGGAGAAGAAACTCGAAGATATACCAGTTGTGAAAGAATTCCCACAAGTCTTTCCCGACGACATCTCAGGACTCCCTCCTGTGAGAGAAGTCGAATTCCGCATCGATCTTGTACCTGGCGCTACACCAGTCGCAAAATCTCCTTATAGGTTAGCCCCATCCGAAATGCAAGAGCTGGCCAGTCAACTGCAAGAACTGACTGACAAGGGATTCATACGTCCTAGCTCCTCGCCTTGGGGTGCACCTGTTCTTTTTGTGAAGAAGAAAGATGGAACGTTTCGCATGTGTATCAACTACAGAGAACTCAACAAGCTAACGGTTAAGAATCGCTATCCACTACCCCGCATCGATGACCTCCTAGACCAACTTCAAGGCGCCACCTGCTTTTCAAAAATCGACCTTCGTTCTGGTTATCATCAACTAAGAGTACATGAAGAAGACGTCCCAAAGACCGCCTTCCGGACTCGTTATGGTCATTACGAATTCATGGTCATGCCATTCGGTTTAACCAACGCCCCCGCTGTATTCAAGGATCTAATGAATAGGGTATGCAAACCCTACCTCGACCGTTTCGTCATAGTCTTCATCGACGATATCCTTATCTACTCCAATTCTAAATCCGATCATGAACGACACCTTCGACTCATCCTTACACTTTTAAGGACTGAAAAGCTCTACGCTAAGTTCTCAAAATGCGAATTCTGGTTAAGAGAGGTACAATTCCTTGGACATGTCGTCAATGACAAGGGAATACATGTCGACCCTTCAAAAACCAAGGCAGTACAGGAATGGCAAGCGCCACGTACCCCTACCGAAGTAAGGTCATTTCTTGGTTTGGCTGGTTACTATCGCCGCTTCATTGCCAATTTTTCCCGTATTGCTGTACCACTCACGGCTTTGACTCATAAAGGAAAACCCTTCATATGGGGACCTAAACAAGAAGAAGCCTTCCAAACTCTAAAGCAAAAGCTTTGTGACGCACCTATCCTCACACTTCCTGAAGGTTGCGATGACTTTATAGTATATTGCGACGCATCAGGGCAAGGGCTAGGCTGTGTATTAATGCAAAGAGGAAAAGTGATAGCCTATGCTTCTAGGCAACTCAAGGTTCATGAGAAGAACTACACCACCTACGACCTGGAACTTGGAGCCGTTGTGTTCGCTCACAAGATATGGAGACATTACCTCTACGGTACCAAGTGTGAAATATACACTGACCACAAAAGTCTCCAACATATCTTCAACCAAAAGGAGTTGAATATGAGGCAACGAAGATGGGTCGAACTTCTCAATGACTACGACTGTGAAATTCGGTATCATCCTGGCAAGGCAAATATGGTGGCTGATGCACTCAGTCGAAAAGGTTATGCGAACTCCATTCGTCTTTTATGTTCGCAAATCATAACCGACATCAAAGATCGAATCCGAGCAGCTCAACATGTTTCTGTAACAGAAAATGACGTACGCGATGAGCTGTCATGTGGAGCTGAACTCAAAATCGAAACCAAATCCGACGGTATTCTATACTATTTAAATCGCATATGGATTCCCGATCGCGATAACCTTCGTGATTTCCTTATGAATGAGGCGCACAAAACACGATACTCTGTACACCCAGGAGCCGACAAGATGTATCAAGACCTACGATACACCTACTGGTGGCCTGGCATGAAAAAGGATATCGCTGTTTTTGTTTCCAAGTGCCTTACCTGTTCCAAAGTAAAAGCAGAACATCAAAGACCTTCAGGACTTCTAGTCCAACCCGAAATACCTGTACGGAAGTGGGAAAACATAACCATGGATTTCATTACCGGGTTACCTCGCACCTCCAGTGGGTATGACACCATATGGGTAATAATCGATCGCCTTACAAAGTCATCTCATTTCATTCCGATTCGCGAGGACTTCAAGAACGAGAAGTTAGCTCGTATCTACATCAGCGAGATCGTAAACCGTCATGGTGTACCTTTAAGCATCATTTCAGACCGTGATGGTCGTTTCACTTCACGAACATGGCGAGCCGTACAAACCGCCTTGGGTACACGATTAGACCTCAGTACCGCTTTTCATCCTCAAACTGATGGACAATCCGAACGCACCATCCAAACTCTTGAAGACATGCTTCGAGCATGTGTCATAGACTTCAAAGGGAATTGGGACGCTCATCAACCATTAGTTGAAATTTCGTACAACAATAGCTATCATTCAAGTATCAGCATGGCTCCTTTCGAAGCGTTATATGGTCGTAAGTGCCGATCTCCAGTATGTTGGCACGAAATTGGGGAATCACAAATCACCGGTCCTGAATTAATTCAAGAAACAAGTGACAAGGTCATTCAAATTCGAAACAATCTTCTAGCGGCTCAAAGTCGTCAAAAGAGTTATGCAGACAAACGACGAAAGCCCTTGGAATTTGACATTGGTGATCAAGTACTTTTAAAAGTATCACCGTGGAAGGGAGTGGTTCGTTTTGGCCAGAAGGGCAAGCTAGCACCACGCTACGTAGGACCTTTCAAGATACTCGAAAGAGTAGGTCCTGTAGCATACAAGCTTGACTTACCAGAAGAGCTCAACAGAATTCATCCCACATTCCACGTATCAAACTTGAAGAAGTGCCTCGCCGATGAAAACCTCCATCTTCCTCTAGAAGACATTCAGATCGATGAATCTATGCACTTCATTGAAAGACCAGTAGAAATCATGGACTTCGGAGAGAAGCGTTTAAGACGAAGTCGTATTCCAATTGTTAGGGTACGTTGGGAGTCGAAACGAGGACCTGAGTTTACTTGGGAACGTGAAGACTCAATGCGCGAAAAATACCCGCATCTTTTTCCTGTTACCACTACTACTTAAATTTCGGGACGAAATTTCTAAAAGTAGGGGATACTGTAACATCCGTCGAAAAATGGGTTTTCAAAACCCGCTTCGTTTATTAATCGAATAGTCAGTTTCAAATTTTCGTTGCTTATTTAATGCTCATTTTAATTTCAAACAATACATAACTAATAAACATTTTAGAATATGGAAACTAAAATTGTTAAAAAGTAAAAATAAAGTAAATAAAAATGAAAATAGGCTGCCGGGTTTCGAACCCGGGTCAGCCGGAAGACACAACCAGCACACAACTTAACCACTCCGCCACTTGGTCCGTTTGTGTAAACAAGGAAACAAATAAAACTTAACTCTACCCGTGAACTCATCTGTTTGCGCCAAAACTGAAACCGCTCATCGGCTTTCAACTGTCCAGACTGTTGAGTGATCGCTATTACTGATTATAACCGATAGATCAATTGCTGCCCACGTTCTTAATCAATTTGGTCATCAATTGTCTCGATTCATATGATTTTGGGAGTTGAAAACCGAAATCATTTACTTCCTGATTTACTATAACAATATCATCGTCTCATAATTCGGAAACACTCACAGAACCTCCAATTTCACTTTCGCTCTAATTTCTGTTCGTCGGAAACGTTTTCTGATATCGCCGGACTTTCGCCGGAAAACCGTGACCTTCATCGAATCGGTAAATTTCTCAATTCTTTCATCTTCTATCCATTGTTACACTTATACTAACTTAAATCCTTCAACCAGAATCGGTCCCAGACGACGTTACAGGATATTCAGCACTCGCCGGAAAATTTCTGAAAATTCCGAAATCACGCTGTGAATCGGTACGAACATCTAAACTCTTTGATAATTCTTGTTTAGTCATTTAATTTCACAATTAGTTAATCAAAACTGTTAATTGGTCCGCTCAGACGGAATTCATAAAACAGAGCCGACGACCTTTGCCGGAGTTCTGAGAAAAACATCTTTTCCGGTACATTTCATTTCCAAAACCCACTCTATCCATTACATTTCAATCATTTATAAGTTTCGTTAATCGAATTAAACCAGAACAGTCGGATATTGTTGTCTGTGTCTTTGAACGAAGAAGATGAAGTCGAACATTAGGTATAAGTTTAATTAAAACAACATATAAAACCGGGTTAGACACACAGTCCAGCGGTGGACTGTGTGCAAACACAATTAGCGCACGTCACGAGTTCGAATCTTACAAACGCACCGGCTTTCCGAATTAAAACCAATTTTTTTGTTACAAAATTAGAGTAGGACCCAGGATGTTTTTAAGATTAATTTAAATTGTAAGTTTAACAGATAAGTCACACAGCCCAACTGGTTGGGCTGTGCACTTACAAACCAAGGGACCCGAGTTCGATTCGGTTTCCCTACAACCGGTTCAATGATTTAAATTCTTTTAGTATAAATCGAATAAATTAAAACATTTAATTAGTATATATATATAATTAAAACTTAGAATATTTCGGGTTAGACACGTAGCTCAGTTGGTAGAGCTGCGTGCACGCGTACGAGAGGTCACAAGTTTGAACCTCACTCAGCGCAAACAAACACAAGTCCGAACCGGTCAACAGTCAAAGTCAACGGTCAACCCAAAAAGTCAACATTTTTTATATTTTTATTTATTTATTTATTTAATTTAAAAATCAATTAAAAATACTTAAAAATAATATTTTTAAAGTTAGAAAATGACCTTAAACTCACAAAAATAAATCTAAAAATCCTATTAAAATTGTTAATAAAATCCACTTATTTACCGTACTTTTTCGTTATTATTTAGGCTAGTTATTCCTCGTCGATCAACTCTCTAAACTCGTGCGCATTCAACATCATCAAACGAACGCACCCAATGTGAGTGAATCTCTACAAATTCCCCGTTTTAATCACTTTTTTGGGTGTATCATGTGTCTTATTTTTATTACATTTAAACACTTGTGCATCCATCATATCCATGATCAAATGTGTATCCAATATGTATCAATTGTTTGTGTGGTTAATGTTTAGATTAAATTTATCATTTTCAGTACATACATCATCATAGGCTCGTCTGTTCCCCATTACCTATGAGCGGAACCATTCCCCATTACCTATGAGCGGAACGTGGCGTTGCCAACATACGATCGGCTCCGTTTGATTGAGCCTTGATTGCACATACATCATCATAGGCCGTCCGTTCCCCATTACCTATGAGCGGAACGTGATGTTGCCAACATATACATTATCATTCATGTCATATATTCATGCAAGGTGGTTTGTTATTGTTTGTTATTGTATGTTTATTTACGTTTGCTCGCATATGATTATTGCACAATTTTTCCATATTAAATACAACAAGAAATCAATAATAAATGTCTTCTAACAAGGTTCACTCACCAACTTTTGTTGACCCAAAAACCCCCATTTTTACACATGATACAGGTGATCCAGTTGAAGCAAGAAACATATAGGATGGCCTAGAAGAATAAATCAGTTTAGATTTTGGATTGTTTATTTAATTTTCCTTTCCTTGTATTGTATGAATTTAACTTGAACATTTGAGATGTAATTTGAATTTAATAAATATGAAACATATTAGTAAACATCATGAGCTTTGGTGATAACCCAATTATGGCCCGACTCTTATTCCGCTGCGGGTCGGGGTGTGACACTCAACCCTCTTACGCGAATGTCCTCATACGCGGTATTACTCGCTCATTACGCTTATACTACGCTTATCTCATACGCGCTACGCGTGATTTGATTGAAGGTGAATACGTGCAAAATATGTGCTTATGTGATTATGTGTCTACATTATTATGTACTTATGTGATTATGTGTCTACATTATTATGTGCTTATGTGATTATGTGTTGTTGTGATTATGTGATTTTGTGCCTTACGTGAACAATAATAATAAGTATATGGTGTAAAACGTAAACTTTTAAAACAAAACCCGTTATAATCGAATCTCATCCCAAATCTTTGTGTATAGAATGGCATCTATGGGATCTCACACTCACCGCACCGCTCAACACAACAACGCCGACAAACGAATCGCCTTTCTCGTGGCCAAAGAAATGGGGGCCAAAGTGATCCCGCAAATTGTCAGCGAAATTCAATCGGTTAGCAGCAATTCATCAGTTGATGCTAAGAATGATGCGCCAAAGACTTCGTTCAACTTCAAAATTTAAAGCCTGTGGTTCCATGACTTTCACGGGTGAAGATGGCCCGAGTAAAATGTTTCAGTGGTTTGACTCGATCGAAGTCACTTTCCGCCAAAGCGGATGTCCAGAAAACCTCCGCACTGTTAACGCCATCGGTGTATTTCAGTCAAGGGCACTTGACTGGTAGACCACTAAGTGCAACAGGTGTGGAAATGATGCAGTCTATGGACTCGCGTAGGAAGAATTGAGAGAGCTTATGATTAAGGAATTTTGTCCTCCACACGAAGTTCAAAAGTTGGAAAATGAGTTCTGGAACATCAAACAAGTGGGAGGTGATAACGTAGGTCTCACTGCCCAATTCAAGCAGCTCAGCATCATCTGTCCTAGCCAAGTGTATACCGCTGAAAAGGATATCAAGAAATGTCCCCGCGCTCTCCCTGATTGTGTTGCTAACTTTGTCCAAGCAGCCCGACCGACTACAATCGAAGAAACTTATCAACTCGCTACAACAATCAATGATAAGCGAGTCTTGGCTGGAACTTTCAAGGTCCCGATTAAGAATCTTAGCCAAGCTACTGTTGAGCCAAACGCCGATACTACTTCACCTCAGGTCTCCAAGTCGAATCGTCAGAACCGCAAGCGTAAAAACTCCAACAAGAATTGTGTAGTAGTAGCTCAGCCGAACAACCAGTCTCATCAAGTTGCTACTCCCAATGCACCAGCTGCTAAGCGTGCGTATACTGGTCCTCATCCCATGTTCCCTAAGTGCACTTATCATCATGCAGCTGGAGGCAACCGCCGCTTCTGCACCAACTACAACATCTATGGTCATTTCAAAGTCGGCTGACGCACTGGTCCACGTCAGCAAGCTCCTCCCGCTCTCACAGCACCACCAGCTCCTCTCAATGTTATGCCAGTCAATCAAGCTCCGCAAGCACTAGCTGCACAAGCACGCGCGTGCTACACATGTGGTGATCCAAACCACTTCAGCAATGTCTGCCCGAATCGTGTTGTGAAACAAGAACCGCAGCAACAGCAATCTCAACAACAGCCACCACAGCCACAGCAGCAGCAACAACCACATGCTGTGCGTGGAAGAGCTTTCAATATCAACCACTGTCAGGCTCAGAACGCAACAATTTGTCAATGGTACGTTCCTCATTAATGGTGTTTATGCTTCTTGCTTATTTGATACTGGAGCCGATAACTGTTTTGTATCGTTAGAATTCGAAAAGCTTCTGAAATGTAAACGCACTAACCTCCCAAGACCTTCGACATCGAAATCGCCAGCGGAAGAACCGTTACCGTTAACTACGTTCTACGTGATTGTACTCTCGAACTCAACAATCACAGCTTCTCGATCGATCTCATACCTATGCAATTAGGTAGCTTTGATGTCCTAGTAGGCATGGATTTCCTTCATAAAAACCATGCCGAAGTTATCTATCACGATAAAATGATTCGTTTTCCCTTTCCAAGCGTTGATCAGCTACATGTTTATGGCGATATTTCCTCAAAAGAATTGAAGCTTATGTCATGTGTCCAAGCGAACAAGTACTTGCGCAAGGAGTACAACGCTTTCCTAGCCCATATTGTGAAACCGGAGAATGAGAAGAAATCCTTGAAAGACGTACCCATTGTTTGTGATTTTCCTAAAGTCTTTCTTGACGAATTACCCGGTTTACCCCCTACCCGTGATGTCGAGTTTCGTATTGATTTAGTTCCCGGTCCTACACATGTCGCTAAAGCTCCCTATCGCCTTGCACCATCCGAAATGCGCGAGCTATCTAGCCAACTTCAAGAACTTCTTGATAAAGGCTTTATACGCCCGAGCACATCATCTTGGGGCGCACCCGTCCTTTTTTTGGAAAAGAAGGACGAATCGTTCCGAATGTGCATCGACTATAGGGAACTTAACAAGCTTACAATTAAGAACCTTTACCCTCTTCCTCGAATCGATGATTCATTTGACCAACTCCAAGGTGCTACTTGTTTTTCGAAGATTGATTTACGTTTCGGATATCACCAGCAACGTGTACATGAGCAAGACATTCTGAAAACCGTCTTTCGTACTCGCTATGGCCATTATGAATTCGTGGTCATGCCTTTTGGACTCACAAACACGCCCGCAGTTTTCATGGATTTGATGAACCGTGTGTGCAAGGCCTTCTTGGATCGTTTCGTCATTGTTTTTATCGATGATATCCCCATTTACTCGAAGTCGAGAGCCGAACATGCGTGACATCTTCGTTTAGTTCTCGAACTTCTCCAAGGAAACCATCTTTACGCCAAATTCTCCAAGTGTGAATCTTGGCTTAAAAAAGTTCAGTTCCTCGGTCACATTGTTAAAGACTAAGGAATTCACGTCGATCCCGCCAAAATTCAAGCTGTAAAGAGTTGGAATACCCCGAAGAATCCGTCTGAAATCCGTTCTTTCCTCGGATTGGCAGGTTATTACCGCCGATTCATCGCCGACTTTTCAAAGATCGACGTACCCCTTTGACTCATAAGGATAAACCTTTTGTTTGGGGTTCCAAATAGGAGGAAGCCTTTCAGACTCTCAAGCGTATGCTTTGCGACGCTCCCGTTCTTGCACTTCCCGACGGAAATGACGATTTCGTCGTTTATTTCGATGGCTCGAACCTAGGTCTCGGTTGTGTTCTCATGCAACGAGACAAGGTTATCCTGTATGCGTCTAGACAACTCAAAATCCACGAGAAGAACTACACTACCCACAATCTCGAGCTCGGTGCAGTTGTTTTTGCGTTAAAGATATGGCGACACTACCTTTATGGTACAAAGTGTACAGTCTCACTGACCATAAGAGTTTACAACACATCTTTAACCAGAAAGAACTAAACATGCGCCAACGCAGATGGGTTGAACTTCTCAACGACTATGATTGTGAGACACGCTACCATCCCGGCAAAGCAAACGTCATAGCCGATGCTCTCAGTCGACGACGCTATGTGTATAGCATTCATGACGTTCAAGCCCATAATGAACTCGAAACCCTGATTCGCAAAACTCAACACGCATGTTTCATTGAGAATACCTTGTATGAGAAAATGAAATGTGGTGCCGAAACCCAGCTGGAGAATAAGTCTAATGGGATCTATTATTTTCTGAATCACATTTAGATCCGTAGCCACAATAACATTCGAGAGTTACTGATGACCGAAGCCCATAAGTCTCGATATTCCATTCACCCTTGTGCTGATAAGATGTAACAGGACCTCCATTCTAGGTATTGGTGGTCGGGCATGAAAAAGGATATCGCTCTGTATGTTTCAAAATGCTTAACTTGTGCGAAAGTTAAAGCTGAACATCAGCGACCCTCTGGCTTGCTCGAGTAACACGATATCCCAATATGGAAATGGGAGAGTATAGCTATGGATTTTGTTACAAAACTCCCTCGCACCACTTCTGGCACGATAGCATTTGGATTATCGTCGATCGTCTCACGAAATCTGCTCATTTTATTGCCATACCAGAAGACTTTAAGGTAGAACGATTAGCATGAATCTATACCGATGAAGTCATTTGTCGACACGGGACATCTCGTGACATCATCTCTGATCGCGACGGTCGCTTCACCTCACGTCTCTCGGAAACTTTTCAATCTGCACTCGGTATGACTCTTAACCTCAGTACCGCGTTATATCCCCAGATCGACGGTCAAACTAAACCCTTGAAGAAATGCTTCGATCGTGTGTTATAGATTTCGGTGGTAATTGGGATTCGTATTTAACTTTAATAGAATTTTCGTACAATAACAGTTATCATACTAGTATTCAAATGGCACAATTTGAGGCACTATACGGTAGAAAATGTCGATCGCCTATTGTTTGGCACGAGATTGGAGAAGCACCGGTCACCTGCCCCGAGTTAATTCAAGAGACGACAGACAAGATTCTCCAAATTAGAGACAATCTTCTAAAAACTCTTATGTGTTATGTTGCTTTATGTTTTACGGCTTATACTCGCTCTCGCAAACGCTCTCGCTCACACAATTCGCCCCATCGCATTACTTTGTTAACCCAAAACGCTAAACGCACTTAACCTAACCAAGCTAACTGCACGCAACAAAAAAAATCGTACGAAAATTACCATTTTCGTAGTGCGAAAATGGCATTTTTCGCATGAAAATGGCATTTTTCATACGAAAATTTTACCAGTCATTACTCCCACCCTCTTATCCTATAAATACCAACACGTAGCCATTCATGCTCCTCTTGCTGACTTTTTGCACCAAAAAGCACTCTAGCTCGTTTTCTCTGTTCCAAGTAAGAAGACTACGTTTTTCACGCGAATCACAACCATTTCTACAACGATTTTGCACGAGATTATCTCTGATTTCATCTAAACTTCTCTGTTTACGAAAACCTTCATCTTTTTATTAAAACTTTCTGATTTCAACTTGGATGCACACTTAACCGAGTATATTTGAGTTAGCTTTCGCTTCTCAAGGTAGAAACCTCGTTGTTTCAAACTCACCAAGTGTTTATCCTGACAAACTGTTTTATAAATCGATTTTTACACAAAAACGGATCAAACCGACTATTGTATCGTTCACCAAGTAGTGGAACGAGGCGCTGTCAAAACCGTCACGAAATGGACTCGAACTACATCCGTTTCAAACGAAATCCCAGTTCCGGTCGCACAAAAGACGCAAGAACAGTCACTTGTGCAAACTGGACTGGCTTGCACGAATCACTTTGGGTTCGTACGACCCAGTCCGAGTTTCCACAAACGACTCACTCGCTCTAAAGACCTCTCCGGCACAAGGTTCGATCAGTGGCCTAAGGCTGTAGGGATGCACACTCGATTTCCCGAAGAACGACGTGAAAACACTCGATTTTGGACACGAAACAGGCATTTCGCACGAAAACATGTTTCGTACGAAAATTCCATTTTCGCACGAAAATATGTTGTATACGACATCACATTTCGTAAGAAATAAGTTGTTTCCCACACGACTCTCCGTTCGACCGTTTCAACAATCTGGAAGGCTGATGCCCTTCTGTTTCTACACGCAGGCTGATCCGAAGCTTTTCTCACCTCATTCCCGCTCCCCGTCACTCTTTACCCACTCACTGTGAGTATACTTGAACCCTTTTTCACTTAAACGCACTTTTGGGTGTTACATACGTTCTCTATATCAAAACACGCTACACACAACGCTAAACTCTTTAAATGCTAACCACTCTCGCATGCTATACGTGAATCGCTGAATGTTTGTTTGCTATGTGTAAATGATGAGGACTCGCAGACTACCCTTAGCAACGATAGTACTACAGTTTGGACTCAGCACCTGATTGGTTCAGGGATTGTTAAGGCTCGCAAACTCAGTTTACGTGCGTGTTCACTGTTGTGAACACGTATCGTGCATACTCCATCTCGCAGTCATGTTGGCTAGCTTGTGTCATTGTTGTTAGCATACTTAGATTCACCTCTCTACGCGTTACATGCTGGTTATGCGTAAACGCTTTATTGCTATTATTATGCTATTAAACATGTGTACTCACCTTTACTTTTTGTATTGACTTTTATTTTATCGTATGTGACAGGTTGATGATTATCTTGAGCTGCAAACGGATAGGACTTCTAGGAACTCACTAAATAAATCTAGGTTGTCGGACTATGTTTTGTTTGAGAGACTTGTAATTCGTTTGACTGTTTTACGAATATTCGTTTGATTGTATGGGAAATTGAACGTTAAGAATATTGTCATTGAAATAGGTGTTATGGATCCTCTTGAGCAATCGGGTTCGCCTAGTGTCCGGCCCCGATGATTCCGCCATCGGTTGGGGTGTGACATACAACCCATATGCTGACTGAAGATAACTACACAACCGTTGCGCACCCTAGGGGAGATGTCATAGGGGACTTTAATATAGTAGCATTAACCGCGCACATGACGATAGGCTTCCTAACAGTGAAACAAAATGCGTGCCTTGTTACAGAAATAGTACGTCCCACAAAAACAACAAAAGCTATCCCAAGAATTAAACCAGAAATGTGGGCTCTCAACCCCAAATTCCCGGAACATACCATCACTTGCCGCCCTACCTTGCCTGAGAGTATTCGCTCCCACTTGAAGCAACTCCTGTTCAAGAACATGGATATTTTCATGTGGACGCATTCTGACATCGTAGGGGTCTCGCATGACATAGCAAAGCACCATTAAAACATCTTTCTCTCTGTAGAGCCCTTCGTATAGCAAAAGCATAGCCTTGGCACTGGAAAAACTCAAGCAATAAATGAACAAGTCAGTAACCTCCTCAAAGCGGGCATACTCCGTGAGGTTAGTTACCAAACATGGGTTGCTAATCCAGTCATGGTTTCGAAGGCAACAGGGGGTTAATGCATGTGTGTCGATTACAAAGATTTAAAAAAGCTTGCACCAAAGATTGCTACTCGCTACTAAAAATTGACAAGAAGGTAGACTCATTTTCTCTTTTGAGATGGAAATTTTCTTGGATTGCTACAAGTGCTACCACGAGGTTCAAATGGCCCTCGATGATGAAGACAAAACAAATTCCACATTGAAATGGGCATCATTTGTTACACCAAAATGCTATTCGCCCTGCGGAATACTGGAACAACATACCAGCAATTGGTGGACAAGACGTTCGCCGGTTACATTGGCAAGAATGTGGAAATCTATGTCGACGACCTTGTCATCATGAGCATGGAGGAGGATCTTATGCTCAAGGACATTGAGCAGACCTTTGAGACCCTCCAAAGCATCCGCATGAAGCTTAACCCCGGCAAGTGTTCGTTTGGAATGGTAGAAGGCAAATTTTTGGGATTCACCATCACCAAAGATGGATTCCGCGTAAACCCAGAGAAAGTTCAAGAAATTAAGCGCATGCCTTCCCATCTACTATTAAAGAGGTCCTAACCCTTTCAAACCGACTGGTTGTGCTAAACAGATTCCTCGCAAATCATGCCTCCAGATATTTTCCATTCATCAGTACGCTTCGTAATTGCCTCAAGAACAAGCAATTTAAATGGACACCCGAGGCAGAGCACACATTCAACTAAATGAAGCAATGTTAGTGAAACTCCCAACCCTTACCGTGCCACGCGAGAAGGAGCCATTGACGCTATATGTCCACATCTGACAAGGCGGAAGGTGCAGTGCTCCTTGTGGACATGGGTGATGGGTTGGTGAATTTCCAAAGCTTAACGTGTTTAATCTTATTGATTTATGTGATGTTGAGTTTTAGAATACACCTACTTTGAGATAGTTTGTATTTTGCAGGTCTAATCAGGTTTAAGGTGCGTTTTAGAGGCATAACATAGCGTTGGAATGGATCTAGCAAGAACGAGGGCGAAAAACGGAGCAAAATAGATAAAAACAAGCGTCAGAAATCTGCTTGGGGTGTCCTGGACGCCCGAGGGCGTCCTGGACGTTTGACTTGTGTGAAAAAAGGGGGAAACTCCTCATTTTGACTAGTTTTGAACCCGTTTTCGAAGATCTATTATCATATTCCATCATGTTTTGAAGATTAATCATCAACCATGAGTGGCTAGTTTCTTCAAGATCATCCCCGGGTGAAAGGTTGTGAGTTTTCTAGGGTTTGCTTTTCATGTTTTAGTTTGATGCAAACATTTAGTAGTCTTTTGATTGAAATTGTGCGGATTGATTGTTAGTATTATTTTGAACTCGAAATTGTTAAGATTTTCTTGCATCATTGACACTGAGAGATGATTACTACTATGAGTTTTGATTCGTGCTAGGGTTTATTTATTGTTCTTTATTTATAAAACATACAATTGTCTTTAATTCATATTGTGAAGGTTTTCTTGCACCATTTGCTATGTTAGATAATTGCTAATGTCTACAATTAGGTTTTCAATTGATAAACTCAATAAGTGATTGGATTACATAAAATAATCAAACCATTCATGTAAAATAACTCTAGATACTTATTAATCCGCAACCCGGGTGTGATTCGTTTTCTCAAATATTATTTTTAACTAATCAACTAAGTTTTGCAATCATAGTCAACGAACCATTTTCATAGTTAGTAGCAAATTGTCAGTTCAACCCGATATCTTTTCAACTAAACAAACAAACAAATAATTAAATAGCAAGCTTCATAATTGTGAAATTCTTTACAATCAATCTTGTACACGCGCAAACCACAAACTCTTCGTGGTTCAACCTCGTACTACCACTAACTCGTAGTTAAGGGTAAATCGAGTATATAAATATTATCTTTGAGTGGGGCGCGACACTCCGATCAATGGAGATTCAAACGCCGATCTATTATGTTAGTCGGGTACTTACTGATCTAGAAACCCGTTATTCCATAATGGAAAAGTTTGTGCTCGCACTTGTGCAAAAATCCAAGTGCGTGCGCCGTTATTTCCATGAGCACCCTATCAATTTCCCCCACGGACTACATGATTGGTCACATCCTTCGCAAACCAATATTATCTGAATGCCCTGCCAAATGGGCAATAGAATTAGCTGAACACACCGCTTAACACTTAAAACACACTACTTAACGTTCTTGGCATGGTGTTTTAAGTTTTAAGCCTTAAATTCATTTCATTGTGTCTTCAAATGTTATGTTTGGTGTTTTCTTGCGAAACAACCCAAAACATTATGTCCAAGTCCAAAACATGATGCCTACATATCAATTCTTATGTCTTCTCACACTTCTCATGAAAAATATCCTTTTTACAGGATCCTAAGACTATATAGGGTGAGGTTTATATGATGAAGATCATTTAGGAACCACCATTTATTGCGAGAACCAGTGTGAACACAATCAAAACTACTTAAAAAAGCCTTAAAACACACACAAGAATATATTTTTTTTAAATTTTCATTAAAAATCACAACATTTATTTATAAAAAAAATAGTTTTTTTAATCCGAATAACAATTACTAAATTACAAATGCACATGTGCATATTTCATATTTCTTGACAGCACCTATAAAATTTCTCTTCCATCTACACTACCATCCGTAATACATTACCAATATTATACGATTTCACTTCCATCTACACAACCATCCGTAATACATTACCAATATATATAAATATTTCAAACTATGCACATGTGTGTCACCAACTTTATACCATACCAAATACTATATTACATCATAAATAGACAAATATAACCAAACTATCAACCACCAGATACAATTAAGCAAAAGAAGCATATGTGCATACAAACGATAACATCATTTATAAAGTGATGCACATGTGAATCTCTTTCCATCTGCATCATTAAATAACAAACAGCATTTTAACTCTTTGATTAACCATTATGTCATCATCCTCTATAGCATCATTACTACATCATCCTTCATAGAGTTTGGCATTTCTTGGTACCCTTTATTCATCGACTCCATAACAAAAGTCATCTTCTTCACTTTTTTCCATTTATTGATCTACAATAATAAATAACCCATAAGATAACCAAACATACAAACTTAATACATATATGCATTAACATTAATTCTCTCGTTACTGTATGAACCATGCACGAGTACATTGAATGACCTTAGTTATTTTAAAAAATTATTTATAAGAGTTGTAATTTTATAAATTGTAATGTACACGGAAGGAAAATTGTATAATATTAGTAAATATATTACGGATGGTAGAGATTGTATAGGTGTTGTCAAGAAATATGACATATGCACATGTGCATCAGTAATTGTTATTTGGATTAAAAAAATTTAAAAAAATATAAATAAAATTTGTGATTTTTAATGAAACAAATTAAAAACAATGTGTATTTTAAAGTTTTTGTAAGTAGTTTTGCTTGTGTTCACAGTGGTTCTCATCGTTCTCGCGATAAAAATGGTCCTCGCATAAACCCTACCCTATATATAAATGTTAAATATATCATAAAAATTCAATGGGAAACACTAAAAAAGTGGTTCAATGGGAAACATTAAAAAGTGAGGAATTGGAGAATTTTGAAAAAAAAAATACATGTTAAATTAAATTTTTATGCTATTTAATAATATGTTAAATGCACGGTTCTCGGTTTCTTAATTTTTTTTATATTCCCTATTAAACCTCACAAAATATATATATATATATATATATAGATTAAGTAAAAGCATATTATATTATATTATATAACCCTATAAAAAGTAACTTATGGTACATTTGGTCAACTTAATAGTTGTGCCTCTTCATATTACACCTCATAGATAAAACCCTTGAATTAATTAAGTGCATATATATAACTAAACAAAAAATAAGGTACGTTTAAAAGTCACGTCCATTGTACACACAAAAAAACCGACAAAACAAATTAAACTACAATTTCCAGCGGGTAACCGGGATACAAACCCAGTCACAATCCAACAGCAACGATAATCCTTTATTCCTTTTTACCTCTAATCCTACGGGTACTTGGCGGATACGCTGTAACCGACAAACACATTCAACCACCTTCGTAGCCTTGCACTTTATAACCAAACTGGCGCTTCTCTTTCACCCACTGTTTGCCCCCACCATTTCATGCCCTACTATATAACCCTCACCGTCACCAAAATAACCACATATCATGACTCATTGTATATTAGCAAAATATAAACCAGAAAAACCCACAGGAACAAGAAATTCCCCAAACTATGATGACACCCAAATTGAAGACAAAGAAAACGGCGTGAAAGTCCGTTTGTGACGGCTCTTCCAAGTACAAACACATTCGAACGATTACCGGTGGTTATGGTGGTTGTCCTCCGGCGATGCGTGTGGGTGACATAGAGACCATGATGACATTTATGTTTTTTATAACGCCGATGCCGCTTGTTTCGACGGACCGCCTGAGTCGTCTGAACTTTCCGTCGAAACCGGAACCACCGGAGGTCACCACCGAGGAGAACAACAGCGGGACGCTTTACCATCGCCATCGAAGAGAACCATCGGTTTGCTTTACCGTCGGAAATTCATTTTCGTCGGTTCGCTTTACCATTGCCACCAAGGAGAACCGCCGCCGATCGGAAGTCTGGCCGGCCACCACGCCCTTCTTTCTCTAGCATCTCAATTCTCTAAAATATCTATATATTGTGTACCGAATTTGTGTCTGAGAAAAAAAGGACTTGAATAAACATAAATACAACTATAAAGGCCCTTTGATTTTTTTTAACGACAAATTTGGATCACTGACGAACTACTGGAGTATCATCATACCATCAGCGAAACCACCCGATCATATCCATCTTCACTAGGCATAATGCCTATACATCAATTCCGGAGGAAACCCAATAAATATGGGAAAATCCCCTTTGTGGAAATCGAACCCAGGACCTATTGGTCATAAAGTCTTACCCCAACCCCAAAATGTCACTAGGCTATAAAGTCATGCACTAAAAGGCCCTTTGATAGTTTTAGAAAACCGTCATTGGGTTTTGCAGAAATTAAGTTTTGTACGGAAAAAAAAATAACTTTGAAAAATATTGGGTTTGGTTTGTACATGTTTTCATATTGTCACGCCCCGCATAAATTCAGCTCTAAAATTCAGCATTCTAGAACCTTCCGGGGCCATCTATACGCTTCAAGAGCCACCCGGAAGACTCCAGAACAGCCCGTATTGTTCCAGCAACTTGGAGACACTAAGAAGCACAAGGTATCAGCCAAGAAGGGCCTAGAATTTCCTGTAAATGGCTGGTTACATCACCTATAAAATTCTGCCAAGAACACTCTAGAAACTTAAAGAAATATCATGATATTATGTAGCAAATATCTTAGATGTTTTGGATTGATATTTTGTATGGAGTGTTCTAGATATAGAACACTCTAGATATGGACCAAGTAGTATAAATAGAGGTCATGGGTGCTCATTTGAGGCATCCCACATACTTGTAAACATCACACTCTTGTAAGCTCTCTTTGTATAATACAAAGCTTTTATCTTGTATACTTGTGTTCAAGTATTACAAGCCACTTCCTTGCGATCCAACGTTCCCTTTAGCATCTTTCATAACTAAAACCCAACGACACTAAGTCGGCAAGGCTTACTTAGATCGTGATCTAAGGCCGCACGCGAGTTGAATAAGTAACTCCGTGACAAGTGGTATCAGAGCCGCGTCGGTTCATTGGGATGCCGAACAAGAAAAACAAGAAGGGTGCAACAAACAAGAAAATCGTCTCAAGCAATGAAGAGACACACAATCACAACCAAAATCAACAAGAAGTTGAAAGTGTGTCTACGGACTTGGCCGGATCCTTAGACAAGATAAAGACTAATGTCAAAGCATCGGTCACACAACTTGGAATTCTTGTCAATCGTTCCTTGGAAAAGCTAGACAATTTGGGAAAATTGCGAGATGAGTTAAAAGGACTCGAAGAAGACTTCAAAACTGTTATCGACGTCATACGCCTCGAGATGCAAGCCATGATCTAGGAGGAAATTGCAAGGCTGCGGAGTGAGGTAGACGACAAGATCCAAAACCTTCACAAAAACTTTGTTGAGTTAGAAGCTAAAATAAACGACACCAACAAGGCACAACTAGAAGCATGCCCGGGGTCCATGCAAGTAAGTCATCTCAATACTTTAAATATGCAAGAAACTCCCAAAGCACGGGAAAAACATAACATCAAAAGGCTCCCAAACAAGGGAAAGAAAAAACCAACAACCGCAAAACCAAAAAAGAAGTCGGAAGGAGGACTTTCAATTCGTCAACATGGTGGTAAACGGGAGACCGTTAAGGCACTAGTTGACACTGGAGCAAGCCATAACTTCGTCTCCATAGATGAAGCAATAAGACTTGGTGTTCGAGTAACAAAACAAAACGCAATGATAAAGACCACAAACTGACCCATCCAACCAACACTACGGATGGCCTACGGCGTCAAAACCACAATCGGCAAATGGAAAGGTAAGATTGACCTTTCCGTTGTGCCAATGAAAGAACACGACTTCGTGCTTGGCCAGGATTTCTTCGAAAAGGAACATGCCTTTCTCATTCCGTTTACAAATAGATTTTGCATCATAGAAGGAAACCAAGTTCACAAAATGAAGGCCGAGACAGACGCTAGACGTCAAGGTATGTTAATAACATCAATACAAATGGAGGTTGATTCCAAGACAAGATCAACCACATATTCCTCACAACAAGGCATAACCCAAAATCGCAACGAGGACGTTGCGTATTTAGGTGCGGGAGGATGTCACGCCCCGCAAAAGTTCAATTCAAAATTTCAGCATTCCGGAAGTTTCCGGAACACTAAGGAAGCATCTAGGGCTGCCCGGAAGTCTCCAAAACAGCCTGTATTGTTCCAGCAACATAGAGACACCAAGAAGCACAAGGTATCAGCTAAGAAGGGACTAGAATTTTCTGGAAATGGCTGGTTACATCACCTATAAAAATCTGCCAAGAACACTCTAGAAACTTAGAGAAATATCATGATATTATGTAGCAAATATCTTAGATATTTTGGGTTGATATTTTATATGGAGTGTTCTAGATATAGAACACTCGATATGGACCAAATAGTATAAATAGGGGTCATGGATGCTCATTTAAGGCATCCCACATACTTGTAAACATCACACTCTTGTAAGCTCTCTTTGTATAATACAAAGCTTTTATCTTGTATACTTGTGTTCAAGTATTACAAGCCACTTCCTTGCGATCAAACGTTCCCTTTAGCATCTTTCATAACTAAAACCCAACGACACTAAGTCGGCAAGGCTTACTTAGATCGTGATCTAAGACCGCGAGTTGAATAAGTAACTCCGTGACAATACAGCCCAGATAAACTAGCACACATAACTTTAATTTCAGTTTTAATTGTTTTCTAAATAAAATAATATAAGTATATATTAATTATTTTATTATTATTATTATAAATATATTATAATAATATAATACAATCATAATAATAATATAAAATAATAATAAAAATCTACTAATATGTCATGGCTGGAAATAGTGTTTTACCCACGTGCCAGAGCAATATTAAGTGCTTTTTTTTCTTTCTGAATAGACGATTTTGGTGTTGCATGTATAGGTTTTCATTTGGTACTTTAATGTGTTTATCACTTTGGTGTCGTAGTTTGTGTGTTGTGTTTTGTTACTTTAATGTGTTTATCGCTTTGGTGTCGTAGTTTGTGTGTTGTGTTTTAACGTTATTATTATTAACAACTTTAGGAAAAAAATGAAATAAAAATTTTTTATTTTTGAAATATTGTATGTTATTTGAAATTGATCTTTAAAAAGAAGTCAGTTTTTAATATATAATAATTGTAATGAATACATATGACAAAATCTAATGCGTTGGGGTGGTATTGTTTACTCAAATAAATAGTCATATTATTATATTTATAAAAAAAAAATTAATGTTACTTAAAATTGAGTGCGAGTTTACGGTTTTGATTCTATGTTGCTTTATACAAAACCAATTGTACATATATTATTTTAAAGAAAATTCAATCTTTGCTTTCTCATAATCCCGCCGCAACGCGCGAGTAGCGTCACCTCGTTATTATTAAATTTAAAATTCTAACTTCACTAAGAAGTTTAAGCCCAACAAATTTATAAACTAACTATACCTGTTAGGAAACCCAATAGCCTATTTAAATTATAAAGTTAAATAAATGATTTTGCAAGGTGGAAGACCATAATCCAGTCTCGTGGGAAGGTGTTAGTTTTCAACAAGGATTGGAAGAGGTTTGTAAAGTTGATGAAAAAAATACCTAATGCCCACCTAATGAGATGGAAACAGTAGAGGTGAGATATTATTTCCATCAACTCTATGACTATAGAACCTCATGGTATATGCACCATAAGCTAACAATCTTTTGTTTGGTTATACTACAAATTGAATACAATGTATTCAACTACTAGTGTAGATAATTGATTTTTAACTTCTTTTATTTTAACTTGGGATATAACATGAACCTCTTAGTTTTTTATCACATAATGGTGCTAAATGCTTATCACTTATCACGTGATAGTTCAATTTAATGTGTATTACTTAATTAACATAAGAGACAATTACATATATCACCCTATAAACTTCATTAATCTTTTTATCTAATAAATGGGGATTAAGGTTGATGTCCAATGGTCAAATTCACCTAATCTAAGGCTGGAATTTTAAAATGATGATGTCAATTCTTAAATTCACGATATCATCTTTTTTTTTGAATTTTTAACAATAAATAAAAGAAAAAGAAAAATAAATTAAAAGAATTAATTACTGCTTTTAAACTATAACCTAGATTAATTAAAACCCTAAAATGTATTCACTAGGCCAACCTTCCCCCAATTAAACCCTGGTTCCTTTGCACGCCATCACTTCTCTGGAAATCCAAACGGCTTATAGAGAAATGCAGGCTATATCCACTCTTCTTTAAATACTTCATCGCCATCTTCAGAAATGCATCCTTTTTTGTGACTGCGATTCCTTTTCACAGCAAACCCTAACTCTTCTCCATCGTGCATCCTCGCGATCAATTGTACCCTGAATCTACCCACTTTCAAGACCAATTTGAAGCAGAATTCAGGTTTCTTTATACTTCTCTTTCAATTTAATAGTTGAATTTGTTGTTTCAATCACTTATTTAGATCGATTTGGTTTTTGATTAACTGTTTTGGTTTATTTTCCCTACTAATGCTAGTTGATTTGGTTTACAGGTAGTCGGTTTATCTCAGTTAGGGTTAGTCATCTCATACTAATGGTTGAAGTTGTGTGCTTTATATGTTTATCTATAATGGTAGATAGATGGGAAATGTCTTATTGACCTTGCTATAGATGCTTCATGATGTCGAGCTTCTGCCTCCAGTGATGGAAGGTTTTGTGATTTTTGTATTGTGTTTGTAGTTTTAGGATTGCATACCAATTGTTTGATAAAATGTCTAACCGAACTAGCAAGATTTTACATGTATATTAGATGCATTGCATCTCAATCCAACGTTGTTAAATAGAGGTTGCACCAACAATAGTAATACTCAGTGGCGATAGTCAATAGTTGTAACGGAGTAGTGGTTGAAGTCGAAACAACATCAATTTTAGTATATACTAAATCTGAAATTGTAACACCCCAAAATCCGTTGTGACTAATATATGTATTTAAGTATCATACCATAAAGTGAAATAAATGTATTTAACTAACCAAGCTATGTAGTTTAGTCTTTTAGTAGGAAGGATGGAGTTTATGACTAAACAAATCAACCAATAAAATTTGTAGGGACTAGAGGTGTACATGTGTGAAAGTTAATTAAATAAAAGAATGAGAAAAAGATAGTAAAATGCAGAATTTTTGTATGTGTGTATGTGTGACGAGATGGAGAAAAGGAGGGAAGAACACCCAACTAAAACCTAATCACAAATTCAACAAATTAATGGAGCAATTGATTGTACATCAATCTTTGATCACCTCTACTTGTTAATCAAAAGGTATGTTACAATTTGTCTTTTGGTGAAGTTCTAGCATGATGAGAAAGTTGGAAACATCAAATTGAAATGAGTTTTTGATAAGTATAATACAAATTAAGGTATAGATTTCTTTTAGAATCACTACATGGATAAATGTATGTATAGAAATTTTGTATGTGCTTGATATATGTGAAAACCCTAGGGAAGGTGAAGTGGGTTTTCAAAAGTAGGATGAAACCATGATTATGTCTAGTTAATTTGGGTGTAATATGTTGATTGTGATTGATTCTTATTAGTTAGATTGAGTATTGTATGGAAGTAATGTGAATTTGTAGTAGTTATTGATTAATGAAAGCAAGAGATAGGAGATGAGCTTAAAATACTTGTACATTGTGCCTTAATTGTGGTATGCACACCAAGTGTTTGATGAAATGCCTAAGTGACACTTTTAGATAAAATTGTATGTTAGCAATAGATGAACATGTGTAGAATGTAACAATTACATGGTTGATGGTAACTAAACATGAGGATTGTATTTTAAATGGAATACATAAAGGATTCTTGGTTGGGATCAAGAAGTGAATGTGTACCATGTTTATAGCATATGGACTTACTACTGACGAATGGTGTTATGATTGCGTTAAATTGACTAACTTATGTATGTAGTTGTCAAATATAGAATTATGAAAGCATTAACATGTGTAGAAATTGATTATGTTTCAATCGTATATGTGACTAAGTGATCATGTAGTTATAAGGGCCACGCAACATGAGTATGAAAATGCATATGATGTTATTACTACGGTCCGCCATATCATTATGAGTTTGTGTTCATAAGTTGAAAGTATAAAAGTAGGACAACTGACTTTCATAAAGTCAACAATGCATGAGAAGCATGGTTAGGCTGACGAGCACAATTAAGAGTAGAATATGTTATGCACTAGATGATTTATTGGTAGTGTATGTTGATCTTTGAGTTGCGAGGATGTGAAACACAGTGACTATCAATCTATGCTTTATGTATGCGGTATTTGGTTTATGAAAGTCAAGTTATGTATCAATGAAAAGAAATTAACGATTGTATGAACGAGTGTGTGTATTAATCATAATGCGAACATGAAAACATGAAATGATAGGAGTTATGTCGAGATGGACTCAAGCACGGAAGGCTAACGGGTCAAGAGGAGGCAAGCAAGCGAATACGAATACGGACACATAAGGTAAGTAAATTCCGAAATAAATTTATTATTATGTAATGAGTTTTGATTGCATAAACGATGGAAATCATGAAAGGATGAGTAAGTAATGGTAGAATGAAAGTAAGTAAGGTCGTATTGGGTAATATGTGGATTAGTTATGAATAAAACTCTCGTTAAGTTCAAACGGGTCAAAATGTATAAAGTATGTGTCGGATGTGGAAACTGGATGTTACGGTATGGAAACCATGTAAGAATGTTTAGGTAATCATAGTACTAAGGTAAGTATTGTTGTAGTGGGCCATAAGTAGTTAACTATGTCGGAATTAACTTGGTAAAAGCAAACGGGTCAAAATCAAGAATGTATGGTAAAAGTATAGATTTGAGTATGGAGACATGGGGTTAAGTGTTAGAATGATTTGGGGGCTTGGAATAATGTTATTTTACGATTTGGAAAGTTCGGGATGCACAAACGGGGGTCGAAACGTCGAAAAGAACTAAATCTGACGCCGGTGCTGCAGGGGCGGCATCAGGGACGCTGGTAGCAGCGTCGCCGACGCTGGATAGCAGTTGGCCGACGCCCTAACTTGCTGTCTACGCACCAGCCGACGCCAGCAGCCCCGTTTCTTCGTTTTTCTTCGATTCTGGACCCCGTAGACCCATTCCCAAGCCCCGTTAAACTTTCATAATGTACCACAACCTTACCAAATAGTTTTGTACGGTACGGGTGATTATAGGACTCATTTTTAAGCTCCCGAATCATACCCCAAACTCATTAAAGAATGCTTATGAGGTACGTGTAAGAATGGGGCGTGTATACAAGTATGTGTGGGAACGAAATAAATATGTAGGAATGTATGAATAGATTAATTGTATGTTAGTAGATGGAACCCACTAGTAAACACGAATAGAAATGAGTATACGCGTAGGTTGGTATGTACGAGACTTATATGTATAGTAGTTTGTGACCAAGAATTTTTAGTATGAATATGTGAGAATATAAGTTGTATGTAAGAGTTTGGATAAAGGGGTAGGTTGTATGAAGTAGGATTTATCATACTCGAAAGAGTTGGATTAGATAATATGTATGCGTGATATTGAACCATATGTATTTGAATGAGTGAGACTTGTACGTATGTATGGTGTAAATATACATGAGTATTAACGGTGCTAACTGGGTTGTCTTTGAGAATGAAATGAAATGCAGGTACATTATGGTTGACTTATTGAAGGTTAAACACCGAGATGAAATGCTGGAATTCAGAAAGATAACCGAATGGAATGCATATGAGGATAGAACACGACGTGATTCTATAATTATGAACCTTAGATTATATATAATGTCACCAAGTACTAATGATGTGAATGTATGTGGTGAATGCAGGTTGTACGGAATCACGGATCATCATCACGAGGTGTAAGCGGTCGAATGTCGAGTCATAAAATAGATTGTATGGGAATGTGTGATTATGTAATTTAGTAAACATAAGTTATGTTTTATATCCTAAATGAGAACGAAGAATGTATTTATTGTAAAAGAGTTATTTTAAAATGGACTTTCAAGTATGTCAATAAGTTTATAAAGAAAGAAATTTTAAGGCTCGTATTTCCGCTGCGTCTTTATGGTTAAAACGTGTTTGGGTCTTACAGAAATTTTATCATATAAATAAACTAACAAACAGCTATCAAACATATGTGTTTTTTAATATCTACCATTTTCTTTTATATTCGCAGAAGTTAAACTTGCTAAAAGGTATGAAACAACACAATACAATCAATCGGGTATAAAAACTCATTGTAACTTCAACCATTTACAACCAACATTTTGCATATAGTTGTTAATTTTTGTATGGATCCTTATAAGTTGTTTCTACATTTAGTTATTGTGCCTAGAAGTTCAGAAGTAAATTAGACAAGCATGTTTTAATGAGGATGTGAGAACTGGTAAGCTCCTTCAACCTCTGCTTCAATTATTAATGATTTTGGCATCGTTCTTTTGATCACTACTTTAAGGTATTAAGAGGTGTTTGGACATGTGTTTTGAAACTGATTATCAGGATTTTGAATTTGAATTCAGAATCAGAATAAAAGTAGGGATAAATTAGAAGATTTTACATTAATTTTTTTATGAAATAATAGTTATTGTTTTAAAGGCACAACATTCCTGAATTTTATTTTTTCTTCTAGATTTATTTATATTTTTAGTTAAACTGTTTCGATTATAAGTCTTTAGAAATGGTAGACACAAGTGTGTCAATTGAATGGATGCAATGCAGCTTGTGTTTAATGATGAAGAGCAATGCAGCTTGTGTTTAATGATTTTTATGGTTTCCCTTAGGTTAACATTTTACCCAGGAGGTGTTGAAAATGGAGATGCAATGAAACTTTTGGTAAACATGATTCCGGGAAGGTTGTTCTAATTCATAATATTTTTTTTATTTTTCATGTTTGGCACTTCATTTTACAATTACTTGGCACTTACTTGATATACATGATAAATATATGTGCATAAAAATAAAACAAAAAATGTTGTTGGGACATCCCACCGGAATGTTTTAGAGTGTGTCAGCCCCCTTCATTCTAATGGGCTTGAGTTTGCAGGATATTAGGCTTGGTTTGTGGTTCGGCAGCACTACTGATGATGAAGAACATGTATTCTAATATCTGTCAGACCATGGACAGCTATTCTTTTGCTTGATAACAGTTGGTCTCTATCATCACAAGTTGGGATGTGAAATAAGTGAAGATTTACTAAGAACTACAGTTTACAGGTATGGTAGTACGTTTATATCAGTTAGGGTTATTCATCTCATACTAATTGTTGAAGTTGTCTTCTTTATTAGTATATGTTTATCTATTATGGTAGGTAGATGGTAAATGCCTTATTGACCTTGCTATAGTTGTTTTCTTTATTACTTATAAATAGGATTGTACAGGGAATTATTGGATTTAGGATTGAACATGTATTGTTTTGCACAACAAGTTGTATACTAAGGGCTGTGATAATCAAGGCCTTAACTTAATTAGGGATTTGCATGATTTAGGAGACTTATGCATATTCTGATTTTCTATAATGAACATGCATATTCTGAGTAACAAACAGGGATGAACATGTATCGACACTAAGGGATGTTTCTTTTGAATGAACATGTCAAAACAAAAGTTGAGATTGTACAAGTTTTTCATGGGGTAGTTATTCTAATTTACTAATGTACAACAAATATGGTTGTGCAGGTCTGGCGTGTGAACGGAAGTTATTCTAATATGTAATATCTGTTAAACATTCAGCGTCCTCTACAAATTGTACGTTTTCCTTTTTGTAATCGTCACTAACATTTTATTTTTTACAATATAATTATTGTCGATGTATATGAATCAGTCAACTTTCTCTACATTTCTTTTGTTACAACTGGCTATGCCGATCTGGAGCTCTTAACAAACCAGATCCAGTCGGCTTAGAATATCTCTAACAGATGTTACAAACGGTTAATATAATGAGTCAAGATTTACTATTAATAGTTATTAACAATTTTTTAATTGTTGTTTTCAACACTTTTTTTGTCGATCTTTCATCATTTATGTTTGTTGTGTTTGTTATGTTTCTTGTGTAGTATATGTTATTTAGCTTCTTGTGGAAATTCTAGATGTTGCATTTTAGTCGATATATTCTTGACAAGTTGGTATATAATTTGAGCACACATTGCTAGCTTGGTCCGAGGTCAGTGAATGATATGTATCTTTTTTTTAGTTTACTTATTCCACAAGCTTGTCTAATACTCGTTAAAAAAATTTGTTGTTGCAGTTCCATGCGATGAGGAGATACATAGCCGCTAAGAAATCCCTGAAAGCAAAAACTGTTTCTGCATTTCTTTCAGATGTTCCACTTACTTATGATTTGTCATAGAATGTTCATTTATCAAATTCAGAAATACTTTCACTACCTAAAGCAGTTCTTAAGTGGCAGACAACATGACAATCGTCAAGAAACTATTTAAGCTCTTGATGTGGTTTTAGGGAATCAACCTCATTAGGGTAACACATTCTTTTTGGTTCATTTTAGTGTTTAAGGTGCTCTTTTATTTCAGATTTAATCATGCTTTTTAATGTGATTCTCGCCATTTCATATGTATTTCAGCCATTAAGTAGTTTAACAATTGTTGTTTAATATGCTTTTGTTTCATTTTGTAGTAAATTATACTCTTTATTCATGGCGTAGTTTAACAGTTGCTTTTGTTGTTGGGAACATAATAGAAGTTTTGGCTGATCTATTCAGAAATTTCTCTTTTGCATATGTGTTGGCAAGGGCTTATTATGAACCAAAGTTGTTCTTTGATTTTACTAGGGAATTGCTTAACAAAGATTTAGCTAGACAACTAACAGACCAAGAATGTATCAAGGTATTCACTTATATTGAGTTCTTACTAACCTTATGCATACAAGCATTTTCTTTGTTATTCTATTACATTTTTATGTATTGTTTTTTCTTAATAAATGTTAAACAGCTTGAAAAGATTTATAGTTGATTGTATGGTAATTAAATTTCAAGTGAAAAGACCAACTTTAGGGTGTTAAAATCATAGTGAAGGTATGTCGCCAAAAACCAGCTATCCAACCAATTAACCAGCTTACATGAGTTAAATAGTTTATGACAATGACTATCACCATAGATTATTGTTCCATACTTCGACCTTATTGTTTGATATTCATTTTGCAGGTGTGGCGTGTGAACCCTAAAGAAAATAGTCTATGACAAGGACTTATCACCATAAATTTCCAGGCTAAAGATGCATTCTTATTTTATCATATCAAAGATGTTTATTTTACCATCTTTGTCTTAGATTGATATATCTATTTTTTGTCTTTCTAAAACGGGTTTTGAAGGCTTCTCAGTAGGACTTTAACAATCCGAATTCGTTATGATTTATAACCTCAACGAATTCTGATTGTTGAAGTTCTACTGAGAAGCCTTCAAAACTCGTTGTAGAAAAACCTAAAATACTTATATCCATCCAAGACAAAGATTGTAAAAAGCAGTTTCTTTGTTTCTTACTCTCATGATTATGCTTTTGATACGTTTTTTTTTTGCTTTGTAAGGGTATGATGGGTGCTTCTCTCCATAGGTCATACAAAACACAAGCTATTGGCGACAACTCGTCATATTTAACATATAAAAAACTTTATATGTTAAATATGGCGGGCTGCCGCCAATAGCCAGTGTCTTGCATGCCCTATGGAAAGAAGCATCTATCTTCCCCCCTACAAAGAAAAGAAAATTTATAAAAAACATTATCATGAGATTAACAAAGAAATAAATCATTTGAAAAGTGATATCTTGGACCATTTAGTCATCTCGACAGTGTTTGCCAACAAAGTATTCTTTTTAGGTGTTAATGCGTCATAGTTTTTTGTTTGGAATCTATTATAAAAAAATAATGATTTTGTTTCACATTTTGTATACATAATAACTTTTTAATGTAGTGTGCATATGAATAACTTATGAGCAAATGCTCCCTAATTATTTTGTATTTTTATCGATTAATGTTTATCGTTGCAATTTTAACTATAAGCAAATTTATAATGTTCAGCATATGGCTTTTGGTATTTGTATCGATTAATCAATTATGGTTAAAGAATTGTACTTATGATTGATTTAATTGAAAGATTGATCTCCTGGTAACAAACCCGTGTATTACACAGGTCATAAGCTAGATACATATATACTCAACTCACAATTTAATTTACATATTTCCCTTTTCTAAAAATAAAAATATCAAATATACTCATTCTCCTATATATTAAAAACATAACTTTGTGAATAGTATTAGGGTATTCTGGAGATTCATGAATAAGTACAAGCCTATTTTGGTAATATTGGTTGCGAAGGGGAAACAGGATGACAAGATTTGAGTGTCCACTCAGCTTACTTTTTATTTTAGCACGTGTCCATGGGTGTGAAAAGGGATTTCTCCATCTCATCTATACTCCTCTCACTCTTGTGTCTCAGATTTCAGATTACAACAGGCCGTGATTTTTTTGGGTTATCGTGAACGGTGGCGGGGATCTTCGCCGCACTACGGTTCAAGCCTCAAAACAAGTAGTTTATCTCCGTCGTTCGCCGGTTCACCGGAATTTACGGCGGTTTGTACGGTGGCTATGGCTGCGATTCCATGTCACGGAAAACATTTATCACTAATGGCGGTTGCTATTGTGGCTGCTGCGAAAGCCACTGAAGATAAACAAACAAGCTGCTTGTAATTGCCTCAAGTCGGCTTCCTAAACCCAAATCCGGCGCTAGCTAAAACACTTCCTGGAAATTGTGGGATCAGTTTGGGTTTCACCATCTCAGCTAATGTTGATTGCACCAAGTTAATTGCTAATCTCCTTTTGTAGATAAAAACAAAAGAATTAGCATAGTTATTGGCTATACAGAAGCATATTGATTCATCTGAATATGAGCATATGTGATCATTAATATCTATTAATTTTTATTGAGAACCATTTGTGTTAATTTTACTTTAGATTGTTTAGATTTGTTTGATTTTGTTGCATTTTGAAAAACCTAATTTTGTCACATTGAGATTTTAGGTTAGTTTGTAGTATGTATTTTCTGATTGATGTTAATAATAATAAGCTTCAATTTATGGTGGAAATTTGATAGAAAATTTATCAGATGTGTTAAGTTTGATTTAATTCCAATCAAATTTGAGATATGTTCATAAAATTGATAAAATAATAACAAAACTTTAAAAAAAAAAAATTCGTAGTTTATATTTTTTCTAGGTTCTCGGCAAGACTGTTAAAGGGTGTTTGGTTTGGTGGCGGCGAGGGTTGCTGATGTATAGATCTTTGTGGCTGTTTTAGAGTTTCCCAGAAGATAGTATTACGGATAACCGTTAACCTAAATTTCCAATTTTTATTTTGTGCCGGCCTATGAAATTTGCTAGCAGTTTTATAAAGTTCTATGGTTAGAGGCACCAATCTCTAGACATGTGATGGAGAATGAACTGATGAATCCATGGGTTGATGGTTTGAAGCCTGTGAAAAGATCAATTGATATTCAGAAAAATCTAATCTTGAAAACATTAGAAAACACCTGACCCAATGATGTCACCTCTAATGCTGGTGAAGATTCTATTTAAGAACATGAACGAGAAGGTTCTTGAGCAGAAGCAGCTGGCAAATATGCAGGTGTTGAGGTGGAGAAAAGCTTAGTTTGGACGGTTCGGTCACTTTCTTTTTCATCTTTATAGATTTCATCTCACAAAGCATTAGAATTTCATACAAGATTTTGGCCTTTTTCATAAACACGGCTATGTTTAGGAACACAGTTGGAAAGGGCGGGAAAGTTGGCCGGTTTGAATAATATATGGTCCGGTTTTGATGGTTTGATAGCTTACTGTTCGGAACTGGCTGGAACCGCCGTTTAACTTTTTTTTTTCAATTTAAGAATATAAAGTTATTACTTATTGATTTTCTTAATATCTATTACAAGGGTGCGTCATAAGTCGGAAATGAATCATCAGGCGTGCGAAAAGACGATTACCAGACAAGCAAAATACCAACGTACTGGAAACTACAATACATGTAAGTACTTCAGCAAATACACTTTCTACAATGTAATTTTATGTCAACCCGTCTATTTATGAATGGTCGGTTCCAGTTCACGTAAAAAATTAAGCTAAAATGGGAACGGCTGAGATATCGAGTGTAATTTTTAAACACGACAAACCTTTCGTAAATTAAATTATTGTAATAATCTCAAATTTATAATCACTTTCTATAAAAGAAAAGTTTGGATAATATGATGGCACTGACCGTTGGGCTGAAACATTTAAGTTTGATGTGCAGCGGGAAAGGGCGGAGGTGTTTCGGAGACTGCTGAGATGTTGGCACACATGGGCATTGGTGCTACTGTTCCGAGATGGCAGCAGATTTATATTCCTCCACCTTGTAGACCTTGTTGTAGCAAGGTGGCGGGTATGAACAGAATTGGTTTCTTCTAAGTAATCCTCGAACGTTGGTTGGTATATGAGTTATGTATTAAGTCCGCTACTTTGACATGCTATTGTATCGGTCTTCTTTCTATCTATAAAATGAAAGGTCTATGGTTGATCATGTCAGTGTGTGCGTCAACACCAATTAGTGAATTTGCTGTGTATCAAACGGGTTCTGACTAAATTGGCTTGGGTTAAAAAGGGTTGTTTCAAAGAAAGTATTACTTTGGCGTGGGTTTTAAAACAAGTTTTAGCTATAATAGGTTTACCTTATATGGGTCGCTTTAATTACACTTCTTACCAAGGATAGCCACTTATGTTGTCAAAGGTGCGCGCCTGGGAGCCTAGGCAATAAAACGCAGCCCAGCATATCATATGCGTTGCGCCATGAAAGGTGCGGTTTAAGGCTCTTAGGCGCAGGTTCAGAGCAATTTCCGGCTAAATTCTGCTAAACCATTTTATTTGAAAGTATATAATGTAGATAAAATGTTTTGTGCTAACCTAACTTGACTACACTTAAATTGGTCTTGAGTACCCCAAGCCAGGCGCAGGTCCATTACAGGCTTTTTTAGTTGTTTTATACTTGATTTCGGCTGGTTTAGATTGTTTTAGTACCATTTTATGTTTATATAGGCTGGTCTTTGGCTGGTTAACACAAGTATTTTTATAGGTTAGTGCGCCTGCTACACTCTAGGAGTTTGGCTGAGCCTCGCTTGTATGTTATCACATCAAGAATGATTCAGTTTAGCGTGCCGCAACACGCGTGGCGTATAAAACTAGTTTTGTTAAAAAGAGATCAAAGAATGATCATTATGCCCTTTTCTTTACTAGACCATAAATATTTAAAATTATCCTTTTTTTTACTAAACCATAAATTTTACCCTTTTTTACCTATTTAAATTTTAGCCTTTTCATCACCAATTTCCAATCAACGTCTGTAAAACCTTCCGCCATGAAGACCTGTAAAAAGCTTTAAACCCAAAGAAAAAAACAATTCATACATTCCTTAGTTTCATCAAATCCCAAAAGTCATATCATCAAATCAAAATCACTAACCAAAATCTGTTCAATTAGATGTTTTTTATACTCTGTAATACTAATATAATTTGAAGATTAATTAAACAAGTAAGTCTGAAAACCTGTTCTAGACTGGTCTATGATACCATCAGAATCAGAAACGAAACAAACGATGATTCCGACGAGTTTGAGACGAAGTTCGTCACCGATTTCGCTACACGAGTTTCTTGCGAGATAGATTGCGTGAGGTAGCTTTTCATATAATGTGACTTAAAGATTTATATGGGCATTTCATATATTTGATGGAAAGCGCAGGTGGTGGCTATGATACAGTGAGGAAGATGGGAGATTGTGTGTGTTTGTAGAGAGAAAAAGGGTGGGTGTGTTTTAATTTGTTTATTTAATTATTTATATATTAGGGTGGGAAAAGATGATAATACCTCACATAAAGCTCATATGATCTAATTTAATGAAAAAAAAAAAATTATCTGTGTTAGACTCAAAACACATAATGGGTAAGATTTGTACAAATCTCATAAAATTCACTCATTATTATACATGGGATTTCAAGTGCCAATCAAAATTTTGGTCAAAATACTATAAGAAAGTGATCATCCGATTCATAAATATCATCTAGAAAATCACCTACTATCTAACCTACACCTATCTGGAACATCCTCGCCTTAGAGAATCTCTAAGGCTATATGGTGTGGAGCCATCAGGGTGGTGTTTAAGACGCTATTGGCTAATGTGGAGGTGGGGCACCACTCCACATCGTATAGCCTAATAGGACGTTTTTTCACGCTTTCAGCACATCATCCGTTTTTTTTTTGTATTAGTTGTTTTTAGAAGTTCTTTTAGGGTTGTTTTTAGACAAAAACAATTTACTGGTGGGCCCATATCCTTTAATATATAACGGGGGTCATCTTGAGAACGCTAAATATTGTAAAAACTATGAGAACGAATATTACATATGTGTAAATGGCAAACTTACAATTTTTTTATTTACAAATTTCACGTAAATTTAAACGTGTAAATTAAATTTCTAACAATGTATTCGAATGAAAATGGCAAGTATAAAAGAAAATTTTGAATTTTAATTGTTTTTTACCAAGTTCTTGCGATTTTTCTTTCATTTTCACGGTTCCCACAATATTTAGCGTTCTCATTTAATCGTGTAAATGAATAGTTAAAAATTAAAAAGTTGGTGATAATGTGGCAATGGTTTTAGGTGTTTATAGGTTTTCTCAATAATTCTTAGGCGTTGGTCGAACAGTGAGGTACCGACTAGGAATTAATAGGGATTAATCGATATTAATCAGATTGGACTTCTATCTATACTTTTATAAATTTATATACATAGAACATTAGTTTTATGTATAAATTTATAATCAGATTGGACTTCTATGTGTACTTTTATAAATATATATATATAAAACATTAGTTTTATGTATAAATTTATAAGTTTGGGGATCAAATATAACCTAGTAAAAGATGTAACAGGGTTAAATGTTAAAATATCTAAACCTAATAACCCTAATTCCCACACCATTCATCGTACACCCCTTTTCCCTCATTCACACCCGACACAAGCACTAGACACAAAACATAAACCCTATCCCCAAAATTCTGCTCAAAATTGCTTGAAATAAGGTAAGAACTCCTTCTTGATTGATTTGCTACTATTTTGACCTAATTTGTGCCTACTAGGTCCGATTTTGAGAAAATTTGGTACTGATTTTGATCTACTTTGACTTTGAGCACTAGACAGACCGATTTGGGTAAATCCAGGTGTCAACAACAATTAGCGAGCACGATTTTAACAACATTAGGTTTTCTTATAAAGTGAACTTTGGTATTTTTAAAGAATAAGTGTTTTTATAATGCAACAGCTAACTAGACACATTTTTAAGTGATTTTAAATTCCTTCAATCTTAAATTCTCCTTTCAATTGTCATTATATACATACACATCTCACACACTTTACGTAGAATATTTTAACTATAATGTTAACTTTTACATCATATGAAACTCTTATCAAGATAACTACAATGTTAACTCTTTACCTAATATGAAACTCTTATCAAGAAAATAAGAAAGTTATCAATTATATAATTATTCGTATCCTATGTCAGAAGCCCGAATATCACGGTTTGAATAAAAGAGTATTAAATAACTAGCAATGAATATATAAAAGTCTAAAATGATAATTTGAGATAGAATATGAGTAAAAGTTTTAAATTGAGAAATATAACACAAATGAGGAAAATAAAAAATGCCAATGTGGTGGTAGTTCATTGGTAAGGGCAACGCCTTTAAAACATTTAAGTGGGAAGAGGAAGGTCTTGGGTTCAAGTCCCATAGACGACAGTGGAGTAAAGAAATTAGCTGTTAAAAAAAGTAAAATAAAAAATAACAGAAAGAGTCTTTGACAAGTTGGTCTAGTGGTTAATCACTTGGTTTCTCTCTTTGAGGTTCCAAGTTCAACTCCCACTAACATCACTTTGAAGGACATTGTGGTGCCATTGAAGTTTAGGACTAGACCTCTTTGGAGGTCCTCAGTTCGAAACCGAGCCAAACTGGCTTTTACCGCAGTGGACCTTCACGCGGGCAGGTTCTCCCCATAACTGGTGGGTTGGATATCCAACTCTAACCGTTATGAAGGAGATGATGCATTTGCTCGATTGAGGACATCCGATGATGCTTATCTGATTATTTAATTAAACGTTAAAAAAAATTAACAAAAAGAAAGAATCTTTGAGTTCATGTAATTAGACATAACATTTATTTATGCTAGGTCTAAACATTAATAAAAATACATTTAAAACATTTGAGTCTCTGTCTCTAGTTGGTGTTATTGGTCCACGACTAGAATCCTAGTTGCTTATCTGATTATTTAATTAAACGTTAAAAAAAATTAACAAAAAGAAAGAATCTTTGAGTTCACGTAATTAGACATAACATTTATTTATGCTAGGTCTAAACATTAATAAAAATACATTTAAAACATTTGAGTCTCTGTCTCTAGTTGGTGTTATTGGTCCACGACTAGAATCCTATGCTCTCATGTCACGATGTAAGTGGAAACTACGCGGAAATCCTTGGTCCCACCCTCAATGTAATATATACTTTTAATTAATAAGCTTTATTAGGAGAAAAAATGAACGATTATTACAAGGCCACTCACCACATGATCAGTATTTAATTTGGTTAAGTTAGGTTCGATTTTCAGTTTGATTTCGGTTCTATTTAGTTCGATTTGGTTTGTTTTTAGCACCACGTTCAATTTTATATATTCCTAGTTAACATTTATTAAAAAATTGTATGATGACCATTACAAGGCAACACACGATGTAATCGATTTCAGTTCGATTCGGCTAGTTTTAACTGACAATAAATATCACATATTCTTGATTAACATTTATTCAAAAAGAAATAAAAAATGTATGACGATTATTACAATCCAACACATAGTGTAACCACATTTCGGTTCAGTTCGGTTGAGTTTTCGGTTTAACGAGTTTGAAACTGAATAACAAACACCACTAACACACTACCACAGTTATCACTTTTTCAATCATGCATAGTAACTAGTAGTTACTAACTACATACATACCTTAGGTTTCATTGTTTCAAACTTCAAAACCCACCGCAACCACCACCACCACCACAACCGCCTCCGCAACCGCTAGCCACATCCGACACAATATCTCCGATCAACAAACCACCCAACGCTCCGCCCAACAATCCAGCTCCCAATCCCAAACCAAACTTCCCCTTCTTCTGAGTCTGTTGTGGTGGTTGAACCACCGGCGGTGGATAGCCATACCCTGGCTGCGGTGGATATCCACCGTACCCCGCCGGTGGCGGCGGAGGATAACCGCCGTACGCCGGTTGCTGCTGGTACGGATATCCAGCCGGCGCTTGTGGAATCCTGCAGGAGGCGGATAATACGCACTTCCGGCAGGGGGATAAGGTCCGGGAGCCACCGCTGCGGACGGCGGTGGATAAGATCCGGTAGCTACAGCAGCGGCTGGCGGTGGATAAGCACTGACCGGCGCGTACGGCGGCGGATATAACGCACTAGATCCGGATCCAGATCCAGAAGCAACCGCTGGGTAAGCGGTAACAACGTCGTCGGTTTTATCAACTTTTCCAGCGAGATTAGGTTTAGTGACGTCATCCGCTTTATTATCAACTTTTCCGGCAGGATACGCCGTCACCGGCTTATCAACGGCACCAACACCGTTAGTTTTTTCACCAAATTTATAGGAAAAACTGAGTTCACCTTTCGGTTTACCGGACGGTTTCCTAACCTGATAACTAACAAACTGTAACGGCTTACCTCCGGTGGACGCACCTTCTAGAAGCTCCTTAACCGGCACGTGAACTTCACCGAGATCCTTATCACCGAACATGCCTTCGGTTTTGATCTTCACAACGAGAGTAGATCGGTTCTGTAGCGCTTCAGATTCGTTGGTCATAAACTTCATCGGATGGTTCCAGTTAGGGTTTGCGTCTCCGTTGTTATCGACCGGAGTTTTTTGCTTCTGGTCTTGATTCTTGGTGCCGTTGATGTAAACGACGGCGTATACGTCCATTTTTCCGACGAGATTGACTTTGTTGAGGCCTTTTGCGGAGATGATTGTTAGGTCTAGAGTTCGGTCCGCCATTGTTGTTGGCTGCTTGTTTGGAAAATTGAATAACTGAATTCAGGGGTTGAAGATATAGGAGGAGGGATTGGGTGCGCGTGTGGTCCACCGTAGAACAATGAATGATGCGGTTGATGTGAACCGTTGGATGGTGTTTGATGACGTGACATAAAATAATAAATTGGTTACCATTAATTAAAGCATCAATGGTTTAATCAATTATAAGAAGGTTGTTTCTAACGTCTAGATTATTATCTTTTTGAAATGGAGACCATCATCTAGATAAGAAATTAATGGGATTATTATCTTTTTTTTGTTGTTCAATAAAAAATGGTTATTACTTTTTGCTGTTCAAAAAAAATATGAATGGGATTGTGAGAGGATATGCTTAGATGGAATCGAAACTTATTCACAATACATGGTTGTATATTGTAAACGTACATAGTTGTATATTGTAAACGTATTCTGAATGTAGCCTGATGGTAGGGGGTTTGGGTTCTTTAGTGAAGACACAAATTTGATTCTTACTTGTGTCACTTTTGGTGGATTAATGCAACGAAAGATTTGAGTTAGGCCTTGTACGAGGTTGTCAGTTCGAATCTCCAGACTACCCGGGTTTTTGTCCCAGCGTTTGTTACGCCAGAGAGTTTTATACTTGTGGTGGCACAACGATTGTTAAATGGCAGCCGGCAGTATTGTTTTCCAGGGAAATGCCCAAGCCAAACTTTGAACCCAATGTGGGCCTGATTAAGACAACATAGTCTGACCGGAGTGAGCCAACGGGGCTCTCCAAATTCAAAGAGTGTGTTGGCCTAACACATAAGAAAGTCGCCATTCCAAAAAAGATCGATCTTGTAAACGTGATGTGAGATCCTTGTTAAACCACATGTTTTGCCGTTTTGCGTTTGTTCTCCGGTTGGCGTGAAAGGATTTTGTCCTGAGATTGATTGAAGTGTTAGATGCATCAAGGGTTAGTAAAAACATTACTTGGTTGTTGTTGGGTTAGAAGATATAAGAAAGTCTAAAGGCAGGCCCTCATACGATGCGTTTTGGCCAAAACACAGGATATAGGTATGAGATCAACGAGACAAAGACTGACACTCGTCAGTATTTGTTTGACGATTGTACCTATATGGTGCGCTTTGGCCAAGGCGCAACATATGGGGATGTGGTGTTTTGTTTTGGTTGTTGTTTAGATGTATTTGGTTGTGTTTTTATCTGAAAAGTTGTAGATTTTAGTTTTTTTTAAATATATTTAAAAAGTTGTGCCTTTTTGTTTGAAAAGTAGTAGATTTGACTTATTATGTTATTGTTTTATAAATATTAACCGATTTTATTATTAATTTGGTTCTATATTGTTTATTTTTTTAACAATTTATAAAAGTTCATTTTTTATTAAATTACACAAACCTTTTTAATTAAAACATCGTACAACGTGTAGAGAAAGAAACATTTGAAACGATTACAAACATCATATAAATAAAAGATCAACTATATAAATATATAATTAGTTTGTACATACAAAACAAAAGTACAACTAAATGTCTAATACCAAATAAAAACTAAGCTAACTTAGGCTAGTCGTCCTCCCTTGGCGGTGGTGACGGTGGCAATGGAAGCACTCCCAATACCGCGCCCCCATAAGTCCATCAGCGTCTGAACCGTCCACATCTGATGGTGCCTAGCACGTCAAAGGCGGTGATCGAAGTCTTGAGCGGTCGCCCGTGCAGCAAGAGGCAAGTCGTCGAAGACATGTTGTGGTACTAGGGCGGCAATGGCGGTGGTGGTGGGAGATCATCATCGGGTTGTTGTTGCTGCTAAGGCTGAGCAGGCGCTGGTACTCCTGGCCCCAGCTCAAGATAAACCAGTATCTCCTCTGGCAACTCCTTCGGGACAAAAAATCTGGTAGTCTCGCGTCCGAAACCAAAGACTGATGTCGTGGAAGGTGTGTGTAGTCCGCATGCTCAATACGTGATGTTTTCATAATGTAGTCTATACGCTGGCTGCTCCGTATAAGTAAATGACGAGATATAATCGACCACAAGCTCTCGATAGGAATCCTCCCTCGCAGTCTAGAACAGCCCGGTCAACGGAGTGTCGACTCTTGTCTCTGGCACCCGGTGCCTCCGTGATTGTCTCAAAAAATTGACAATCGATCGCGACGTGTCCGACGATCCTCATCGTGCGCAGCTTCTCGCACACAGTATACGCATTCGAGCCAATCGGAAACACCAAATACTAGTGCCCATCCAGTGGATCAACCGCATGCCCCTGGACTAGAACCTCCTTCTCAAACTCCATCTCGTCGAACATCTCCTCGTCCAAATCCATCCTGAAAAATTACAACAAGTATATATTATTTTTGAAGTTTAAAATTTAAAAACAAATTTTATTTTAAAAACAATTTTAAGGTTTAAAGTATAAAACAAATAGGTTTTAAAATATAAAATAATGTTTAACTTTTAAGTTTTAAAATCCCAAAAATAGTCCGTTATGAGTTAAATAATATATTTAATCATAATCGTGAGGAAAAATAATTTAAAACGCTAAGAAACTCTATTTTTCGAGTTTAAGCGCGTACCGCGCGATACTGCTCGTGTCTGACAAAATACTGTCAACACAGCGAGTCCAGGGAAACCAATAATTATTATAGTAATAATTTGACAAGTTTATTTCTATAGAATGATAAAAATAAATTAAAACGCTTAAAATCCCTATTTTGCGAATTTAAGCGCGTACTGCTCAACATAGCGCGCATACTGCCAAATACCGACAACGTAGCCGGTCCAGGCAAATAAAATATTGATTAGTAATATTTTAGTGAGTTTTTTTATAGAGCGCTGAAAATAAATTTAAACGCGTTAAAACGAGGTTAAAATGCTAGGTAAAATACCCGGTATCCAGTTAAATACCTGTATAAGCTATATATATGTGTATGTATATGGAAATTATGAGAGAGAGGGGACTAGGTGGCGGCCTAATGGCTGCCCACCTTTTGCAAAACCTTCCAAAATGACAAGTGTTGAGATATTGGGACTTGTTGTCATGATTAGTGCAAATTACACACTCCATTAAATAACCAATGCAAAATCAAACAATATCATTACTCTCTTTCCATATCTCGGCCGAATACACACACATACACACACAACCATTTCAAAATTTTGAAGATCTTGAAGATCCATATTCATGCAAACTTGTTTCAAGTCCATTTGAAGATCCAAAAGGGTTTTGGAGGTGTTTTCAAGGGGATCAAGCTAGAACAAGTTCCATATCATCATTTTCATCAAAACCACTAGGAATCTTGGAGGTATAACACTTCATCTTGTTCTTGATTCATAGTGATGGATGGTTATGGAAGTTTCTATAGTTCTTGAACATAAACACTAACTTAAATACTATAACAAATGGGTTTTAAAAGGAAATGAAAATGGATATGTATGTGTATATATATATATGGCCGTGGGTCTGAGTGTGTGTATATATGATTGTGTTTTGAAATTTTGTTAAATGATTCTTGATTAACATGATTCTGAAAGATCGAAGTCATGCATGCATAAAAAATTTGTCATAAGAGAATGTTCTAAAAAGGGTTTTGTGATTTGAAAAGGATATGTTAAAAAGTGAACTTTTGGAAGTTCATATGTGTATGTATGTATGTCCTCTATTTATATATATATATATATATATATATATATGTGTGTGTGTGTGTGTGTGTGTGTGTATGCATGCATGTAAAAATATTGATGTTAGTTCATAAATGTGTAGAACTTAGGTTCTTGCATTTATGTTGAATGATTTGATGATGATGATTATATGAAGATGAGAATGTTGGATTATATGAACATTCATTTAAGATAAGAATATATGCATTTAGTTCATTAGAAATGATGATGATCTGATATACATGCATTAAGTGCTTGTACTTGGTCATGCATGTGGTTGAATGAACATAAAATGGTGATTAAATTATGTTATGATAAAAATAATGTTAGATCATATTATAAACCTTAAAAATAAGGCTATTTAGTATGAAACTTGTCATGAAGTTTACTAGCTTTGCATGTAGTACATTGTGCTTAAAAAGTTGTAAAATACGTGAAATCGCATGATATATGTGCCTTACACAAAAACTGCACTAATCTTATTATAACCATCATTTTATTCGGTATATAACATGTATTGTGTTAAAATATGAAGTCGTTTCGAGTTCGGATGGTTATGGTAACGTTTGACGCAAAATTATGCGGTATAAACGGTAAAAATCGCCTTTTTAAGAGGTTTTTACAAAACTGTTTTAGATCAGTAACTAAACTGATATTTTTGACATAAATATAAGTATTTTAACTTATATTTAGTTTATTTGGTGTTTGGTTAGTCGTACGTGACTTCCGACGCCCGAAAACGTTACCGAATCGCTAAAATACGCATTTTTCAACATACACTAGAATGGGTTGTTCATGGGTGAACCTTATGTGTTTAAATGTGTTATGTGATTTAAATATGTGTATATGATGATATGTTAAGTGTTGACATGATAGCGGGAATTAAGTCTATGCATGTACGCTTGTATGTTTAAAACGGTAGAATCAGTAAAATCGCGATTGGTGTGTAACTTATTTGTCGAGCATGAAATTTATACATAGGTTAACTTAATGAGTTATTTCATGTATGCATGCTTTAAAAATGATAAAAACGAGATTTCGCGTGTTATGATGTTGTGAATATGTGCACGTTTATGTATATATATTACGACGCGCAAATCGTAGATATATAGTACTTATAAACGGGAGTATTAACGGATATAACATTAAGGTCACCAATAAAATTGTTCAAGTCGTAAAAATCTAATATATATATATATATATATTACGCCAACATAATAAAAAATAATGACTTTTCGAGAAAATCTCAAAGTTATGTGAAAATTCTAAGTATTGAAGAACCTTAGGAATTTTGTAATATATTGATTATTAAATCGTACCTATGTATGTTAAGACGTGTAGATACAAATTGTGGGATCGCGCTATTTTAAATACGCACCCAAAGGTGAGTGTCACTAAACCCCCTTTTTACGGTTTTGTATATGTTTTGGGGGAAGAACTCGCCTTAAAAGGGATTAAAAATGTTTTTGAATAAAACATACCTTTGCTTATATAAAATGTATATTTTCATGGAAAATATATTATTTTAATGATATTAATATGTTTTTGGTAGAAACGGTTTTGTGAATAAATATATTTCGGGGATGAAACGGGGATTTTACGGTGTTTTAGAGAAAACGACCGTGTAGATTTAAAATGCTTAAATCTAAAGTTGTGACGAATTGGCTCAGTCTCAAGAGAGTAAGTATCGGGATTAGGCTTACGTTTCGGTGAGGACGTCGTGGATTCGTACAACTCGTTATATATTAAATTTATCATTTTAGTAGGATATATATATTGTTCATGAGGCAAGTGATATAGATGGCCCTTATTGGCGCATGCGCAAGTATTGTTGTTTAATCATTTAAGTATTGAACACGTAGAATTGTTGGTAGATCTATCGGGTTGACTACCCCGTCGTGATCGGTCGCTCCGGTCAAGTCAAACGACGAATTGATATTCTATTATAGTCTAGTCTTGATTATACCCTTATTGTTAATATATAGTTCGTATTGTCTTGCAAACATACGAGTCTGAACATTTGATGCAATAAATTTAATATGTGAAACTTAGGAAGACGCTTTAGATCGGAGGTTTCGGGGAAATGCTTGCGACGGCTGAGTCATGGATTTTTTTAAGGAAATAAATTAACTTTCGAAAATATTATTTGGATGTTTTGATAATAAGCACATAATTAGAAAGTTTTCCTTGTTTTAAATTTGAATATGTGAGTTAACCCTCCTTTGTGTTGACACTTGATTTTAACGTGTTCTTCAGGTACTTGAGAATGGCTTCGGGAATTACGGCGTATCTTGTGGTTGTTGATGCATGGTTGTTTTATGAATGTTTTGGACAAACTTTTAAAACTTTGGGACCTATGTAATAAGATCCATAAGGATCAAAAACAACTTAACTGTGGTGTGGTTGTGACGTACTTTAAACTTTATGTTTTAAAAACTATGTTTTAATTAAGTTAAATGTCCAATATTAACAATGTTTCGTTCGACAAGATATTTATGGGCACCAACTTCCGTCACTATTACGTTTGTATTTTGGCTGCGACGTTTTTGAGGTCTTGCAATATGAAATATATTTTGAAATATAAATAAAAATGATAAAAGGAAAATTGTTTTTTTTATGAGCCAACGTCTCTTTCAGCAGCCAAATGATACTCATAGTCAAATGATACTCATGGCCATCGTGGTAGTTTCCACAAGCCTCACGTTCACGAAATCCTAGGGCGTTGCACAAATCATGACCACAAGGCCACATCAATCCACGATCCACCTTCATGATACCACACCGTGTGGTCTAATAGGTGGTAAGTTCGAAATTGAGAGAATGTTGCATTCTTTTTTAATTAACCCCAAGGGCTTTAGCCATATTGAGGCGTATAGGTACAAGGTCAACGACCAAAGACTCACGGTGTCAGTCTTTGTCTGTCGATCGTACCTATACGTTACGCTTTTGTCAAAACACAACATATAGGGGGTATGGAAATAAAGTTTGGGTGTGTAACTATCATGTTTCAAATATAAATACAAAAATAAAATTTATTTAATAATATATAAATGTTTAAGCTTATATTTTATATAAGGGAAAATGCTACAAAAATGTAACGAAGTTTGTCAAGTGTTTCAATTAAGTCATTCAAACTTTTTTTTGTCTCTTTGATGTAATCAAACTCTAATATAGTGTTTTAATCTTGTGTAATTACCAGGTCATCAGGTTAATTTTTTTTTCTTTTATGTTTTATTTTCTTTTAGTGGTGGATATTATTTATATTAGGTTATTATCCAATCCAATCCAGTATTCTTTCAAACCGTCCCCTTTGTGCCGACCACTAGAGATGAAGAACAACGCAAACGCCATGGCCACCCAAAATAATAATCGACAGCAGCGGTATTGTCGGCGACGGCATTCCCCAAAACCGATTATAGGATGAAGTTTCTCTTCGATTTCATAACACCGTCGTATCATTTCCATAAGAGCTCATCTTCAGATTCATTCTTCTCACTTCCATAATCAACTGTTAAATTTTGTTGGCCAATTTTAAAGAGTATCTTATCAAATGGTTTTGATTCCGATGGACTGAATTGTGAGATGTGATTAATATTTGAGTAGAATTATGATTCAATGGAGTATTCATTCATTGGATTTAGCAGACGAAGTGAATGGGTGGGTGGATGTGCAAACATAAAATTGAAGTGTGAGCAGACCAAGTATGAAATCATGATAAGTTTTTATATATTTTTAATCGAAAAATCTGGCACATCATTATTTTAATTTTCCAAATCATATTAGAAATAAAAAAAATAATAGAAACCTGACACATCATCCCTTGTAACCTGGTAACTTGATAATTACATAATATTAGAACAGCTAACGAAACTTCAATGACTTTAAAGAAACAAAAAATCTTTCAAGGACTTAATTGGAACAGTTAGCAAAGTTTGTTACATTTCTACAAAGTTACCACTTTATATAACTGCGTTTTTCTGAATGCATTTCAAATTGATTGCATTAGACTTAATCTTGCTTAATTTTCTTTTATTTTGAATAAACGTTAAACACATAAACAACGAAAGTGACGTACACGCATTATTTAAGAATTTAAGTTTTAATTTGATGACTAATGAATATAATAATACTTCTAATTTTTCTATTAAGAGGTTGCGGTCTTACACAAAAGTCCTTAGTCTTACCTGTCCCTATTGATATATTATTATACTTTTCCAGATGGGACTCAGTCATTGATCATTGCCGGACGTTAATAACAATGTCTTAACACAATTTTTATTTTAGGTCGTATATATAAAATGGAGTAAAGAACAATTACTCCACTTATTAGACAACCTATAGTGGGTTGGCCCCCATGGCCATCTCACCACCCACACCATAGACGTCAAACATCATTCCTGGTCGATGTTAGACCATACGTAACATGGCGTTTTTTTGCCCGATCTCGCAGGAAAACACCAAACACCCCACCCCGTGGGTGTGTTTGGGCGTTTTTTTTTGAAAAAAAATGGGGCTCGCGTGATTTGAATCATGTTGAAATTGAAAAGGAATTTATTTTTTTACCGTTGCACACAACGGTAACAACATTTAAGTAATTTATTTATTTTTTTAACCAACTAAAACCTATATATATACCCCATTATTCAACCATGTTTTATAAAAAAATACTAACTTTCTCTACTTTTCTCTACATACCATCCAAATTATAAAAAAAAAAACAATCCATCATGAACCCATTCCGACCCCCTTTTGGTGTTCCATCAAGACTCGAGAACCCAAATACCACCCAACCGCAACAAAACTTTAACTTTCAAGACATGGACCCGAATATGTTTGCGTACGAGGCTTACTTGAGCGGCTCTAATCCCTTCATTCCAAACCCTTACGGCTTTACCCCACCGGGCGCATCGCAACCATCCCAATAACAAGTTGAACCCGAGGTGGAAGTGGTGTCGGACCCAATCACGAGACGTCAAAACGCGGAAGAAGGTCACATAAAAAAGGACCCGAAAACGCCTCGTCGTAAGCATACTTACATTATTTGGACGAAAGACGAGGAATACGCGTTGGCTCGGGCATGGCTAAATGTATCGGAAGACCCCGACGTGGGTAAGTGTTACAAAAATACACGTCAACTTTTTTTATTTTTTTAACGCATCACACTTATTTTTTTAATTTTTAACGTATCAATTCTTTTTTATATTTTTTTTAGCAAACTTTCAAACCGGTCCAGAATTCTGGAATAGAATTCGTGATCTTTTTTTCAATGCGATGGGAAAATGTGAGTATCGTGACCAGGATTTGATATCTAGCAAATGGACTGATATCAACAACAAATGTCATCAATTCCAAGAAGTTTACCAATGAGCGAACGATAATAGGACGAGTGGTGAAGGAGATGTCGATGTTTTAACGAGGGCTATGGAAGAGTACGACTGAACTAAAGGTGTTTTCACGTACATTAAATGTTGGGAGCTTCTTCGAAAAAGTCCAAAGTGGGCAAATGTACCGGGCATGGCGGCTAATACTAGACATAAAGCTAAACGTTCGAAAACGTCATCCTCGGTCGACCCCGAAACGCCCACTTCTGATGCGCGCACCGCCGACTTGAATATTATTTTGGACGATGTCGAGGAGGAAGTAGAAGAGTTGGAGCGTCCGGGAGGTAGAAGACAAGGGTAAAAAAGGGGAAAAAGCCGCTAGAATCTTGTTCCAATAATCTCGAGTTGAAGAGTGATTTCAAGGAGATGAACAGAGGTCTCCAAGACATTCGGGATCTCGGTCATAGGCGTTTACAAAGTATCAACGAAAGAAACGCCGGAAACAAAAAGTTTGTCGCGATACAAGAATCGAGACAAATGGAAAAAGATATCGAATTTTTTGCTAAACCCATCGACTATCTCACAGACGACGCGTTGATCCTAGCCCAAATGCGTCGGGAACAAATCCGTCAAAAATACAATCTCTAGCTTTGTTTCGGTTTTTTTTTAGAATGTAATGTTTTTTATTTAATGAAAATTTATTTAAGTTTTAATTACAAATAATTTAATGATTGTGTAACGATTGACGGGGCATTATTGGGTGTTATCACCACTACGCCCCTTTCTGAATAATGCCCCCTTGTTGACTGGACTGCCGCGTGGCGAAAAATGCGCAAGGTTGGGGGCATTATTCACTTAACGACTACGCATGGTCTTATGGGGCATTAAGGGATGGTGGCGTTATCAGCTTGACGAGCAGTGGCGAAGCTTGATCAAAAGTTTCGAGGGGGCGTAAAGTAATTGGACCAAATTCTTTTTCCCTGTTGTTATGTTTCGGGTCGGGTCGGCAATCGATTCGGGTCAGGTCAAATAATAATAGTTCCAAATAAAACTAAAAGGATTTATTCATTCAAAGGACCTGTTCTTTTTTTTTTAAAGGCTAATTTCTATAATTCCCTGTCGTATGTGGGACTTGAACCCAAGACCTTCCCTTCCCAACCTAGGTGTTTTAAAAGTTTTGCCTTTCCAATTGGATCACCACCCCATTGGTCAAATGACCCGTTCTTACATATAAAAACTTGCGATTAAGTTTATTGTGTGGTGTGTAACCTAGGGTTAAACAAATAAGAGTTAAAATATATGTACCAAACTACCCATCACTTATATACAAAGTGGTAACAAACTTTACTTTAATTTATATATTGTATAAATATTTAGGATATACAAAGTGGTAACAAACTTACAAACTTTACTTTAATTTATATGTTGTTTATATGTTGTATAAATATTTAGGATATACAAAGTGGTAACAAACTTACAAACTTTACTTTAATTTATATATTGTATAAATATTTAGGAAAAATAAAGAGGGGGGGGGGATCCTATATAAGTTTTAAAATTTTCAGACGAAAAATTGAAACCTATACACTTCTAACTGAAACATTGGGGCGGACGGGTGCACCCCCGGGCCACAACTAACTTTTGCCACTGTTGACGATCATGAGAGATGACAACGTGTAAGAGCATTCAGATCTCTATCTCCATCTATATAATTTAATAAAAAACATATTTTTCTCTAAAGAGTAAACTACCAAAATCGTCCCTGGGTTTTGGCCAACTTTGCCAGATCCATCAAAAAAAGTTTTTTTTCTCACCTGGTCCATTGAGGTTTATAAATCGTTGCCGAATCCATCCAAATATCTAACACCATTAAAATTCAAAGTTAAATAAGGGATATCCTTGTCATTCTCTTTATTTATTTAATCTTTCTAGTTTTTTATTGACTATTATTATTTTATTTACGTATTATTTTAACCACCAAAGACCATAAAAAATGAATATCAATGATAAAATTGAGAATATCAATATAGTTATCAATAGTGTTTGGTTGAAATTGGTTGGTCTGTCATAACTGTTTATAAAAACTATAGATCAAATGATAGACTAAACTTATATTAACCATAGATCGAATGATAAACTACACTTGTAATGGAAGTTGTTATTGATCACAAAACACACAAGTAAAAACCGTGAAAGTAAAATTTGTGTGAAATACCGTAGATAGTTTTCTAAATAAAAAGTAATGGTACTTATACATTTATGGTATTACCGGTTCCTGAAACATATATTACATTACGTGAGTCCTGTGAACGTATCAAACAAAAAGATAAGTATGGTATAATGTACAATAAAAACTTCTTTTTAATATTCTTTTACTTGATTTAAGTTGTGTTTGAGTTAAATTACATAGCATTGAGGGAAAAACTAGCAAGAGCCTGACTTGACAATCAAATTTTCATTATTTTTTTCTAAACCATTTACCGTTATTCTTTACATAACACATTTTTTGGTTTCCAATGTGGCCAAATTAGATGTTGAAAAGTAACATCCAATAAGTAAGCGGAAACAACAAAAGACGAAAACATACAAGTCTAACAAAGAAAGTCATACACAAAGAAAATTAGAGATAAAGAGATAAGTCTTGAACTTCTTAATCCACCAAATGAGTTGGTGGCTTATTCACGTGTTGGGCTACTCCATGGGTTACCCGGTTCGTATCAGCTAGCTGCAAATGAACTAAATGTGTTTGTAAACTATTCGAAGAGAAGTTCGTTTATGTCCATTCGTTTATTAGACACCGAGTACTCTAAATACGTGTGATGTTGTATGATCACATGACCATCAGCTTGAAACATAACATATATATGTGCGCGCGCGCGCGAGCTCAAAGTAGTACTTGGTCATGTCCAAGTATTACCTTGAGCACACACACGACACACATATAAACACTTTGTACATTCAGAACGCCATATACAGGCACGCTTGTTAGGATCTAAGGGTCGAATCATATCGTATAACAAAGTCGTAATAAAATAAAGACAGTAAGTTTTCCCAATAAGCGGCTAGTTAGATTTTTTGAACAACTAAACCAAACATTTTCTTCCATGACCAAGCCTCCGAACAGCAAGAAGCTATGCAGAAACATACACCAAAAAAAGTACAAGTATCTCCCAAATGAAACCAAACCAAGCCCATACCTACCCATAAGACATTACATTTTCTTCCACCCTAACCAAAAGTCTAAATTAGAAAACGCAGACCATTTAACAATATCTACGCCCCTAACTTTTGTTCTCTTGAGCACCCACCATAGAGTTTTCTCCTTAATGTCTTGGGACATTTTTGACTGTGATGTGTTTGATCCCTTAAAGACCTTGTCATTCCTCGCCTCCATATCGCCATAAAGAATATAGCTTGAATCACCTTCATTTTTTATTGACCCATCTTGATTTAGGCGAAACTCTAAAATTTGTTGGAGCGAGTCGAACCGAGAAGGGACTTGCATCTTGAGTCAAGTACAAATCTGCCACCATAAGGATCTTGCCACGATACAACTAGCAAATTAATGATCGACCGTTTCCAAACCAGTTCCACATCCTACACTTCTTCCATCTCCAAAATCAATACCTCTATCGGCTAGGTTCCCAGCAAGCCTCATTAATTAGTCATCGTATAATTATCTTACATACTTTTTTAACGGCTAAATTTTTATCACCAATGGGATTAAACCCTCACTACATGGAAAGACAAAGTCTTATCCAACACCTTGAGAATGAGTACAAGGCAATTAATATCGATTGCATGCATAACATAGGAAAGGGACAATAATCCAAAGTGTATACTATGACATGATACATCAAATAGCAGATATAAATTAACACAAAACATGTAACCCGACAAACATATCATAAAATCAAAATACACGACTTGCCTTAGCACCAAGTTTTGTACTTTAGCTCCCGAAACGTTAGTATAAACTAGTCTTAACCACCACCCCCCTTTGTGGGGTGAGGGCGTAAAACTGTGTTATCAGCATTGCGGGGCAAGAGACGTGAAATCGTGCTAAGTAGTAACCAATTGATGACGAAAACTAGAAAAAAACAGAAAACAAAATAATGAATTTTTATTCACGTGGCGTAAAACATAGACGAAGTCGAATGTACACCAACATGTATTAAAAATTTGAAAGGGGGACCTGAGAGACCAAATATGACCACTAGCGCTGAGCAAACATGCAAGACCGGACCGACCCAGGTTAAACCCGACCCGAGACCAAGATTAACAGAAAATCCAGGACCGAGAACCGGACCTATGAGGGCATTCCGGGTATCAGTCTTTCTCAATTTCAGTTCTTCGGCTTTCAGTGTATGATCGAGACCGACTGTGAGGGTGACACATAAAGAAGATGATGATGAGGAAGAAGACTATTGGTTGGATATACAAGGTGGGTGACAACTACATCACCTTCAACCATGTCGGCATTCTACAACCACAATAAATGAGTGTCTCCAGATTCTATGTTGAAAGAAAATAGGAGCTCATTGTGTGATGGTTCCACCGATGGATACGAATAGATAATTCTGATGAAGGGTGAGAGAGTTAGATGTGTGGTATGTGGATGCTATAAACTAACAATTTTTTTATAATAATTAAGGTGAAAGTGAATAACTATATTTTTATATCCATATATTAAATGAAAATTAAATAAAAATGATATATGTTGGGATTGAACCTGTACAAAGGAACAGATGATATAAAGCCAAAATACTTTATCTGCGGTTTGGTCAATACTATCAGAGTTTAGATCCCCTGATCTCTAAACTCTGTCTTCTAAAGTCTGATACTTATGCAACATATGCCTTCACAAATGCCAAAGGTCTGACAGAAGAAAGGAAGCAGAGCTTTGCCATCAGAGTTTTAGTTATTATTCCAATGTAACAGTGCTTTTGCAGTAACAGTTGTTAGAGATCAGTGTTTAGATAGTTTGTTATTATTGTTAGATGTCACTATCAACCCTGAAGTCATCAAAGATGCTCAGAGGTTAGATGGTTAGTATAAATAGAAGTGTCAATGTAACAGTTGAATTCGTCTTCTTAAAAAGATCTTTACACCAATCATCTTCTTCCATTTTCTGTACTAACTTATTTGCAATAGGTTGTGAGGGAGTTTGTGAATCACATGCAAAGTTTACATACTTGAAAGCATGATGATAATGAAAACAAACGACCTTTACTTGTAGCAAAAGTTTTCCATTCTATTCCGCTGCATTTACTTTATAAAAACTTCAATCATATTTCCATTCTTAAAACAAGACTACAAGTAAATCAAACTCAGATCCTAACAATTGGTATCAGAGCTTGGTCAATCAAAATTTGATTAATATCAATTTGATTTGAAAGATCAGCTCTCCCTGCTAATCAGTTGGATAGTTTTCTTGAATATAGAGTTTTATTACGTTCAAAGTTTTAAAACACAAATACGTTGTAGACAAGCAGAAATGGCTCAAAACACACAGGATTCCAACATTGGATCCATGTTTAAACCACCAATGTTGAAACGAAATGAATATTTTATATGGCAACGCCGGATGGGTCACATCCTGGCTCAGCAAAACACCAGCTGTTGGTGATCTGTTGTGTATGGACCACATATTCCAATGGTTCCCAGCACAGAGGATCCCAATACTCAAGTGCCAAAAAGTCCTGATAATTACTCTGAGCAAGACTTCCAGAAAATAGAGTTGGATGCAAAAGCGTTTAGCATTGTTGCTTCCGCGCTACCCAACGAAATCTATACTGGATTGCTCCACTGTAACAGTGCAAAAGAGTTATGGGATGCACTGAAATAACAGTTCGGTGGGACTGAGGAGGTGATAGAGAATAATAGAGAAGTTTTAAATCAACAGTATGAGACGTTTTGTCACGTAAAAGATGAGTCGTTAACAGAACAGTTCGAACGTTTTAGCTGTCTCATTAGTGAATTGAAACTGGTTAACGTGGAATTTCCTAATTCGACTGTCAATAGTCGTTTCTTAAGATTGTTACCAGAAAAATGGGAGACTGTAGCTTACGTTACTCGAACATCTGTCGGTTTTAAAGAGATGACCCTCACTCAACTTCATGGTCGACTTCTCCCTTATGAGAGAGAGTTGAATCAGAAAAAGAAGTTACAAGAGTCTGGCAAAACAACTGATGACTATACCTTGGGTTACACTGCTCTTTATAGTCATGAAGAGAGTTCTGGTAGTGGGAAGGATTAAGGTTATGATCATTATATTGATATAACATCTGGAAACAATTTTACCTCTGATCCTTACACACCCAATTTTGCTTTTGCTATAAATGGGGAAAGCCAAAACTCTGACAATATGTCCTTTGAAATGAATGACTTGCAACATTTTGAACCCACTTATTTGGAAGAAATGGACATTTTACATCAGCTGGCACTGTTGAGTGTTAGAGCAAGTAAATTTTACAAAAGGACTGGTAGAAATTTCCAGGATTGCATAGGGGGTTGAAAGTGGGGTTGGATAAATCCAAATCAAATGTTATAAGTGTAATAGGCTAGGACACTTTTCCAGGGAATGCGGATCTCAAACTGCAGGTCCAATTGACTCACCCAGGCCCTAGACCTTAAAACACTGCTCATTATTCCCATTATACCCCTGCACCACAAATGCTCCAAACTGCACATTGTGCACATCCTGCTACTAATGTTCCTGTTCATTATATCCAAACACCTGCTCCACAGATTCAGTATGTTCAAGCACCACCTCAAGTGCATGTGCAACAAGCACCATAAAGTACTCAAACTACTCAAACCACTGCTCAGACAGAGGTAATCAGCAAAGTTTCTTTACACAAGGCTTTGTTGATTGGAGTAGTTTGCCTGAGGTTTTATCTGATGAAAACTTTGCTCTAATGGCTAAAAATGATTTTGAAAATGAAATTTTTTTTTTAATGGCCTTAGAGACAATTGTTGAAGGTATGAGTCTGTGGAACAAGGGTAAAAAACTGATGAAGTTCAAAGTTGTGGTGAAGCAGTGGTTACACCAGTGGTTGATCAAAACATTGTTGATGAAGAAAAGACCTCTCTATCAGACCCATGGGATACTGATGTGTGTGAAGATGATTGTAATTGTGCTCTCATGGCTGCTTCTAAGGTATCACCTCAGATCTTAAAGGATATCTGTTCAGAAAAATGTATAATAGCTTTTGCAAACATTAAGCAGGTGAATGAAAACCTTAGGAACAAAATGCTAGAAAATGAACTTAATTTTGAAAAATTTGTCAAAGAGTTAAAATCAAAATTGCTTTCAACAGAATTCTGAGATAAGTAGCCTGAAGCATGAAGCTAGCATAACCAAGGACCAACTCCAAACTATGGTAGATAAATACCAAGTTTGCAAAAAGGAGTTAGAGGATACCCAAATCACATGTGAAAAATGGGTAGAATCTTCAAAAGGTTTCGAAATTATGCTAGAAAAACAGATCAAGAGTAACATAACATTTGGCATTGGTTTTGAAACTGAAGAAGAAGCCATTGAAAATGTTACAAAAATTGATTCTGGAAAGGTTGAAGTTGTTCCAACAAACTTGGCTGGAAATGAGATAAAAATCACTGATAAAAATGGTAAGAAAATTTCTCTTGAAAAACATGAAGGATCTTCAACTTTTAAAGAAATTGAAAAATACCAGTTTAAACCAACATGGTTAGATGAATGTGATATTCTTGAAAATTTCAAGCCAATGGACTTCTCGACCATTGAAGGTGTTAAGGCACCAAAAGCTAGAATCATTCCCATCAAAGATCTTCCAGCAGAGGTTATAACATCTGCTGAGAAGAAATCTGATAGAAAGAAAAAGGGAAAATATCAAACATTTGTTTTGTGAATTTTGCAACAAAAGAAATCATGTAGCTGGAAACTGTTTTCTTTTAAAAGCATATGACATAAACAGAACACATGTTATCCCAAATGATTCAAAATGTTATATATGTGAGAAAACAAATCATCTAACTCATGAGTGTGCTTACCTCCAAACATATGATCAAAAGATAAAAGAGATCAAAGCAAAAGCTCTTGAGAAAGAAAGTTCAAGCTCTGCTAGAAATAAATCTAAGCAGACATTTGAATCTGTTAAAACATCTGTTGCAAAAGCATTGAACAAAAGCTTCCCAGAGAGGTATAAGTAACAGATGCTCCACCTGCCAACAAGTATCCAAGAGGACATGGTCAACCAATTTATCAAAAAGTTCCTATGAGCTATGAAGGTTATAAAAAACCTTCAAAGCCCAAAGTGAATAGACATCCTCATGGTTACCAACATCTGACAGGAAATGGTTCACAACAGTGGATACAAAGACACACTCAAACCACTGACCAAATTCCTGGATTTGAGAGTGGAACATCTGTGAACCAATCCAAAGCCATTCTGGCTTTGGAATCTCATCTAAACTAATTGTTTACTTATGTGCAAGGAGGTTCTACTTGCCTTGATAGTTTATGGTATGTAGATAGTGGAGGCTCCAGGCACATGACAGGATGTAGAGCCCTTCTCAAAGACTTTTTGGCTCATGGAGGGGGTGATATATCCTTTGGTAACAATTTAAAAGGGAAGGTGTTGGGTTCAGGATGTGTCCAGGCTGGGAATCTCAAGTTTGAAAATGTTAACTTAATTGACAATCTAAAATTCAATCTTTTGAGTGTCTCACAAATGAGTGACAAAAGATATGGATCCTTCTTTACAAAGAAAACTTGTCAAATTGTAGGACCAGAGGTTGTTAAAAAGATTGATCAAATTATTGCTGAAAGCAAGCACAACTTGTTGCTCATAGGAGTGGCAATGTGTATGTGGTTGATATGTTGAAAGATAACCCTATGTCTAATGCATGTCTGTTCTCAGTTGCTTCAAGCAAAGAGACTGAGTTATGGCATAGAAGACTTGGGCACACAAATCTGAAAACAATCACCACACTCTCCAAAATTGTTACTCATAGGAGTGGCAATGTGTATGTGGTTGATATGTTGAAAGATAACCCTATGTCTAATGCATGTCTGTTCTTAGTTGCTTCAAGCAAAGAGACAGAGTTATGGCATAGAAGACTTGGGCACACAAATCTGAAAACAATCACCACACTCTCCAAAAATTGTCTTGTCAGAGGTTTACCACATAAACAATTTTCTTGTGAAGAATATTGTGTTTCCTGCTTAAAAGGTAGACAACATAAAATTTCTTACAAGTCAATTGAAGAGTCCAAAATAACCCAGTGTTTGTAATTACTGCACATGGATTTGTTTGGCCCTGTAAAAATCATGAGCTTAATGAAGAAAAGATTTTGTTTGGTCATTGTAGATGATTTTTCAAGGTCTACATGGACATTCTTCTTACACTCCAAATATGAAACAGCTGGTATATTGCAAAATTTTGTCAAACAAGTTGAAAAGCAATATGACCTCCCTGTAAAAATCTTTAGGAGTGACAATGGGACAGAGTTTAAAAATAAGGAGTTAGATGCCTTCTATGATTCAAAAGGGATTGCTAGGCAGTTTAGTGTCCCAAGAACTCCAGAACAAAATGGGGTAGCTGAAAGGAAAAATAGAACTCTTGTTGAATCTGCAAGAACCATGCTAGCAGACTCAGGTTTACCCTTGTCTTTTTGGTCAGAGGCTGTAAACACTGCTTGTTATGTTCAAAACAGAGTTTTGATTAACCCTAGGCATCAAAAGACTGCTTATGAATTGCTTTACAAAATCAAACCTCTGATCTCATATTTTAAAGTTTTTGGCTGTCCTTGCTTCATTTTGAACTTAAAAGATTTTATCTCTAAGTTTGCAGCCAAAGTTGATTGTGGTTATTTTCTGGGATACTCAACCACTGCCAAAGCCTACAGAGTTTTTAACTCTTGGACCAAGTGTGTTGAAGAAACTCTGAATGTAAAGTTCAGTGAACTTTCATCTTTGAAAATCCAAGTAAATCCTGCTGTACTGTTTGATCTAGATAAATTTACATTTGAAGATGTGTCTGTCAAGACTAACACTACAGGTACATCACAGTCACCACCACAAGAACAAGGATATGATTGTATTCTTCCAAATTTCAAGATCTGTCCTTCAAGTAGAGGAGCAGATGTTAGTAACAATGGTGAAAGCTCTGCTGGTTCAACAGTTGTTAATTCTCAATCCTCTGCCTGCTCTCAAAACCAAAACTTTGTTGGTAAAAATCCATCAAATATGGATAAAAATCAACAAACCTCCACTACTATACCACCCATACCACCACCTCCATTCCAATCAGAGGCTGGACCATCAAATTCACCAATAGAGGTTAGCTCAGATGATACACATTTGCAAGCTTCACCTCAAAATTCACTTGTCCCATAGCAAGGTGATTTGATCTTCCTCAAAAGCCATCCATTGGATCAAGTTATTGGCAACATAAATGAGGGAGTTCTCACAAGAAGCCAATCCTAAAACATTTGCATCTTTGTTGGTTTTCTATCATTCATCCAACCTGTCAAGTATCAAGAAGCACTGAAAGACAACAGTTGGGTAGAGGCTATGCAAAAGGAGCTCCTTCAGTTTAGAAGACAACAAGTTTGGGAACTTGTACCATTGCCTAAGGATGTGAGTCTAATTGGCACAAAGTGGGTCTTCAAGAACAAAACATATGAAAGGGGTATTGTTGTCAAGAACAAAGCAAGGCTCGTGGTTCAAGGCTACAGACAGGAAGAAGGCATTGACTATGATGAAACCTTTGCTCCTGTAGCAAGGTTAGAAGCTATCAGACTGTTCTTAACTTTTGCTGCTAACCACAACATCAAAGTGTTTCAAATGGACATCAAAAGTGCATTCCTGTATGGAAAGATCAAGGAAGAAGTGTATGTATGCCAACCTCCTGGATTTGAAGATCCATTTCATCCTGATCATGTATACAGGTTAAACAAAGCATTTTATGGTCTTAAACAAGCACCAAGAGCTTGGTATGAAACTCTATCCACTTTTCTCTTATCCATAGGTTTTTCAAGAGGTAAAATTGATAAAACCTTATTTTTAAAATGGAAAGGAAAAGATTTGATGCTTGTCCAAATTTATGTGGATGACATCATTTTTGGATCCACATGCACTCCCATGTGTGAAGAGTTCAGAAAACTCATGGCAACAGAGTTTGAAATGAGTGCAATGGGTGAGTTACATTGTTTTCTTGGTTTACAAGTTAAAAAAAATGCACAATGACACTTTCATCCATCAGAATAAGTATGTCAAAGAACTGCTTAAAAAGTTTGATATAGATGATTGTAAACCTTGTAGCACACCCATGGCAACTTCAAAGCTGGTCACTATTGTTGATAAAGATGACTTGGTTGATTAAACACTCTATAGAAGCATGATTGGGTCTTTATTGTACCTAACTGCTTCCAGGCCAGACATCATGTTTGCAACATGTGTCTGTGCCAGATCCCAGTCACAACCTAGAAAGTCTGATCTTATTGCTGTCAAAAGGATATTCAGGTACATAAAAGGTGCTCCCACACTTAGTATCTGGTATCCTTCTAATGGAAACATTGAGCTTTCAGGTTACTCAGATAGTGATTTTGCTGGATGCAAAACAACAAGGAAGTCCACATCAGGAGGTGTCCAATTCCTAGGTGATTGCCTAGTGTCTTGGCAAAGTAAAAAGCAAGTTGCAGTTTCTACATCCACGGCTGAGGCAGAATACATTGCTGCTGCAAGTTGTACTGCACAATTCTTGTGGCTTCAAAATCAACTCTTGGATTTTGGTATCACTGCTTTAAAGACTCCTCTTAAAATTGACAGTCAAGCAGCAGAAAATAACATCAAAAATCCAGTTTCTCATTCCACAACAAAACACATTGAATCAGACATCACTTTGTGAGGGATTGCTATGAAAAAAGTTTGATTTTTTTACAACATGTCCATACTAAGGATCAGCTAGCAGATGTGCTAACAAAAGCATTGGATACATCTACTTTTGAAAGCTTGATCTATAGGATTGGAATGCTAAACATGGATTAAAAGCAGTTTTTCTGGTGATCCATGTGTACATAGCATAAAAATGTTTTCAGAAAATCAAATTTTAACCTTATTAATAGTTTAAAATTGAATTTTTCAATAAATCCTTAAAGTCTGTTTCAAACCACTGATAGTATCAAAACACTGATCGTTTAGAAAAGTCTATCCACTGTCAAAGTGTATCCTCTGATAGTGTTAAAACACTGTCACATCCACTGCGCAAACTTCCAACAGTCTTTGCCAAAACAACTGTCTTCCATTGTCAATCAGAGGTTACACGTGGACAAACGTTATTCGTCAGTTGTTTGCATCAGATGACACGTCATCATCACTTTTTTCAAAACCCTATAAAACCTTGTTTTATCCAGAACAGAGGTTCACTTGGCCATATCAAATTCAAAACTCTCAAATCAATTTTTTTCTCAATCATAGCACCCAAGGCTAAATCAAAAGCGAAATCTCAACCAGAACCACCTCCTTTTAAGCTCATAATCAAAGCTCCTCACAATTATACAACAATTCTTGAAGAAACTGATTCAAACACAAGATATCATTCAATGATAAAACTCTTGAAAGAATCAAAATTTTGAACATGTTAACCATCAAAGCCCCTATCTATCAAAATGCACAACGTCAATTTTGGGCAAACGCAAAGGTTCATTCACAAAAGGATGTTCCTTATGCTATCACATCAAAGGTGGGCAAAACATTGATGCAAATTAGCCCTCAATCCATTTCTCAAGTTTTTGAACTAAATGATATGACACATCATGTGTCATTCTCTACTAATGAGATGCATGCCGAATTTGTGGAAAGAGGTTATATTGGGCAACTCAAAGGTATGACCATCTTCAAACCCAATTTTCCTGTTGAGATGAAGATTTTTCTTTCACACTCTTTTGTCATGTCTCTCAGCAAAGACCACATCTTTTAATGAAATTCCATTGAACATCCAATATCTGGGCTATGCTATTTTAACTGGATTAGATTTTAATTTTTCTCGGATACTGTTCAATGATCTTGTGGCAAATTTTAATAACATTGTTAAAAGGAAAGCTTTTCTGATACATCCATGATTCATGAGTGTTTATCTTCAAAATCAGTTACCTGATGTTGATGTTAAACAAGGCGTTGTTACAAATCCAAGCGGCCTAACTCATGAAACTTTTACTAGAATAAGAAATCAAGATAAAGTTTCCAAAACAAAAGTAGAGGAGGCTGAGCAAGCTTTACAAGAACAAAATGTTCAATCTCAAACTCCTACTACTGAGCCCACTACTCCTAGTGATCAGGGCTTTGCAACCACTGCCCTAAAACCCACACCAGCAATCACCAAAAAGAAACCACGAAAAATTTCCGGAAAACCCACCAAACCCAAAAAGGTCCCTCTGGAAGATGAGATCCCAGATGTTAACCCAGTGATAACACAAAAATCACTTGCAAACACTGCTGCTACTTCTTCACAGCAGATGTTAGAAAGATCTCCACCTGGCTTTGAAACTCCTCCTTCTTCCTCACAAAAGGAAAAGGTTGTAAACACAGGGACACCAAATTATGAAGCTCTGGATCCACTTGGTTCCATCTTCCACAGCCCCTCTCCCAGGGCAATGTCACTTTCTGCACCACAACCATCACCAACAAAGTCACTCCCACCAACAATATTGCCTTTGCTTAATGCAATTGACCTAGAACAGACATTAACCAGTTCTTCTCAACAACCTATCAATGAGAATATACTCCAACAAGTGACTGAATCTGATTCTGTACTCATTGCTAGCCCATCAGCATTTGAAGAGGATACATCCCTTGGGGTACATGGAACCCTTGGTGATAGTTCAACAAGAGCAGCCATTACAAATGCTAAACTACCAAGTTTTCAATTGGACAGTAGTTACATATCTAAGACTTTTTTGAAGGCAACCACTGTTGAGGCTACCAAGGTAACCTCTGACCTAGTGGGAAGTCCCCAGTTCCAAGACCAACGGGGCATCTATGTTTGAAACAGGGGTTGAGACTCTTGTTCATGATAACATAGATAAAACTACCTTTTCTTGTAGGAGTTCAGATGATCCTATTAATTAGGTGATGATCTAAAATATCAGGATTTGACGGGGAGAGTTACCAAAATAGAAAGCTATGTTGATGAAATCAAGGATTTGCTGAAACAGTTGATTGCTACAAAGAGCAAACCCTCTGTCATATCCACTGATGACCTCATAAAAGCCATAGACCCTCTGTTTCAACAACAATCTTGCTGATCTCTAACACAAGCATCAGATGCAAGAACTTAGAAACATGGTTGATGCCAGGTATATGGATACAACTGCAGATATCAAGGCAATAAAGGCTCATCTCTGCAAACCACTGGTACTTCTCCTCCTACAGTAATCTTGGTAAACACTGATGATGCCAAAAAGGGGGAGATACCTTTAAAGAAAGAAGTGCTAAAGCTCAATGACAAAGATGCACATCCAACAGTGGTTATCCCTAAGCCAGATGGCTCTAAAAAGATTGATGAAACAGCAAACATCTTTGCAAGGGAAAAGGAGAATACAAAGAAACGGGTAATTGTTGAGAGCAGAGCTTTGAGTGAGAAAAAGATAACCCTGCAAAAAGAAAAGGAAAATGTTGGGACCTCAACAAAGAAGATGCATCCTGTTAGAAAAACAAGGCAATCAACATCAACATCCATTCCTTCTAAGACAGTTGTTATCCCAACCATATCCTCTGCTCCTTCAAAAACACTTACACCTCCTTCTTCAAAAGCAGTTGATAAACAAGTACCAACAAATGTTACAACAATTGGTGTGTCAACATCTGTTGATACAGCAGAGGTTATAACAAACGTTAATCCAACCACTGCTATGGTCATATTTCCAACTTCCACTATATCTTTGCCCACACCCAAAAGAATACCACAACCACAATCACCTGATCTCAAGTTCAAAAGGAGAAAACCATAAATGTTATACTTGATGACAAGATCATCCCTTCTCCTATACATGTGTCATCAAAACCAGTGTCCACCACAGCAGTTGTTCAACCTTCTTCTCAAATTTCTAAAGTGCCTCTTGCCACTCAATTCCCTCTGGAATTACAAGCTATCAAATCAGAAATCAAATCTTTCTTTTCAGAAGAAGATCCAGACAAAAGGGAATTCCCACCTCTGCAAGGTTATCCCAAGCTAAGAAACTTGGAAGAATACAAGAAGCTCAAAGTTAAACAAGCAGAAAATATCATCAAAAGGGATACCAAGGGAAAATCTAACAGGGTAATACAAAGTTACTGGCAATTTCAGTTGAGCAAAGTCAGAAGTATAGAAGACTATGCAAGAGACTTGTCCAAAAACCTGTCAGAAAGAGAAGACAAAATCCTTAAAGAAGACTACATCAATCATATCATGGAAACCAAGTTGTTTAAGGCTACAGGGGCACAATTCAAAGACTGGCCTATGAGAGAGTTGGAAGAAGAAGTGCAAATAATGCAAGAAATGCTGATCCTCTCAAAAAGCCAACTCCTCCAGACTGGAACAAATACAAGAAATTGCCTGAAAAGAACTTAAAGTTAAGAAGAATGAAGGAAGAACTGATTGCTGCTAATTATGGGTCGAAGAACCAAATCATGAGGTGGACATAGGTTAAAGTGATTGATACTTATAGGGCTCTTGAGAAAAGAAGGAAAACTGATCCTTCATTGCCAAAGAAGCCAGAATATCCAGCAGAGGATACAGCTCAACAGACTCAACACTCTTCAAAACCATCTGAAACATCTGCTATCTCTATTCTAGCCTTGAATCAAAGAAAAAGCCAAAGGGATACGGTAGAAGAAGATAAAAGAGTGTTTAAGCATATAAAGGAAGGAATCTAGAACATGATTAACTTCCATACTGATGAGACCAGTCAAAAGCTTGCAGAAAATCTGTCTCAAATGGCTCATCAAACAATGCTACCCACCTCAACAATAACTTTCCATCCTAGAAAGCCTTCAGACCCAAAAATTCTAAAGTGGAAAGTTGATAAAAACTCCCACGAATTGACTATGCTCAAGTCTGATGGCACAACAACCAAGATGAATATGGAGGGTGCACATGAGCTGTGTGTAGAAGACCTCCAAGAACTCTTACATCTGGTGCTGGAAAAGGATGATGATGATGAGGAATCTCTGAACTTTGAATTGCAGTTTAAAGGCCAAATCAGAGATCTCCTGTTGAGGAATAAAGACCAAGAATAAAAGGTATTTTTGGCATCATCTGTTACAGGGGGAGATTGTTGGGATTGAACCTGTACAAAGGAACAGATGATATAAAGCCAAAATACTCTATCCGCGGTTTGGTCAATACTATCAGAGTTTAGATCCTCTGATCTCTAAACTCTGTCTTCTAAAGTCTGATACTTATGCAACATCTGCCTTCACAAATGCCAAAGGTCTGACAGAAGAAAGGAAGCAGAGCTTTGCCATCAGAGTTTTAGTTTTTATTCCAATGTAACAGTGCTTTTGCACTAATAGTTGTTAGAGATCAGTGTTTAGATAGTTTGTTATTATTGTTAGATGTCACTATCAACCCTGACATCATCAAAGATGCTCAGAGGTTAGATAGTTAGTATAAATAGAAGTGTCGATGTAACAGTTGAATTCGTCTTCTTAAAAAGATCTTTACACCAATCATCTTCTTCCATTTTCTGGACTATCAACTTATTTGCAATAGGCTGAGGGGGAGGTTGTGAATCACATGCAAAGTTTACATGATGAAAACAAACGACCTTTACTTGTAGCAAAAGTTTTCCATTCTATTCCGCTGCATTTACTTTATAAAAACTTCAATCATATTTCCATTCTTAAAACAAGACTACAAGTAAATCAAACTCTGATCCTAACAATATCTTATAGGATAACTGATGATATATCATTGGTATAGCTGTATAGGTACGGAGCTTGTTTTTTGCTTGTGAAACATTTTGCATATTTAATATTAATAAAGTACAATAAATAAAGAGATGATTTTCTAAAATGTGAATATGTGATGCATCTCATTGCAAAGCCCTAATGATCAGATGGTTTTCAAAAAACCATGTTCGCACTACTGACGCGAGGTTTTATAAAAAAGAAAGAGTCATCCAACATTTTCCTTCTTCAACTCTTTCTAAAATTATGACTTTCTTCTTTCTCGATCACTTTTGCTACACCATTTACTTTGAAATCAAGTTCTTCTTATCACTAGTTTCTCTCTAGTTGCAAAGATCCCATCGTTACCTCAGCTCAGTTAATCGTCGCTCAACCTTCGTTTCTAGATTCAAGAACGTGTTGGGCGGTAATATATCACAAGATGTATATGGCAATCGGCCAACTTTGGTTAATTTGGTTTTCCTCGGTCTTGACCCGAGAACCGACCCTAACCCGCGAATGGTAGAATATAGGAACTAATGACCAACCCGATAGCAGCATAACGCTTCAGTTTTGGTTTTTATTTAGTCCGGTTTCGGGTATTTTCGGGTCGTCCCGAAATTTGCTCAGCCATTGTGACCACCAAACACCATGTTAAGTGGCAACCATATAACGACTAAACCCGAGAAAAATCGTAAAACAAAAACTAATATAAAAACCAAACGTTTGTCGTAAAATTATAACAAAACCAAAGTTTTATTATAAAAATGAAAAAACTTAAGTTTAATAAAAAAAAGAAGAAAGAAACCACAAAAGACAAAACAAAAAAAAAGAAACAAAAAAAGTTACTATTAATATACATGGGATGTTATGCTTGAATCACAATAATAAAAAAAAACACATTCTATACTCATAAATGCTCAAAATATGCTTATCATATTTGTTTACGTTCTCAAATAAATCTCAAATGGTTTCATCTAGTGTGCAATCTTCTATTGCAACTTAATGTGTAATGTTGAGCGGACCGATGAAAGCTCGTTGAAAGTTTTGTGGAAAAATTGTTGCAATTGATGCAAACTCAACTTTGAAAAACCACATTGCCTTGAAATATTGCAAGGCGTAGAAAGAAGAATCGGGTCAAGGTCAAACTTCAATGACAAATGAAGGACATTTGTGGGCTTATAGCGTTGAAGTGGTATAGGAAAGAGTGACGCAATTCATGATTCAAGAAAGCTTGCCATTCAATTGCTTTGACAACCATTTGTTTGACTTGACTTATCCAAAAGACTCTCCAACCACATTATTAACATGTAAGTTGTGCTATACTTAGACATGATTGTTTACAAATGTAGAAAACAACTAAAAGAAGAATTAATTTATATTTTTAAAACTTACAATCTGATGTTAACTTAACTTGTGATGCTTGGTTGGCTCCATGTGGTTAACTAAACTCTTACCTTTGCGTTACCGCTCATTGGGTTGATCCTGATGCGTGGAAAATGATGAAGCGTGCGGCTGCATTTGAATTGTTCGATTATACTCACACCAGTGAAACTATATTATGTATTTTTTACAAATTTATAAAACGTATATATTTTTATAACGCATCAAATGATACACGTGCGATACAACAACTTAAATTAAGATATAAACCTATTTTTGATAGTGTTTTTTCATAGTAAGTGTATTGCACACATAATAATAAAATTGGTCGTTCTATACAGAATAAGAATGATTGAACAAAAAAAGACTTTTAGACAATTGTAACGTGATATATTTAGCAAAGTAAGACATGCTATATATTGGAAATTTTGTTTAGAAGTGAAGTCCACTTAGGCCTGAATTGGGAAGTACCTTTATAATGGAATTCAACATGTAACATGTTTGAAAAAGTTTTACAACAAGATAACTTAACGAAGTCTCATGAAAGTCGTGGTTCCGTCAGAACGGTTCGATTACGCCGTTTCCTCCATCAAGTTGGGGGGTTATCAAAAAAATAATTGATATGCACAACGTTTTCAAAACCGCAACAACTACTTTATAAGAGGTTTATTATCCCATGAGTAGGCATGTAAACGAACCGCACGTTCAGCGAACAATTCGTGAACCGTTTGGAGGGAATTTCGTTTATATTCTTTCCGAATGAACACAAACAAAACAATTTGATCAGTTAGCTTAGCGAACGAACACGAACAAAGGTCTCGTCCATTCGTCTGTGTTCATGAATGTTCGGTAATATGTTTAGTTACGTTCGTTCATGCTAGTTTGTTTACCTTCGTTTGTGTTCATAAAATTTTATTAAAAACATAATAAATTTGGACGTTGAGAGCATATTGAAAAACTTGAAACCCTGTTTTTTTCTAAGTTAGCTAAAATTTGGACGTTCAAGACATTTTTTGGGAAAATTATGTCTAAGTTAGTTAAACTTTGAATAATTATGTCTAAGTTAGTTAAACTTGATTCATCATTTGGTGGTTATAGTAGACTTCTTGTGTTTTGATTTATCATTTAATGGTTGTATTTAACTACGTATGTCGAATGTTTAAGGTTACTAATGTTTTTACTTTTTATTTTCAAGTTAAATGTACATTTACGTTTGTTTTTATTTGTTTGTGTTCGAGAACAGTGTTCACGAACTATTCGCGAACAACTTAATTTCCTTAACGAACGAACACGAGCAAAAACTTATGTTCGGTATGCGTTCATGAACAGTTCACAAACATGTTAAATTCCTTAACGAACGAACACGTACATGGCCTTGTTCGTGTTCGTTTGGTTCGATTACAGCCCTACCCATGAGTCATTCGGCACTTAAACAAATATATTTAGCGAGTCGTATACCAAATGACTTATCATTAAGCGGCAGTCTGTTTTCTGATTTAAAACCATCGAAGAAATAAAAGCACAAAAATAATCCATAGAAATGCCTCCGGTTATTACTTGTGTCGCAACACAGTAGACCCTTGCCTAAATCTACCTTGGGTTGAGATGGTGGTTGAAAAAATACTTTACAATTTGGATTTACACAATCATACATCCATATTCAATTCAAAGAGAAATGTGTCAGTTTCGAAAAGTTCAAGTGTTGATCTTGATCCAAGTTCAAGTGTTGATCTTGATCCAATGTCTAACCTCAGTGTTTAACTTTTATAATACTTTAGCAAACAAAAAATTTAAATGGCAACGGGGTAATACTCTAAGTAGCAAACTCAGGAGGTATGGTGCGAAAGATTTTTTAATCTGGTATGTTGGCTTAGTAGAAAGGTAAGGAAGATCAATTTCCGATCCTATAAATAATGGCACGAGATTTTCTAAATGTCCAAACTTCTATGGTAGTTTCAGAATTTGTTTTTTCTGTTAGTGGCAAGATTATATGGCTACGAAGAACAAAACTCTCTCTTCCATCGATTGAGATATCCATTTGCTTGAAATATTTCTTGGACGTGGTGAAACGAATACAACATATTTTCTTATTTGAAAGCGAATTAGAATATGAACGGAGATATACGGCGACGAGGTAGAAAGTGGAATGACAAACCCAATGACCGGTGACGAAGCCGCATATGATGAGTACCTATGCAATAACTAGGGTTCAGGTGGCAAAGTTAACATATCACGAGAGCGAAGAATAGAAAAATAAAACGTCAAAAAGATATTACCAATTGTGATTTTTATTATCTAATTTGTACCTCAAATTATGCATTTCTAAGTTTTTAAATAGAGTAAATTGCTAAAATCGTCACTGAGGTTAGGGCATGTTTGCCATTTTCATCCAAAACAACCTTTTTGTACCATATAGTCCTTCACTTTTCGATTTTTTTTTTGCCATTTTCATCCAAACGTCTGACTTTTTTTTTGCCAAAATCATCCCTGATATTTGGGATTTTTTGTCATTTTCACCCAAATGTTTGATAGAAAAAATAAAGCAAATTAGAAGTTTGGATGAAAATGGCAAAAAAAAATCCCAAAAATGAACGAATATATGGTACAAAAAAGTTGTTTTGGATGAAAATGGCAAATATGCCCAAACCTGGACGATTTTGGCAATTTACTCTTTTAAATCATTTCCACACACCTAAACCATTCTCAAGTGCTCTCATTTCTCTCCAATCTTCCAAGCAAGCAGTGAACTTCTAAGTGTTCATAGTGAGTTTTTACTCACTATTCTTTCTCTTTTCTGCTTCTTTACTTTTCTAAACTTCTTGGATAACCTCTAGGAAGGTTTCACAAGTTTTCCATGGCAAACTAAAGAGGAACCTCACCACATTTGAGGTCCAAAGAAGTTATAAACTTCTGTTTTGGATTATATTCTTGTAACTTGTTGATTTTGATTAAACTTGGTGTAATCTTGTGCCCACCAAGCTTCCACCTAACCTCATAGTTGTGGGTTAGTATTGTGGTTGATTTTCACCAAGAAACAAGCTTGAAATCTTCTTAAAAATTTTGTCCATATATGTTGTAAGTGATTGAAAACAATCCAAGCTTCAACCTTCCATGTTGAAAGACTTGTGCATGAGTTATGTGGGAACCGTGGAAGCTTTGGCTCTCCAAACTTGTTCCACAATATCACTTGTTCTCACTTTTCATACCCTAAGTCACAAAGCAACTTCCGCTAAAAGGACAAAACTATGACCCGTCCCTGTTCCATGCTCGGGATGCACGCACCTAGCTTGCTCTCTTGGTTGTTTTAGGAATTAGAGTAATTCCAAGTAGCCTCCAAGAATCCAAGCAAGATAACCCCGCCTCGCCTCCAACATTTGCCATGTTGGGTATGACACGCTCAGGTTGTTCTTACTTGGTTACTTGACAAACTCAGTTAGTTTTATATTTATTCATGACCAACCGGATCATCAACTAAGTTGATGACTTTGTGCTTTGGTGAATCATACAATGAGGTTAAACCTACATCGATGCTTGACTTACATGACAATAGGTGATACTACATGATGGACATAACTATATCATATACTATATAACCTATAACATATAAATTACTAACCGAATTCTTGATGCTAATCGAATTACGGTTAGATGTCAAGGACTTAGGTTATATTATCTTCGCTTCTAGACTCCTCGTTTGTGATTCTAATGGGCAAGTTAGGACCCAAGAAAACACAAGAAAACTTAGTGTTCAAATGAGTATCTAGACGAGAAATACTTTCATGTACATATACTTTTATACTTAATTCCGAATCCGAACTCTCCACCAACTCCGAATACTCGTACGCCTTCGTTTCCCCCATATAGGGTAACTTTGGTGCTCTACTTTCAACAACTCTTCAACTCGCGTCTTATTAGAAAACTTAGCAAAACCATGAGTATACATGACCCCCTTTTTCGTTTTTACACTTTTGGGTGCAATATATATCATATAAAAACTCACACAAACATTTATATGCAAACACATTATTCATACAATCGAATCCAATATACATGCTTTATACGTTTATACTTAGAAATACATGCATGCTGGAAACTTTACTTGCACAATACTTTGTCATTAACTTCGTACAAGTCTCCCTTAACATGTATAGCGCTATAGGAGTAACACGCCGCTCGTATTGTTGAGTTCATGTTAAGTTTATCCATACAAAACGGTCTTGTCGTTGCGAAGCAAGATTACGCTAGGGGGAATCTTTGGGTTGATGAGTAGGTGATGCATGCTAGCTTATGACATGTCATGCCTTACTATACGTTATTGTCATGTGGATCTCGATAAACTCTTTTATACATATGCTAGTACACTAAAACTTGTATGCTCACCAATACTTTATGTGTTGACATGTTACTTTAATATGTATTGCAGGATTGTGATCATGCTGCGTTGAAAAGAATCTAGTATGAAGGACTACTAGAAACGCACCAAACTTTATATTCATGTCTAATAGTTTAGTCATTACGTTACTTGTACTTTCGCTTCCAAATCATGTACTTGAACTGTTAGCAATGAAATGAAAATCTACTTTTTAAATACTTGACACAATTAGTTGTTATGAAGTCTCTTGCAATCTATTTCGTTCCGCTCCGATGTTTCCGCCATCGGTTGGGGTGTGACAGATTGGTATCAGAGTCATAACTATAGGGAATTAGGAAAAATGTCATGCTTTTGACCTAGTCTATAGTTAAGTACCTTATTTGACCATTCTTGATTAACATGCTAAATTTCTTAAAAGTATTCCTACGTGTTCATATCTACTTTCTTATTTCGAAACATATGCCTTTCTTAAGGCAAATTTACATGACCATGCGAAGGCATGAAAACACTCTCATCACACAAATAAGACGATTCCATCAAAATAGGCGTGAAACCCTCACTTTGGCGGTAAACCTCAATACGCGAACATCATTTTTCTTTATGAAATTATACCATCAAGTTAGGAGTGACTTCCTCACCTTGATGGAAATTTCACTATACCCATTCTAGTGGACCCTTACCAACGATAGGGATTTAATCTTGATCTCGTTTGGTAAGTACCAACCACAATTAGGGAACGACGTTAACAAGTTAGGGGTAATACCCTCATCTTGGTAACTAGTCCCACTCCTTGATTTTTAATTCCGCCAAAGTCTTGCACTTTCGATTAACTAGGGGCATGTAGTAATCGGAAGGGTGAATACCGTTAACTGAACTTTCGGCGAGAGTATTCTACCTATTAGGCCAAAGCATGTAACCCAAACTCAAAAGAATTTTGATCACTTTGGTTTAGTCTAAGTTCTGTTTCGGAACAATCAAAGTTTAATCAAACCCCTTCTATGCCAGTAGCAATTTTATGCATAAGATGATTAACAATCCTTCTTTTTCAAATTCAAATTATTTTCACAATGATTTATACATATTTTATCTATCATTTGTCATTTTTACCACACTATCTATGTGTGCAATCTCAAAACGTCATCCACAAGGAAGACACTTCTTATAACCCCCAAAATGGAAGTATCATCTTCAACATAGGAGTAATTCTCTTACCTGGATGATTAGCTCCGCTCCTCTCCTTCTTACCAATATTTCACCAATGAGCTAGGGGTGATTTCATTACCTCAATGATCGTTACCAATTCTCTTTCCTTGAAGAAACCTTACCCTTGAGTTAGGAGTGATGTCCACATCTCAATGGGGAGATTAAATCACAACTCGACCAACTCCACGATAACCACTCGATTAAATCTTTTACTTGAATCATTCGTCATTTTGTCAAATTTTCAACCTCCGCATGAATCGTAAGTTTCATTCTTTTAGCCAACGTATTTTAACCATACAATCTATTTACGTAATCATATGCGTGGTAATCCCATTCATGCCTTTAATATTTACTTACCCAATTTTCTAAAGTATTATAATGTGCTACCTATCAACCTAGTCGGATCAATGAATTTCTTGCCCACGAATTTCTTATTCGATCCAATCACTAAAACACACTCACATTATGCTATTATACTAAAGACACTTTGATCCCAATAAGGAACCACACTAAAGACACTTTGATCCCAATAAGGAGCCAAAGAAAACTTCCTCTCACATATGTATAATTCTAATAGATGTCGCTTTGTTAACCTCGCTTAGTTGGTAAAACATAACCAACCAATATCTACAAGTCAATTTTGCTAAAAATACTTTTCAAAACCAAGTTTCCCATGAAAATTTTCAAGCACAACTTTTCTCATTTTGATGTAAAACATTTTCAATAAAGCAAGCTCACTATTTAAAACCCTTCTCAAAATCGATAATACGGAACTCTAAATCTAAACACGTGGGCAGGAAAATTCATAAGATCGGATGACTTACAACGTATACTAATCCATTTTTTTTTAACAAAGGTGTCATGTCCTTAAGGAACTGCATCTTTCGTCATAAAACGCTACCTTCTCCAAATATTTTCCCAATATCCTCAAGCTTGATTCTCCATTCCCAACGAACAATTTTATATAATTCTATAAACACGATTATTCATCCTAAAGCAACTATTTCATTAACAGGTTAACCTCACGCTTTTCAAAATACTTGTGACCATAACTTTCTATAAGTCTGCGTTTCGTGTTAGACATACACATGCATATCAATATTCACATTACAACTTATACGACACTTACTTCATATGAGTCGTACGTGTAACGCTATTCACATTTAAACTTATGAAATCAATATTTCATAACAATTTTATACATGCCATTATTCACATTTTGAGTTACACACTCGAAACTATGTGCTAGACTTATATATGCTTAATCTCATCTATACTTCAATTTATACGGTCGATATTACATGCTAATCTTATGCGTGTTTTTCATCATCATACTCAAATTTGTACATTCTCACTACATGGTAGTCATACTTGAAATCGATACATGGGCACAACCCGAGTGGTTTTGCCTATGTTAGACACACACATACTTAAATAAAATCATATATACATGCTAAACTCTTCATACGTTATCATACGTGTATCCCCACTTGTAATACTAAGGTTTACCTTTGACCCACACGCTACTAGTACAAACTATGTAGATCATGCAATGACCAAGATAATAACGGGTGCACTCGAGATTATAATGGTAGGCGCATGAAAACCATAGTAGGTTCTACTGTGTGTCGAAGCACAAAATGTAAAATGACACCGAATAGAGAAACAGACGTAACATGGTTAGAACATGGTGGATACGCCGCCAGTACTTCCTATATATAAGTGTTCCTACCATGTTAACAAACTTTCGTAGAACATGCCATGCGAAGTTCGGTGTTATTTGGACCTTAGTAAACATGCTCATCTAACAACAAACTATGGTGCCTCACAAGCCTTCCGCGGTTACACCCAAACTTACTCTGAAACACCTTATACTCGGTTTGTCGATAACAAAATCCCGCACTCGAAATTGTTAGCCGCGACGGCTACAATTATCACTAACATTCCCCAATGCTTCATGTTCGCATTTTATCTGGTATCCATACAATTCTTACCCCTCACGTACAGTTACCAAATCGTTCATTCACTCCTATGCCATAATTATTCCCAACTATTCACTTAACGTTCCGTCTAACAATTCGGCCGCAATGTTCAATCTATTTAGCAAACATCCTCATAAGCTCGAGTTAGTAAAATTATTTTTGAAACTATTTTTCATCCTTTATTACACTTAAACACCAACTAGTCGGCCCACTTAACCGTCGAAACCTTTTGACAACCATAAAATTTTTACCATCCCATTTTCTCAACAATAACACTTTTTCTACAAATTTTGATTTTTTTACTAATGCATTTTAAACCAATAAACCTATTTTTGCAACAATAGCATGGGCCGTCGCATTACATAAGATCACATCCTTGTTTATCCTAAAACTTTTTTCACTCCTCAAGTCGTATTTCCCACAACACTCCTTTTATCCTAAAACTATTGGTCGACTTCGCATCGCCTATATACATACATACACCCTTTTACTTATTTTTATACTTACTTACGGTGGATGCCCAAATCCATTTTAGCCAAACGAACTACTTTTACAAACTTATCTTTTATCACTCAAAATTTGTCTACGAATGCCCAATTAATCATAAACTACAAATGTAACTAAGACTTTTAAACCAAAACTCTACATAGGCACTAAGCTCTAAAATTTTCAACCTTAGCCAAATGTTTTGACTTGTCACTCGTATTGAACCGCCAAAATACCATTTTACCCCAAGTCTTCCTCTTAAATAAATTTCGGGATGAAATTCACTAAAGTAGGGGAACTGTAACGCTTCGCATTTTGTACTTTCTTTATTTAGAAAGTGTATTCATATTTTGTATTTTTGGAAACTTATAATTGTATCATATTCGTATTTCTTTCTCAATCTTGTAATCCATGGCTTTCATCATAATGGAATCCTATTTTTTTACATACTTGTACACATGTTAAATACTTGCAGTGCGACCAATACATGGATTTATGAACTATACGTGCTTTATACCCATACAGTACGTTGATACATCTAATTTTACTTAAACGGCTAAACATACGAGAAACCTAGCACGAAGTAACCCATCCCATAACTTTGGGCCGAAGACACACAAAGGCCGCCCAAAAGGCCACCTTCGTGGCCTTCAAGCCCACACAAAGGAAGGGCCTTTGTGCCACATGAAGAAAGTGGCCTCTGTACCACATGACAAGGGACTTTCGTGTCCCCTTCCTTTTTCGTGAACCACTCCGCACATGAAGGCACTTTTCTTTGTGCCTTCACGTCATGAAACACCCACATAGACACGAAGGTGCGACCTTCGTGTCCACATGGTCTGGTCCTTCGCGTGGAACGAGTTGCAACACAAAATCTTCATAGAAGGTTCTTAAATCTTATGTTTCACTTTATTCCAACTCCCAACCACCACCAACTTTATTAATTACCATAACCCTAATCCTATTTTATAAAAAAATAGGAGCCTCCTTACACTCCTAAATCCTTTCCATACACCTAAAGCACTCTCAAGTGCTCTCATTTCTCTCTCATCTTCCAAGCAAGCAGTGAACTTCTAAGTGTTCACAATGAGTTTTTACTCATTATTCTTTCTCTTTTCTTCTTCTTTTCTAAACTTCTTGGATAACCTCTAGGAAGGTTTTCACAAGTTTTTCATGGCAAACTAAAGTGGAACCTCACTACATTTGAGGTCCAAAGAAATTATAAAAATTCGTTTTGGATTATATTCTTGTAACTTGTTGATTTAGATTTAACTTGGTGTAATCTTGTGCCCACCAAGCTCCCAACTAACTTCATAGTTGTGGGTTTGTGTTGTGGTTGATTTTCACCAACAAACAAGCTTAAAATCTTAAAATTTTTGTCCATATATGTTCTAAGTGATTGAGCTTCAACCTTCCATGTTGAAAGACTTGTGCATGAGTTATGTGTGAACCATGGAAGCTTTGGCTCTCCAAACTTGTTCCACAATCCCACTTGTTCTCACTTTTCATACCCTAAGTCATAAAGCAACTTCCACTAAAGGGACAAAACTACGACACGTCCCCAAACACTTTCCGTGCTTGGGATGCACACACCTAGCTTGCTCTCTTGGTTGTTTTAGGACTTAGAGTAGATCCAAGTAGCCTCCAAGAATCAAAGCAAGATAACCCCGCCTTGCCGCCAACATTCGCCATGTTGGGTATGACACGCCCGGGTTGTTCTTACTTGGCTAATTGACAAACTTAGTTAGTTTTATTTTTATTCATAACCAACTGGGTCATAAACTAAGTTGATGACTTTGTGCTTTGGTGAATCATACAATGAGGTTAAACCTACCTCCATGCTTGACTTACATGACAATACATGATACTACATGATCGACATAACCACATCATATACTATATAACCTATAACATATAAATTACTAACCGAATTATTGATGCTAATCGTTTTATGGTTAGATGTCAAGGACTTAGGTTATATTATCTTCGCTTCTAGACTCCTCGTTTGTGATTCTAATGGGAAAGTTAGGACCCATGAAAACACATGAAAACTTAGTGTCCAAACGAGTATCTAGACGAGATATACTTTCATGTACAAATACTTTTATACTTAATTCCGAATCTGAACTCTCCACCATCTCCGAATACTCGCATGCCTTCGTTTCCCCCATGTAGGGTAACTTTGGTGCTCTACTTTCAACAACTCGTCAACTCGCGTCTTATCAGAAAGCTTAGCAAAATCGTGAATATACATGACCCCCTTTTTCGTTTTTACACTTTTGGGTGCAATATATATCATATAAAAACTCACACAAACGCTTATACGCAAACAAATTATTCATACAATCAAATCCAATATACATGCTTTATACGTTTATTCTTAGAAATACATGCATGCTAGAAACTTTACTTGCACAATACTTTGTAATTAACTTCGTACAAGTCTCCCTTAACATGTATAGTGCTATAGGAGTAACACGCAACTCGTATTCTTGAGGTCATGTTAAGTTTATACATACAAAACGATCTTGTTGTTGTGATGACAAGATTACGCTAGTGGGAATCTTTGGGTTAACGAGTTGGTGATGCATGCTAGCTTATGACATGATGCCTTAGTATACGTTATCTCGATCAACTCTTTTATACGTATGCTAGTACACTAATACTTGTATGCTCACCAATACTTTATGTGTTGACATGTTACTTTAATATGTATTGCAGGATTGTGATCATGACGCTTTGAAAAGAATCTAGTATGAAGGACTAGAAACGCACCAAACTTTAATTCATGTTTAATACTTTAGTCAATACGTTACCTGTTATACTTTCGCTTCCAAATCATGTACTTGAACCTTTAGCAATGAAATGAAAATTTACTTTTTAAATACTTGACACAATTAGTCGTTATAAAGTCTCTTGCAATCTATTTCGTTTCGTCCTGATGTTTCCGCCATCAGTTGGGGTGTGACATTAGGGTTAGGGATGATGATGGTGTTGGTAGGATAGTGATTAAAAGATGATTAATGTGATGATGGATTGGATGATGGGATTAGGTTTAGGATGATTGCGATGAATGTAAGTGATGAAGATGGTTCTAGGTTGAGAGACTTTCAAGTAGTGGCTCCAAGAACTGAATAATGTGTTTCAAAACTCGTAACCCTCATAATACACCACCAAACTCGGTCAAACAGGTCAACAAGAGAAAAACGGAGCACCAGTTTCCGTCGCCGCGTCGGCGACGCGGTGTTTGACTCCGACGTGATCCTCTGTCTACGCTGATTCGGAACGACGCAATGCATTGGCGATGTGACACTAGGCTGTCGCCGACGCGATTTCCAAGTTCAGTTCTGGTTTTCTTCTTTTCTCGTACCCGATTGATCCCAATCAAATCCCGATGCTCTGTAAAGAATTTGAATAGCTCCTTAAACTCCCCGTGACCTGCGAAAAACAATCACATCAAAGTAGGCCATTTGAAACTAAAACTCGCATAAAACGCAACTTTAAATATGGTTAGCATCGGACTTCCAACCACATATCAATGGCTATTAGTGACAATCTCAAATTTATGCGTTAGGGCAACTGTCAGCAATCACCGACAATTTTTTTTTAATTTTCCATATATTTTAATCGTGACCCATCTCTGACGAATCTCATTTGTCGATGGATTATCATCTTTCATACTCGTCTCTAGTAATGTTTATAATTTATTTATCGTTAAAACATTTCTTTACCTAAAAACCAATAAATATACTTGTTTAAAACTCAAGTAAATTCCTTTCACCTTCTTTCTTCTTACAAAATGCCATGTTTATTGATTTTTAATTATAAACTCTAACACCAATCATTGATTGAAGTATTCAATATTCATTCTTGAATTAGGTTTAGGCCAAGGCTAAACATCAATCAACTTAAACAAAAGATAAAAAATGCAAAACTTAGAAACAAATGGGCCAAAACTTATAACCATTCAATAGGCTAGGGTTATTTTTAACAACTCATGCCTTCAGTTTCCCCTTTTTTAGTTCTTTCCTCTCACTTATATACACACATCTCTCCCATATACGCACATTCTTCACCATCTCAACCGTACCAAAAGAACTCGAAACCCCCAGATTCACGGCGGAACCATACGGCGCCGCCGGAGCGGCTCACGGCGGCACATCCGGCAGTCTCCGATCGGCGGTCTTCTCCGATCGGTCGAACAATAACACGAGAAACGAATCGTTTCGCTAATTTCAAATCCTAATTTGAAAGCCCAAGTTCAATTAAATCAATATGTATTCAGCTAACCGTTAAATTTTATCAATAATTTGTGTAAGGAGATAGTTAATTGTTGTTATAGAGTTATAATGGCGGAATTCGGGCAAGAATCGGTGGAATTTACGACGTTAGTGAGTAGAGCGGTTGAGGAATCGTACCTTTCGTTGAAGGAACTGGTGGAGAAATCGAAAGGTGCTGATATGTCTGATTCGGAGAAGAAGATTAGTTTATTGAAGTATTTGGTGAAGACTCAGCAGAGGATGCTGAGATTGAATGTTCTTGCTCAGTGGTGTCAGCAGGTTTGTGTTTTGTGTTATTTGTTATTTGTTTGGGATGTTCAATTGTTTATGATAATGCGATACATCGTCCTTTAACTTAGAGATTTGTTTTAGTTTAAGGGAATGTGTTAGATTATGTGATGCAGGCAATGTGGATATTATATGAAGTTTTAATGGTTAAAATTGTGGCTGATTATGTGTTTGGAAATAGAGAAGAGTTTGTAAGTGTGGGGAATGTCAATGATACGATTTAAGCCATAAGTTGTAATGTTGGTTTAGGCGACATGCTGTGGTCTAGAATGAGATGTTAGGGTGTTTAGTAGGAGTTACCGTATAGAAGGTTGAATAATGGGGATGATACTATGATGGATTCTTTGTTTTAGTATACAATAGCAAAATTCGTTTTGATTGTGTGACAGAACAAGTTTGGGAACATTTACTGGTTAATAAGGCCTTGGTGAAGAGGAAGATGGGAGAGTTTTTAGTTTAGGGGTATGCATTGAGTTGTGAATGAATTGATGATGTGTTAAGTTATGTGATGTGTGATTGTTTGTTTTGAAATGGAGAAGAGTTTGAAAGGGCGACAGAGGTTAATAATACGGTTGACGCGGTAGGTAGTAATGCTGGTTTATGGACATGTTGTGGTCTAGAATGAGATGCAAGGGTTTGGTATGTTTGAATGTATGATTGCTGTCTGCCATTTTTTTATGTGTGGGGCATTGTTTCAGGCTGTTTACTGTTTCTACATTTAAGTTTCTTTTCTACATGGGCTTATTAGGGTATTCGGTACCCCGTTTGGGTTGCTCGTGTATTGCGGCATCATCGCTGCATACGGCTCGGGTAGTGTATGTCGATTTCAGTATGTGGGGAAACCGATTTCGGTAGGTGGTTGTCCCTCATTGGTTGGTGCCACTTGGGTACTTTCCATGGGTGCCCCTACCAAATCGGGTACTTTTTCATGGATTTGGTTAAATATGAGGTGGCTGTATAGACCTTTGAATTATGGAAAACTGGTCAGCTAGATGCAAACAGTTAGTAGTCGAATCTTTACTTCGAATGCTCAATTCACCATTTTTGCTCAGAATGTTTTTCTTGAAATTGGAAATGATTATCTGAAAATAGTTGTCTTAATGGCTGAAAAGAATAAGAAAACAACAAGTTGTAATGTTGTATGTCGTGTAAGAATGTTGTAGCTAGTATCATTAGCACTTACATTATACATGCATTCATACAATCATTCTTCTTTGTACATTTAATGACCTGTTAACAAAAGTGTCAAACAACTTACTTTTGAAGTGCAATTTCTTTTTTGTTAAAAAAACATTTTTACTTCAAACTACACAACAGAACAATTGAATTAGGAAAAGGGCTCTTAAAATTTATAATAACCTTAATCTGGTAGGTATAAAGCTCAACGCTGAAAATTCTAATTTGTAGAATTAATACAGGATGGAGGGGGCTGTTACTTTTATCGATTATGTTATGAATAAATACCAAGCTTCTTTAAAATTTAAAAATACTGCCCTATGATATGCAGGTACCACTAATACAATATTGTCAGCAACTTGCATCAACCCTATCAAGTCATGAAACATGTTTCACTCAAGCTGCAGATTCGATGTTTTTCATGCATGAGGGATTACAACAAGCACGTGCTCCAATTTACGATGTTCCATCTGCCATTGAAGTTCTTCTTACTGGTACTTACCAACGTTTACCAAAATGCACAGAAGATGTAGTCATTCAAAGCTCATTAACTGAAAAACAGCAAAAGCCAGTGCTGAAGAAACTTGACACCATTGTCAGGTCGAAATTACTCGAAACCAGACTTCCCAAAGAGTTCTCCGAGGTTAAAATCTTTGATGGCACCATAAATCTTTGTGTTCCAGGAGAGTTTAAGGTTTTGCTAACACTTGGTTATCGTGGGCACCTATCAATGTGGAGAATATTGCATTTGGAGATACTCGTTGGTGAAAAAAGTGGTCCGGTGAAACTCGAAGAAACGAGACGTTTTGTTCTTGGAGATGATTTAGAACGCAGAATGGCTGCTTCCGATACTCCTTTCGCAATTCTGTATTCCATTTTACATGAATTTTGTGTAGCTCTTATTATGGACACTGTGTTAAGACAAGTTCGAGAAATTAGGGTAGGTAGATGGAAAGATGCAATTCGGTTTGAGCTCATATCTGACGGTAATTCGGGTCAAGGTCAAAGTAACGCTGCTGGTCCTATGCAAGTAAGTCAAGATGGAGAAACCGATTCGGGTGGTTTACGGACACCTGGATTAAAGATTATTTATTGGTTGGATTGTGATAAAAACACTGGAACATCAGACTCAGTATCATGTCCGTTTATCAAGATTGAACCGGGGCCCGATCTGCAGATAAAGTGTATCCACAGCTCATTTGTCATCGATCCTGTAACCAATAGGGAGGCAGAACTTTCAGTTGACCAGAGCTGTATTGATGTTGAAAAATTGCTACTAAGAGCCATATGTTGTAATAAGTATACTCACCTACTTGAAATCTACAAAGAGTTGGGGCGAAATAGTCATATTTATAGAAGCGGGGGTGATATTATTCTTCACCGCCAAGTTGATCAACGTGGTGCTGAATTCAATAAAGTTAGTATTGTGGTTTGACATTTCATGGCTTATACAGTTGATTATGCTCGTTTAATTGATGAATCATGTGCTAAATTTCTCTCTGCAGGATGACAATTTGGATTCAGATGGGCAGGAAGTGTTGCGAGTCCGTGCCTATGGCTCGTCGTTTTTTACCCTTGGAATAAATATAAGGTCTTACTTCAATTCATGTATATACATATGTATGTTCATTTTATTATTTTTTGCTATAGAGTAAAGTACACGGATGGTCCTTGTGTTTTTTCCAAAGTTTTGGATGTGGCCCCTAGCTTTTCAAAACTACACGGATGGTCCTGTTGGTTTGCACTTTGTAACGCATTTAGTTGGGGACTAAATGGGTTACGGCGTGCAAGCCACTGGGACCATCCGTGTAGTTTTGGAAAGCTATGGGCCAAATCCAAAAGATTGGTAAACCACAGGAACTATCTGTGTACTTTAACCTTTTCTATATCTGCACTGAATGCTGATGAGTTCTTAAATGTTATTTAACACGTGTTTGCTGCTGGCATTCTTCAGTATAGATAGTTTGCTTGGCTGAAATTTAACTAAAAAGGCGTCACTTAAGTAGGGACTCTTTTCATGGTTTCTGTTCACTTGTTTAGTTATTATTTATATAAAACACAATAGTAGTATGCCTATTACGTTGTACCTACATCTTTTATTGTTCCTTCGGATAAACGAGTTTATTTAGTTATTTCCAAAGGTACTTTTCTACATGATTTTTTTACTGTGTGGCGGAAGATAAGTGTCATAGTAAAAAGTGTTTTTTTTATAACTTTCAGGACCGGGCGATATCTTCTTCATTCATCTAGAAATATCATCACATCTTCATCATTAAGAGAATGTGAGGAAGCATTAAACCAGGAAGCATGACTGCAGCGGAAGCATTTATAAGCTTGAGAAGCAAAAGTTTATTGCATTTATTTGCATGTATCGGAAGGTTTTTAGGCCTTCAGGTAAGAAATAACAATTATTGTTTTATCATAAATTTTGAATTATCTGAAAGTTGAATGTATTATCTGAAAGTTGAATGTATTATCTGAATAAATGATAAATCACATACTCTTGCAGGTGTATGAACATGGATTTTCTCCTGTGAAGGTGCCAAAACACGCCTTAAACGGTTCCAACATGCTTCTTTTGGGATTTCCTGATTGTGGGAGCTCGTATTTCCTGCTGATGCAACTTGAAGAAGACTTTAGACCTCTTTTTAAGTTGTTAGAAACTCAGCCAGATCCATCGGGAAAACCTGACTCATCTGTTACCCGAGTTAAAAATGTTGATATAAATCATATGCATATGCTTGAAGGCGAACCCAATTTAAGCCTTCTTGATTATAACGCCCCGACGTCCTCCGCAAATAGTTCTTCTGACCGTAGTCTTTCTGATTTGGTTGTCGAAAGTTCCGGTCTATCTGGTTTTTCTTCACTTGTGGATGAAATCTTCGAGCAAGAGAGACGATCTTCTGCTTCTTCCTTTTCTGTCCAGAGTTACAATCATGGGTCTGGAGCAATGAGTTCTCATATTGACAATCCAAATTGGAACGGTTCGTTGTATCCTATGAGTAATTACAAGGGTAGGGTAGCATCTGGATCCACCAGTTCAATCACTTCTAGAAGCACAACCATGAAGAAGATGGCTGCTTCGAAGTCCGATCAAGATTTGGCGTCTGGGTCTCCGCATTCTGTTGAAGTTGGTTCTTATATCACAGGTGGACCTCGAGTTTCTGCCGCAAGTGCAAGAGGAAATGCTTTCAGAAACCCTGCTTCAACTTCAGGTTGTTCATTTTAAGTCTCTTGATCTAATAGATTCAATCTTTTAATCAACGCATTATTATAATTATAATTATAATTATAAATAAAACAAAACAGGGTGTCTTAGGAATAGTACCCAAGGCACATCCTCTTTTTTTATTGTTTTTCTTTGTCAAATTTACAACGTCATCCAACCCATGGCTTTTTTTTTCCTTTTTGTGTATTCAACCCTTCAACTTTTAGCATTGCCACTTACACCTCCTCAACTTTCTAAAAACTTTGTAATTTGTAAAATGTCATTTTGACCCTTTTACGTGCTTATTTTTATGTACGTGGGTCAAATATAATACGTTTTTTTATTTTTATGTATGTTTTTGTTGATCTACGTTTTGTTTGGAAATAAGTCGGGTCAAATATAACGCGGTTTCACTAGGCGGTATAAATTCCAGTTACTATACATAATGACTCCGCTGCAACCCGTGGTACCATTTAACGTAAAAAACACTATTTTCTTATGTGCTTATTTTTAAGTACGTTTCGTTATGAATCCAAGTTGGTTTACGTTTTGACGTAAATTTTCTCGGTAACGAGTCAGGTCAAATATAATACATTTTCGTGCTTATTTTCATGTGCATTCTCAGTTGATCGACGTTTTGACGTAATTTTTGTTCAAAAACGAGTTGGGTCAAATATTTGACGGTACAAGTTCGAGTTACTTTAAGTTTCAACGCCGGCCGCAACATGTGACGGGTCAAAATACTAATCTACCCATAAATGCCCAATGGGTCATTTTGGTTGACCGGTGAAATGGATGGAAGTTAATATTTAGGTTAGTAGGTAAGTCGTCCAAAGCCTCTTTAGTGCACAAAACATTCTAAATCATTTTTTATGACAATATACATTACTAAAACAGTTTAAAAACACTTTGGAATTCAGATCTAGCTTGTTGGTTGCCAATAGAGATGGTAAAACAGGTATATATATTGGGTAAGAATCTAATAAGAAAAAAATGGGTCGAAATTGTCACCTCTTGTTAGAACTGAGTATAATTCTTTTCACCTAGGCTACCATATTGTTTGTACTTTACAATATTAGCAATGAATTTTATCTTGCAGTTTACACTAAATACGTCTTTTTTTTTCAGATTCAACACCAGATTCCCACATCACTCATATCTCCAGAGAAAATGGATCAAGAAAGCGAACGTTATCGCACATGTTAGACTTACTTCCGTCACTCAAGTCCCAAAACATTCTCGAACAAACTTCCAAAAGAAGAAAACTCACAAACACAACTTCTACGCAAAATCAGTTAGGCAGCGTCAGCAATATTGAAAAATACAGATATGTGAATCTTATAGCAGATGCAAATAAAGGCGACGCACCATCAAGTATATACGTGTCTGCTCTTTTACACGTGGTCAGACACTGTTCACTCTGCATCAAACATGCTCGGTTGACTAGTCAAATGGACGCACTCGACATTCCATATGCAGAAGAAGCAGGCTTAAGAACCCCATCTTCAAACATATGGTTCAAAGTCCCGTTTGCAAGTAATGATACATGGGAACATATATGTTTAAGACTTGGGAAACCGGGCAGCATGTATTGGGATGTCAAAATTAGCGACCAACATTTCATTGACTTGTTTGACCTTCAAAAGGGAAGCACTAGCACTCCATGGGGATCTAATGTCAGGATTGCTAACACATCTGATATAGATTCTCATATTCGTTATGATGCAGATGGGGTTGTTTTGACTTATAATTCCGTTGAAGTTGACATTGTTAAAAAGATGGTTGCGGACATTCAGCGGTTGTTTAATGCTCGGACATTTGCTTTAGGAATGAGGAAACTACTGATTGTTAGACCTGATGAGAAAATAGAAGAAAGTCGATCCAGTGGTGACATTAGATACTCTGAACAAATGAGGAAGGCATTTAAAATCGAGGCCGTTGGATTAATGAGTTTGTGGTTTAGTTTTGGTTCGGGGGTTTCAGGGGTTCTTGCTCGTTTTGTTGTTGAATGGGAATCGGGTAAAACTGGCTGCACGATGCATGTGTCACCTGACCAACTTTGGCCTCATACCAAGGTATGTTATAAACTTTTAAAGTTACTACTTAAATGTAATGCATTTTAATTGACATAAAATGGATTTTTAGGGTTATGAAATTCTTCTTCTTTTTTTTTTCCCATTTGAGTTTTTCCACATAAAGTAATAGAATGGAATTAAAGTTTAAAACCCATATATCATGTTCTTGTCATAAAATAACAAATACATGGTGTCCATGTCAATGCTCAACTTTTAATAGTGGTAAAATGCTTATATGTATGTTTACAACAAGTTAAGGGAGTTAATCAACTTAAAAGATATTAAGGTTCTTACCTGTGAAAAATAAGAAAGTGGGTTAGGTTTTCTTTGATTTGCCCACTTACCAAATTTTAACAGATTACTTTTGGTAACTCTCAACAAATTTAAGGATTTACTCATGTAAAAAAAAGTTCAGGGACTAATATGTGAGAACTCAGAAAGTATTTGGTTTCTTTTTTCTTGTATCATGTCTTCACTAGTTGATTGATTAAATCTTGCCGGAGCTACCACGCATTGCGGCGGTGCGGTGTTGAATATTACGTGACGCGACATATTAGTAAATCACATACAATATACGTCGTCGTAAAAATAAACCTTAAGAAATACAAAGCGAACTTTAAATAATCGTTTAAGAAAAAGTAAAAAACGGAAAATCAAAAGAGAAAAATGAAGAAATAAACCTACAAAACTTTGATGACTTGTTCGAACAAAATTATATCAAGACACGGATAAAAATAAGCACATTGCAACGGCACACTGGGAACTTTATAAAAATCATAAGTTAAAAGTTGAAAGTTAAAACAAAATCTGTTTAAAAGTATATAATGAATGCTGCCGGTTCCGAAACCGATGTTAAAGACGATACTCGTTCGGTTCGTCACGGTAAAAAATCAAATATGTTTGACCCGTTCTATTATTGAAACGTAGATGAAAATAAACACGTTGTAACGGTATGTTTGGAATTTTACAGCGCGTTATATTATATTGTTAGAATGATGTAAAAGGTAAATGACATCACTTTATACAATAAGCAAAGTAAACCATGAGTCAACTTTGATGACATGCACATTTGTGCTTCAATAACTTGTACATTACTATCCACCACTCGGTTTTAAACAAATTTTATATGATTGTACATTACTATCCACCACTCGGTTTTAAACAAATTTTATATGAAGACGTAGATAAAAGTTAGCGTGGCATAATCGGAGCTGTATAAAATATCGTATCTTAAAAGTTATAAGAGAAACAAAATATGTTCAAAACTAATTACAGAAATAAATAAATAATAATTTTACTGTTCTTTTAAGTTTTAAATTGTATATAGAGTAATAATAATAAACAAATAATAATTTTACTAATCATTTAAGTTTTAAATTGTAATATAGAGTAATTTAAATTGTAGAGTAATGCTTCTATAACATTACTCTCCACAACTTTGTTTGAAACAAAATATTTATATCAAGATGTAGACAAAAATTAGCATGTCGCAACAGAATCATCAGAACTTTATAAAATCTCGTATCTTAAATCTTAAATGTTACGAGAGAAACAAAATATTTTAAAAAATAATTACTGAAATAAATAATAATAATTTTACTATTCGTTTAATTTTCAAAGTGTACATAGAGTAATTCTTTATTCAGTTTTTAGAGGATTTCATCAACGGGACAGAAGTTTCATCTCTTTTGGACTGCATTCGTCTTACTGCGGGACCCTTACACGCTCTTGCTGCTGCAACACGTCCTGCACGGGCTGCTCCAGTTTCCGGGGTTCCTGGTGCTGCTTCATCTGTCTCAACACTATCAAAACCGAACGCTTACGGGCAGATGCCAAACGGTTCGAACCTGAATGCTGTTCACGGTCCCGGTTCTGGTGCGAACCCTGGTGCATCCGCCATGTTGACTGCTGCTACTGTGGCTGGGCGAGGTGGCCCTGGAATCGTTCCTAGTTCACTATTGCCAATTGATGTCTCGTTTGTTCTTCGTGGTCCCTATTGGATTCGGATAATATACCGGAAACATTTTGCGGTTGACATGAGGTGTTTTGCTGGCGATCAAGTTTGGTTACAACCCGCAACACCGCCAAAAGGCGGTCCAACAGTTGGAGGGTCATTACCCTGTCCACAGTTTCGTCCCTTCATTATGGAACACGTTGCTCAGGAGTTGAATGGGTTAGACCCAAATTTAACCGGTGGTCAATCTACGGTTGGACCAACTAATTCCAACAATTCAGTCGCATCTTCCAGCCCACAACTCTCGACCGCCAATGGCAACCGAGTCGGTCTTGCGGGTCCTACAATGTTTCGCCCAGGAAGCCAACCTGTTGGTTCTAACCGTGCTACAAATGCCATGTCAGCGTCACCGAATTCGCCTTTAGTTCGTAGAGCACCTGGTACAGTTGTTCCTGCTCATGTTAGAGGAGAGCTTAATACCGCCATTATCGGCCTTGGGGATGATGGCGGTTATGGTGGTGGTTGGGTCCCTCTTGTTGCTCTCAAAAAGGTTCTTAGAGGCATTTTGAAATATCTTGGTGTGTTATGGCTTTTTGCGCAATTACCGGAACTCTTGAAGGAAATCCTTGGATCGATTCTTAAAGATAATGAAGGTGCACTCTTGAATTTGGATCAGGAGCAGCCGGCCTTGCGCTTCTTCGTGGGGTAAGAATATAATCGTAAATCAACCCTGTTTTGATCCGTTACTTGACCTGCCCGTTTTGCTTGTTTATTATGAAATAATAGTTGATCTTTGCAATAGGTTTAATTAGAGATGGCAAAATGGGCAGGTCGGGCAGATGGGATAATTGGTCACCGGGTACTATGAGGGTTGAAATGGGTCAGGTAGGGCTGGTTGACTAGAAATACTGTTTTAAAGTTATATTAATAAGAGTAAAATGTCATTTTCGTCCCTGAGGTTTGGCCACTTTGCGACTTTCGTCCAAAGGTTGTTTTTCCGCATCTAGATCCAAAAGGTTTGAAATTTTGCCATTTTCATCCAACTCTTTAACTCCATCCTTTTTTCTTCGTTAAATGAGGGGAATTTTCGCCTTTTAGACATTTTTATTAAAATAAAAAACACTATAAAAAATAAAGAGTCACCTCTGTTTGACTTTCTCCTCTCCCAAACCCTTTAATCATCACAAAAAGATGTCTAAAAAGACGAAAATGTCCCTCATTTAACGGAAAAAAAATGGATGGAGTTAATGAGTTGTATGAAAATGACAAGATCCCTTTTGGATCCAGATGCGGAAAAACAAATCTTTGAACGAAAGTCAAAAAAGTGACCAAACCTCGGGACGAAAATGGCAATTTACATTTTCAATAATAATGATTAATATCATATTTTGACTAAATTCTTTTGCGAGTTCCATACAGTTAAAATACAGTTTCTGACTTTGGGTTACTTTTGGCCCTTTTTCTTTTAGCTATATTTTTAAAGTCCAGAGTTAACCTGTTTAGAGGAAAAAACGCTATCCAAACTGACGTCCCAAATTGCTACATCTTGATATAATATATCAAAGCTTTCTTTGCATTAATTAGATATTCTGATGCAGGGGATACGTATTTGCGGTTAGTGTGCACAGAGTTCAACTTCTTCTCCAAGTTCTTAGCGTAAAACGGTTTCATAACGCACAGCAACAACAGCAGAACACCTCGGTAACGGGTCAAGACGAATTAAGTCAAACTGAAATAAGTGAAATATGCGACTACTTCAGCCGCCGTGTTGCATCTGAACCGTACGATGCATCCCGTGTTGCATCGTTCATATTACTCTTCTCACATTACCAATTTCCGTTTTACGAGAATTCTTAAAACTAATAGCATGGAAAAAAGGTTTAGCTCAGGCTCAAGGTAGTGATGTTCCACCAGCACAAAGATCACGAATCGAGTTATGCCTTGAAAACCACACGGGATTAGTTACAGACGGAAGTTCAGAAAACTCGTCAGCTTCAAAAAGTAATATTCACTATGACCGCCCTCATAATGCTGTTGACTTTGGGTTGACCGTCGTTCTTGACCCTGCACACATACCTCACATAAACGTTGCTGGTGGTGCTGCATGGCTGCCGTACTGTGTTTCTGTGAGGTTGAAGTATTCGTTTAGTGAAAACCCGAATGTGTGTTTTCTTGGAATGGAAGGTAGCCACGGTGGGATGTCGTGCTGGCTTCGCGTTGAAGACTGGGAGCTTTGTAAACAGAGAGTGATTCGGACGGTGGACGGGTCTTTGGGTGGAGATGTGAATCAAGGGAGATTGCGAACGGTGGCGGATAATGTGCAGAAGACGCTACACAACTGTCTTCAAGGGTTGCGTACTGGCGGAGGCGTTGTTGCCGGAGCCAACTCGACTTGACTTGTGGTTATTTATAGTTGGTGGTGTTTGTTTTGGGGATCATTATATGTAGTATTTTTAGGTTAAAAGTTTTCCCTTTGTACAGATCAGGAAGTGTTATTTTGTGTTCTTATAAACATTGTCTTCATCTTCTGAACAATAACAAATGGTGGTTTCAGTGCATTATATCCAAAGCTTTAGCTCGGATTGTGAGGGGTTTTCTAAACTCCGGTTATTATTTATACTTATAATGTATACTTGGGTAAGAGATTTATTTACTTATAATGTATACTTGGGTAAAGGATACATTGTAGCAATCGATTTTTTGTATACTCTCGCGTAATCCATGTTGCCCACTATTGAAACTTGCCGAAAATGCTCGGTATGGTATGGTATTCTAAGGTGCTACCGTACTGAAAGTACCGATTCTGAAAATGGCAAAAAGTGGGTACTAAATTGGTACCTAAAATGACCCAGTACGATTACGGTACCCGATACCATTTGCTCATCCCTAGTGACGGCATGTCGTGTAAGTTATACATTGGCAGCCGACACAAACATACAAACAAAAGTTACGAAAAAAAGACCCTAGAATATCAACAAGGCATCACATGAGACATAAAAAAGAGCATCTAATGCCATTATCAACATCGCATCAACTCTTTAGTGGAAATAAATTATAAACACTAGTATTTGTTATCCACAACATTCATTCTAACCTTCAATCTTTCATGGATGCACCACCACCACAATCACCACCACCTCCGACGCAGCAGCCGCAGTCGCATGAAGAACACAACGCGCCAATCCTAAAATATAAGGTGATATAAGTTACCAACTATACATATTACATATACGTACATATATAATATCGATCAACTTTCTTTATGATCTATGCCTCATGAATGTTCTTGCAGACATGGGTTCTCAAAGTCTCCATTCACTGTGTTGGTTGCAAGCGAAAAGTCAAGAAAGTCCTCCAGACCATTGAAGGTATGTAACCTATGTATTATATGTAAAGCAACTGCTACAAGCGAAAAGAACGCATCCTTGTATATATATATATATATATATAAGCACACTCTTGCTACTATTTTGTGTGTTTTTGAGCAAGAAAACATTAGTTTTGCAGGTGTGTATATAATTGATATTGATTCCAAGCAGCATAAAGTTACAGTTGTAGGCAACGTTGAAGTGGATGCACTTATAAAGAAGCTAGTAAAGACAGGAAAGCACGCCCAGAAGTGGCCGGAAAACCCCGCCAAAAAAGAGAAGATGCCCGTCAGCGAGAATAAAGGGTTCGAAAGCAGTGGAAACAGCAGTGATGAAGAAGATAACAATAACAATAATAATAATCCTCCAACCGGACCCGGACCAATTGAGAATGGAAACACCCCAGGTAACTAGGGCGGAGCCAAGGGGTCAAGAAGGTCCGCTGACCCTCTGATCACCAAAACTTTTAAGATTTTTATATATAGAATATGATTTTTAAAGAAAACATAAGTTGGAAAAAAACCTATGATGACCTTTGACTAAAAAGTTTTAAAAGTTCTAGTTCCGTTACTACAGGTAAAAGTGGTGGTCCAACGGTAAAGTTCGTCGGTGTCCCACAGAATATTCCAGCTCAGGCGAGTGATCAAATGGGTGGTGGCGGTGGCGGATGAGGGCAAGGTGGTAGGAAAAAGAAAAGAAGAAGAAAAAAAAGAGTTCAGGTGCAGCAAAGGCTCCTGGTGGACCAGCAGACACTGGATTGGTACCTCCAGAACCAGGGACTACTCAAGTGGTTGATAGAATGCATCTCGGCTCTCCATGTGGCAACCCGTATCCAATGCATGCTGGCCCAGCTTACGCTGTATGTTACAATGAGGCGCGCCCTAGTGGAAACAGTGGTCATGCGTACTATATCCCTAGGACGCCATACACGTATGATTACACGGAGGATGATGATGATGGTTATGCAATGTCATCTCGTCCGTCCGATACGTTTGAGATACTTAGTGATGAAAATCCATATGGATGTTATATCATGTAACTATGTAAGGCAATGTTCCTCCCCGTCTGGGTCGACGGTTAGAGAGGTGTTATTATTCCCCTAATCTCCCCCGGTGGTGTCATCAAACCGTAAGAATGTTTTGAAGGCGGTATTTTTCGCAACTTGTTGGTTGATTTGGCGTGTCAGGAATGAGAAAGTATTCAACAACAAGAATCCGTTTGTCTAGAGAGTGGTTGAAGATATAAAGTCGCAATCATAGCTATGGGTGTCGAATAGAGCTAAGAATCTACGTAGTATTGTGTGGGTAGAATGGTGTAATTTTAACATCTCGTGTAGCATGTTGCTAGTGTAGTTTTTAACTTTTTATGATTATATACTATTTCCTGTCATACATGCACTTAATACATGCATTTTGCAAGATTTAAACTCTCAATTTCTAAGACCGAGGGAAGACATCTTACCACTACACTATGCCATTTGGAGACATTCATGAATAAAATTATGCAATACTCTAATAATGATAAATTGAATAGAATGAGGTTTGTGACATGCGAACCCTGATTTGTATTTATTAAATTTTGAATTATTAACGATTTTGGTTTGAATTTGTAAAAAAAATCCAATAGGTAGGATTTCTTTTGTCAAAACCGAACCGATAACTCGTATTTTTTTTGAACGACAACTTCTATATATTAATATGAAACCCAACAAGAAGCTAAAAAAAACAAACGATTACAAAAGGTCATAGATATCAAAGTCCATCCACTTATTCTAGGTAAGGATAACGAGATTGGATATATAACTACACCAAACGTACACGTCCTCCTTAATTAATTTAACTATATTTGTAACCGGTATGAAATTTCCAGTCGAAAACCATCTTATCCCTAGCCTCCCAAGTACTAGACTAATTATTATTGTTATTAGTGTGAGCCCATGGGCTCAGCTTAGGTTTATAGGGTTTCATATATTTTGTATATAATGTAATCATTCTAAATTAATAAATCATTTAGTATTTTCACCATCTTATAAGTTATCAAAGCCAACCTAGGCTCTATAACCGTTTCTGCTGTATCGCACACAAATAACCAAACCCTAGCCATCACAACTTGAGAAAAACCCTAGACTGCCGCCGCCGCCCTGTTTGCCTCCGTTCGTTTTCTTTTTCTTTTTCTTTTCCCATTCACTTTTCTTATTTTGTATCCTAAATAAAGTTCGGGTTTCGGTTTTTAATTCTAGCTACTATTCCTACATCTTTTATTCGGACTACATTTATAATCTGGTTCGTTCGTCATCCTTTTTTATGTTATCATAGGAGTTTCGAGCCGCACAAACCCGTATGAATACTTTCGGATTGTGTTTCGCAATGGTCCGATATCTTTTTCAACGGATGCCAAGAAAACCACACATATGATGCTACGACATCTTGTTGATTCCGCTTCTCCGTTATGCGGCTCCTTGTCGTCGCACCACAGCCGCTCACTGGACTACGGTCCCCCGCTGCGGTGCCTGCATGACTACGGTCTGCAGCCGCACGCTACTTGCCGCCACCGCCCTGCCGTATTGGAGGCTTCTTGTCGGATCAGAGATCATTAAAAAAGTGGATTCTCATTAAAGATTACAAGATTGTGGAATTTTGGCAGAAGTTTTTACCGAATTTTAAGAACACACTTTTTCTTTATGTTTTTTTTTCCGGTCATCGCTTTCGGTTTCCTTCAGTTCGGTTCATCCTTAAGTCTCCACCACCATTTGGTTAACATTGCTAAATTAAAATCTTTAGTGCTTCCCAAACTAAGGTCCCCCCTCTTCTTAGGTTTCATGATTCTCGTACCCCACCGGATTTTGTTTCTCGTACCCCATATAAAAGCTCTTCTAAGAGCATTCACATCCAACCCTTAATTTTTTACCCTATATTACACTTAAAAACAACTATTTTTTTTCTCTCCTTTTCAATTAAATAATACTTTTTAATACATTAATCATTACATTTTCTCTCCTCTCCACTTACAACCACTTTTTAAAAAATATTAAAAAATTATAGGGGTGAACATTGTCCCTCCAAATTTACAGATGAACAATAACATTTTATCTCTCCTCAACTCACAACCCCATAACCACTTTTCATAATACGGAGAACTCTCTCACATAAAAATGGGGGGTTGGATGTGAATGCTCTAATGCCTTCAGGAGTTTGGATCACTTTTGAATAGCGATAGGTAATAGGATGGAATACTACCAAGAACTGCTTTAGTTAACGTTATACGCCCCGCAAAAGATAAGAGTTTCTTGTTGAATTTCTCAACCACTGGCTGTCTGTCAAAACCTGACCCTTTTCATGATAGGAAGACCAAGATACATGAAAGGGAAGGACCCAACCCCACACTTTAAGTTATCGGCTAATCTTTCAACCTCCTCATTGTCGACACCAACCCAAAAAGATGACTTTTATGAAGATTAACCTTCAAACCCGTAATATAATTTTGGTTTTTACATTTAGTACCGATCGCTTTCGGTTATAAAATGGTTCTGTTATTCAAAAAGATGATTAATTTGGTTTACTGTTGACTTTCAAGATAGGTGGATTTAACATGTTTTGAAGTAATAAATCCAATTAAAGGTAAAATAGATTATTAGCTACCCTTTTAATATACAATTTCAGATGTAATTTTATAAAATAGAAGAATAACCGCCTAATATCCTATTTTAAAAAAGCAATAACAAATGTTTTTCATCGTATAAATGTACCACTTATTATAGTGGTGCTTGGAGTGGGTTCTGCAAAGCCACTCGGCAAGCGGTAGGCACGAACGGCCACCCAGAAACACCACTCCTTGGGCTTGTGGCAAGTACGGGCAAGGTGGTGATCAGCAAGACATGTTCATGGTTTGCCAATGATACTGAGATGGAGAGGAGGGTTGAGGTGGGCCCAATACCAAATCTTACTGGTCATAATTTAGTTAGTTTTTTTTTAATGTAATATAGAATTACATTACAAAGGAATGTTACTAATGGAACATCCAGAAGAGCTTTCTAAGTTTCCAAAAATTGAAGATACAAATCAAGAAATTGACTTTGTGACATGAGAGACATGTAGTTTCTGTGATTTGGTAAGTTTTGACAAATAGTGAAGAAAATTGATGTGAAAGAGAGAGGTGTTACGCTAAGTGAAGCAAGTGGGTTAAGCATTCCCTCCGCTCCAAGAAAAATAAAGGTTGACTTTAATGTCAATCCGGTTACTTATACACATAACCATGACCAAATATAAAAACCAGTTATAAAAAAGTCATTAATAAACCATTAGTTCTCAATTGTTCGGTTTGTTTTTGTTTCATTATTTTTTTTTCCGATTGACCGGTCTTTTTCTCACACTTGATTTAGTGGTTCCTGATCATCAACCATTAAAGCTACAGGGTGTGATCATGACCCTCCACGTCAGTACCATGTCACCCAACTCTAATCAGGTGTTCAAAACCACTTACCGAAACCATTATCCCCTTATTTATCTTAATTTAATTTTGTCTAAAGTAAAAGGAAAGGAAATCTTAGAAGATAGAAAAGAGGACCATAGTTGCCATGGTTTAATCTATACGAACCATGGTGAATTAGGCTAGTGGGTAGTGTAACCTTCCATTCATATTCCTACGTAGCAAATTATATCTCAACAATGACCCCACACCATTCACCTAACAATGAATATAAGCAGCTTACATCATATTCGTAGAATCATAATCCTAAGAACTATATAATATAATAATATCTCTTTTCAATGTTAAACTGTAGCATCTAAACCAAAAAAAATCTATAGTGTAGTTTTAGATTTGAAAGCATCTGCACTTCAACGGAATTTCCGTTTGTTAGGTATTGAGCGTTGACAATATATTTTTATTCGGTTATAGTATATTTTTTTTATTAATAGCAATATTTTTCTATAATATTTAGTGTTATAGTTTTGTCATATCATGATGTATACTTTCTCTTAATTAATAGGATATATTTAATAATATTAGTTTTGGTTGTGTTTATACATTACACTAGGTTTCATTACACTAGGTTATTAAACCGTGTAATACACGGGGTAAATTATAATTATAATATGAAATAAAAAAATATATTCGTAATATGATCCAAGTATATATAAAATAGAGTAATATGCAGACTAAATACGAAATATATACTGGAGTTTGTATAGCCATTCATAATAATATGATCTGTTATTTGTTTTACGAATTGTCATAGGAACTTAAAATTTTGTAACACTACTAATATTTGTTGTGACATTTTCTTATTTAAAGAATCAAAGGTAAGATGTCTGATTTTATCTTATAATAGATTATTATGAAGGGTTAATGTTGGCATAGTATATTTTCTACCATCCAAATATAGTTTCCTAACTTTCATTATCATTAACATTTTTTTCCTGGAAAGATGTACTTCACAACAGACGGTTAATACATACCCGCAAATCGCAGGCCCGGGCACACTTCTGTCCCTAGGACTATGTTGTCTTAACAGGGTCCACGCCTCGGTAGAAATGGGACATAGCTTTCCCCGAGAAAATTTCCAGCCTCCTGCCACTTGACAGGAGTTGCATCCTCCACACGAGTCGACCGCCTGTTGTGACAGGCGACCCGCTAGAGTAAATGCACTGTAATAGAAAACTCGGGTTCCCTCAGGCTCGAACCAAAGTCCATTTGCCATCCTTGGGTTGGGAATAAACCCAATGCCTCACCTTTGATGAAGGTGGGGATCGAACCTGGGACCATTCACATGGCCCAAGTCCTTCCACCACTCCACCAAAGGGTCATTATCTATCATTAACATTAATATAAGGTATGCTCGTATTCAAAGCTATAAACCAATATCAATTGAACGAAATAATTACTTTTATCGCAATTAGTAAGGAAACCAATAGCCAATGACCTCTAGCTCAACTGGTAGGAGGATTTGAGTTTTTCTGTGAAGACTCAAGTCTAATTCTCACTTGGTGCAAAAAAGAGTGAGGCACTAGTGGACAATGATAGGAGACCCAGGGAAACCTAGGTTCGATCCTTGAGCCAAACGGGTTTTACTAGTAATTTCATCGTCGTGCCTACGGACAGGTGGGTTACCGGGTTTTCCCCGAAAGTGGTGGTGGACGACTCGGGTTACTCTCGGAGTACTCCGTTTGTCCAGTGGGTGCCCCGAGAGTACTCGGGATTGATTTGTTGGCCGTTAAAAAAGTAAGGAAACCAATAAAAACTATTAATAATGTAATATGTCTCATACCATTTGAAAGGTCCGAAAAGGGACATCTAGACAGATAAATGTAATGTAAATGAATAGACGAAAATTGAATCAATAAAACCAATTAATTATAGTTGAGAAAATACTATGTATAGTGTAGTACTTTACATGTACAATTGAACCATTGAAACATATGTATAAGTGATAAATTTTCAAAAAAAGACACGAGACACTATACGACAACTAAGTAAATCTAAATTATAAAAAAAAGTTATGAGATTCCGAATGTGAAGATACCTTTCACAGACCTCTACATCTTAGTTATAGTAGGAAAAAATATGTATGTTAAGAGTTTACCTTGTTTTAAAACACATATATCTAGAATATTTAAAATAATTTAAAAAAGTTCCCATTTGATTAAAGGGGAATAAATTATTACTTATTTGACATGGTAAACTTATCTAAAAAAAACATGATGTTTTCCATGTGACATAGATAATATGCATAGCATATGAAGAGTAAAATAACATACCTAGTATGTAGAATGCAATGGAGTTTAATTCTAAATATTGGATGTAATATATTGAATATTAAATAATGATTTTTTCTATTCTTGACAAAACCTTAATTATCACAAAAATCTAATTTGATTCCACATGGGAAAGTAAAACTTACGAAATTTATATTAACATTAAAATAAAAATGTAAACATTTAATGGGTTTTTTCTAAAAAAAACATTTAATTCATTAAATGGTTACTAATTTTATGGGTTTTTGTTTAATAATTTCAAATCATAATTAAATTCATAAATGATAGAGTTGATTTAAAACACATTTTAGACTTTAGATTTACAATCAAGATAAAACTCTAATATAATATTTAAATCTTTTTAAATTGAAATTTAAAATTTATCTATAAATTATTAATGCCCTCATTGAATGACATATGTCCCAAATCATGTTTCTTTTATTATATAGTATATATGTATCTACTTAACGAATGAATTAGCTTGGACTCAAAATTGAATAAACACATAATTGCACAAATTAACCTTTATGTTATTTATACCTAAATTACACTTCATACATTTTACTATGCAATCGGCCAAACCCAACGTTTATGTTCATGTCTTGTTACATTCTATAACCTTTACAACTAACGTCGTTCAAAAATTCAGTTAAGCTACCTCACATGCTTTGCATGTGGGGGTACTATGGTCTTTTATAACATAAATGTTGATTTGTGCAAAAATATTATTTATAACATAAAGATTGATTTGTGCAAAAATATTATTATATATATAATAGAAAAAATATATATTTTTTGCACAAATCAAACTTTATGTTAGAAAAGATCTTAGTACCTTCACATGCAAAACATGTGAGGTAGTTTAACTGAGTTTTGGACGACATCTGTTGTAAAGGTTACATAATGTAACAAAACATGAACATAAGGTTGGGTTTGGCCGATTTCATAATGAAAGGTATGAAGTGCAGTTTAAGTATAACATAAAAATTGATTTGTGCAATGTTTTCTTGAATGAATCAACTAGACCAGATTCTTATATTAGAACATTCCCAATCAAACATCTTACTCCATCTCTATAATCACACTAAAAACACTATCTTTTTTCTCTCCTTTTCAATTAAATAATGTTTTTTTATACTTTTATCATTACCTTTTCTCCCTCCTCCACTCACAACCACTTTCAAAAAATATTAAAAAATTATAGAGGTGAACAAAGGCTACACACACTATTTCCGAATTTTAAACCTCCTTTATTTTTTCATTTTTCCAAATTTGATAATAAATTATATTTTCTATATAAATTCAAAGCTTATAAATAAATTTAATACGTGGCAACAAACTTATGGAGAACTTCGACTTGTTTGCTATTTAAATTATAGCTTATAAAATTAAAATTTAGACCTAATTTATACGGGCCGGAGAAGCAGTCCTGCCTTGCCTCAACCTCCATTCATTCACAAACGAGCCCCGATTGAGCGAGCTTTTTTTAAAAAGAGCTTTAAGCCATGAGGTTTTTGCTCATGACCACTTTTTACTATGGTAAACCAACAAGCATCATCAGCGTCTTGGATCAAACACAAGCTCAACCGCAACATCACCATTGCCGGTGAATCACCTATGTTCAAACCCTGCCATGTGATCAAACACCTAAACCCAAATCAAAATCTGCAAATCCAACAGACATAACTGGCCATCGCGGGTCCTGTTATGTTATCTAAACAGGAAAGAATACACAAAAAAGAACATGATCCTCTAGAATATATGCTCACACACACACAGAATATATTCATAAAGCTCAATCACTAACTGAAGCAAAGAAAGCCTGTTCTTTGTATCCAAAGTTCTTACTACTTTTAAATATGCTTCATACACAACCATACAAATTAACAAAGCTAAACTAATATGACATTCAAAAGTCAAAGATCAAGTCTTTTTGGTCAAAAGGGGCATATATGATTTTGATTTTTGAGTGAAAAAGACAATTCATATAACAAAACATTCACTAAAGTAAAAAGATCCATAAAGATACAACTACAACGAGACGATAAACTGATATTTTTGAGTGCAAAACTGTACGGCACTAGCTACAACCTATATCGATAATGAGAATAAACTATATGCAAGTTGAAGCCTTCAAAGTGCGTTTGTTAGTACCAAGGATTATAACAATAACCGTTACATCATCATGGTATTTTCTTCTTCGGCCAGCAGGGACACTCATCAACTCTTCTGCACTGAAACCTGCAAGATTTTCGATCTTTCATTGATGTATATGATGAAAGATAACTTGATCTATAAAATTTTATACACCCCAAATGAACAAATTTCAATCTTTTGTAGGGGTGGAAATTCTTGACATGACCCGCAAAAAAAAAACAGGTTTTGGGTCGACTAACACGACCTGTTTAAAAAAATAGGTCGTGTTCGTGTTGACTTGTTTTAAAAAGAGGACGGGTTCGGGTTGGTCCATATAAAAACGGGTTCACCCGTTAACCTATTTTAAGTTTTTTTAAAAGAACTTTTATAATTTATTTTTGTTTTTCCATTTTCTATTTTACATAGTACTAATAATGTTAGTGTTGTCACACCGAATAATCAACTTGTCACACTCATACACACCATTAAACACGTTACCACTTACAACCCAACAACCCACTTATAACTCGTCAACACGTATGACTCATATAAAACAATGGGTTAATTGGGTCGTGTTCGGGTTGACCCGAATCATTTGTTTGCGGGTTAGGCTTTGACATGAATATTAAAATGGGTCGGGTTCGGGTTGCATATTCAACCCGCAACCCGTCAAACCGACACGATTGACACCCCTAAATTTTTGGTCCAAAGCATACAAACTTTACATGACTTATTGAGCCAACTATTATATCCACTTGCTTGATTCTCTTTAGAAGTGATTTTAATAATTGATAAAAGTTCAATTTTAATCCGAATATTTGTTGTTTTGAAGTCAAAAACTACAAAGCTTGACCACGAATTCAACTCAAAAGGACTGTAAAGTAAATATAAAAAAACTTCACACAAAAGAAAGTTATGAATTTACCTGCAGAACAAGCAGCTTTGAGTACAAGTTGCTCTAGTAGATATTTTGCCGGATCCCCATACGGTTTTGCAGATATGTAGGAATGAACAAGCTTCACGGCCTCATCATTTGAGAAGAAATCAAACAAACCATCACTCGCGAGTATTACAAAGTGATCAGAGCTTGAAACTTCATGCATATACAATGATGGTTGTACAGAGACGTATGGAGGACTTATAAGATTGTGAACCCGTAGAATACCCATTAAAGCATCGTTCAAAACTTTCTGCACAAAATAGATAAAAAAACACAAAAAAAACGTATAACTAAAATGTCGACTACTGAGTACTCGGCCGTTTGGATACGTGTTTTTGAAGTTATTATGTGACATTCAATACGCATTATAGATATTTCACGAAAATAACACCGGTTTCATAATAGATAAATTTTACCTTTTTCAAATAACCAACTCCAAATGCGCGAGTGACCTTCAACTTGCCTTTGACTTTTCCATGCACGATTGTCTTCGGATCATCGGGATGTTCACCGAGAACTCGGTTTCTTTCCGCTTCATTATCAGCCGTATGGCTATCTGTTAACTGCACGGCTTTCAACCCCTTAGATTCATCGATCGTATTTTCGTCATCATCCATTGCTAAAACCGCCCTACTATCACCTAAATTCATTATGTACAAATCCTTCCCATGAATAAGCCCAACAAGAACACACGAGCCCACCGACACTATATCCGGCCTATCCTCCATTTCTTGCTCAACCATGTATAAGAAATCGTTTTCCGCTTGATTAAGCGCTCGTTGTAAGCTATCAAGAACTCGGTTTTTAGGCCTCACAGTATTACTATTACTATAACTATTACCATCTCCTATAAAGTAATCAAACTCCATGTCTAATGAATTCAGATTACACCTAATTGTTTCGTAAAATGTGCCCGCTAGAAAATCGGCTGCATCTCGTCCGTTAAATCCATCGTAAATCGCGCAAAAAAGCCAACCATTTTCCTCAGAACAAACCGCCTGAACCCTATCTTCTCCTGCCGCACCACCCGCCACTTGTACTTCAACTGCGTTGAGAAAATCTTCGTTTCTTGATGGCGCACTTAATGGTTTTGATAAAAACGAATCGAAATCGAGATTCTCAGAGGCAGATGGGCTGCAACTTAAATTAGACATGCTGCTTGGGAAAGATGATGATAATAAATCGAGTTTTGTGAACGACGATGAAGAGGGTATTCTTCGAAAGGATTTGGGGGAGTCTAACGATGGAAGAATTTCAGAGCTAATTAAACCGTTGCAGATATTTGTGTTCGCCAATGTTGCATTCCCACTTATGGCGGCCCCTGAGAGGCAAGAGAATGAACTATTGTTTCTTACGAGTTTTTTTCCCGAAGGGATGTCGTATCCCTCGGTTGTACTACATTTATAGCCGAAACTTACTTCCATTTCTTCACCGGGATCGAGAATTGAGTTTTCATGCGCCATTTCAATCTGAAAATTTAAGAAAAAAGAAAAAAAAAGGAAAAAGAAAAGGAATTAGTGCCTTTAGCATATAGAGATAAAGATCTGCAAGTCACCAACAAAACTGTAGCGGAAAATGCACATTTTATCAAAAATTCAATCAAGTTTCGCAATTCAATACAAAAAGGGTTAGTTAAATAGACAAAGTTCACATTTTTAAATTAAAAAAAAGGTAATTGCATAAAAAGAAAGCCAACATCCCTCAAATTGCGTAAAGAAAAGTATTGTTGATGCAGGTAAACTTCGTAATCAAACGCAGCTCACCTTGGTTCGGTCCAGGCTCAAAAGCGGCCTGAAACGGTCGTATGTTTAACTATTTACCAGGCTCAAAAACCGGTGCGGCTCACCTTGGTTCTAACCACTTAACTATTTACCACAAGTCTAGGAACGGTTTATATAATTAACTTCATCTAACTTGCTTAAGAATAAGGCGTTGAAGAAAATTGGTCATATGTTGTTTAATTAAATGACTATAAAACATAGAGATAGAAGTATCTAGAATACTGAATACCCTTATATTATATGACTATAAAACATAGATTCAATTAGAAGCATATAACTTTTGACTGTATCCAAAAGACTGAGAGGTGGAAATTCAAAAGGGTTTTAAAATTTTTTAAATAAACCCAAATTATTAAATTAATGACAATGCAGCAATCAGCAAACATATAATTACCTATTAATAAAAAACAACATGATTAAAAAAATATAAAAAATGAACAAATAATCATAACTAAAAAATCGGTCAAAAGTTGTGAAAGTGAAATAGGGCGTGAACTTCTGACATGACGCAAGCATAACAAAGAACTAGTCAAAATGTTCAACGCGCCAACAGGCGAACACGACCTGTTTAGCGCCCTGGTTCTTTAGTCATAAACTCATACAGGTTCAAAATCCAACCCGCGAGCACAACCCGTTTAACACCCTTACATGAACAGACCCTAAACAGGTTCAACAGCCATGAACAGAACCAAAGCAGAATTAACAACAATGCAGTTATCAAGAAACATATAACAATATAAGCATTCATTCATTAACACAAGATACAGTTGCAAAATCCCTAAATGATTAAAACCTTAATAACATCAAATTAAACAAGGGTTTGATCCAAACACATCAACATAACAATACCCCCCAAACCAAAAACAAAAATTACCAAATGCCCATCAAAGGAAACACAATAAAGATTACAAATTTAATCAAGAAACTAAATCTTGAACTTACCCTTTTGAAGAAACCGAAGAACCCAGATCAAGAACAGCAAAAAGGAGGCGACTTTATGCAAGAAACTCAAGATTGCAATAGAATATGAATGAGGGGCAAGAGATTGGGGTTAAAAAAACAGAGCTTTATGAAGAATCAAAGATTGGATGGTGTTAAAGATAGAACAGGAGTGTGAAAGAGTATGTAATGGCGGGTGTAAGATGGAATCAGAGGACTGGATTACATGAAAGTCGGTGAATTTGTTAAAAACCACCCAAATAAAGGCAAAAGGGTCCATCTAATTTCCCACTTGATGAGGGGGTTTTCATCTTTTCTAGTTGCCAAGAGGCAAAACACCTTCTCAAAGTGATTTAAAGATTTTCTTGAAATTTGATTATTGAATATTACATCTATCTATTGTCAAGAGTGGATCTTTGATGGGTTGTAAGCATGCCCAACAAATAGTTACAAGATTTGGATGTTTGTGTTATAGTGTGATATATAATTGATGTGAGGGTAGGATATGTTTGAGAGCTAAAATGGCACAAGATGTGAATATATAATAAGGGTCCAAGCATAATTATCAAGAGGATAAGTTCGCATTAAAAGTATTTAGACGGCAGACGCGCTCGTATGCGGTCGAGTTTTACTAGGCTAGTCTCGTGTTTGAATTCAATTTTTACATAAGTGTCAATACCTAATTTGGGTCGATTATCAAGAGGATAAGTTCACATTAAAAATCTTTAGATGGGTGATGCACTCGCATACGGTCGAGTCTTTCTAGGCTCGTCTTGTGTTTGAATCAAGCTTTTACATAAATTTTTTTCTATCTTTAACCCCCTTGAATCAAACATGTCCAATTCAAGTAGTGTCTTACATATCTAATTGGTTAGCAGGTTATTGTTAGAGAGGTCTAAGCACTATCAAGTAAAGACATCGAGTACCCCCTAACGGATTAGTAAAACCGTGGTGGTGTATCAGGTAGGGGTATTCGGGTGGTAATTTCGGGTGATGTTTATCAAGCGGGGTATGTGTGTGTAACGGCCATAATGCCATAAGAAAATTATGAAGAAGATAAGTTGAGAGCTAAAAATGACACAAGATGTCAATACCTAATTTGTAGGGGTGAGTAGAAAACCGATAAACCCGAACTGCACAATAAACAGAAAAAACGAAGGTAACGGCTATAATGCCATAAGAAAATTATGAAGATGATAACTTGAGAGCTAAAAATGACCCAAGATGTCAATACCTAATTTGTAAGGGTGAGTAGAAAACCAAAAAAACGATCCGAAAAAAACTAAAATAAACAGAAAAAAACAAACCGAAATTTATGGTTGGATTATGGTTTTGCATTATATGAAAACCGAAAAAAATCCGAACCGAACCGAATAACACTAAAAATCTTACTTTTTAATGTTTGTTATATATTATTTTAGGACTTATTAATTTTATTCTTTAATGTTAAGTATTTATAATAAGAAATTAACATGTTTCTTTATCTTTCAAATAATTTATACATTGCCTATAAGAAATAACAAAATTTAACATGAAAGTTAAATGATTTTCAAATAACAAAATTTAACATGAAAGTTAAATGATTTTCAAAGTATTATAAAACAAGATGTCTAAATAAAATCTTTGAAGAAACTTAAAAAAAGATTAGAAGGTTAAGTTTATGTTGATAAGATTAATTGAAAAGGTTAATATAATACCTTAAATGTAAACATCATAAAAACATTCTTAAATCTTGGATTATACTTTTTATTTTTGGATCTTAACTAATTTTGTTCCCAAAACCGAAAATTGAACCGGACTGTTGCTAAAACCGAAAAAACCGAAACCGAAGGTTTTCAAAAACCGAACCAAACGGTGTACACCCTACTAATTTGGGTCCAAACATAATTATGATGAGGATAAGTTCGCATTAAAAGCATTTAACGAATGACGCACTCGTATGCGGTTGAGTTTTACTAGGCTCGTCCCGTGTTTGAATTCAACTTTTACATGATTGATATTAGCAAAAATGACACAAGATGTCAATACCAAATTTGGGTCAAGGGGAGGATAAGTTCGCACTAAATGTATTTAAATGGATGATGCACTCCTGTGCGGTCGAGTTTTACTAGGCTAGTCTCATGTTTGAATTCAGCTTTAACATAAAAGATATTTGCAAAAATGACACAAGATTTCAATACCTAATTTGATCCCAAGTAGGATTATAAGATGATACGTTCAAATTAAAAGTATTTAAACGGGTGACACATCGTATGTGGTCGAGTCTTACTAGACTAGTCTCGTGTTTGAATTAAGCTTTTACATGATTGATATTTGCAAAGTTGACACAAGATGTCAATACCTAATTTGGGCCCAAACATAATTATCAAGAGGATAAGCTCACATTAAAAGAATTTGAACGAATGACTCATCCGTATGCGGTCGAGTCTTACTAAGCTGGTCTCGTGTTTGAATTTAGCTTTTACATTGATTGATATTAGCAAAAATGACCCAAGATGTCAATACCTAACTTGGGACCAAACATAACAATGAGGATAAGTCCACATTAAAAGTATTTAAACGGATGACACACTTGTATGCAATCGAGTCTTTCTAGGCTAGACTCGTGTTTGAATCCAGCATTTACATAATTATTTTCAATCTTAAACCCCCTTAATGAAACATGTCTTGTGTTTTACATATCTAATTGGTTAGTAGGTTATTGTTAGTGAGGTCAGGGCACCACCAGGTATTGGTATCCGGTACCCCCTGCTCAATTGGTATCACCGACGCCGATGTATGGAGTAGGGTATTCGGATGGTGATTTCGGGTGATGTTTACCGCGTGGTTTATGTGTGTGTAGTGGCTATAACGTCATAGGATGTTTAGGAAAAAAAAATTAAAATTGAAACTCAACATAAATATATACCACATATTTGACATAGTTATATCTACATTTCACCTTTATCTTTAATCTACATCTATATCTATAATAATACATTTAAATCATTTTAGATGGACAACATGGAATTTCAAAAAAATAATAATTAATATGCTTGTTACAATTTCCGAATAGGGTAAAAGTGCTATATGCAATAGTTCCTAGTTTACCATGATTTAATAAACTTCTCCTAATTGATACATTATCTAATACACATGAGATTATTTATATCATTATATGAATTATATTATTATCTTATTTATAATTATAATACTTTAAATTAAGATTTAAATTTACATTTTCTATTTATTTTTTATAACCAAATACTATTTAAATTAAGAATTATACCACCACCACCACCAGAAAAACAACACCACCAATAATAATATAATACTAAAAAATAATAAGTGCTTAAGACATGTCAGGTTAGATTCTCTAAAATAATAAGCGGTTAAGGCATCACACGGGACAACCTACAAGGTTTAAATGAAGTGTTATCTTATTTAAATACTCAACTATATAATTATTAAATATTTGTAATAATAATAATAATAATAATAATAATAATAATAACCAATTATAAGCATTGTTTAAGGCATGACGGGTTAGAATGCCCTCTCTAAAAGAGCCGTAGTGACACCCCCCGCATCACGTAATATTATCTTATTTAAATACGCAAGTATATAATTACTGGTAGAGGATCCTGTAAAAAAGACTAAAAGTGTGAGAAGGATAAGAAAGACTATGGTGATGATACATGTCCATATCTATTTTATTAGTTTAAGTGTAAGATGGTAATTAACCCATAGTCCTAATTAAAGATATAATCTTGTAACCGAATTCATCAATTATTTTAGGAATTAATCATCAGTTCGTATAAAACATCATACGAATTCCAAAAAAACACCACAACTTGAATCGTAATACAACCACGGTATTCTAACATCTGTAATAATTTTTGTTATTTTTGCAGGTATAAAACACCATACAGATTCCAGAAACACTATGAATTGAATCATAATACAGTCGTGGTGTTTTAACAATTAGAATGATTCGATTGCTATTCCAGATGTTAAAACTCCATGACTGTAATCACAATACAATGTTACATACTCTAGATGTTAAAACACCATGACTTGAATCATAATTCATTATTTGCTATGCTATGGTATCTTATTTACGTTCATGGTGTTTTACTGAAAAACACAACACATTGAATCACAATAAAATTAAAACACAATTGTATGAACTTAGAAAAAAGACCAAGGACTAAAACATCCAATCGAAACATAATTGTTTTTCTACATAAGTATAACAATATGGTACTTATATTAAAGATAAAAAAACACTCGATATTATGGTATAATTTTTTAAAAAAAAAGAGTTACGTATAAAAAGTTATTGACGTTTAAAAAAAGGGGAAAACTTGCATGTGCATTGCATATGACGTTCTAAATTTAAAAATGTTAAATTTACCTTTATACCCTTAATCTAGAAAATTAATTATTTTTATGGTAAATACTATTTACAAGATTGTAATCAAGATCTCAACCATTAGATTAAAGATCTAAAGGTTTAGATTCTTTCTTACTCTTCTCACAAAAAACACTTTTTTTACAATAACCTCACCCATTACTGGTAATTATTTACATAATAATAATAGTAATAATCATGGTTGTAAAGTCCCGCATAGGCTCTGAGTATTATGTGAGTACTCGCTACAAGGTAGGCTGCCAAGGCCCGAGTACTGTTCGCCTAGGCTGATTACTCCTAGAGTAATCTCCGCCTAGGCCGAGTACTTTCTGAGTACTCTCAAATCCGACTATGGAGCGCCTATCAACTTTTGCAACCATTGTAATAATAATGCACATATATAATGAGTATTCAAGGCATGTCGGGTTCGATTGAGTTCTCAAAAAGAGCCTTGGTGATACTCGTCGCATTGCACGGGCCAACCAACTAGTATTGCTCCCGATCTGGTACATGATCTGTTGCATGCATCCGGGTTCAACCATGCAATCCATGCAACTGGGTTTGGTGATGATTCAAAGGAATTAATTTAATCTTCTTTATTAGTTAATAGTTATCTCTTTTTATTTGAAATTTGAATAAGTGATTTACCATAAAAGTCTCATGCCTATCTTGTAGATAGGAGCAGTTGTTTAAAGAACTTGTTTCCATGTTTTTGATTCAGATTTTCAGATTTTTCGTTTAATAACAATTCCTTTGAGACTTTCGGTTTGAAGTCTTGGTTATACTGTAACATCCGTCAAAAATCGGATTTATCAAACCCGCTCCGTTTAATAACCGAACAATCAGTTTAAAATTTCGTGGCGTATTTAATGCCCAAATTAATTTTAAATGATACATAATTAATTATTATATTGGAATATATAATTTTTTTTTGAAAAATTGTTAAAAATAACGAAATAAAAATAAAATGGTGCTGCCGGGTTTCGAACCCGGGTCAGCCAGCGATTCAAACAACAACTTAACACTCAACTCTCCAACCACTGCGCCACTGGTATTTCTTCTTAACTATTGAAGACAATTAAATCATAACATGATTATCGAATTCAAAATCCGCGCGCCCAAATTTCAGTCGTCGGAAATCCCAACTAACTCGCCAAAAATTTACGATTTCTTCAGTTATAACGTAAACCTTAATCACTACATCGGTTATAACCGACGCCTGAGTCCGCGACACAAGTTATAACCGCCGGAGAGATTCTAACCGACGAATCAAGTCGGAAATCGGACCAAATTCATCGATGACCTGCCCTATAAATACCTCCTCGAACCTCTGCAAGCCTTTTTGCTCAAAACCGCACCCTTTCTCGACGAAAACTCACTCGCCGGAAAAGTGCTGCACATCGCCGGAAAACCGAACCCTTCACTTCTGAGCCTTACTGAACCCCCAGAGCTTATACCGAAGTCACCATCATCCATTTCAAGCTTGCTGAAGACTCTCTGCCGCAGGACACACGTCGCCGGAAGTTTCTGCTGTCACCAGAGTTTCGCTGGAGAAACAGAGGAGTCCAGTCGGTATACCTTACGCTTAAATCTTTCATTCTTTTTATATATCTCACCTCTAATTAACCTCAAGACACTAATGAACATGATTAAAACTTCGAACCAGTCAGTCATCGTTTCTGGTTAAGACTGACGAAGAAGACGAAGTTTCGGTAACATATAAGTTTAATTAAAATCAAGAAATAACTCGGGTTAGACACACAGTCCAGTGGTGGACTGTGTGCACATTAAACACGTAAACGTCTCGAGTTCGATACATGTCCCACGCACACTCGCCTTAATAAAAATGCCTTTTTTTACCGAACCGGATTCACTACTGATATATGTTAAATTTAATAAAAACCAGAATAATAACCAAGATAGACACACAGTCCAGCGGTGGACTATGTGTATGTTTAATCGCAGGACACGAGTTCGAGTCCGGGCTACCGCACCGGTCCGGACAATTATTAAACTTTTTAAATAAGGCAGAACTGAAATTATTTAATTGTATATAAGTATAATAAAAATCAGATTATATAACAAGTTAAACACACAGTCCAGCGGTGGACTGTGTGTTAACCTAAACCACAGGTCCCGGGTTCGAGACCTGTGGAGCGCACCGACTCGTTAGATTTAAATCGTTTTTAAAAAATAAATGATTTTCGGTTTAATCTAATTAATATATAAATATAATTAAAAACAGAAATATTTCGAGTTAGACACGTAGCTCAGTTGGTAGAGCTGCGTGCACGCGTACGGGAGGTCTCGGGTTCGAGCCTCACCCAGCACACACATACACGCATACGAACCGGTCAACAGTCAAAGTCAATGGTCAACGGTCAACGGTCAAAAAAGTCAACATTTTTTTTATTATTTTATTTATTTATTTTAATTAAAAATCAATTAAAAAAACTTAAAAATAACATTTTTAAGGATAGAAAATAGCCTTAAACTCACAAAAATACACCCAACAATCCTACTAAAATGGATTAATAAAATCCGTTTACTTACCGAAACATTATGCCATTATCTAGGTTAATTTCACTCGTGGTTAACACCACTTCGTGCGCATTCAACATCATCAACCGAACGCACCCACTGTGAGTGAATCTTACAATTCCCCCTTTTTAATTACACGTTTTGGGGTGTGTCATGTGTCACAAAATAATTAACTCGTTTATTTAAACTTGTGCCATACCATATTGTGATCTAAACTTAGATTGTTTATATTGTTGTGGTTATGTATTTCATTTTGTCAACTTATATGAAAGTCATTCATTAAGCCACCAGTTCCTCGTGTGAGACGAGTTGAGCAACACGTGCCTCAAAACAAATCCATTATTGTTCGTGTGTGTATTATTGAGTTTATATTGTTTGTAGTTATGTATTTCATATTGTCAAGTTTATGCAATTCATTCATTAGGCCCATCAGTTCCTCGTGAGAGACGAGTTGAGCAACGCGTGCCTCTAAACGATCCATTATTGTTCATGTGTGTATTGTTTAATATTAAATTGATTGGTGAATAAGTTTACATCTATTTTTACTCATGTGTGGTTGTGCACTTTATTTTATAATCAATTAAATAAACTTGTTCAAAATGTTTTCCATAGGATTCACTCGCCAACTTTTTGTTGATCCAAAAACCCTTTTTACACATGATACAGGTGAACAGGATGAAGCAAGGAAAACATAGGAAATGCCTTAGAAGAAAACAATGAAGCCTAGATTGATATTTAGGACATGATGTAATATTGATTGTAATTTTCCATTAAAGTGTATTAATGAATATGAAACGTTAAAATAAATGTCATGAGCTTTGATGATAACCCAATCATGCTCCGATCACCTTTTCCGCTACGGGTCGGGGTGTGACAGATTGGTATCAGAGCCATGACTATAGAGATATAGGATAGGTTATTAGACCCTTAGAGCCTATACTATAGTTTGCCTAAATTTTTAATTGTTTAGGTGGTTACATACAAATTTATGATATTTATTTGTTTCATATTTGTTTATACTTACAGTCAAACATACATACTTACATACACATTCATTATACATATATCAATGTTCATATATTCAATTCATCTTCATACTTTTGTTATTCAAAGATTTGGTTGCAATTTTCAAATCTCATCAAAGTAAGTTCTGCGACGGGCATGTAGTAACTGGAAGGGTACAAGTACCGGTAGTCGGAACGTCCTGTCTAGGTTGGCATTCGTATAAATCCAATATAACGGACCAGTTTGCCTACCTGGGGACTAACGATGAGAGTACGAAGGACCTATTAGGCCAAAGCATGTCACACCAAACGTCGTTCGAACTAACCCCACTTTGAGGTGTCACCGTGTCTACACCTGGACACATTCCGAATATCACACGTTATATACATATTTCTCGATTTTCTCCGGGTTTTAGTGTACTTAACCAGGCTAACACATGCGAACCATATGAAAAACCCGGTATTGATGGGGGCCCACATGATTACGAAGGTGAAGTATGGCGGCATGTAGGGCCTAATGACGAGCAAAGCCCAAGACATCCCATGGATGTAGTAGATTTATTTTTCTATATTTATTTTATGAATGTTCATTCCAAATGCGACCCCTGAACCCAAAAACATCCAACTCATACTCTTGACATGTATTCCTTGTAGATGTCTTCTAATCTCGCCCGTAGGAAGATGAGAGCAGGAAAAGCCCGCGAGCGCATGGCTGCCCTAATCGCTCAACAAATGGCTGCCGTAATACCTAACATTGTAGTCCAAGTCCAACAAGCACTTACCGCTAATCTTGTCAATCAAGAAGATCAACACGTTATCAACCCTCCCCCAAATACCACTAAATGCACCTACAAGCATTTCAAATCATGCGACCCTCCAAAATACGAAGGGACTGAAGGTGTCACCGCTCTCCTCCATTGGTTTGAAGAAATGGAGAACACTTTTCTGAATTGCGATTGCCCCGATGACCGCAAAGTGCGATATGCTACCGGTCGTTTATATGGAATAGCACTTACTTGGTGGAATACAGAGAAGGCCAAACGAGGTGTTGAAGATGCTATGACTTTAACTTGGAATGAATTAAAGGAAATCATGACCAGACGATTTTGCCCAAGGAGCGAAATCAAGAAATTAGAAGATGAGTTCTATTTGTTGAAGCAAAAGGAAGGCGACCACACCACGTACAACAAAAGATTCCTCGAGTTACATCAAATGGTTCCCAACATGTTCACTCCCCTCTATCGTTTGATCGAGCACTACATTCGTGGTCTTCCGTCAAAGATTCAAGACTCTGTAATAAGTACCACGCCTGCAACTTTGGAAGCAGCAATGGAGTTAGCTACAGCGCTCACCAAGAACCGAATCCGGAACAAAGACTTCAAGGAGGAGAAGAAGAAGGATAAAGCATCGACTGAAACCTCCGATTACACCCAAACCGAATCCCCTTCTCAACCCAATTCTAAGAGAAAAAGAGACGGGCAACTTTTCGCTGCTATCCAACGAAATCAACCAATTTCACACGCCATACCCATCCAAGCTATCCCAATCACTCAAGTGGCACCCAACTCAACTTACCCAAATAAGAAACCATATCTTGGACCTCACCCTCGATGCAACAACTGTTTTTATCACCATCCCCTTACCTTACCTTGTCGACTATGTGCAACTTGTGGACGCTATGGTCATTTGAGCAAGGTTTGCCGCACCTTTCAAAACCAAATCTCTCCCCCTACTCAAAACATGATCCAAACCTATCAACAACCCCAATACCCCATGTTCCCATATGTTCGAGCTTGTTTCAATTGTGGCGACCCTACCCACTTTAGAAACACGTGCCCTCGATTGGTTAACATCATCAACACTCAAGCTCAGTCAAACCCAGTTAACCAAGTAAATCAAGAAAATCCAATCACTAGGCCACCAGCAAGGGGAAGAGTTTTCAACATCAACGCCAATCCTGTCGAAGATAATGACGGCCCAAACGAAGATACCCAACTAGTCCTCTTCACCGAAAATCCAGATTCAACTCCAATCGTTTAGTTTTATGTTTTTCTTTATCACATAGAACCAATCATAACTTAAGGATAAATCCAATGGGAATTTGACAAGAATATGGTGGATACGCCGCTGGTACTTCCTATATATAAGTATTCTTGTCAAAGGATCAGAAGCATTATCTGGCGGTTATGAGAGGTTCCATGTGTAAACTGTTTGAGTAATTATTGTTTATTATTTTCAGTACATGCAATTTCATAGGCCGCCGCTCCCCATTACATTATGAGCGTTGAGCATGTTCCCCATTTCATTATGAGCGTGAACCCGGCGTGCCCACATACGATCGGCTCCGTTTGATTGAGCCTTAATCGCACAGACATTTTTCATTTTCAGTACATGCAATACGATCGGCTCCGTTTGATTGAGCCTTGATCGCACAGACATTTTCATTATCAGTATCTTGTGGTTGTTGTGTTTGTTGTAGAGTCACATAGAACTAATCATAACTTGCGGATAAAGTCAATGAAAATTTGACGAGAATATGGTGGATACGCCGCTGGTACTTCCTATATATAAGTATTCTTGTCAAAGGATCGGAGACATTATCAGGCGGTTATGAGAGGTTCCATGTATAAGCTGTTTGTGTGATTGTTGTTTAGATTAAATTTATTATTTTCAGTACATGCAATACGATCGGCTCCGCTTGATTGAGCCTTGATCGCACAAACATTTTCATTTTCAGTACATGCAATACGATCGGCTCCGTTTGATGGAGCCTTGATCGCACAGACTTTTTTTCATTTTCAGTATTTTGTGTTTGTTGTATTGGTTGTAGAGTCACATAGGACTAATCATAATTCACTGATAAAACCAATGAAAATTTGACGAGAATATGGTGGATACGCCGCTGGTACTTCCTATATATAAGTATTCTTGTCAAAGGATCAGAGGCATGTCAGACGGTTATGAGAAGTTCTATGCAGGATTTAGTAGTTTCTTGGTAACAAATCATAACTTGCGGATAAAACCAACGAAAATTTGACAAGAATATGGTGGATACACCACTGGTACTTCCTATATATAAGTATTCTTGCCAAAGGATCAGAGGCATTATCAGGCGGTTATGAGGAGTTCCATGTAGGATTTAGTATTGTCTTGGTTGAAATTTGTGTTACATTCATATCATCTCGCCATTTAAAGAAATTGGATTGTGTTCCATTTCCTACATAGACTAACCTCTCCATCATAACAAACGAGAGAGGAACTGTCACCATTCAAACATATATGCTATCAGAATGTGGATTCAAATATTGGTTGTTGTGTTATTTATGTTCTAAAGTTACATCATAGGACCAATCATAACTTACTGATAAAACCAATGAAAATTTGACAAGAATATGGTGGATACGCCGCTGGTACTTCCTATATATAAGTATTCTTGTCAAAGGACCAGAGGCATTGTCAGACGGTTATGAGAAGTTCTATGTAGGATTTAGTAGTTCTTGGTAACTAATCATAACTTGCGGATAAAACCAATGAAAATTTGACAATAATATGGTGGATACGCCGCTGGTACTTCCTATATATAAGTATTCTTGTCAAAGGATCAGAGGTATTGTTAGATGGTTATGAGAAGTTCCATGTAGGTTGTAGTATTAGAAGTTTTGCTTTAGGATATAACCATATCCTTCCAAACATATCCAAACTCTTAGTCATGATATCATATTTAGCGAATCAACTCTGCTTATCAATATTTTTGCAGTAGGCAACAAAAAGCGATTCCTGTAATAGGGTACTTAACCCTTACAAGGGACGTTACCGCCTCAAACAAAAACTTAAACCCTTACTTTTCTAAGTATGTAACTGTCAAACTAAACACCATCATTTTTATTAACTATATCACTACTTAAATTTCGGGACGAAATTTCTAAAAAGCAGGGGATACTGTAACATCCGTCAAAAACCGGATTTACCAAACCCGCTCCGTTTAATAACCGAACAATCAGTTTAAAATTTCGTGGCGTATATAATGCCTAAATTAATTTTAAACGATACATAATTAATTATTATATTGGAATATATAATTTGTTTTTGAAAAATTGTTAAAATAACAAAATAAAAATAAAATGGTGCTGCCGGGTTTCGAACCCGGGTCAACCAGCGATTCAAACAACAACTTAACACTCAACTCTCCAACCACTGCGCCACTTGTATTTCTTGTTAACTATTGAAGACAATTAAATCATAACATGATTATCGAATTCAAAATCGGCGCGCCCAAATTTCAGTCGTCGGAAATCCCGACTAACTCGCCAAAAATTTACGATTTCTTCAGTTATAACGTAAACCTTAATCACTACATCGGTTATAACCGACGCCTGAGTCCGCGACACAAGTTATAACCGCCGGAGAGATTCTAACCGACAAATCAAGTCGGAAATCGGACCAAATTCATCGATGACCTGCCCTATAAATACCTCCTCGAACCTCTGCAAGCCTTTTTGCTCAAAACCGCACCCTTTCTCGACGAAAACTCACTCGCCGGAAAAGTGCTGCACATCGCCGGAAAACCGAACCCTTCACTTCTGAGCCTTACTGAACCCCCAGAGCTTATACCGAAGTCACCCTCATCCATTTCAAGCTTGCTGAAGACTCTCTGCCGCAGGACACACGTCGCCGGAAGTTTCTGCTGTCACCGGAGTTTCGCTGGAGAAACAGAGGAGTCCAGTCGGTATACCTTACGCTTAAATCTTTCATTCTTTTTATATATCTCACCTCTAATTAACCTCAAGACACTAATGAACATGATTAAAACTTCGAACCAGTCAGTCATCGTTTCTGGTTAAGACTGACGAAGAAGACGAAGTTTCGGTAACATATAAGTTTAATTTAAATCAAGAAATAACTCGGGTTAGACACACAGTCCAGTGGTGGACTGTGTGCACATTAAACACGTAAACGTCTCGAGTTCGATACATGTCCCACGCACACTCGCCTTAATAAAAATGCCTTTTTTTTTTACCGAACCGGATTCACTACTGATATATGTTAAATTTAATAAAAACCAGAATAATAACCAAGATAGACACACAGTCCAGCGGTGGACTAGGTGTATGTTTAATCGCAGGACACGAGTTCGAGTCCGGGCTACCGCACCGGTCCGGACAATTATTAAACTTTTTAAATAAGGCAGAACTGAAATTATTTAATTGTATATAAGTATAATAAAAATCAGATTATATAACAAGTTAAACACACAGTCCAGCGGTGGACTGTGTGTTAACCTAAACCACAGGTCCCGGGTTCGAGACCTGTGGAGCGCACCGACTCGTTAGATTTAAATCGTTTTTAAAAATAAATGATTTTCAGTTTAATCTAATTAGTATATAAATATAATTAAAAACAGAAATATTTCGGGTTAGACACGTAGCTCAGTTGGTAGAGCTGCGTGCACGCGTACGGGAGGTCTCGGGTTCGAGCCTCACCCAGCACACACATACACGCATACGAACCGGTCAACAGTCAAAGTCAATGGTCAACGGTCAACGGTCAAAAAAGTCAACATTTTTTTTATTATTTTATTTATTTATTTTAATTAAAAATCAATTAAAAATACTTAAAAATAACATTTTAAGGATAGAAAATAGCCTTAAACTCACAAAAATACACCCAACAATCCTACTTAAATGGATTAATAAAATCCGTTACTTACCGAAACATTATGCCATTATCTAGGTTAATTTCACTCGTGGTTAACACCACTTCGTGCGCATTCAACATCATCAACCGAACGCACCCACTGTGAGTGAATCTTACAATTCCCCCTTTTTAATTACACGTTTTGGGGTGTGTCATGTGTCACAAAATAATTAACTCGTTTATTTAAACTTGTGCCATACCATATTGTGATCTAAACTTAGATTGTTTATATTGTTGTGGTTATGTATTTCATTTTGTCAACTTATATGAAAGTCATTCATTAAGCCAGTTCCTCGTGTGAGACGAGTTGAGCAACACGTGCCTCAAAACAAATCCATTATTGTTCGTGTGTGTATTATTGAGTTTATATTGTTTGTAGTTATGTATTTCATATTGTCAAGTTTATGCAATTCATTCATTAGGCCCATCAGTTCCTCGTGAGAGACGAGTTGAGCAACGCGTGCCTCTAAACGATCCATTATTGTTCATGTGTGTATTGTTTAATATTAAATTGATTGGTGAATAAGTTTACATCTATTTTTACTCATGTGTGGTTGTGCACTTTATTTTATAATCAATTAAATAAACTTGTTCAAATGTTTTCCATAGGATTCACTCGCCAACTTTTTGTTGATCCAAAAACCCTTTTTACACATGATACAGGTGAACAGGATGAAGCAAGGAAAACATAGGAAATGCCTTAGAAGAAAACAATGAAGCCTAGATTGATATTTAGGACATGATGTAATATTGATTGTAATTTTCCATTAAAGTGTATTAATGAATATGAAACGTTAAAATAAATGTCATGAGCTTTGATGATAACCCAATCATGCTCCGATCACCTTTTCCGCTGCGGGTCGGGGTGTGACATATACGTTACCGAATTTGGTGACGGGTTTATTTTTCAGTCGCTTCCGTATCAAGTGGTACCAGAGCTATGGTGAATTTTCGGAGAGATCAACGTGACAATTACCGTCGATACTCTGCAGGAGGCAATGACGATTATAACCATGATCCTCGGGATGACGAGATCGATCGTTTGCTGCAGCGGGTAAGAGAGCTTGAGTTACACTACGAACCAAGAGACGAAGAACGAACGGAGTCCAATTTCGAGGAAGGGGACGAGAATCGTCGGAACCCATTCGGGGAACGACGTACTCGTAACCACACACCACCGACGACATATCATCTTCGGTCCTTAGGCGTGAGGGTCGAAATCCCCGAGTTCGAAGGGCAGGTCCAACCTGATGATTTCATCGAATGGATCCACATGGTGGAACGGGTATTCGATTTAAGAGACATTCCAGATCATTTGCAGGTCAAGCTCGTGGCAATCAAGCTACGAAAACACGCATCATTATGGTGGGAGCACGTCCGAAAGAAACGAGTTCAAGAAGGTAAAAGGAAGGTAGATACGTGGGAGAAAATGCAGAAACTCCTCAAAGCAAAGTTTCTTCTAGCCAACCATCGGCAAGATTCGTATCTAGACTACCACAATTGTAAACAGGGGACATTATCGGTGGAAGAGTTCATCATGGAGTTCGAAAAACTCCGAATGCGTTGCGGGATTGACGAGGAGGAAGAACATGTTATCGCCCGTTTTCTTGGAGGCATCCGGGCCGACATATCTGATATTGTTCAATTACAACCCTATTGGTCATTTGATGACGTTTGCAGGTTAGCACATCGAGTGGAAAAGCAACAAATAGCAAAGCAAAACCCACCCCGACGAAGCCGCTCACCACCAACCAAACCTCAAACCTTACCCCACTGCGAACCGTCCGAGCCCAATCAAAGCCGACGGTCCGCCACCAACAGCCCCAACCCCACCCCCACCCACTGTTTCGTCCATCATGCGGTGTTACAAATGTCAAGGTATCGGTCACCTTCGCCGGGATTGTCCCAACCGGCAAATCGTGGCTCTAACAGACGAAACTCTACCCGTTTATGACACCGACAATGAGACCACCGAAGAACCCACTGAGATGTTGTACCTGACCGCGGGGAAGCCCTTATCATTCAGCGGGCTCTTAGCGCGACCGTAGCCAAACCTGAAGATGACAACGCATGGCTACGTAACAACATATTTCGCACAAAGTGTACGTCGAAAGGGAAGGTTTTAACAACATATTTCGCACAAAGTGTACGTCGAAAGGGAAGGTTTGAACGATGATTTTTGTCACACCCCAACCGATGGCGGAAACATCGGGGTAGTGGCACTAGGCGACCAGATTGTCTCATGAGAATTCCATAACAATTATTTGACAAAATCATTTAAACGTCAACGTCCCATACCATTAACATAACATTTTAAACAATTATTACAGAATCTATGTTTTCCCACAAAACTAATCGGGTTCGATTTCCCCTAGATTTCATTACAAATCAGAACTAAACAAAAACAAACTAAACTAAGCAAAACTATGTCCAAAGCATCCAACCTAAAATCCTCAACCTGTTACATACGTTAAAATACAAGTCAATACATTTAAGTAAAGGTGAGCATACAGGTTTAAGTAATACTAGTATAATAGAGAAACCGTTCGCGAGATAGTCTAATTACGTATCATGATACACCAAAACACATCACACAAAAACTAGGCATATTTCTCATGCTAACTTCCGTGAGAAGGCTAGCGCGTCCATCCTAACTAGACCCCGTCGGGTGTTAGCCACACTGTAGTACCATACTAGCTAAGGAGGCAAGTTAACGAAAATAAGTCCTAGTCACATGTTTCTAGTATCACGTATTGAGCATATGTAATCAGATTATTCGCGTGTGATAAACAGTTTGATTTGTGAGGTGATTTTGATAGAGGAACATATGTAACACCCAAAAAGTGCATTAAAGCGAAAACGGGTCAAATATAGTCGGTGCGTTTAGGAGAGAGTAGACGACTGTCGAGAGGTGAAGAGGAGCGCCAGATCAGCCTGCATACGCGAACGGAAGTGCATCAGTCTCCGAAAAGCTGAAACGGTGAAGTTTGGTTTGGGCAGTAGGCAAGTTCGGCCGAACTTGTGTTAGTCTGCTGAGATCCGAGTCAAGTTCGAGAGAACTTGTAAGTTCCTCAAGGAAACTTGACAAGTTCGGGCGAACTTGTGGGATTTATCAAATGGAATGACAAGTTCGGCCGAACTTTTGAAGTTTCCTGAGAAACTTTGCAAGTTCGAGCGAACTTGGGGGATTTCTGCTGAAGGTTTGGTCAACTATGCTCAAGTTCGGCCGAACTTGACCCTCAGAGGGCAAGTTCGAGCGAGCTTGACTAGAGTGCTGCATAAAATCAGTTAAATCTCGAGCGAACTTGATGTTTCCGGGTCCAAAATCTTGCGTTTTCGCGTCGTCTGCTGAGGAAATCGAGTGTCTATCCCTCCAACCTTAAGCCACTGAGTAAAACTTAGGCTGAAGAGGTCTTTTAGAGCGAACTTAGCCAATTTACAGAAACTCGGGCTAATTCGGGGAACTTGATGGTTCGTACGGGTTAGTCCAGCTTGTGTAAACTAACGATTTCGTCCTTGTGCTTCCGATCTGAGATCTTGCTTGACAACGCCTCGTTCCACTCAAAAGTGAACGAAACATACGTCATTAGTCCGAATATTGTGTAGAAATCAATGTTTTTGAAAGGTTTTACTCAGATCTAGTATTGATCTGAGAGTAAAACAGAAGTTTTGCATAAAAAGATGAAGATTTTCGTAAACAGAAGAGATTGGATGAAAAGGAAGGCAAAGACTTGTGCAAAATCGTTGTAAAACGTTGTTGAACATCATTGTAGTTGAAATCGGGTCGAATCTTACTTAGAAAAACAAAGGGTTTCGGGTTTAGAGAGCTCTGGGCGAACTTACAGCAAGTTCAAATGAGGGAATGGGGCTGAGTATTTATAGGTGAAGGTAAAAAGTGAGCTGATGGGAGTCAAGTTCGGTCGAACTGGCATGGAATTTATGCAAGTTCGGGCGAACTTGCTAGATATTCAAGAGATTCAGGCCAAGTTAGGCCGAACTTGCTGATCCTGTGAGGTATCAATGCAAGTTCGAGCGAACTTGAAGAATGAGGAGGATTCTTGTGTTGGCCACTCAAGTTCGGCCGAACTTGGGGTCACCCAAGTTCGAGCGAACTTGTCCAAATGTTGGGTTTTCTTCGTTTATTTCGCGTTAAGCGTTTGTTTGGCGATTCGGTTCGTATTAGATAGTTATATTAAGAGTTATAAGCGATGTAATAGTGCGATTTAGCGATTCAAATATGCGAGAGCGATGCAGTAGCGAGTGTAATCATAATCATAAACACACATAACACATAAATAACATAAAACCATATAATTAACTGTGACTTGCGATGTGATGAGATAAGCGATGCGATGGCACAAGTGCTTATTAAATAATAACACACTCGGCTCGTATAGTAGTATCATTGCGTGTGATTAGATTAGCGATGTGTTTAATAATCGATTAGATGCGATATAACTGTAACAAACATAATTTAATTTATACAAACTTTTTCATAACCGAATCTTGGAGTACAATTGGATAGATACAACGACAATAAAAAGAAAAAGATGATAACGAAAATCTGAGTTGTTACAATTATTGATGGGGGAAGTTGCAAAAATATGGTGGCAACATCAATGGTCGATATACTGGGCTTAGAGAAACAAGATCACCCCGATCCTTACCAACTTCGTGGCTAAAAAAAGGAAATATTGTGAAAGTCACACACCGTTGTCTGGTTCCATTCTCAATCGGAAAGAATGTAGATGAAGTCTGGTGCGAAGTTATTCCGATGGACGCTTGCCATATACTCTTAGGCCGAGCGTGGCAATACGATCGGAGGACAAGGCACGACGGATTCCGGAATACGTACACGTTTAAGAAAGACGACATCAACATCACATTTGCCCCCTTGTATCCCCGAGACTCACAGACCGCGGTCATGATAGTCTCTCGTAGCGAGTTCCTCGACTATTCACGCCTTACGGGTACTACTCTAATCCTAGGCCTCCTCATTGCAGAAGAGAACCCTACTACCAACGCCCCCCCTGTCGAGGTCCAACCCTTACTTTCAGAATTCAGTGACATCTTCCCTTATGATATACCCAAGGGATTACCTTTAATGCGTGAGATCTAGCATTGTATAGACTTTCTTCCCGGGGCAAGCATTCCCAACAAGCCCGCATACCGTATGAACCCGAAAGAATTCGAAGAGCTACAACACCAAGTCCTTGAACTTCTCGACAAAGGCCTTATCCGAGAGAGCATGAGCCCCTGTGCCGTCCCGGCTCTCCTAGTCCCAAAACCGAATGGCGCCTACCGCATGTGTATCGACAGCCGAGCCGTTAACAAAATCACGGTAAAGTACCAATTCCCAATACCTCGCTTCGAGGATTTATTAGATCAGTTGTATGGGGCCACTGTTTTCTCCAAGATCGACTTACGAAGTGGCTATCATCAAATACGAATGCGGCCCGGTGATGAGTGGAAAACCGAGTTCAAGACAATGGATGGGTTGTATGAGTGGATGGTCATGCCTTTCGGCCTATCCAATGCGCCAAGCACGTTCATGCGTCTTATTAATCATGTTTTTAAACCTTTCACCGGCAAGTGTGTCGTCGTTAATTTCGACGACATATTGATTTTTAGCAAAAACATTCCACAACATCTACACCATCTTAAAGCCATCTTTGAAGTCTTACGAGAACAAAAGCTATTTGCCAATCGTTTGAAGTGTCACTTTCTTACTCCAGAAGTCGTTTTTCTTGGGTATCTTGTTTCAGGTCACGGGATTTGCATGGATAGCACTAAGGTTTCTGCCATTACTTCTTGGCCTACGCCAACCTCGCTTCACGACATCCACAGTTTTCATGGGTTGGCATCTTTTTATAAGCGTTTTATTCGGAACTTAGCTCCATCGTTGGCCCTATAACCGATTGCTTGAAGGCGTCAAAGTTTCAATGGACCCCCGCGGCTCAAGTCGCTTTCAACACACTTAAGCGGGTCGTCACTGAAGCCCCCGTTCTAGCCCTCCCCAACTTCGAGTCATTTTTTAAGTGGAGTGTGACGCTTCAGGGGTTGGCATCGGTGGTGTCCTGTCACAGCAAAACCAACCGGTCGCGTATTTTAGTGAAAAACTCAACGAGTGCCGTTGAAAGTATAGCACATATGATAAGGAATTCTATGTCATTGTCCTAAGCCTTGAGCATTGGCGCCATTATCTCTTACCGAACGACTTCGTGCTCTATTCGGATCATCAGGCCTTACACTACATTCAGGGCCAAACCAAGCTCAACCCTAGGCACGCTAAATGGGTGGAGTTACTTCAAGATTATTCCTTTGTCATCAAGCACAAGGCCGGGCATGCAAACTCCGAGGCTGATGCTCTTCGCCGACGCCCGTGCCTCGCTATTGTCCTCAAAATGAATGTCACTGGGTTAGATTCTCTCCGCCATCTTTATCAAGATGATCCTGATTTCAAAGAAACGTGGGCGTTTTGTCAAGCCGGAACCTTCAACGACTTTCAAGCACGCGACGGGTTTTTATATAAAGGTATAAAACTGTGCGTTCCACAATCCTCCTATCGTGACGCAATCATTCTCGAATGGCACCGGGGAGCGCTAGCGGGCATTTTGGGCGCGAAAAAACCGTGACCTTAGTTCGTGAGAATTTTTTTTGGCCAAAACTTGATAAAGATGTTATGATCCTTATCCGTCGCTGTCATACATGTCATATGGCGAAAACACATGGTACCAATCAGGGGCTTTATACACCCCTGCCAACTCCTTCGGCTCCTTGGGAGGATGTGAGCTTAGATTTTGTGTTGGGACTCCCACGTACTCAGAAACAAAAGGACTCGATTATGGACGTAGTGGACGATTTTCTAAGATGGCTCACTTTGTCCCATGCTCCAAAACTTTTGATGCATCTCAAGTTGCCCGCCTATATTTCACCGAGATTGTCCGCCTCCATGGGATTCCAAAAACACTCACGTCAGACCGGGATGTGAAATTTGTTAGTCACTTTTGGAGAACATTGTGGAAGCGTTTGGGTTCGAGGCTCCACTTTAGTAGTTCACATCACCCGCAACCGACGGGCAGACCGAGGTCACAAATCAAAGCCTTGGTAACTTACTTCGCAGTTTGGTGGAAAAAAATCTGAAGTAGTGGGATGCGGTTTTACCTCAGGCAGAATTTGCATATAACCGGTCCAACCATAGTTCGACTCGCATGTCCCCATTCTTTGTTGTTTATGGTCGCAACCCATTCACACCCATTGATCTCGTTCCCTCCCATGTTCCAAAACATTATTGTGTTGAAGGGGCCGACAAGGCTGCGCAAATACAGGAGATTCATCGGCAAGTTCGAGATCAAATTGTTAAACACAACCTTCAATATCAGGCACCGGCTAACAAACATCGTAAGAAGATAGTGTTTCAAGAAGGCGATCTTGTTTGGATACATCTTCGAAAGGAGCGTTTTCCACCAGGGCATTATGGTAAACTTCATCCTCGGGCTGATGGATCGTTTTGTGTTCAATTAATGATAATGCTTACAAATTTGATCTTCCGGGCCACTACAATGTTTCCGCCACGTTCAATGTTGTCACACCCTCAATTTCCACTTGCGGAGTATTACCGCGAGGCGTGTGATCAAACCAGAATCTCCGACACTAGTAATGTCAAACGACTCTATATGATTTATTTAAACGTTTTCCAAAAACATTTATTGTAAACATGCATAGTCATTTTCAAAGTTCCAAAGTTTAGCGGAAGTATTAGAGTAAAGTAACGGGCGCCAACATAAACGCCAAAACCAAAATCCCAAAAATAATCGCTAATAAAGACTCGATAAAAATGTCTTGATCAAATGCAAAGTGGGTGCACCTAGCGCTCCTAGCGTCCTGAGAAACATGCAAAGAAACAAGTGTCAACATTAAAGAAGAGTGAGTTCACAGGTTTTATAAGTTCACAAGTTCGGTTTAAAATATTGGTTTCCCCCGTTATCCCTAACCCGGAATAACGACATAATTCCATTATTCCTAACCTGGAATAATAATGTTGTTTCGTAAATAAGTTCAATGTTAACATGCAGGTAGCGAGCCTAGAGTTACGTCACGTAAGAGTTCACGATCGAAGCTGACTGTTGTTGTCTCTGTCTTTCCAGGTCTATCACTGACCATGGCGAAAGTTAGGCCAAATTAATCACCCGTTGACCATTCCCGGTCGGCTAGCGCGACTAGCTCGGGTGGGGCTTGTCGGACCCAGTAGTACTACTATAATTTCCCCGCTATCTAACCCAATACTAACGATCCGAGAGTTGGTTGAGGACTTCCATGATAAAGCTACTTAGTGACCATAACATACATTAACATTAACTTAGTTACCGAATAGTTAACGACGTTAAATTCGCATAACGTAAAAAATAGAGTTGTAGAGCGTATACATGTTTCTCCCCCTGTTGTTCAAAACCGGATAAAATAGGGGCCGTGAACTCACCTTAAATTGCTCGGTTAGATAAACGCAAAAGAAGTAAAAGATGGAACCGCTAATCGCGTCCTAACATGTCAACCGATTCAAAGTTAGTGTGTGAACACACTGACACAAAGCCCTACGCATAACTAATACCTAGTACGACACATGTAATAACCAGTCGAAACAATAATCATGCATGCAAAGTATCACCATACGAAATAACGACCAACCAACTTGTCACAAGCACAGGATAACTCATACAACACTTAGACACACCCACAAACGCAAGTTATCATGTTTCAGCTTGTACATTCATATCTGGGCTGTTTTCGAGAATTCTTATAAAATAGTTCCCACGTTCCAAAAATTCCAATTTTTTTTACAGGAGGTGTCAATTAGCCTGTAGAATTTTGTACAAAATTTTCAAGTCCTAATTCCTTACCAATTATTTATAAGAATTTATTTACTAGGCTGCAGTCATATTCGTCACTTTCTGACTGCAGTCCACGGAAAAAATCATTTAAAAATACTCGTTTTTCCGATCGACGAAATTCCAGTTGGAGATTTTTTGAACATCTAGGAGTATCTACTGCATAAATTTCGTGACCTAACTCTTTTCAGATTATGAGATACGACTCAATAAACAACCTGCAAATTCTGCCGAAATTAGGCAGCCTCAGCTGCTGTACTAAATAGTCATTTAAAAATAGCAAACGATCTCAGAAAAATATGAATCTGGCGCCATTTGAAGCGTTTTTAAAAAATACACGTTTTAGGCTTCAGAAAATCTATTTTGCGATAAATAATGATCGGGTTACACCCAACTGAAGTTGGCTGTAAATGTCAACCAGCTTTCTGTTTTCGACTTTATTGTATTAGAACATGTTTAAACGACCATGACGCCTGGCTGTATCGATTTATAGCAGGTTATTGTATCAGATATCATCTAATATATCAGTATTCATACAAACCCTAAGTGAATAACACCCTTACATCATAACGAACGCAGCCAGAATTCATGCACACTTCTAATAATTACACGGTCGAAACATTATCGCAACATGATTTCTAAACTGCCAATCAACCACATGATATCAAACTAACGCAGCCACGTATAATAAAACTTAAACTCGAGACAATAAAAAACACTAACCCTTCAAGAAATATACAAGAGAGATAGAGCCCGAGCGAGAGAGAGAGGGAGACCGAGGACAAGAGCTAGCGACGGTGGGGAGGGGGCTGCCTTGCGCGACTGAGAGAGAGGAGAATGGGGCTGCTGCCGTCGAGTTTCACCAAGGGAAGGGGGTTCTAGGGTTTTGCCAAAACTTCAAGAATGCAACATGCATACATACGTATGCATACATAAGGGGGGCAAGGGGGCGGTTTGTAACATCCGTCAAAAACGGATTTACCAAACCCGCTCCGTTTATTAACCGAACAATCAGTTAAAAATTTCGTTGCGAATTTAATGCCCAAAATATTTTTAAACGATACATAATTAATTATATGGGAATATATAATTTGTTTTTGAAAAACTGTCAAAAATAAGAAAATAAAAACAATTTGTTACTGCCGGGTTTCGAACCCGGGTCAGTCACGGTTCAACAAACAACTTAACACACAACATTTAAACCACTGCGCCACTGATGCTACTTGTTAAATGTTGGAATCATTTAATTGATAACGTGTCTTTCCGAATTCAAAACCGGCGCCCAAAGTTGCAGTCGTCGGAAATCCCGGTAATCTCGCGAAACTTAACGATTCTTTCCGTTATAACGTAAACTTTAACTACACATCGGTTATAACCGACGTCTGAGTCCGCGACACCATCTATAACCGCCGGAGAAATTCAAACCGACGAATCAAGTCGGAAATCGGACCAAATTCATCGACGACTTGCCCTATAAATACCCCCTCGAACCTCTGCAAACATTTTCGCTCAAAACCGCACCCTTTCTCGGCGAAAACTCACTCGCCGGAATATTTCTGCTCATCGCCGGAAAACCGGGTTCTTCATTTCTGAGCCTTACTGAACCCCCTAAGCTTATACCAAGGTCACCCATATTTTTTTTCAAACTTTCTGAAGACTCGCTGCTGCAAGACACACGTCGCCGGAAGTGGTTGCTGTCGTCGGAGTTCTGCCGGAAAACAGAGGAAGCTAGTCGGTATACCTCACGCCTAATTTCTTCATTCTTTTTACTTAATCTCATCTGTAATTAACTAAAAAACGCTAAAGAAACTGATTTAATCATTGAACCAGTCAGTCATCATTTCTGGTTATAACTCAACTAAGAAGACGAAGTTACGGTAACCTATAAGTATAATTTAAATCAAGAAATAACTCGGGTTAGACACACAGTCCAGCGGTGGACTGTGTGCACATTAAACACAAACGTCTCGAGTTCGAATCCTGTTTCCACACACACTGCCTTAATAAAAATGATTTTTTTGTTAACCGAACCGGAGTCACACTGTTATATGTTAAGTATATTAATAACCGGAAAAATAACCAAGTTAGACACACAGTCCAGTGGTGGACTGTGTGTATGTTTAATCACAGCGCACGAGTTCGAGTCCGGTCTTCTGCATCGACCCGGACAATTATTTACCTTTTTAAATAAGTCAGAAATAAAAACACTTAGTTTGCATTTAAGTATAATAAAAATTGGATTATATAACATGTTAAACACACAGTCCAGCGGTGGACTGTGTGTTACGCAACCCACAGGTCCCGGGTTCGAGACCTGTGGAGCGCACCGGTCCGATTCAATTAAATCGTTTTTAAAAGAAAAGGATTTTCTGTTTAACTTAATTAATATATAAATATAATTAAAAACAGATATATGACGGGTTAGACACGTAGCTCAGTTGGTAGAGCTACGTGCACGCGTACGGGAGGTCTCGGGTTCGAGCCTCACTCAGCGCACAATTACACGATTCGAACCGGTCAAAGTCAACGGTCAACGGTCAAAGTCAACGGTCAACTGTAGCAAAAAAATCAAATTTTTTTATTTTTATTTATTTATTTTAATTAAAAATCAATTAAATATACTTAAAAATAACATTTTTAAGGTTAGAAAATAGCCTTAAACTCACAAAAATACACCCAACAATCCTACTAAAATAGATTAATAAAATCCGTTTACTTACCGAACCATAATGATATTTATCTAGGTTAATTTCACTCGTGGTTAAAACCACTTCGCGTGCATTCAACATCATCAACCGAACGCACCCACTGTGAGTGAATCTTACAACTCCCCCTTTTTAATTACACGTTTTGGGTGTGTCATGTGTCACAAATTAATTCACTCGTTTATTTAAACTTGTGCCATACCATATCGTGATCTAAACTTAGATTGTTTATATTGTTGTGATTACTTATTTCATTTTGTCAAATTATATGAAATTCATTCATTAAGCCCATCAGTTCCTCGCGGGAGACGAGTTGAACAACGCGTGCCTCAAAACCAATCCATTATTGTTCATGTGTGTATCATTGAGTTTATATTGTTTGTAGTTGTGTCATTCATATTATCATGTTTATGCAATTCATTCATTAGGCCCATCAGTTCCTCGTGAGAGACGAGTAGAGCAACGCGTGCCTCTAAATGTTCCATTATTGTTCATGTGTGCTTTATTTAATATCTAATGATTGTTGAATAAGTTTACATCTATTTTTACTCATGTTTGGTTGAGCACATATTTCATAATCAATTAAATAAACTTGTTCAAATGTTTTCCATAGGATTCACTCGCCAACTTTATGTTGATCCAAAAACCCTTTTACACATGATACAGGTGAACAGGTTGAAGCAAGGAAAACATAGGAATTGCCTTAGAAGAGAATAAAGAAGCTTAGATTGATAGTTAGAACATGTTGTAATATTTATTGTAAATTTCCATTAAATTGTATTTAATGAATATGAAACGCATAATAAATGTCATGAGCTTTGATGATAACCCAATCATGCCCCGATCACCTTTTCCGCTGCAGGTCGGGGTGTGACACGGTTCGGGCTTGACCTTGGGCCGCAAGGGAGGGGTGGCGGGTTGCATTGGGTTCGCAAGGGGGGTGTGGGTGGTGGGTTGGGCTTGCGTGGTCACAAGGTCGACACGCTTCGCGGCTCGGTTCGGTTCGGCTATTTATTTATCTATTATATTTTTTTTACAATTCGATAACACAAGGCTTATAACTAATAAATCGCGAAATCGAAGATTGATACAATAATCCACAAGATTCTAATAACACATAGCACGTAATTCAGATATAACTCGTTAGAATTTCCAAACATTGTGTATTTCCGAAATACTAAAGTTAGCGTAGTTATTGCGTGCGCGTAATTAATTATCCGAATTAAATTAGCGTAGGAACAAAGACGGTAAAGTTGTGCGTTTAAAGTACCTGAAAGACCGGGATGTCACATTATCCCCGTGTTGAAAGAATTTTCGTCCCGAAAATTCAGTAAATGCGGTTTAGATGCAATGCACAAAAGTTCAGTTTGTTAGAATGGTACAAGGAAATCCCAGGCTGTCACAAATGTGGCCGATCTAACTCCATATGAGGGTGATAGTGATACCAGCGATGACTCGAGGACGAGTCCCTTTCAAGAGGGGGAGAATGATCCCGATCTGGTACGTGATCTGTTGCATGCATCCGGGTTCAACCATGCAAGCCATGCAAATGGGTTTGGTGATGATTCAAAGGAACTAATTTAATCTTCTTTATTAGTTAATAGTTATCTCTTTTTATATGAAATTTGAATAAGTGATTTACCATAAAAGTCTCATGCCTATCTTGTAGATAGGAGCAGTTGTTTAAAGAACTTGTTTCCATGTTTTTGATTCAGATTTTTAGATTTTTCGTTTAATAACAATTCCTTTGAGACTTTCGGTTTGAAGTCTTGGTTATACGTTACCGGATTTTGGTGACGGGTTTATTTTTCAGTCGCTTCCGTATCAAGTGGTACCTAATTAAAGATATAATCTTGTAACCGAATTCATCAGTTATTTTAGGAATTAATCATAGGAATTAATCATCAGTTCATATAAAACATCATACGAATTCCAAAAAAAACACCACAACTTGAATCGTAATACAACCACGGTATTCTAACATCTGTAATGATTTTTGTTATTTTTGCAGGTATAAAACACCATACAGATTCCAGAAACACTATGAATTGAATCATAATACAGTCGTGGTGTTTTAACATTTAGAATGATTCTATTGCTATACCAGATGTTAAAACTCCATGACTGTAATCACAACACAATGTTACATACTCTAGATGTTAAAACACCATGACTTGAATCATAATTCATTATTTGCTATTCTATGGTATCTTATTTACGTTCATGGTGTTTTACTGAAAAACACAACACCTTCAATCACAATAAAATTATAACACCATTGTATGAACATAGAAAAAAGACCAAGGACTAAAACATCCAATCGAAACATAATTGTTTTTCTACATAAGTATAACAATATGGTACTTATATTAAAGATAAAAAACACTCGTTATTATGGTGTAATTTAAAAAGAAAAAGAGTTACGTATAAAAAGTTATTGACGTTAAAAAAAGGGGAAAACTTGCATGTGCATTGCATATGACTTTCTAAATAATGTTAAATTTACCTTTATACCCTTAATCTAGAAAATTAATTATTTTTATGGTAAATACTATTTACAAGATTGTTATCAAGATCTCAACCATTAGATTAAAGATCTAATGGTTTAGATTCTTTCTTACTCTTCTCACAAAAAACACTTTTTTACAATAAACTCACCCATTACTGGTAATTATTTACATAATAATAATAGTAATAATCATGGTTGTAAAAGTCCCGCATAGACTCTGAGTATTCTATGAGTACTCGCTACAAGGTAGGCTGCCAAGGCCCGAGTACTGTTCGCCTAGGCTGATTACTCCTAGAGTAATCTCCGCCTAGGCCGAGTACTTTCTGAGTACTCTCAAATCCGACTATGGAGCGCCTATCGACTTTTGCAACCATTGTAATAATAATGCACATATATAATGAGTATTCAAGGCATGTCAGGTTCGATTGAGTTCTCAAAAAGAGCCTTGGTGATACTCGTCGCATCGCACGGGCCAACCAACTAGTATTGATCCCGATCTGGTATATGATCTGTTGCATGCATCCGGGTTCAACCATGCTGGCCATGCAACTCGGTTTGGTGATGATTCAAAGGAATTAATTTAATCTTCTTTATTAGTTAATAGTTATCTCTTTTTACTTGAAATTTGAATAAGTGGTTTACCATAAAAGTCTCATGTCTATCTTGTAGATGGGAGCAGTTGTTTAAAGAACTTGTTTCCATGTTTTTGATTCAGATTTTCAGATTTTTCGTTTAATAACAATTCCTTTGAGACTTTCGGTTTGAAGTCTTGGTTATACTTACCGGATTTTGGTGACGGGTTTATTTTTCAGTCGCTTTCATATCAAGTATACTACAAAGATGGATGACAAACTTGGAGTATACATTCCACAACTTGATTACGATAATATATTCTCAACCGATTGTAGCCTAGAATTTCTCACCGATCTTGTCGAGCGAGCCGAACATCAAAACACGACAACATCTATAAAAATATATGTGCCACGTGATTGCGAAAAAGGTCACCCAGTTCTAATGGAAGATTATTTCATCAACAACCCTAAGTATAGTGAGGCAACGTTTAGAGCAAGGTATCGTATGTCGAAACTTCAGTTTTTTAAAATTGTAGGTGATATAGAAGCAAAATACGAATGGTTTCAAGGCCTATATGGGAGGATGAAAAAAGAGTTTTACGACAATAAAAAATGCACATCTTACATTAAACAACTCGCAACCGAGAATCCTTCCGAGAATACGATAAGTATTTATTTATGTCCAAAAGGACTTTGGGTGAATGTCTATAATATTTCTATAATTCTATAATTTAGTTATATGGTAGTGTCTTTTGATGTAGACCGACAAGCCACGACATTTTGCGTTTATACCAAGCACACCAAGAAAAAACGTCACTTTAATTTCTAGTATGGTCAGTAACATTGATTGTACATATTTCATTTGGAGAATATGTCCTTCCGAGTTGAGATGCAAATATATTAGAAGTGATCATCAATACCCGACGGTGATGCTTGAAGCAGTTGCCTCACAAGATTTCTGGTTTTGGCATATGTTTTGTGGTCCACCTGGATTAAACAAAGACATCAATGTTCCCCTACAATCTCCAATATTAATCTCTAAACGGAATGAAACCGTGCCTAAGTGCCAACTTTATGTAAATGGACACTTATACAAATGTGGATACTATCGTACGAATAGGATCTACCCTGCTTGGTCAACATTTTGTGAAAACGTTTCAATATCTGAGCGATCTGAAAGAAAGGCGCAAAAACTTCCAAGAAAAGATGTGGAGCGATCTTTTGGAGTTTAGAAGGAAAAATGAGGTATACTTAGGCGACCCATGTGGGTTACGACTGTATGCAAGATTTGGGATGTTGTGTATGCGTGCATGTTGCTGCACATGATGATACCAAAGGACGACAATAATACAATATTATAGGTCCACATAAGTGATCCCATGGTCGAGCTACTTTTTGACATTAATGTCCTTGCGGTGTTGTGAAATGAAGATACACATTTCAACTTCGATATGATCTTGCGGAACATTTTCGAACTCTGAATCTACCTTACCTCGAGTCGGATAATGAATAGTTTAGTTTTATTTACATGTATTTTTATTATTCATGTATTAGTATAAAATTTAATTATGTAGTTGTTTAAATTTTAATCATGTACTAGTTTAAATTTTAATTATGTAGTTGTTTTAATTTTAATTATGTATATAATTTAAATATAATATTACTTTTTATATCTAAATATTCCAACGGCTATATTCCAGCGACTAATTTTGATGGCTATATTTCAAAAACGGTATTACAACGGCTGTATTCAAGTGGCTATAAATTTATTTCGTCTTCCAACACACATTTTCACTTCTCAGTTCACATTTCACTCAAGATACCCTAAACTTTTGAGATATGGGTGGCGATTATCCATTTACAATCAAACCTGTTGGCCCTTCAAACCCTCGACGAACAACTGTCGACTCTCAAACCCTCCACCTTCAAACGCTCCACGCTCAAACCCTCCATCTCGAGTTGATGATCAAAATGCTTTGACGAACGAAGAGTTTAATTGGGTGTATGATTATACGTTTAATCAACTATGATATCACAGAATAAGAATTGGGGTGGGGGGGGGGGCATCGTCCTCTAGTAGCAAATCCTAGGGACAATGTAAAATCAGTTTGTTTAACATCATAAAAGATATTTTTACATGTCGGACTCGTCATAAGAACCAATCGACCATCCGGACCCATATTTACGCATATGACTCGTTAAAATGGCGTAAACCATTTTAACAAGTCATAACGGGTCAAAACACTTTCAAATCAGAATGTAAGGTTTAACAAACCATATGACACGAGATCCTGTGCTCGTTTGATTGTAAACCACATTATATTCGATCTTCCGTTTAAACCATAATCTACACTAACTATATAATATTCGAATTATTAGGAGGTACTTGAGTTCTCCAAGCTCGTCATCAACAACCTAAGTAAGTACATAGTCCCCACTTTTCCGTTTTCAAATCGTTTTGGGGTGATTCATATGTGTTAACTATTTCTCAGAAACTTATTACATATGGTTTATATATACAATATACTTTTCGATTTGTATGAAACTTGGTGGTGCGTCATCCATAACAAAAATACGTTCATTAACTTTGGCCAAGCCAATCGGTAGTATGTTATGGCGCTATAGGTTGACAACCCCATTCCCGCTTCCTAGGTTTGTTTGGAAGTTTGCTTAGGGAATGACAGAACCTGTGCAATTTATTGATAAACCCTTTTTAGGGATTATTCGACAGTTAACAAAGGCTTGAATGTATTTCCAAGCGGCCACACTTGTTTATACAAAACACAATCAAACATTTAAATCATACAATTCGTGTTCAAACAATTTGTTATCATACGATTATTTCAAAGAAACATTTTTGACATATTCATGGCTACAAAGTCTATTTATTATACCAACTCTTGTAGTAGGTCAACATATTGCAATACCAAACCTATTTGACATACTTTTGGCTACAAATTCATTTTACTTATCGACTATTGTAGTCGGACAACGTATTGCAATACCAAATTCATAGCCATACAAAACCCATGTTACTCACCAACTTATTGTTGACCGTCAATTTTCACATATGTTTCCGGTATTAATGTATAATGATAGTTCACATTAAAAATCTTTAGAAGGGTGATGCACTCGCATACAGCCGAGTCTTTCTAGGCTACTCTAATGTTTTAATCAAGCTTTACATAATTTTATTTTTCTATCTTTAACCCCTTGAATGAAACACGTCTATTTCAAGTAGTGTTTTACATATCTAATTTGTTACTAGGTTATTGTTAGGGAGGTTGAAGCACTATAAAGTATAGATATCGAGTACCCTCTACCTAATTAGTAACATCACAACGGTGAGTTGAAAACCGAACTTAAACCGAAAAAACCGATATAACCGAGAAAACAAAACTGCACAAAAAACAGAAAAAAATGAACCGAAATTTATGGTTCGATTTTGATTTTGTATTTTATGAAAACCGAACCGAATAACCTAAAGAACCTTACTTTTTAATGTTTGTTATATATTAATTTAGGAATTATTAATTTAATTCTTTAATGTTAGGTATTTATAATAAGAAATTAATATATTTCTTTATCTTTAAAATAATTTATCATTGACTATAAGAAATAACACCGCGGCGGTGTATCAGGTAGGGGTGTTTGGGTGGTAATTTCGGGTGATGTTTATCAACTGGGGTATGTGTGTGTAACGGATATAATGCCATAAGAAAATTATGAAGAGGATAAGTTGAGAGCTAAAAATGACACAAGATGTCAATACTTTGTATGGGTGAGTAGAAAACCGGAAAAACCGATTTAACCGAATCGAAAAAACCCGAACTGCACAATAACAGAAAAAAACAAACCAAAATTTATGGTTTGATTATGGTTTTGCATTATATGAAAATCGAAAAAATCCAAATCGAACCGAATAACCTTAAAAATCTTACTAATTAATGTTTGTTATATATTATTTTAGGACTTATTAATTTTATTCTTTAATGTTAAGTATTTATAATAAGAAATTAACATGTTTCTTTATCTTTCAAATAATTTATTCATTGTCTATAAGAAATAACAAAATTTAACATAAAAGTTATATGATTTTCAAAGTATTATAAAAGAAGACGACTAAAAAAATCTTTGAAGAAACTTAAAAAAAGATTAGAAGGTTAAGTTTATGTTAATAAGATTAATTGAAAAGGTAAATATTATACCTTAAATATAAACATCAAAGAAACATTCTTAAATCTTGGATTATACTTTTTATTTTTGGATCTTAACTAATTTTGTTCCCAAAACCAAAAATCAAACCAAACCGTTGATAAAATCGAAAAAAACTGAAGGTTTTCAAAAACCGAACCGAACGGTGCACACCCCTACTAATTTGGGTCCAAACATAATTATGAGGAGGATAAGTTCGCATTAAAAGCGTTTTAATGAATGACACACTCATATGCGGTTGAGTCTTACTAGGCTAGTCCAGTGTTTGAATTCAGCTTTTACATGACTGATATTAGCAACAATGACACAAGATGTCAATACCTAATTTGGGACCAAAGGGAGGATAAGTTCGCATTAAATGTATTTAAAGGAATGACGCACTCGTATGCGGTCAAGTCTTACTAGGCTAGTCTCATGTTTGAATTCAGCTTTTACATAATTGATATTTACAAAAATGACACAAGACTTCAATACCTAATTTGGGTCCAATTAGGATTAAGAAAAGTTCACATTGAAAGTATTTAAACGAGTGACACACCATATGTGGTCGAGTCTTACTAGGCTAGTCTCGTGTTTGAATTAAGCTTTTACATGATTGATATTAGCAAAATTGACACAAGATGTCAATACCTAATTTGGGGCCAAACATAATTATCAAGAGGTAAGTTCAGAATAAAAGAATTTGAACGGATGACACATCCGTATGTGGTCGAGTCTTACTAAGCTAAGCTAGTCTTGTGTTTGAATTCAGCTTTTACATTGGTTAATATTAGCAAAAATGACCCAAGATGTCAATACCTAACTTGAGTCCAAACATAACTATGAGGATAAGTTCACATTAAAAGTAATTAAATGGATGACGCACTTGTATGCAATCGAGTCTTTCTAGGCTATACTCGTGTTTGAATCCAACATTTAATTAATTTTTTTCAATCTTCAACCCCCTTGAATGAAACATGTCTTGTGTTTTATCTATCTAATTGGTTGGTCGGTTATTGTTAGGGAGGCTAGAGCACTACCAGGTAAAGGTATCGGGTACCCCCTGCCCAATTGGTATCATCACCGCTGGTGTATCGAGTAAGGTATGGGTGGTGATTTCGGGTGATGTTTACCGAGTGAGGTATATGTGTGTAACGGCTATGACGCCATTGGAAATTTGAAAAAAAAATCAAAAGTAAAACTCAACAGATATATATACCACAGTTTTTTACAAAATAATATTACCATTTTTTATCTACATATCATATTTAGTTCTTTCTATCTCCATTTCGCCTTTATCTATAATCTACATCTATATCTAATTTACTATATCTATAATACATTTAAATCATTTTAGATGAACAACATGGTAATTTCACAAAAAAATTTAATATGGACAACATGGTAATTTCACAAAAAAAAATTAATATGCATGTTACAATTTTCGAATATGGTAAAGTGTGATATGCAATAGTTCCTAATATACCATGATTTAATAAACTTCTTCTAATTGATACATTATTTAATACACATGAGATTATTTATATCACTATTTTAATTATTATTAACTTATTCAGAATACTTTAAATTAAGATTTAAATGTACATTTACTAATTATTTTTTTATAACTAGATACTCTTCAAATTAAGAATTATACCACCACAACCACCACCACAACAATAACACCAATAATAATATAATACTAAAAATTGATAAGGCATGTCGGGTTTGATTTGCACTCTCCAAAAGAGTCTCGTTGACACTCGTCAGATCGCGCAGGACAACCTACTAGGTTTAAATGAAGTATTATCTTATTTAAAAACTCGAGTATATAACTATTAAATATTTGTAATAATACTAATAACCAAATATAAGCAGTGCTTAAGGCATGACGAGCTAGACTGCGCTCTCTAAAAATACCGCAGTGACACCCCTCGCATCACGTAGTACTATGTAAGTATATAATTACTAAATATTTACATAATAATAATAATAATAAGATAATGCACATATATAACCAGTGTTCAAGGCATGTCGGGTTCGATTGCGTTCTCAAAAAGAGCCTTGGTGACACTCGTCGTATTGCACAGGCAAACCAACTAGTATACTACAAAGATGGACGACAATCTTGGAGTGTACATTCCACGAATTGATTATGATAATATATTCTCAAGCGATAGTAGCCTAGAATTTCTCACGGATCTTGTTGAGCGATCCGAACATCAAAACACGACAACATCTATAAAAAGATATGTGCCACATGATTGCGAAAAAGGTCACCAAGTTCTAATGGAAGATTATTTCATCCACAACCCCAAGTATAGTGAGGCAATATTTAGAGCAAGGTATCGTATGTCCAAACTTTTTTTAAAAAAATTGTAGGTGATATAGAAGCAAAATACGAATGGTTCCAAGGCCCAGAGAGGAGGTTGAAAAAGGAGTTTAACAAAAATAAAAAAACATGCACATCTTACATTAAACAACTCGCAACAGGTAATCCTCCGAGAATACAATGAGTATTTATGTACGTCCAAAAGGACTTTGCGTGAATGTCTATAATATTTCTATAATTCTATAATTCAGTTATACGGTAGTGTCCTTTGATGTAAACCGACAAGCCACGACATTGTGGTTTATACTAAGCAAACGAAGAAAAAACATCACTTTAATTTCTGGTGTGGTCGGTAGCATTGATTGTACATATTTCATTTGTAGAATATGTCCTTCCGAGTTGAGATGCCAATGTATGATAAGTGATCATCAACTCCTGACGGTGATGCTCAAAGTGATTGCCTCATAAGATTTCTGGCTTTAGCATATGTTTTGTGGTCCACCTGGATCAAACAACAACAATGTTCTCCTACAATCTCCAATATTTATCACCAAACGGAATGAAAGCGCGCCTAAGTGTCAATTTTTATGTAAATGGACACTTATACAAATATAGAGACTATCTTACCAATAGGATCAACCCTGCTTGGTCAACGTTTTGTGAAAATGTTTCAATATCTGACTGATCCAATTGAATAGAAATTCAAAAAGGCGCAAAAGATACCAAAAGAAGATATGGAGGGATCTTTTGGTGTTTAAAAGGAAAAATGAGGTATACTTAGACGACCCATGTAGGTTATGACTGTAGGCCAGATTTGGGGTGTTGTGTATGTGTGCATGTTGCTGTACATATTGATCCCAAAGGATGCAATAATGCGATATTATAGGTCCACATAAGGGGTCGAGCTAATTTTTGACAATAATGTCCTTGCGAAGTTGTGAAATGAAGATGCGCATTTTCACTTCCATATGATCTTGTAGAACATCTTGGAACTCTGAATCTACCCTACCTCGAGTCGGACGATGAATATAGTTTAGTTTTATTTCCATGTATTTTTTGTTCGTGTATTAGTTTAAAATTTAATTATGTAGTTGTTGAAATTTTAATCATATAGTTTAAATTTTAATTATGTAGTTGTTTTAATTTTAATTATGTATTATAATTTAAAAATAATATTACTTTTTATATCTAAATATTCCAACGACTATATTCCAGTGACTATAATCCGACGCCTATATTTCAACTGCGGTATTACAACGGCTGTTGAAGAAACCCTAGATCAACCAGACCGGAATCTAAGTAGATCTATGGAAAGGGTTCTGCATAAAAGGGTTAATCCTTCGTTTAGTTTCGTGATGATAATGGATGTAACAGTACTCCGGCTGATCCTAAGAAACAGAACACCGTTAGCTCGCCATGGGGAGAAGGGGGTTCTCTCCGCGACCACCCTCCGGCGTGAGAATAAGTACAGGTAGTCGGAAGTAAAGTTAAGTAAGAGAGAGAGTAGTTGAGAGTGAATAGCTGCTACTTGAAGTCCAAGTGACTTATTTATAGCCAGAGTTTTGGCGCCAAAATGAGAGATGATAAACTTAACGGAATCTTTTGCTATTCCGTCAAGTTGGTGACAATCCGTTAATGCACACGGATCGCGAGCTCATCAACGGTTAGGGAGGTGCCACGTGTCATCATGAGATCACTACTTTTTTATAGAAGTGAGCATGCCATCATCGTGATCTTTCTTAGTCGTCCAGATGCTGCCATGTGGCAATTGGCCGTAACCGAAAAGATGCTTTGCACGATTGGGTAATAGTGGCTTCTAGAAGATTTCATAGCTGTTACCCATCTGTTGCTTGCCACGTGTCCATTCTGTTACACAGAAAAGATTCCTTTTGCCTCTGCACCAATTCAAGGTTTTATTAAGGGAAAGTTTCTCCTGGATTAACTGTTTCCTTGCACGAGAGGCGCAAGTTAGTTAACTGATATTTCCTCTTCCTGCTGCTTGGCGTAGCGTTTTTGGTGAGTACTTGCTTTGATATAAATATCGGCGCAAGGTTTTTACATAAGGTGTTATCCAAGGAATTTCATCAAGGTTAACTTTGAACCTTGCGCGAGCCGGCGCAAGGTGGTTAAGTGATCCTTTCCTTTTTTTGGGTACTTGGCGCAGGGTTTTAGTGACTTTCCTTGATAGAGAAGTCTGCATCAGGTCTTCTTAAAAGTTAATAGTGGGTATGGTTCTCTTGATTGGCGCAAGGTTTTTGGGACCATACTCCTTCAAGTCCCCCAGTCTAGTGTTGCTCCTATGTGAAAATAAAGAGTAGGTGGAGCACTGGACTTAATAAAAAATATGTTGCGCTGTACATGTGTTGGTCTTTTGTTGCTTTATACTTTTTTGGTGACGTGTCACAAGTGATCCTTTTGAAAATGTTTGAATTTCAAATATATCTGGACACGTGTCGCTCATCTAGTAAGTGTAGTTGGTGAATACGCACGTTCCTGAGACGTGGTGATACTGTTAACAGTGCCACACCCCGACCCGCAGCGGAAAAGGTGATCGGGGCATGATTGGATTATCATCAAAGCTCTCGACATTTATTATAACGTTTCATATTTATTATTACAATTTAAAGGGAAACATACAATCATAATTACATCATGTCCTACACATGATTCTAGACTTCATTATTTTCTTCTAAGGCATTTCCTATGTTTTCCTTGCTTCATCCTGTTCACCTGTATCATGTGTAAAAAATGGTTTTTGGATCAACAAAAAGTTGGCGAGTGAATCCTATGAAAACATTTGAACAAGTTTATTGAATTGATTATAAAATAAGGTGCATAACCACATATGAGTAAATATAGATGTAAACATATTCATAAAACACTTAATATCAGATAATGCACACACATACAATAATAAATTGTTTTGAGGCACGCGTTGCTCAACCCGTCTCTCACGAGGAACTGATGGGCCTAATGAATGAGTTTTAAGGCACGCGTTGTTCTACGAACTGATGGGCCTAATGAATGATTTGCATACAACTTGACAATATGTAATACATAACTACAAACAATATTTACATTCTAAGTTTAAATCATAATATGGTATGGCACGAGTTTAAATAAACGAATTAATTTTAGTGACACATGACACACCCCAAAACGTGTAATTAAAAAGGGGAGTTGTAAGATTCACTCACATTGGGTGCGCTCGGTTGATGATGTTGAATGCGCACGAAGTTGGATTTAACCACGAGTGAAACTAACCTAGATAATAACATAATGGTTCGGTAAATAAGCGGATTTTTATTAATCAATTTTAGTAGGATTATTGGATATATTCTTGTGAGTTTAAGGCTATTTTCTAACCTTAAAAATGTTATTTTTAAGTATTTTTAATTGATTTTTAATTTAAATAAATAAATAAAAGAAATAAAAAAATGTTGATTTTTGACTGTTGACCATTGACTTGTTTGACCGTTGACTTGTTGACTTGTTGACCGGTTCGGTCGTGTATATGACATGCGCTGGGTGAGACTCGAACCGGTGACCTCCCGTACGCGTGCACGCAGCTTTACCAACTGAGCTACGTGTCTAACCCGAAATATTTCTGTTTTTAATTATATTTATATACTAATTAGATTAATCCGAAAATCATTTATTTAAAAACGATTTAATTGCATGACTCGGTGCTCGCCACAGGTCTCGAACCCGGGACCTGTGGTTTAGTTTGACACACAGTCCACCGCTGGACTGTGTGTCTAACTTGGTAAATAATCTGGTTTTTATTATACTTATATACAAACTAGATAAATTCATTTCTGTCCTTATATAAAAAGTTAGATAATTGCCAGAACCGGTGCGGTAGCCTGGACTCGAACCCGCGACGTATGATTTAAACGCGCACAGAGTCCACCACTGGACTGTGTGTCTATCTTGGTTATTATTCCGGTTTTCATTAAACTTAGAATCTATTTGCGAGTGATTCCGGTTCAGTTTTAAAAAGGAACATTTTTATTAAGGCGAGTGTGCGTGTGACAAGAATCGAACTCGGGACGTATGCGTGTTTATTTGCACACAGTCCACCGCTGGACTGTGTGTCTAACCCGAGATATAACTTGATTTAAATTATATATATATATAACTGAAAACTTCATCTTCTTCGTTAAGCTTAATCCCAGAACCAATGTCCGACTGTTTCGACAGTTTAATCAATTTCTTTAGTAAGTTGTGATTAGCTACATGTGAGATTAATAAAAGCGAGAGATTAGGTGTAAGATATACCGAACAGAGATCCTCTATTTCACCGGCGAAATTCCGATGATAGCAGGTTATTCTGGCGACGTGTGTCTTGCGGCAGAGGGTCTTCAGGAAGCTTGAGGTGAGTGTGGGTGGCTTCGGTATGAGCTCTAGGTGTTCTGTTTTTAGAGTAAGGCACAGAGGTGAAGGGGTTCGGTTTTCCGGAGAGTTGCAGAAAGTTTCCGGCGAGTGAAATTACGTCGAGAAAGGGTGTGATTGTGAGCGAAAAGGCTATCAGAGGTTAGAGGGTGCATTTATAGGGAAGAACATCGACGAATTTGGTCTGATTACCGTCTTGATTCGTTGGTCAAGAATTCTCCGGCGGTTATGACAAATGTCGCGGACTGGACATCGGTTATAACCGACGTCGTTGTTAATACTTACGTTAAGTCAAAGGTAACCGACGGTGATTGGCGAAATCGTCGGATTTTCCGGCGTCAGCGGGTTTGGGCGCGCTGTGTAACTGGATTTGACTTTCAGATTTAATTTATGTATTAATTGTTTCAATAAGTAAACAAAAGTCACAAGTGGCGGAGCGGTTGGAAGGATGAGAGTTAAGGCTTGTGGATTCCTGGCTGACCCGGGTTGGAAACCCGGCAGCATTGTTTTATTTTTATTTCATTAATTTTAATACTTTTTCAAATGTAACTTTTATATTCTAATATATTTATTAATTATGTATCGTTTAAAATTAATTTGGGCATTAAATACGCAACAAAATTTTTAACTGATTGTTCGGTTAATAAACAAAGCGGGTTTGGTAAATCCGGTTTTTGACGGATGTTACAGTATCCCCTACTTTTTAGAAATTTCGTCCCGAAATTTAAGTAGTGGCATATTTGTCTAAAAAGGATGGTGTTTAATTTGACAGTTACATACTTAGAAAAGGAGTAAGAGTTTAAATTTTTGTTTGAGGCGGTAACGTTCCTTGTAAGGGTTGAGTACCCTGCTACAGGAATCGCTTTTTGTTGTCTACGGTAAAAATATTGATAAGCGGAGTTGATTCACTAAGTATGATTTCATGCGCAAGAGTTTTGATATGTTTGGAAAGATAAGGTTATATCCTAAAACAAAACTTCTAATACTACAACCTACATGGAACTTCTCATAACCGCCTAACAATGCCTCTGATCCTTTGGCAAGAATACTTATATATTGGAAGTACCAGCGGCGTATCCACCATATTCTTGTCAAATTTTCATTGGTTTTATCAGTAAGTTATGATTGGTTCTATGATGTGACTCTAGAACATAAATAAACACCACAACCAATGTCTGAGTCCTAATTCTGATAGTATACATGTTTGATTGGTGACATAATCCCATTTCTTTAAATGATGAGATGATATAAATGCTAGATCAGTGAGTATATAACGAACTTCAACCAAGAAATTACTAAATCCTACATGGAACTTCTCATAACCGCCTGACAATGCCTCTGATCCTTTCGCAAGAATACTTATATATAGGAAGTACCAGCGGCGTATCCACCATATTCTTGTCAAATTTTCATTGGTTTTATCAGTAAATTATGATTGGTTCTATGATGTGACTCTAGAACATACATAAACACAACAACCAATATCTGAGTCCAAATTCTGATAGCATACATGTTTGAATGGTGACAGTTCCTCTCTCGTTTGTTATGATGGAGAGGTTAGTTTACGTAGAAATAGAACACAATCCAATTTCTTTAAATGATGAGGTGATATGAATGTTAAATCAGTGAATGTAACACAAATTTCAACCAAGACAATACTAAATCCTACATGGAACTTCTCATAACCGCCTGATAATGCCTCTGATCCTTTGGCAAGAATACTTATATATAGGAAGTACCAGCGGCATATCCACCATATTCTCGTCAAATTTTCATTGGTTTTATCAGTAAGTTATGATTAGTCCTATGTGACTCTAAAACATAAACAAACACAACAACCAAAGCTTGAGTCTTAATTCTGATAGTATACATGTTTGAATGATGACAGTACCTCTCTCGTTTGTTATGATGGAGAGGTTAGTCTATGTAGAAAATGGAACACAATCCAATTTCTTTAAATAATGAGATGATATGAATGCTAAATCAGTGAGTATAACACAAACTTCAACCAAAACAATACTAAATCCTACATGGAACTTCTCATAACCGCCTGATAATGCCTCTGATCCTTTAGCAAGAATACTTATATATAGGAAGTACCAGCGGCGTATCCACCATATTCTTGTCAAATTTTCATTGGCTTTATCCGCAAGTTATGATTAGTCCTATGTGACTCTAATACATAAATAAACACAATCAACCAAAGCTTGAGTCTAAATTCTGATAGTATACATGTTTGAATGGTGACAGTACCTCTCTCGTTTGTTATGATGGAGAGGTTAGTCCTTGTGGAAGTGAGACATAGCTCAACTTCTTTAAATGATGAAATTGAAATACGTTGAAATGTATGATGAACAAACTTCGACCAAGACATTACTAAATCCTACATGGAACTTCTCATAACCGCCTGATAATGCCTCTGATCCTTTGACAAGAATACTTATATATAGGAAGTACCAGCGGCGTATCCACCATATTCTTGTCAAATTTTCATTGACTTTATTCGCAAGTTATGATTAGTTCTATGTGACTCTAAAACAAACACAACAACCAAAACTTGAGTCTTAATTCTGATAGTATACATGTTTGAATGATGACAATACCTCTCTCGTTTGTTATGATGGAGAGGTTAGTCTATGTAGAAATGGAACACAATCCAATTTCTTTAAATGATGAGATGCTATAAATGCTAAATCAGTGAGTACAAAACAAACTTCAATCAAGACAACACTAAATTCTACATGGAACTTCTCAAAACCGCCTGATAATGCCTCTGATCCTTTGACAAGAATACTTATATATAGGAAGTACCAGCGGCGTATCCACCATATTCTTGTCAAATTTTCATTGACTTTATCCGCAAGTTATGATTAGTTCTATGAGACTCTAATACATAAATAAACACAATCAACCAAAGCTTGAGATAACATAAAGAAAAACATAAAAACTAAGCGGTTGGAGTTGAATCTTGATTTTTGGTGAAGGGGACTAGTTGGGTGGTTTCGTTTGGGCCGTCATTATCTTCAACAGGATTGGCGTTGATGTTGAAAACTCTTCCTCTTCTGGTGGCCTGGTGATTAGGTTTCCTTGATTTGCTTGGTTAACTGGGTTTGCTTGAGCTTGGGCGTTTATGATGTTAACCAATCGAGGGCACGTGTTTCTAAAGTGGGTAGGGTCGCCACAATTGAAACAAGTTCGAACATATGGGAACATGGGGTATTGGGGTTGTTGATATGTTTGGATCATGTTTTGGGTAGGGGGTGAGATTTGGTTTTGGGGGGTGCGGCAAACCTTGCTCAAATGACCATAGCGTCCACAATTCGCACATAGTCGACAAGATAAGGTAGATGGATGGTGATAAAAACAGGTGTTACATCGAGGGTGAGGTCCAAGGTATGGTTTCTTATTTGGGTAAGTTGAGTTGGGTGCTACTTGAGTGATGGGGATAGCTTGGATGGGTATGGCTTGTGAAATTGGTTGATTAAATTGGGTGACAGCGAAAAGTTGCCCATCTCGTTTTCTCTTAAAAATGGGTTGAGAGGGGGATTCGGTTTGGTGGACTTTGAAGTTTCAGTTGATGCTTTATCCTTCCTCTTCTCCTCCTTGAAGTCTTTATTCCGGATGCGGTTCTCGGTGAGCTCTGTAGCTAACTCCATTGCGGCTTCCAAGGTTACAGGTGTGGTACTTATTACAGAGTCTTGAATTTTTTACGGAAGACCTCGAATGTAGTGCTCGATCAAACGGTAGAGGGGAGTGAATAAGTTGGGAACCATTTGATTTAACTCGAGGAATCTTTTGTTGTATGTGGTGTGGTCGCCTTCCTTTTGCTTCAACGAATAGAACTCATCCTCTAATTTCTTGATTTCGCTCCTTGGACAAAACCGTCTTGTCATGATTTCCTTCAACTCTTCCCAAGTCAAAGTAATAGCGTCTTCAACACCTCTTTGGCCTTCTCTGTATTCCACCAAGTAAGTGCTACTCCAAATAAACGACCAGTAGCATATCGCACTTTGCGATCATCGTGGCAATCGCAATTTAGAAAAGTGTTCTCCATTTCTTCAAACCAATGGAGGAGAGCGGTGACACCTTCAGTCCCTTCGTATTTTGGAGGGTTGCAGGATTTGAAATGCTTGTAGGTGCATTTAGTGGTATTTGGGGAGGGTTGATAACATTTTGATCTTCTTGGTTGACAGGATTAGCGGTAAGGGCTTGTTGGACTTGAATTATAATGTTGGGTATTACGGCAGCCATTTGTTGAGCGATTTGGGCAGCCATGCGCTCGCGGACTTTTCCTGCTCTCATCTTCCTACGAGCGAGGCTAGAAGACATCTACAAGGAATACATATCAAGAGTATGAGTTGGATGTTTTTGGGATCATGGGTCGTATTTAGGAGTGAACATTTATAAAATATAAAATAATAAATCTACTACATCCATAGGATGTCTTGGGCTTTGCTCGTAATTGGGCCTTGCATGCCGCCATACTTCACCTTCGTAATCATGTGGGGCCCCATGAATACCGGGTTTTTCATATGGTTCGCATGTGTTAGCCTGGTTACGTACACTAAAACCCGGAGAAAATCGAGAAATATGTAACGTATGATATTCGGAATGTGTCCAGGTGTGGAGACGGTGACACCTCAAAGTGGGGTTAGTTCGAACGACGTTTGGTGTGGCATGCTTTGGCCTAATAGGTCCTTCGTACTCTCATCGTTAGTCCCCAGGTAGGCAAACTGGTCCGTTATATTGGATTTATACGAATGCCAACCTAGACAGGACGTTCCGACTACCGGTACTTGTACCCTTACAGTTACTACATGCCCGTCGCAGAACTCACTTTGATGAGATTTGAAAAATGAAAAACGCGACAAAATCTTTGAATAACGAAAGTATGAAGATGATTTGAATATATGAACATTGAAATATGTATGATGAATGTGTATGTAAGTATGTATGTTTGACTGTAAGTATAATTCACTATGTATCACAAAATGTAATATTGGAAATGTTTGCATGCGTTTGTGTATGTAATAAATATGAAACAAATAAATATCATAAGTTTGCATGTAACCACATAAACAATTAAAATCTAGTCAACTATAGTATAGGCTCTAAGGGTCTAATAACCTATCCTATATCCCTATAGTCATGGCTCTGATACCAATCTGTCACACCCCGACCCGCAGCGGAAAAGGTGATCGGGGCATGATTGGGTTATCATCAAAGCTCACGACATTTATTATAACGTTTCATATTTATTATTACAATTTAAAGGGAAACATACAATCATAATTACATCATGTCCTACACATGATTCTAGACTTCATTATTTTCTTCTAAGGCATTTCCTATGTTTTCCTTGCTTCATCCTGTTCACCTGTATCATGTGTAAAAATGGTTTTTGGATCAACAAAAAGTTGGCAAGTGAATCCTATGAAAACATTTGAACAAGTTTATTGAATTGATTATAAAATAAGGTGCATAACCACATATGAGTAAATATAGATGTAAACATATTCACAAAACACTTAATATCAGATAATGCACACACATACAATAATAAATTGTTTTGAGGCACGCGTTGCTCAACCCGTCTCTCACGAGGAACTGATGGGCCTAATGAATGAGTTTTAAGGCACGCTTTGTTCTATGAACTGATGGGCCTAATGAATGATTTGCATACAACTTGACAATATGTAATACATAACTACAAACAATATTTACATTCTAAGTTTAAATCATAATATGGTATGGCACGAGTTTAAATAAACGAATTAATTTTAGTGACACATGACACACCCCAAAACGTGTAATTAAAAAGGGGAGTTGTAAGATTCACTCACATTGGGTGCGCTCGGTTGATGATGTTGAATGCGCACGAAGTTGGATTTAACCACGAGTGAAACTAACCTAGATAATAACATAATGGTTCGGTAAATAAGCGGATTTTTATTAATCAATTTTAGTAGGATTATTGGATATATTCTTGTGAGTTTAAGGCTATTTTCTAACCTTAAAAATGTTATTTTTAAGTATTTTTAATTGATTTTTAATTTAAATAAATAAATAAAAGAAATAAAAAAATGTTGATTTTTGACTGTTGACCATTGACTTGTTTGACCGTTGACTTGTTGACTTGTTGACCGGTTCGGTCGTGTATATGACATGCGCTGGGTGAGACTCGAACCGGTGACCTCCCGTACGCGTGCACGCAGCTTTACCAACTGAGCTACGTGTCTAACCCGAAATATTTCTGTTTTTAATTATATTTATATACTAATTAGATTAATCCGAAAATCATTTATTTAAAAACGATTTAATTGCATGACTCGGTGCTCGCCACAGGTCTCGAACCCGGGACCTGTGGTTTAGTTTGACACACAGTCCACCGCTGGACTGTGTGTCTAACTTGGTAAATAATCTGGTTTTTATTATACTTATATACAAACTAGATAAATTCATTTCTGTCCTTATATAAAAAGTTAGATAATTGCCAGAACCGGTGCGGTAGCCTGGACTCGAACCCGCGACGTATGATTTAAACGCGCACAGAGTCCACCACTGGACTGTGTGTCTATCTTGGTTATTATTCCGGTTTTCATTAAACTTAGAATCTATTTGCGAGTGAATCCGGTTCAGTTTTAAAAAGGAACATTTTTATTAAGGCGAGTGTGCGTGTGACAAGAATCGAACTCGGGACGTATGCGTGTTTATTTGCACACAGTCCACCGCTGGACTGTGTGTCTAACCCGAGATATAACTTGATTTAAATTATATATATATATAACTGAAAACTTCATCTTCTTCGTTAAGCTTAATCCCAGAACCAATGTCCGACTGTTTCGACAGTTTAATCAATTTCTTTAGTAAGTTGTGATTAGCTACATGTGAGATTAATAAAAGCGAGAGATTAGGTGTAAGATATACCGAACAGAGATCCTCTATTTCACCGGCGAAATTCCGATGATAGCAGGTTATTCTGGCGACGTGTGTCTTGCGGCAGAGGGTCTTCAGGAAGCTTGAGGTGAGTGTGGGTGGCTTCGGTATGAGCTCTAGGTGTTCTGTTTTTAGAGTAAGGCACAGAGGTGAAGGGGTTCGGTTTTCCGGAGAGTTGCAGAAAGTTTCCGGCGAGTGAAATTACGTCGAGAAAGGGTGTGATTGTGAGCGAAAAGGCTATCAGAGGTTAGAGGGTGCATTTATAGGGAAGAACATCGACGAATTTGGTCTGATTACCGTCTTGATTCGTTGGTCAAGAATTCTCCGGCGGTTATGACAAATGTCGCGGACTGGACATCGGTTATAACCGACGTCGTTGTTAATACTTACGTTAAGTCAAAGGTAACCGACGGTGATTGGCGAAATCGTCGGATTTTCCGGCGTCAGCGGGTTTGGGCGCGCTGTGTAACTGGATTTGACTTTCAGATTTAATTTATGTATTAATTGTTTCAATAAGTAAACAAAAGTCACAAGTGGCGGAGCGGTTGGAAGGATGAGAGTTAAGGCTTGTGGATTCCTGGCTGACCCGGGTTGGAAACCCGGCAGCATTGTTTTATTTTTATTTCATTAATTTTAATACTTTTTCAAATGTAACTTTTATATTCTAATATATTTATTAATTATGTATCGTTTAAAATTAATTTGGGCATTAAATACGCAACAAAATTTTTAACTGATTGTTCGGTTAATAAACAAAGCGGGTTTGGTAAATCCGGTTTTTGACGGATGTTACAGTATCCCCTACTTTTTAGAAATTTCGTCCCGAAATTTAAGTAGTGGCATATTTGTCTAAAAAGGATGGTGTTTAATTTGACAGTTACATACTTAGAAAAGGAGTAAGAGTTTAAATTTTTGTTTGAGGCGGTAACGTTCCTTGTAAGGGTTGAGTACCCTGCTACAGGAATCGCTTTTTGTTGTCTACGGTAAAAATATTGATAAGCGGAGTTGATTCACTAAGTATGATTTCATGCGCAAGAGTTTTGATATGTTTGGAAAGATAAGGTTATATCCTAAAACAAAACTTCTAATACTACAACCTACATGGAACTTCTCATAACCGCCTAACAATGCCTCTGATCCTTTGGCAAGAATACTTATATATTGGAAGTACCAGCGGCGTATCCACCATATTCTTGTCAAATTTTCATTGGTTTTATCAGTAAGTTATGATTGGTTCTATGATGTGACTCTAGAACATAAATAAACACCACAACCAATGTCTGAGTCCTAATTCTGATAGTATACATGTTTGATTGGTGACATAATCCCATTTCTTTAAATGATGAGATGATATAAATGCTAGATCAGTGAGTATATAACGAACTTCAACCAAGAAATTACTAAATCCTACATGGAACTTCTCATAACCGCCTGACAATGCCTCTGATCCTTTCGCAAGAATACTTATATATAGGAAGTACCAGCGGCGTATCCACCATATTCTTGTCAAATTTTCATTGGTTTTATCAGTAAATTATGATTGGTTCTATGATGTGACTCTAGAACATACATAAACACAACAACCAATATCTGAGTCCAAATTCTGATAGCATACATGTTTGAATGGTGACAGTTCCTCTCTCGTTTGTTATGATGGAGAGGTTAGTTTACGTAGAAATAGAACACAATCCAATTTCTTTAAATGATGAGGTGATATGAATGTTAAATCAGTGAATGTAACACAAATTTCAACCAAGACAATACTAAATCCTACATGGAACTTCTCATAACCGCCTGATAATGCCTCTGATCCTTTGGCAAGAATACTTATATATAGGAAGTACCAGCGGCATATCCACCATATTCTCGTCAAATTTTCATTGGTTTTATCAGTAAGTTATGATTAGTCCTATGTGACTCTAAAACATAAACAAACACAACAACCAAAGCTTGAGTCTTAATTCTGATAGTATACATGTTTGAATGATGACAGTACCTCTCTCGTTTGTTATGATGGAGAGGTTAGTCTATGTAGAAAATGGAACACAATCCAATTTCTTTAAATAATGAGATGATATGAATGCTAAATCAGTGAGTATAACACAAACTTCAACCAAAACAATACTAAATCCTACATGGAACTTCTCATAACCGCCTGATAATGCCTCTGATCCTTTAGCAAGAATACTTATATATAGGAAGTACCAGCGGCGTATCCACCATATTCTTGTCAAATTTTCATTGGCTTTATCCGCAAGTTATGATTAGTCCTATGTGACTCTAATACATAAATAAACACAATCAACCAAAGCTTGAGTCTAAATTCTGATAGTATACATGTTTGAATGGTGACAGTACCTCTCTCGTTTGTTATGATGGAGAGGTTAGTCCTTGTGGAAGTGAGACATAGCTCAACTTCTTTAAATGATGAAATTGAAATACGTTGAAATGTATGATGAACAAACTTCGACCAAGACATTACTAAATCCTACATGGAACTTCTCATAACCGCCTGATAATGCCTCTGATCCTTTGACAAGAATACTTATATATAGGAAGTACCAGCGGCGTATCCACCATATTCTTGTCAAATTTTCATTGACTTTATTCGCAAGTTATGATTAGTTCTATGTGACTCTAAAACAAACACAACAACCAAAACTTGAGTCTTAATTCTGATAGTATACATGTTTGAATGATGACAATACCTCTCTCGTTTGTTATGATGGAGAGGTTAGTCTATGTAGAAATGGAACACAATCCAATTTCTTTAAATGATGAGATGCTATAAATGCTAAATCAGTGAGTACAAAACAAACTTCAATCAAGACAACACTAAATTCTACATGGAACTTCTCAAAACCGCCTGATAATGCCTCTGATCCTTTGACAAGAATACTTATATATAGGAAGTACCAGCGGCGTATCCACCATATTCTTGTCAAATTTTCATTGACTTTATCCGCAAGTTATGATTAGTTCTATGAGACTCTAATACATAAATAAACACAATCAACCAAAGCTTGAGATAACATAAAGAAAAACATAAAAACTAAGCGGTTGGAGTTGAATCTTGATTTTTGGTGAAGGGGACTAGTTGGGTGGTTTCGTTTGGGCCGTCATTATCTTCAACAGGATTGGCGTTGATGTTGAAAACTCTTCCTCTTGCTGGTGGCCTGGTGATTAGGTTTCCTTGATTTGCTTGGTTAACTGGGTTTGCTTGAGCTTGGGCGTTTATGATGTTAACCAATCGAGGGCACGTGTTTCTAAAGTGGGTAGGGTCGCCACAATTGAAACAAGTTCGAACATATGGGAACATGGGGTATTGGGGTTGTTGATATGTTTGGATCATGTTTTGGGTAGGGGGTGAGATTTGGTTTTTAGAGTAAGGCACAGAGGTGAAGGGGTTCGGTTTTCCGGAGAGTTGCAGAAAGTTTCCGGCGAGTGAAATTACGTCGAGAAAGGGTGTGATTGTGAGCGAAAAGGCTATCAGAGGTTAGAGGGTGCATTTATAGGGAAGAACATCGACGAATTTGGTCTGATTACCGTCTTGATTCGTTGGTCAAGAATTCTCCGGCGGTTATGACAAATGTCGCGGACTGGACATCGGTTATAACCGACGTCGTTGTTAATACTTACGTTAAGTCAAAGGTAACCGACGGTGATTGGCGAAATCGTCGGATTTTCCGGCGTCAGCGGGTTTGGGCGCGCTGTGTAACTGGATTTGACTTTCAGATTTAATTTATGTATTAATTGTTTCAATAAGTAAACAAAAGTCACAAGTGGCGGAGCGGTTGGAAGGATGAGAGTTAAGGCTTGTGGATTCCTGGCTGACCCGGGTTGGAAACCCGGCAGCATTGTTTTATTTTTATTTCATTAATTTTAATACTTTTTCAAATGTAACTTTTATATTCTAATATATTTATTAATTATGTATCGTTTAAAATTAATTTGGGCATTAAATACGCAACAAAATTTTTAACTGATTGTTCGGTTAATAAACGAAGCGGGTTTGGTAAATCCGGTTTTTGACGGATGTTACAAACAGGCTGTCAACAGTACGTGTCTTACTGCATTAATGATAATTCGGCAACACTCGCGCGCGTGGGGTGATTACTGTTCCCCACTCGCCCCTGCAGTTACCTGGGGATATGTGACTTTCGCAAAAGTCGCTGTAGTCATATCTCGCATTAATTGCGATTAGTATATAAAGGGAATGTCGATCCATTTGCTTCTTCATCAGATCATATTCTAGAGAGAGAAAACAATCTTGTGTTCATATATTCCGGCAACTGCAGAAATTCCGATCATCTTCCTGTTTTCTTCGAAACCTTTTCTTCGAGATTTCTTTCTACAAAGATTCTATGGCGACCAGATCTAGTTCTGGGAGAGTCGAGGTGTCGGCGACGTCTTTACTTCCACCCTTAAAGTGGAAAAGAGAAGAGTTTGAAGCTCTTGTTAATATTTCTTATTTCCATGTCATGGGGTTCATTCTACCCCCGGGAGGGTTCGACGGTGGCAGATGCTCTGGCCGGCTACATTACGCTATTCTACGATTACTTTGCCGAGGGCAATTTTAGGCTTCCGGTGACCCACTTCATGCTGGAGATCCTTGATCACTATAATTTCCATATTTCCCAGTTGAACCCGATGGGGATGGTGAGGATCAGGCATTTCGAGTTTGTTTGCCGGTCGATGCAGATCATTCCGACGGTTGAGAAGTTCTGGGTTTTCTATCAGCTCCATTGTTCCTTAGGCTTCTACTCCTTCCAACAACGTTTGCAAGCCAAACGGTTGTTGATGACGCCGCCCAAATCCTATCATGACTGGAAGCAGAAAGTTTTCTATGTTAAAGCGGTGGTGATCCCAACTGTGATGACGTTCAGGGCTGCCGAGGATATAGAGTTGGAAACCTTGGCCATCCCGACTAACGAGGTGTGGTATCAAAATATAAAGGATATCCCCAATATCATATTGTCGGAGAGGGCGTTGATTGCTGCGGGCATGAGCATCCTCTGGAAGAAGGAACGACAAGAGAAGCCGGTGTACACCAAGGATGGAGTTGGTAAGTAACTCCTCACTTTTTAGAATTGTTTTCCATAGTTGTTGCATGTTGGTGAAACTTTATTGTTTGTGCTCTGCGAAATAGTTGCGCCTTTGCACTTGGTGGCTTACAAGAGGGATAATGGGAAGATGGCTGTTGTGCCACTTGAGGAGAATGAAGAACCTTGGTTTACTCAGATCTTGGGAAGTTTTGAAATCCCTAAGAAAGAAGATCTGAACGCGCAACCCACTGCTACTACTGGTAAGTCATGTACTGCGAATCCTGAGTTACTTATTGCAATATTACTTGTAGGTATCAACTCTTAAGTAATATTGCAATGTAACTTATGGCACAACGTTTTCTTTCCTTTAATGATTATGTAGGTGATTTGCTAAACTTGGGCGTAAGAAGAAGAAAAAACCAACTGTTGCTGCTGCTACTGCGCCAACCTCCACCAAACCAGACCAGAAAAGTAAGCCTTCTGCTGCTACTAAGGCTGAGGGCAAGAAAGGTACACGTCTCGTATCTGACTCTTGGTGTGATTACGTGGTGGTGTCAGACTCATTAGAGAGTCTTGCGCCTGTAGGTTTGAAGAACCCAAAACCAGAGCCCATCGACACTTCCTCTCTTCCTGCTTTGAACCCAGATGATCCTTTGGAGATCCCTTCAAGCCCTGAAGAGGCGTTGAAGCACACTTCCAAGAAGAGAAAAGAGTCTGAGACTTTGCTACCGTCTCCACCGAAAAAGGTTGCGCGGTCGCGCATAGGAAAGAAAGGCAATTTAGAGGCCTTTGCGAAGAAATTCTCTCCTGGTATGTCTGCTTCCTTGCTTACTTGTTTATTATGATAGTTGCGCGGTATCATATGCTTGATACTTATTATTTTTGCAAAGAGAAAATTTCACAGGCTGTGCCGGCCACATCATCTGCTATACCGTCCCCGCACAGGCCTGATATTACTGAAAAGGCATATGTGGAGCAAGAGGTGCTTATTTTTTACTCTGACCCCATCAGCCCAGAAAATATTGAGAAGGTGGCTCCGGAAGAAGAGCCTAAACAACTTGATGCTGAGAATCCTGCTGGCGAGCAGGTTAAAGATACTGCTTCAGATGTTAAGAAGAATCCTGCTGGCGAGCAGGTTAAAGATACTGCTTCAGATGTTGGGGTGAAGGGGACCGCAGCTGTGGAGCAAGGGAAAACATCCACCCCCATTACTGAGCCTTCAAAGTTTATATCTAAGGGTGGCCCTTCAACACAAGGCAAAGGCTTTATGCCTTCCTTTGATGATTCGGATGAGGAATCGCCCGTTCGCCCTGAGGAGACGCCTGGGGATTTTTATTATCGATCTTACTCGAAGAAACGGGCATCTGAAATCCATCAGCATGTGTGGAAAGTAAAGCAGGGTGATGTCTTCACCGACTGGTGTTCCTATAGGGAATGGTATAAGGGTATTTTTCCTCCAGCGGAGGTGAAGCGCCAAGAGGATAAAAATCATGAGGCTACATATGAAGCATACTTACAAGAATTTGCCCTCGCCTCCTCCACAATTAACAGAATCGTGCGCGAATGGCGCAGTATGAATACGGAGCGTGACGATGTGGAAAGTGACAAGGCGAAAGCCAAGATTGAGAGGGAGAACACCTTGAAGATGGTTTTTGATTTCGAGGCTGCGAAAGCCAAATTTGAAGCGGAGAAGAAGACGGAGGAATGGTCTGCGCTTTCCTGGAAGCGTAAGCATGCTGCTGCTGCTGCGCAACATGCAGACGATCGCAAGCGTTTTGTAGAGGCTTGTGGTCGAGATTATAATGAAAATATCTCTCTGCACAATGAAATTGAAAAGCTCAACAAAGAGAGAGATGACGCGGTTACTGCTGCAGCAGAGGCTCGTTCTCACCGAGAGAGAAGTGAGCAGAATGAGGTATCTACCAAAATGACTCTCCTTCTTAAGAATAAAGAGATTGATGATCTAACTTCTATGCTATTTGATCAGGCGCGGCTGCAGGATGAGGTTGACACTCTGAAAAAAGATATTAACCTTCATCGAACAGAGAAAGCCGAGTTGATCTGCCTTTTAACTGAAGGTGAACAGAAAATTAACGACACGGAGGTCGCTCGCGCTACAGCAGAAAGCCAGACAGAGTCCCTCATGAACCAGCTTACTTGGTTGCGAGAATATGGGATTATGGAGGTATTATCCCTTTCTTGTAATATAAAGATTTTTGCTGAACTACTATATCTTATACTGATGCGCTTGTTTCCAGATTGCAAACTCTATTTTGAACTCGACGGAGCTGGATGAGAGAGTGGTGGAGCTCATGGTGGCGGTGCGGAATGACGGTCATGTTGAGGGTTATAAGGAATGCACACTTCATGTGGCCCATGCGCTGAAAACCCAATGGGATACAAGTCGTGCTACGCATGGAACCGACACTGTTGCTCTCTATGCTACTGCCACAGAGAGTTATGATCATTTACATATTCCTGTCATGGATCTTGTTGATGCGGCGCTACAACATGATGCTTTTGTGGACAGATTAAAGGAAATCTTCTCAGAGGCGGAGAAACAAGAAGGTGCGAAGGACGCAGGGAAATAGAGTTAGACTGTGTCCATTTCCATAGCTGTTTCTATATTACTTTTTGATGTATCGTTGCGCTCGATGCACAAGTACTTTTTAATGTGAATATAATATATTTAGTTTACAATTTTTGCATGCGACCAATTACTTGTTAAGGATAGACAAATAAACAATAAGTAACCTCATGTGTGAGCATAATCATTGTATTGTCTTGTGGCTCATGAATATGTGTTTTTGTTTATCCAAAGGAATTGCATGCATTTGTAATAAATATAAAAGAGTGTAAGTAGCGATATAAAGTATGTTATTTTATTGATAATGCATAAAGCTTACAATCTGCCACTAAGATTACAAATGAGAATTGATGTAAGCAGGCTCATATATGGCGCAAGGCTCATGAGCGCTGAGATTACATGTAACACCTGCGCAACTGCTGGGTGTTCCAGGCCCGCGGGACGCTAGAACCGTCCAAGCGCTTTAATGTGTAAGCTCCTTTGCCTAGGACTTCATGAATCACATAAGGTCCTTCCCATTTTGGTGCCAGCTTTCCTGGTTTTTCAACATTTTAAGCCTCATTGTCGCGCAGAACAAAATCTCCGGGTAAGAAGGTGCATATGCGTACCCATTTGTTATAATATCTTTCCATTTGAGATTTGTACTTTGCTTCGCGTATCGCTGCATTCTCGCGCCTCTCTTCAACTAAGTCAAGATCAAGTCGGCGCTGCTCTTCATTATTCTGGTTTTCAAGAGCTATCATTCTGGGTGACGGAAGGCCGATCTCCGCGGGTATTACAGCTTCCGTGCCGTAAACAAGACTAAATGGTGTTTTGCCAATGCTTGTTTTTGGCATCGTTTGATGTGCCCATAGTATACTTGGTATTTCATCAACCCAGCCACGTCGCATCGTACCTAAGCGTGCCTTAATGCATTCCACCAATTGTTTGTTTATGCTTTCTACTTGACCGTTTGCCTGTGGATGGGCAACAGAGGCAAAAACGTGCTCGATTTTCATTTCCTGCATCCAAGTTTGCAGTTATGTAGCTGTGAGATTGGGACCGTTATCGGTGATGATTCGTAGCGGCAGACCAAACGGCAGATAATATTTTCCCATATAAATTTATGAACTACCATTGCTGTAGTGGATGCCAATGGCTTCGCCTCTACCCATTTGGTGAAGTAATCGAAAGCGACAATAACGAACTTGACTGTGCCCGGCGCATCAGGAAAAGGTCCGACAGGATCAATCCCCCAATGTTGGAAAGGCCAAGTAGTGGTTATCGGAACCAGAGGATTCTTTGGGCGCAACGTCTTCGGCGCATGCCTCTGACAGGACATACATTTGCGCAGAATCTCAATTGCAACAACATACATTCCAGGCCAGTAATAGCCTGTACTCATGATCTTGGCCACCACCATGCGCGGTCCAGAATGGATACCGCATAATCCGTCGTGGATTTCTCGTATTAAATATTGCGCATCATGTTTGCTTACACAACGAAGTAAAGGTCCAGAATATGACTTTCGGCATAAGATACCATCTGCCATTTCATAATTGATTGCCTTACATCGTATTTTCCATGCTTGAGCTTTGTCTGCTGGAAGCGATCCATGCAGCAGGTACATAATTATTGGAGACATCCAAGATGGCTCTCCAATTTCAACCATGCTAACTTGTTTGAGTGGTACCGATGGGTTGCTTAATACTTCAATGCGAACCTCTCTTGCCAAATGTTGAAAACTTGTTGCAGCTAATTTGCTCAAGGCGTCGGCATGTTTATTCTCACTCCGATTTATATGGACAACTTGGAATTGCTTAAACTGAGTGATGAGTGCTTTCGCTTGTTCTAGATAGAGGGCCATGATATCGCCCCTTGCATCATAAGATCTGATAATTTATTCAGCAACAAGCTTAGAGTCAACGTGAGCAGTTAGGTTTGACGCACCCATTTTAATAGCCAGGCGCAAGCCAGCTAAGAAAGCTTTGTATTCTGCTTCATTGTTGGTACTCTTAAACTCAAGTCGAATTGCATAAGTGAATTCTGCACCGTCTGGACTTATCAAACATAACCCTGCTCCTGCCCCATCATTGTTTGATGCGCCGTCAGTGTATAAGATCAATTCTCTGTCATCAACAATGGGAACTAGATTTTGAATTGCTTCGCATTCTTCAACCTTATCTGCTGGAATTTCAGCAATGAAGTCGGCTAATACTTGACCCTTGATAGCTGGTCTTGGTTTGTAACAGATGTTGTATGCTCCCAATTCAATTGCCCACTTCGCGAGGCGTCCTGAGACATCTGGTTTAGATAAGACTTGGCCAATATGATAGTAAGGACCGTAATGACGTGTCCTGAAAAATATCGTCTCAGCCTACGCGAAGCGAACAAGAGCTAACACTAATTTTTCCATTATAGAATATCGAGTTTCTGCATCATTCAGCATTTTACTGATGTAATATATTGGAGATTGAACACCCTCGTGATCCACCATTAATACTGCTCCAACTGCCATTGGAGATGCTGAAAGATAAAGAATCATCGGCTCTTTGCTGCGTAGCGCAGTGAGTGTGGGTAATTGAATGATAATCCTTCATTTCATGAAAAGCTTTCTCAGCATCAGGAGTCCATGATAACGTTTTACTTTTGACACAATTGCGCAAGGTTCGGATAAATGGGAATGACTTTGCAGCATGATTGGCCAAGAAACGGTTAAGCGCAACTAATCTCCCAGCCAATCGTTGCATTTCTTTGATGGTGGTGGGAGACGACATCTTTTGGATGGCCTCCACCTTTTCAGGATTGACATTGAATCCTTCCTTCGTAACCACAAAACCTAGGAATTTTCCCTCTTCCATGCCAAAAGAGCATTTCCCTGGGTTTAACTTTAAATTGACCTTGCACAAGGAATCAAAGGTTCTCTGGATATTTTCTAACATCATTTCTTCTGAATTGCTCATGATGACCAGGTCGTCGATGTAAACTTCTACAGTCTTACCAATGTCATCGCCAAAGACGGTGTCCATTAATTTGGTAAGTAGCTCCCGCATTGCGGAGACCAAAGGGCATTTTTGTGTAGCAAAAAATTCCTTTCTCCGTGCGGAAAGCTGTTTTGTCTTCGTCCTCTTTTTTCATCAGCACTTTATGATATCCTTTGTAACAATCTAGGAAACATTTCCAACGGAAAGAGGCTAACGAATCGACTTTCTTGTCTATCTCAGGAAGAGAGTAGCAGTCTTTGGGACACGCTTTATTTAAATCTTTGAAATCAACACACATGTGCCAGCCGCCATTGTGCTTTTTCACCATTACTGGGTTTGCGACCTAGGTTTGATATTTGACTTCCCGCAGGATCCCAGCTTTCAACAGTTCTGCAACTTGCTCATTCATTGCTTCGGTCTTTTCGGATCCAAGGCTGCGCTTTTTATGAACCACCAGCTGCGCCGTCGGGAAGACGTTCAAGCAATGCTCAGGTATCTTGCGCTGAACCCCTACCATATCTGCAGGAGTCCATGCAAAGGTATCCATATTTCAAAACAACAAGGTCTTAAGTTTTGCGCGACTTGCCATAGAAACTGCGGGTCCAAGGACAATTGGTTGTTCTGGGTACTTGTTGTTCAAAACCCATTTCTCTGATTCATTCGGTTGTGATGATTTGGCCGCCTTAACCACTGGTTCTTCGATAGACATAATCTCTTTTCGAGCGAATAAAATAGCTACGCTAGTTGGTGTTGGGAAACCACAAGCAGCATGTGGCGTAGATGTGATCATGCTAAAATCTCGCTGCGCTCGTCGCCCTAATAACACGTCGTGACGAGAAGTTGCTGGCATGACCATAAAGTTCACTTGAATGGTTCATGAGTGTTTACCGTCTGAGAGAGTTACGGGGAAAACTATCTGTCTAAGAGGAAATACAACCTCGTTGCAGAATCCAGTAAGCGGGAAATCGACTGGTTCTAGGCGTGCCTTATCTTCCGGATCTAACTGCTTGAAACATTGCTCGTATATGATATCCATAGAACTTCCCGGATCTATGAACATATAGTCAGTTTGATAATGGCCGAAAATACCTGTAATCACAACAGGTCTTTCTTCCTGAGGTCCGCCGGGAACCATAGGAAATATCACTTGCTGTTCCCGCCATTTCTCTCCTCGGAACTTCTGAAAGCTGCGCTTGCACGACAAGCCTCCTTAAATCATGGTAACCTGTTTCATCTTCTTGTTACTCGGCCCCTCATCTCCGCGCGTCAGTTGCCTGACTTCTTTTCGAACTGATTGTACCAAGTGTGTTAGCTTACCACTTTTCAAAGCCTTTTCAATTTCTGTGCGCAAGCTAATGCGGTTGTCGGTTGTATGCCCAGTATCTTTGTGGAAATCACAGAAGAGATTTGGATCTTGGCCCCTTTTGTTCTTCATGGGCTGAGGTTGTTTGAATTGGTAATTTTTAGTGCTTAAGACTTCCGCAGGAGATTTGATGAGAGGAGTCCACTGTCGCTCTCTGTTCTCGTTCTTAATAGCTTTCTGAGTTGCGATTTTGTTAATCGTTGCGCGGGCATCCATTGGAGAGTATGGTGAGTAAGAACTCTGGTTCGAGTCCTTCCAATTCTTTTTAAACTTCCGACCTCCTTTGCTCAGATCTTCAGGACGATGTTGAGGTAGAGGAGGTATGTTTGAATTAAGGTTGCGCTCGGTCTGCGCATAGACCTTGGCTGCTGCCATGAGCTTATCCCAACTTTTCGGTAAACTAGTAGTACCAGAAAGTACCTTAATCATTTCGTCACATCTTACCGCGTACTTGAACTGTGCACGGATAAGATCTTCGTGTACATCACCGATCTCCAAAACTTCCTTGTTATAACGCGTAATGAAGTCTTCCAGATTCTCGTTGTCTCTTCGCCAAATGTTCATTACATCAGACGAATCTCTAACATAACGACACTGCTGACTGAAATGAGTAAGGAATTTTTCCTTAAGATCATTCTATGAAGAGAGCTTACCTGTTGGTAAGTTGTCGAACCAGAGTCGCGTGGCTCCAGTTAGAGTTTGAACAAACAGATGACACCACATAGGCAGAGTCCATCCTCCAATAAGTCCTGCGCCGGTAAACAGGCGCATGTGATCATCTGGATCTGACAATCCATTAAACTTGCCGACGTTTGATGGCAATTTTGCTCGTTCCAGCGGAGCCAGAGCAATTTCCTTTACAAGTTTTGATTGTTCTACAGCTTCAGCAGGTCGGTAAATCAAGTTGTAATCATGTTCCGCCTCAGGGTTATATACTGCTAGAATTCTAGGTTTATAACTGGCATGATCTGCCGATAAACGATTGAAAACACTTGCACTATCTCCTTCTTCATAGGTCTTATCATACTCATCGTGTTGGGTATCCCGCTTCTGCGACGATCGCGGGCCCAAACGTGAGTGAACTGAAAGTCGTCGTTGGACATTCTCTTCCTGATGTCTGTTACCAGAATGAATAGAATCATTTCTGGTTTAAGAATACATCTCAGTTTCATGCACAGATACATGCGAAGGTGCACGATCTTGGTTCTGAGTTCCGTAACTCAATGCTCGGGGAGCCGGCGAAGCACGGGCCTGCGGTGCACCAACCAGAGTTTGAAAAGCTGGAGTTCCGGTTTGAGCATATAACTGAGCATACATGGCGTTTGGAGCAGTTTGAGACTTAATCAACCATGATAATGGAGTTTCTCCATGCGGGAGGATTGATGCAACGTCAACATGAGGAGCCGCCGGTGTTGCTGGAATGCTCGTATGATCAGGATCATATGGCATATCAGCTTCACCGGACGAATCCTCAACGATTTGTCCGTCGACCTAAGGAGCTCCATCGACGCGACGGATCTCCGATCAAGGACCTGGAAATGACGATCCATCAGCCATGAAGCTGTAGATCTGGGTGAAACAAAACGAAAGATGAGAGAATAAAAGAAAATCGGTGGGCGCCAATGAAGAAACCCTAGATCAACCAGACCGGAATCTAAGTAGATCTATGGAAAGGGTTCTGCATAAAAGGGTTAATCCTTCATTTAGTTTCGTGATGATAACGGATGTAACAGTACTCCGGCTGATCCTGCAAAACAGAACACCGTTAGCTCGCCATGGGAAGAAGGGGGTTCTCTCCATGACCACCCTCCAGCGTGAGAATAAGTACAGGTAGTCGGAAGTAAACTTAAGTAAGAGAGAGAGTAGTTGAGAGTGAATACCTTCTACTTGAAGTCCAAGTTACTTATTTATAGCCAGAGTTTTGGCGCCAAAATGAGAGATGATAAACTTAACGGAATCTTTTGCTATTCCGTCAAGTTGGTGACAATCCGTTAATGCACAAGGATCGCGAGCTCATCAACGGTTAGGGAGGTGCCACGTGTCATCATGAGATCACTACTTTTTTATAGAAGTAAGCATGCCATCATCGTGATCTTTCTTAGTCGTCCAGATGCTGCCATGTGGCAATTGGTTGTAACCGAAAAGATGCTTTGCACGATTGGGTAATAGTGGCTTCTAGAAGATTTCACAGCTGTTACCCATCTGTTGCTTGCCACGTGTCCATTCTGTTACAACAGAAAAGATTCTTTTTGCCTCTGCACCAATTCAAGGTTTTGCTAAGGGAAAGTTTCTCCTGGATTAACTGTTTCCTTGCGCGAGTGGCGCAAGTTAGTTAACTGATCTTTCCTCTTCCTGTTGCTTGGCGCAACGTTTTTGGTGAGTACTTTCTTTGATATAAATATCGGCGCAAGGTTTTTACATAAGGTGTTATCCAAGGAATTTTATCAAGGTTAACTTTGAACCTTGCGCGAGCCGGCGCAAGGTGGTTAAGTGATCCTTTCCTTTTTTGGTACTTGGCGCAGGGTTTTAGTGACTTTCCTTGATAGAGAGGTCTGCATCAGGTCTTCTTAGAAGTTAATAGTGGGTATGGTTCTCTTGATTGGCGCAAGGTTTTTGGGACCATACCCCTTCAGCTGTATTCCAGTGACTATAAATTTATTTCGTCTTCCAACCCACATTTGCACTTCTCAGTTCACATTTCACTCAAGATACCATAAACTTCTAAGATATGACCAGTCAGACCTTCAAACCCTCGACGAACAAACCGTCGACTCTCAAACCCCCACATTCAAGTGCTCCACGCTCAAACCCTCCACCTTATAACCACCTTATCCAGTTGATGACCAAAATCCTTTGACGAACGAAGAGTTGAATTGGGTCTAATATTATATCTTTAATCAACTGCGATATCACAGACTAAGAATTGGTGAGGGGCATCGTCCTCCGGATAGTGTAAAATAAGTTTGTTTAACATCATAAAATATATTTTGACATGACGGACTCGTCATAAGTACTTTAATCAACTACGATATCATGTAGGATTCGGACTCAGGCCTTAGTTGCTTTAAATTAAAAAGAACTACTTGTGATGTTTTGTAAACAATGTAATTATGTTAATTTAATAAAATAAAACTTTAGTACCATGTGTTGTGAAGAATTTATACGTGACTCCCCGACTTTTCCACCACGGGTTTTATACGTGGTCGGGGTGTTACAGAAATAGTATATATCTGATTGATCCTCATATGAATACATGAGGTTGGACGAACGTACAAGTGATTTTGAGTGTTCATCGTCTGATTCCCTCTTTGATCATTAAGTAATGTTTTATGTGGCTGATGTAATGTTTTAAGTATGTAATATTTTAATAGGGATTATGTTGATGCATATTTGTGTGGAGGCGGCTCAGTTCGGTTCGGTTCGGTTCAGGTTGGCTCGGCTCGGTTCGAGACCGAAGTTGTCGACGTTCCTCCGTCGTATGACTCGACCATTCGCGATACGAGAACGAAGTTTATGTGAGATGACATCATCATGAGATCTGATGTCATGATAATGCAATGCAAGTGGCACTTATATTGTTTTCATTTGATCTCACGAAGAACCTATAATATGCGTTAGTTTATAGATGTCACGAAGAACCATTAGGTAAAGTAATGTTTTTCGTGAGTCATGGTCCACGAAGGACCTGTCCCTCGTAGGATTTAAGGTTCTTCGTGCCCCAGTAACATTTTTCATGGTATGTACTCGGTCTTGGCCTATAAATACCCACACATGTTAACTGGGTTCTGGTAAAAGAGTGCAGATAGAGAGATAAACAGTTTGTCAAGAGTTGATGTACTGGGTCTCTCTACAAATCAATATAGTGAATCTTTGAAGTTATATATTTTGTTATATTGGTTGTGCTCTTACTTTGGTTTGCATACACACTTGGATTCCGCACTCGTGTGTGTGTTAGACAACAAGAAAGTAGGTTAATCTTGATCCTCCAAGTGGAGCTACAAGTGGTATCAGAGCTTTGGCTCTCTTCCTTGTTGAAAACCAAGCATTTTGGTTTGTTTTAAACAAAGTTTTGGTGTTTCCTGTTCTTGAACTTGAACAAGAAACCTAAAAGTTTTTGAAAGAAAAGTGAACTAAAACTTGAGAAAAGCTAGTTGTTTGCAGAAAAGTTTTATAAAAACCTTGTTAAAACCCATGGAGACATGTTAAGATACGGTTTTTGTTAAAATTTCAAGCAAATTTTAAGTTCGCCATTTTCTCCGGTAAGGTGTTTTGACCGGAAACGTCACCGGAATATTGTTGGTGGGATAAGATTCTTAAACTTTTACAGAAAAAATGATTTTCAAATGTTTGTTTTCTAACCAAATCTGGATAACCAACTACTAACTTTTAATATTCAGAAACAAGATTCTGTTGTGAAAGGAAATATCTCACCTACCATTTCATGTAAAATACCTCCCCTGCGAAGAACCCTCTCTCACAAAAAAAAATAAATAAAAACTCACGAAGAACCTTACTCGAGTCCCACGAAATACCACATTCAACAAAAATCCACATTCTTCCTGGATCTAAATCTTCACTTTTCTTAAATGCACAAAGGACCAATTTTTTGTTGTTGTTGATCTAGTCTTAACTTATTATTATTTTTTATTTTTATTTTTTTAGTCTTTTGTAAGATAAGGATTTTATTTGTAAAATTCAAAAATTTGTTTTTGGTTTCATTAAAATTACTTAAGGTTATTTTTAGTAATAGATTTTTTTACATTTTAAATTAATAGCCTTAATTAATATGGGTTCAAATCCTTAGGATTGGGGTACTAGTTCAAGTACAAGTCATGATCCATCACAAACTTGTTCCTCAACCTCATGGGTAAAATCTTTAATCCCTCAACATACGGCCATGATTACCGTTAATTAATGGGCGTGCGTTACGAATCAAAATCAAAGTGTTCAAACTCTTCTCATTAGCGAAAGTGAGACTGGAAGCAATAATCTTCACCAAAGTTAAATCACATGAACGATTATCCATCATGGAAAAATTATTTTCATACGTATGTTCTTGGTCAGAATACCGAGTTGTGGACGTGTTTTACTACTCCATACATTCGACCTCTTTAGCCGGATTGGAGGAGAATGATAAAAGAGCTTATGATCTAGAGAAGACAGCCTTTGCTATCCTTACACAAGCTCTTCACAAGGATATTTATCATCAATTTATGTATTGTACCACTACGAACACTTTGTGGGACACTCTGGAATCAAGAGGGGAAGGAAATGCAGCAACGAGAAAGATCTGACATGATCTTTTAAAGAAAGAGTTTGAAGGGTTTCTGTTCATGGAGAATGAAACACTAAGCGACATGACTACTCGATTCTATCATCTGCTTAGTGAGATGTATTCATACAAGGTTAACGCATTACAAAAGGATATTGCCATGCGTTTCGCTGATGCTTTGTCACCTAAGTGGAGTCAATTCATTGAGTTGCTGAAGCATACCGGTGTTTTGGATGTTATCAGCATTTACGAGTTTGTTTAGAAACTTGAGAACAAGAATGAAGAAGAAATTCGAAAGGAAAAGCGAGTTCCAGTTCAACAAAACCCTTAAATGTACTTTGGAGGTATTAACACTGGTATTAGTACTTCTCAGCAACCGAAGCTTCAAACAGCATTTGTGTCAAACGCAAACCCTTTTCCACCACCACCTAAACCAGATTAATCAACTCAAACCTATAGCCAAGGTTTTGATCCAAAAATTTTCCTTCCTCAACCACGAGATTTTACACCACAAGTTTCACAACAAACATTTGATCCAAAAGCTTTTCTTCCTCAACCACAAGTTCCACAACAAGCTTTCTATGGTAACAACTTTCAACCCTCAAACCCTAACACTGTCAGACTCGATACATCCAATATTTCTAAGGTTAGTGTGGAAGTTTCCAAAGAACAAATGGAGCTTCTAAACACTTTAGTGAGTTCTTACTGCGAATTAGTAGCTGGGCAAATTGGCAACTTCAATCTAACCAGTGAAGACTACGCACAAATTGATAAGGAGGAAACGATGTTAGTTGATATCAAATGGGCATTTGCAAGTGTAGTGAGAAGAGCAAAAGATTTTATGGAGAAAACGGGAAGATACAATCTGGAGAGCAACAAGGATACTCCATATGGTTTTGACAAAAGGAAGGTTACCTGCTTCAACTGCAGAGAGAAGGGGCATTTTAAAAGAGAATGCATGAAGCCTCCACAACAAGGGAATCAATATCCTTTCAACAGAAATCAAGCTGCTAACAATGAAAAATCAATGGTTCCTACAAACAATTCCAACCAAGCTTTGATTGTTCAGGTAGATGAACGCTTTGATTGGTCTGTTCAATTGGGAAACAGTGGTGGAGGAGGTACTGCATACTATGCCGAAATTGCAAAGAATGATAGCAATGGAGAATCATCCAGAAATGATAACAGTTCATGGGATAGAAGCAGTTCAGATGAAGCAGAATCGACTTCAAATGAAGATCGATCTGAATATGTTGATGTTGAGGCAGATGATGTGATTACAGAAACTGAATCGACAGATAGCGACGAAGCAGCTTTGGAGAATGAAACTGAAGGGTCATCTGATGAGTTTTCCAAGCATCTCTCATCAATTGGATGTTCCACTCTTCGTGCAGCATTCATGGCCCCGTTGGATTGCCAATCCAGTCAGGTAAGTTTCGATAAACATATCTTGTCTAAGTGTTTTAATTGTATAGTTTTAAAGGTAAATACTTAGAACTTGAAGGTAAATTTGATCACATGAAGAAACATTATCAATGTTTGATTGTAGATCTGATAAAGTGCACTGAGGCAAACACAGCTCTTAAGAAAAACGAAAAGGAATTTAAAACGACAATTGAAACCTTAAGGAAAGATGTTTCTGAATTGACAAAGAATGTTTTGAGAAAGCAAACAGCCATTAACAATTATATTAACAAGCCTGAAAAAACGAAAAAGGAGTTAGCCTGTGCAAAGTGTGAACATGATGCAATCAAACTCAAGTTGGACAGTTACTCCAACTCAAGATATGTTTTGGATCACATCATCGATGTTCAAAAGAAGAAAGGTGATGTGAAATGCATTGGTTATCAGGCATGTCCCCCTCCTGTTAGACACAATTACACCACAATGCGAGACAACGAAGATATGCCACAGTTTGAACCCATCGTTCCATTGGATCTAGCTGAATTTACAGCTGGTTTAGGTTTCACTAAGGGCACATCTTCAAGTCAAAGTCTATCGGATGACATCAATGACTCAAATTCTGTGAATGATCAAAGTCCTCCCATTGTTGAGGATTGTGATAGTTCGGATGACGAGTCGGATGAGGACAAGCCTAAGCAGTCCGATACGGTAACAAAAGAGGAAAATATACCTCTCGAAAATCACATTCTTTGTGATCCACCCACAAAACCGTTTGTAACTGCTAAAGTCAAGTCTGTTGAATCTTCATCTGCGAGTTGTAAAAGCGTGCACTTGCTTTACACGTTGATTGGTTCTGATAAAATATATTAATATAAAGATTTCCCAATCAAAAATGTCAATCAATCCTCAACTGATAAAGTTTTCGAGGACTCTACTAGTAAGTTTTTGGGAAAGTCGAGCCCAAGAGTTGTAGTAACTCAGTGTGCTCCTATCCCAAAATCCGAAATTAGAAAGAAATATGGGAATAAAAAATTGCAACCTCAAAACAATCAACGAAAGCAAAACCACACTACCCAAGGAATGGGAAAATGCAAAGAAAGCCAAAACAAGAAGAAGATTCAGAAGGTGAACTTTGTGAAATCCTGAGGGACTGATAAAATTGAATCCTTTGAAAACAAATCCAACACGGATTTCGTTAAACAAAGTAAAAATTTGAAGAGAAACAGTCAGAAAAACTACATACAACACACAAATTGTTGTGATGTAGGACCAAGTACCTCAAGCTCACGAAGTTCATCATCAAGCTATCACAGTTATGATACTCCGGGGTTTGTTGAGCGGAGATCATGCTTTGAGTGTGGTGAGTATGGACACATTGTCAAGAACTCTCCATATCTCACAAAGGGAAAAGCAAAAATTGATGCCCCACGTAGTAATAGTTACCATACAAGATCTGTTTCACCAAAACAGGACCCCCGTCTTATTAAACAACGAGAAATAAAACAGAAAAAGAAACAAAGAAAAGAAGTTGAAAAGGCTTTGAAATCATACGTTATCTAAACACAGTTTGTTAAATCAAATGTTAAAAATGAAAAAAATAAACAGATTTGGAAACCAAAATCGGTAACTGTTTCAGGGGGAACTCCATCAATTCCAAATCATCGAGAAAAGGAAGTTACAATCCTCGATGATGCAGACGACCCAAGTCTATGAAGGCTTGGGTCCCCCTCTCCAACTAATTTCTGAATGAGTGTGCAGGATGTTCCAGGAGGAACAATTGATAGTCTTAGGAATGTTGATAGTGGAGCGTCCATGCACAAGATCGGTGACATAGGCTCCGAAACATTGTTACATCTAGGAGAATATTGTTGCCTTTGATGGAGAGAGAAAAAGAAAAAGAAGACAAAATGTCCGATGAATGAATTATGTGAAAGAAGTTGAAAACTTCGACAAGAAAATTCATGAGCAACAATTTTTGTTTAAGCCTTGGATCAGGTCAACAGGATAGATTCAAACGAAGTGTACGCGCCTGCAGCACGTCTGAAACTTTTTAGAAAACTCATGGCTTAATCTTTCACAAAAAGTTCAAAGTCTACAAGATGAATGTGCAGTGTACATTTCTCCATGGTGTGATTGAAGAAAATGTGTTTGTTGAACAAACCAACCGGGTGTGCGGATGCCTTGGCGTGGATTAAACAACTGCACACTACTTCACAAGGAGAAAGACGAAGACCTTAGCTGGTGCAAGAGTATGTGGAAGACATCATGTATGGTCCAACCAAAGATGATGTGTACAAGCTTTCCCACATGCTCACTTGCTTATTACCAGGCGGACCCGGAGGTCTCTGTTCTTGTTGCTGTAGAGAAAATTCTCAGATATCTGAAGTAGCTACAAAATCGACCTTGAAATCCATAGCAGGTGGATATCCAGTTGGGAGAGCACACAGATTCCTGGCAAAGCACGTAGAAATTGCAGGATTACGGTTTTAAATTTCTAATCTCTCCTATCTTTGTCGATATTTAAGCTGCTTTAGAGATTATTAAAATCTCGTACAACACTCTAGACCAAACATTTCGATCTCAATTATCACCTCACACGTGATTGTTTCAACGAGAAACTCATTGATATTGTTTAGGTCCACCTCGATTACCAACGTGCCAACTCATTTTTCCAAAATTTTGATAATCATTTTTGATAAAATTACTTTTGGTAAACGGCATCGAGGTAAAATATGAGTTAATCCAAATCAGGAAATCATTTTTGTAAATATTTTTCTTGAGAAAATCCAAGAAGATGTTATTTAAAAGTTTAAATGTACTTTTTGCATAATAGGGGAAGTAAACTCAAATCTGAAAAATACGAAAACAAGAGAAAAACAAAAATGAATTTCCTGTCCAGAAAAGGAGAAAATGATAGTAAATCAGTGGTCTGTCAAAACCTCTTTGAACTTAAAATGAAAAAGAATAAGTAGCTCTATATTCAATGTATCGGTAGGCTCACAATCATTTTAAAGTGTGCATGGCGATATAAACATAATCGACTAAAGACTGTGTGGGAACCGCTCATTGGCATATGGTCTTGGTACCGAAATTTCGTTTGATAGATTGGTGAGGTTCTGAGATACGTGGTCTTTATGCTGTTTATCATTTGGGTATCATGGTTGACTCTTTTACCGAAAACAACGGGGACGCAAGTCTAGAACTTCCATGATACCATACATACGTGTATATATGATACATACATGTATATTTTACATGCTGCATATTACCATCAATAGGTGATAAAAATATCACAGTCACCCCTGAATAAGTGATTTTAAATCACATCTATCATCTGAGAGTCAAGTTCGTCTCTTTGTCGATACGATGGTACTAACCTGTTAACGGACTTGCTCTCGTGCCCTGTATGCATTGAATATCAAGTTCCTCATAAGTAAGTGATTTTATCACATAGGGCTTGTATTCATCCTCAAAATAAATGAGTATCTCACATCATATACGTCAAAATAGATGATAAATGGTATACTCACCAGTAAGATGAACTCTCATGCATACCTTGATACAGGAATGTGTCGTGAGTGGATGAACACCGGTCGATAAGTATAAATCATACATTAATCGTATCCCCTAACCGCGAGTACATCTAATAAGTTGAGCTTATGTGGACAACAATACCGATAATTGTTATAGGATACTTATCTTAATGCTAACTAATCGAACAACAAGTGTCTTTTGGCATGACCGTATACTGATATGATTCTCTTACCCTCGAAATTCACATAAAGAATCTCTGTAAATATTTATTTATTGCTTTTTGTCTTTACATTTGAAAAATGAAAAATATCAAAAAGATTTTAGGTGAGTTTTAATATAAATTTTATAAAAGCCAAAAAGATTTTGCCTCTAGTTTATTTTTGATTGACCGATGTTGGAACTCGAGTCTATCCTATCTAAAATCCTGATTGTAAGCCGGAAAACAATTGCATCTTCATACATGGTCGAAGTTGAAAAGTTTTGAAAGTTAAAGGATTAAAATTGAACAATTTTAAAACTTTCAAAGTGTTGTCAGTTGGTAGTTGAATGAGAGTTGGTCTCATATGTGTCTTTTGCTAATTCTGTTTAAAATCAATCCTTCGTGAAGTTTTCAAATGAAAATTCCCTAAGGTTGATTAAATCCCCAGTGGTTGTTCTCATTACGCGTTTAGTTTTGTTGTGTGTGCAGATGTGGGATTCAAGCAAGCTAAAGGCAAAGAGAACGTGTTTGAAGAAAAGTTATGGGAGTAAAGACACAACATGAATGCAAGCCGTGGATCAAGAAGATCAATTCGTAGCTGACCACTCATCAACACCGCAAGGATCTAAAGATTAGAAGATCAACTTCTCACAAGCTACATTCAAGGGGGAGTTTGCTGATACACCTCTAGACTGTGACAAGTGAAGACATCTGAAGATCCGACAATGTGAAGAACGAACCATCACGAGCAGCATCCAAGGGGGAGTTTGTTGATGCATATTTGTGGGGATGCGGCTCAGTTCAATTCGGTTCGGTTCGGTTTTGGTTCGGCTCGGCTCGACTCGGTTCGAGACCGAAGTTGTCGACGTTCCTCCGCCGTACGACCCGACCATTCGCGATACGAGAACGAAGTTTATGTGAGATGACATCATCATGATGATGTCATGATGATGCAATGAAAGTGGCACTTATAATGTTTTCATTTGATCTCACGAAGAACCTATAATATGTGTTAGTTTATAGATGTCACGAGGAACCATTATGCTAAGTAATGTTTTTTGTGAGTCACGGTCCACGAAGGACCTGTCCTTCGTAGGATTTAAGGTTCTTCGTGGCCCAGTAACATCTTTCGTGGTATGTACTAGGTCTTGGCTTATAAATACTCACATATGTTAACTGGGTTCTGGTAAAAGAGTGTAGATAGAGAGATAAGCAGTTTGTCAAGAGTTTATGTACTGGGTATCTCTACAAATCAATATAGTGAATCTTTGAAGTCATATATTTTGTTATATTGGTTGTGCTCTTGATTTGGTTTGTATATACACTTGGATTCCGCACTCGTGTGTGTGTTATACAACAAGGAAGTAGGTTAATCTTGATCCTCCAAGTGGACCTACAGATTATTTATGTGGTTTATGTAATATTTTAAGTAGGTTTCCTTATTTTATGTGTAATCTTAAGTTTATGTAAAAAAAAATTATCTCCATCTTTATTTTTTATTTATGTTCCTTATTGTGATTTTTTAATCGTCTAATATTTAAACGTTCAGTTATTTAGTTTCATTTGTCTGTTTAAATGTATGATTTATTTTAATTTAAAATAGTAAGAAGAAGGTTACAATGTAGTATTTCCATCTATTAAGGTGTTTTAGGGTAGTTGATGGTATAAATTTCACCTTAAACCTGAACCATGTGTTATGGTATAACATAACAACTCATCAAATTACTATCATGTAGATAATGAGCTTTAATTAACATACTCTTTAACAATCACATTTTGGTATAACTTGACTGAAATGGGGTGGACCCTTCGCATTTCTCTCATATGGGTATTAAGGTGGTGACGCCACCCACCCTTGGTGCTCCTTTTAACTAGCCTAGTGAGGTTTTTTGAGACATTTAAGGCTTATGTGGTGGGGGTGTTAAAGCATTCGTATCGCTTCCATCTTTTTTTACCTTATAATTTTATTAAAAACAACTATATTTCCTCTTTTCTTTCAATTAAATGATATTTTTTTATACTTTTATTATTACATTTTCCCTCTCTTTCACACACAACCACTTTCAAAATATATTAAAAAATTATAGAGGGTAAACAGTGTAAAATTTACAGATGAAAAGTAATAATTTCTCTCTCCTCTACTCGCAATCACTTCCAACCAACTACAATCACTTTTCATAATATAAAATGCTTTCTATTAGAATTAAGGGGATTGTGAATGCTCTTAGCACACAACACAAAGTCTTAAAGTAGACTATATAGGCATAAAAATTACAAATCAAATCATTATAATAGACAAATGGAACTAAGTGATTTCGTTTTATTTTTTCATTTTTTATATTCACATGTATATTGTATTTTGTTTTCTTTAACTAGTTTTCGCCTCGTTCCATTGTGGGCGCTAAAATTTCTCGTAAACATGTACGTTTATGTTTCGTTACTTATGCATCGAGTAACCAACTAAAACAAAACTATCTACTTTTGTTAAAAAAAACGAATACGATGGGAATACAATAATTTTAAACTGGGGCAAAATTCTAAATTTCCATGACAAATGAGCGTGTTCTAGGCAGCTCTGGCTGGCATGAATATTATTTTACACTGGGAGCAAAATCGTTTATTTGAGAAGGGGAAAAAACAAAATGATGACAAAACTGAAAATTTGAACTGAGGGCAAGATCGTAATTTGGCTTGTAGAGGAAATTCTTTTACACTTAGGGTAAAATTGTAATTTGACAAGAAAAAAACAAAAAATGTTGGCGAAAGTGTCAATTTGAGCTGAGTGCAAAATCGTAATTTAGTTGGGATAGAAGAAAACAAAACCAATGGCAAAACTGTAAATTTAAACGGGCCAAAATAGTAATTTGGAAGGACTAGTGGGGAAGTGTCAGGACAAGACTGTAATTTTTAACTGTGAGCAAAATCGTAATTTTAAACAGAAGCGAAATTATAAATTTAAACTATGATAAAAATCGTAATTTTTTTGAGCCAATAGGAAAGTGCCAGACAATTGCCTGACACTATTCCCTTAACCGCCCATTCCTCCAATTAAAGAGAATCTCTATTCCTGCTAGCCATTGCTTTTGTTGTATTGGTTTAATTTAATTAATATGGCGGCTTCAATTTCTGGCACGACATAGATATTATTAGGTATTTTGTTGTCTTGTGTGTAACGTGCTTAATTAAAAAGGTTGTGTTCGGTTATAGTCTTACCTCCCTTAATTTACGGTTCGGGTTGTGCTAAAATACATATATTGGTCTCTAGTGAATTATATAGTGTCCAGACTAACAATTTTAGGTTTGTCAAGGTTAGAAATGATGTCTTTTATTATAAATAAATACATATATGGGTCTCTAGTGAATTATATTTGTGTTTATTATAACTTTTACAGAAAGATAGTGAGTTTAACTAACTGGTATATTTTAATATGCTTTCAGATGAATGGATACGATAGATTGGTGTATTAATATAAACCAGAAGCGAGAAATACTAACACTATCAGGGTATGTATGGTTCGATTATCACCCTCAATCGAAGCCAAAATCGAAGATATCGGTTTGTCTATTTTATTAATCAATCGGCTGTTGGTTACCCAGTTTGGTTTATTCGGTTAGATTAACAAATTTTTGGTTCAGTTCGTTTAATTTCGGTTAATAGCCAAAATCAAACCTGGGATAAAACTTTTTCTTAAAAATATATGAAATTGAGGTTTAAATACATGAAATGAATGTAATGATATTTGAAATGGAAATTAAATACATGAAATGAAGGTTTATAATATGAAATACATATACTATATGTATAAAAGCTAGAAATATATGAAAATATGAATGGTTCCAAAGGTTAATTTTGGTTAAACGAGGGTACAATAAAACTGAGTTTTTTTTTTTTGGCTAATTTGGTTTTCGGTTAATCGGTTATCAGTTAATGCAGTGTTTGGTTGATTTGGGTTCAATTTCGTCTGGTTCAGTTCAGTTTAGGATAACGATTCAATTAATACTTACCCCTAGATATTGTTAATCATGTAGTGTATGATTTTTTTTAATTGAAAAAACTATAGTAATATATACTCAAATTAAAGAGAATAAATGCTCATTTTTATGGTATAGGTTTTTTTTAAAATATTGATGTAAGAAAAAATTATGACAATTTTTAAAATTTTGAGGGTAATTAGTTTATATAAGGGATAAAGTGTGACTAATGATTAATTAATCGATGAGAGATTAAAGTGTAATAAAGATGAGGGATTTAAATGTAATTTGTGTTTGAAAGATTAACTTTACCCTCATTTTTTGTTGTACTTTATGCATTAAACTAAAAAAAGTTTTTAACTTTTGGGTATCTTAAAATACCATTTCCTTATGAATTATATATAGTACTAGCAGAGTGTCCGTGCGATGCGGCGCGGGCGATACTTTGGATTACGATACTCATTTCAAGAAGTTTTGTTATCCATATAATAGTTATTGTAGCATCATTGTGGTGGATATAAGCCATAAGTGAAATCATAGGTTTTTTCATTTCATTGTAGTGTGCATGGTTTTGTTGCTTCAATTATTTTCCTCAACTAAAGTCATCAGTTACTCTATTTTATTAATCAATTGGCTTTAAGTTAACCAGTTCGGTTTATTCAGTTAGAATAACATTGTTTGGTTAGATTCATTTAGTTTCAGTTAATAGCTAAAACCAAACTTTGGCTAAAACTTTTGCTTATAAATACATTGAATTGAGGTATAAATACAAGAAATATATGTATAAATACATTAAATGGAGGTATAAATACATAAAATTGAGGTATAAAATGAAATACATGAAATGAAGGCATAAATTCTAGAAATATATGAAAATATTAATGGTTCGGTTCGGTTAATTTCGGTTAAACGATGGTACAAAAAATTGATAACCGGTTTCGGTTATCTCGGGCTTCGGTTAATTGATTTTCAGTGAATTCAGTTTTTTTGGTTGATTTTGGTTAGATTTCGTCTAGAAGGTGCCCGCGCGATGCCCGACGAGAAAAACAAACACTGCCAGGGTGTGTTTTGTTCGGTTATTATCCTCAACCAAAGCTGGAGTCATCAATTAGTCTATTTTACTAACAAATAGGTTTGCTTTACTCTGTTAGATTTGTCAGGATTGACAGTTTTTTGTTTGATCTCTTAATTTCGGTTAATAACCAAAACTCTAAATTTTTAGCTTAGAAATATATGAAATTGAGGTGTAAATACATGAAATGAATGTATAAATACACAAAATGGAGGTATAAATATGAAATATACGAAATACATGAAATGAAGGTATAAATGCTAGAGATATATGAAAATATGAATGCTTCGGTTTATTTTGGTTAAACGATGGTACAAAAAAATCGATAACTAGTTTTGATTAATTGGTGTATCGGTTGGTTGATTGATTTTCACCTAGTTTAGTTTTTTGGTTGATTTTGGTTTGGTTTTATCTGTTTTTGATTCAGTTCTGGTTAACAATTAAGTTATTGTTCAACCTTAGAAATTGTTAACCACTTAGTAATACTATACAGACACTCAAATTAAAGAGAATAAATAGTCGTTTTAATGGTGTTATTTAAAATATATATATAGGGAAGGTTCATTGGGGAACACTAAAAAGTGGGAACCGGAAAACCATGCATTTAACATTTTAAAAATTCAACTTAACATGTTAAAAATCACCTTTTTTAAATTTTTTTCTGTGCCTTTTCTTATAAATACCCGTGGAAGCCTTTTTAATAAAAAATTCAAAAACTAAAAATATACAAAAAAGTTAAAAAAGGTTAAACAAAATTTACAATAATGATTTTTTATTGGAATAGCTTCTACATGTATTTATAAGAAAAAGCATCGAAAAAAATAAAAAATTGATTTTTAACATGTTAAGTTGATTAACGTGTTAAATACACTATTTCTCAGTTACCCACTTTTTTAGTGTCCCTCGATGAACCTCACACTAGGGTAAGGATACGTTACGAACCACCCTTTATTGCGGGAACCAATGTGAACACAACCAAAACTACTTACAAAAGGTTAAAATACACACAATTTTTTTATTTTTTCGTAAAAAAGCGCAACATTTTATTTATAATTTTTTTAGTTTTTTATTTTCTTTTTTTTTTGTAAAAAGTTCGATTCAACTGTTAAAAACATATTTAGCATTTAGTTTTTGTGGCTTAGTTTTTAGCATTTAGCTTGGGTAAGGTGGGTGAGGGTTTCAGTTTTTTTTTTTTTGCGGGGGAGGGGGGGTTTAGATTTTTTGGGATGGGGGTTAGGTTTTTAGGGGGGTGTTTGCTGGGGTATAGTTTTTTTTAAGTGGTGATGGGGTTTGTTTTTATTTTGGTTGTGTTCACATTGATTCTCGCGATAAAGGTGCTTCTGGCATGATCATACTCTCTCTCTCTCTCTATATATATATATATATAGGATTAGGATCAAGGGAAAACCCTTACGAGTTGTGAGAAGTTAGAGAACTCGGCCTTCCCGTGCGATTTTCGACTCCATTTTTTTCACACCCCTAGATTAAAATGTTAGAAAAGACTGCCATAAAAAATAAAAAAAAAATTGAAATGGTGTTTTTCGCCCCCTTACGGTGGCTGTAAAATGGTGATGACATAAGCATGACATCACCGTTTTAAGCATTTATAGGAGCCGTAAATGGAACAAAAAACAAGTTTTTTTTTTTGAAAAAGTTGATTTTTTAGGATTTTTGGTAAAAAAAAATTAAAAAAACCTTCCCTAAGGCCGAGTTCTCTAAGTTTCCACAACTCGTATGAGTTTTCATTATACCTATATATATATATATATATATATATAGGGGATGGATCATGAGAAAACTAGTTTAAATGAGAAAACAACTAAAAAAAGACAAAAAAAACATATCAAAATTTTTTTTTGAATTTTTTATTAAAAATCGCTAATATTAATATATAAAAAAAATTTTCAAAAAAAAAAGTTGTACTGCACATGTGCACTAATACAGAAAAGCCTAAACCACCTAACCCACCCCCCATCGACACCCCCCAAAGCCCTAAACCCCCCACCCCACCCCACCCACAAAAACCTAAATCCACCCTCCCACCAAAAGCCTAACCCTCCCCCACCCCCAAAAACCTAAACCCTCCCCTCCACCCGCACCCCCCAAAAACCTAAAACCCCCCTCCCCCACACCCAAAAACCTAATACTAATCCTAAATCTTCGAAAAACCTAACACTAAAAGCTAAATTAAACTTAAAAGCTAACTTTAAGCATATAATGCACATGTGCAACATATACATATAATGCACATGTGCAGTACAAGTTTTTTTTTTTTTAAAAGTTTTTTTTTTAATAAAATGTAGCGATTTTTAATAAAAAAATTCAAAAAAAAAAGTTTTTGATATGTTTTTAGACTTTTTTTAGTTAGTTTTCTAGTTTTCTCATTTATATTTAGTTTTCTCATGATCCTCTCCCTATAATATATATATATTAACGTACAAAAAAGTGATGACTGTTTAAAAATCTTGGAGGTAGTTAGTGTTTTTATAAGGAGATAAAGTGTAACTACTATCTAATTATATATAGTTTTGTTAAACATGAGGGAGTGTGACTAATTTACTTTCATTTGTACATTATGCATTAAAGCAAAAAAAAGTTCTTAACTTTTAGGTATCTTAACTAGCAGCGTGCCCGCGCGATGCGGCGGGGGCAACACTTTATATTAGAGATGTGCTCGATACCGGTATCGAACGTACCGGTATCTAAAATCACCAAATATAGGTAATGGTACCTAAAATGCTCGGTACCTTATGGTATCGGTACCGGGATAGTACTTGTATTTAAAGGTAAAATTCGGTAAAATATAGGTACCTTATCGAACCGAAAGTGACAGTACTGAAACACAAAAAGGTGGAACCGAATTGGTACCAAAAATAATTCGATACGAGAAATTCGGTACCGGCACCCAGTTCAAGTGTTCATTCCTACTTTACATTGCGGCTATCCATTTAGGGTATTTTTCTTATTTGTATAATATTTATTGTAGCATCATTTATACATTATTAGGGGTGTAAACAAGCCCAGAGGCTCGGGAGCTACTCGGGATTGGGTTTGTAAGCTCGAACGAGTTGAGCCTTAACGAGCCCTCGCCCGAACTCGAGTCTGAAATAAAGCTCGTTTAGTTATCGAGCACGAGCTCAAGTCTGAAAATACAAAGCTTATTTAGGCTAAACTGTAAGACCCTAACACGTTTTAACTAAAAAGACGCAGCGGAAAATACGAACCATAAAATTTCTTTCTTCATTAACATTCTACATGCTTAAGAATCATCCGGAAGTTTGATTTAAAGTTCAATAAAACAAGATTCTATGCAACTACAAGACCCACTCCCACACAATCCTTATCTTGACTCGATCCTTGCCCGCGTGCTCTACTTGATGATGATCTGCGAAACCTCCAGTCATCATACACATCCACCTCGTTATAATTGGTGACATCATACATAATTTAAAACATATAACTAAAAAACCAATTGTATTCTAACTACGTAAGCTATTCCATTCGGTTATCCTCCCAAGTTCATTCACTCCAACCCGGCATCAAATCCTCAAGAGCCCAACATTATCATACATGCACTTCGATTTCATTCTCAATAGTAACACAGTTAGCAATACGTAATCTCAAACTTATTGAATACCCATATCTTCAAGTTAACACATTCCGTTGGCCTACATTCGTTAGATTACAACACGCGTATACACATTCATATATCCAAGCACATACATACGTGTCCCATACATACATGCACACATACAAGTTCACACTACTTACACGCACTACGATTCCATATCTACATACGTATATACAAGTCACGTTCACTTACTCACCTTCAAATACTATACTTATACATGCACACAACTATCCATCTATAACATACTTATGTACAAGTTTCATCCTTTCACAGGTGTATTACATTCTAACACATTTGTTCACACAAGTTCTAATCACACACTTACATATAAACCCATGCATACATGCCCACATTCACTATTCGTTCCCATTCGTACTCGCATACTAGTTCCATCCTTACTCACACGTCATACAACCCTTTTGGTAAGCTTAGGGTCCGTTTCAGAAGCTTTTCGGGGCTTAGGAACGGGACTGCGAGGTTTGGGATCAAGGAAAACGAATAAAGGGGCCAAAAAGGGGTTCTACCAACGCCCTAACTAGCGTCGCCGATGACCAGACTGGCGTCGCCGATGCCTTAACCGGCGTCGTTGGCGCGTCGGCAGTCGAACCAGATATCGACAAAAACCCATGCGGCGTCGGAGACGCTCCTATCTAGTGCGGCGTTTGGATTTTGTTCAATTTGCTTATTTTGGCCCTCGTTAACACATACCGTGAGTCCCAAAAGGTAACATAACCTTGTTCCAAGCCCCCAAATTATTCCAACACTAATCCCGTGTCCTCATAATCAAAACCTATACTTTTTATCTTACTTTCTTGATTTTTGACACGTTTACTTCTGCCAAGTAGTTTCAAACATAGACAACTACACACGACTTGCCACAAACAATACTTACCTAGGTACTTACCATTACCTATACCTTCTCACATGATTCCATCTATTCAAGTATACCAAATTTCATCTATAATATAAGAAGTGAGTTCTGGAATCACTTACCTTGAGTATCCCTGTTCATGCTAGCTTCCTTGCCTCGTCTTGACTCGTTAGCCTTCCTCGCTTAAGTCCATGCTAATTTAATTCCTATCCTTTCATGCCATCATATCCATAATATTGTTAGTATGCTTATTCATTCATATCAACACTCATTTCCAACTCTTCACTACATTGACTTTCATTGGTCAAATTATTAACAAGCATTAGACATGAATTGGCAATCACATTGTTTAACATCCACAAAATTCAATTTATCATCATACATAACACATAAGTGGCTAACACATATCACATGATTTTTCATAATCTTACATTCATATTCATAAGTCTAACCATGCTACTCATATATTCGTTGACTTTTTAGAAAGCCAATGGTCAAGCATACAAGCTTCCAACTTAGGAATATCCATCCACATCAATGTAGTCGACCATATTGTTGGAAATTTATGTGTGTGTGAATGAAAGTCTCACATGGTGAAACACCCTGTCCCACATAGGAGTGGGAACAAAAGTGAGAGTTATTTATAAGATAAAGTTTTTGCCTAGATAATATAACTTTGTGACATGTTTTACCATAAGTCCTACGCGCGAGCGTGCAGGGGGGTGCAAAAATTGGAACCGGAATTTAGTCGAACTTGTGTGCGCCCGTGTGTCCTGCAGGCATGAATGCAATTCCGAGAACCCGGGCCCGCATGGGGCGGTTTTTGCACTCTAGAATCGGTAACCGCTGTTCTGTTTAATGAGTTTTGAAAAGTATTCGTTATTGATGATCATTATTCAGTTTTTCAAATTCCAATCAGTTATTATTTTGGCCATTATTATCAGTTTTTTGGGTCTTTAACTCGCTGCAGTGATGACCAAGATTTCAGTTATGGTTCTGGCACTATAAAAAGAGATCATGGTGATCAGTTTAGACACACCGAAAAACAACTCTCTCCTTCTCTCTTAGTCTTCTCTGCAACATCACCTCCTGTTTTCGTTTCAGGCAAGTGTTCAAGTCCGGCAGTGCGCTGTTGCTGCTTCAAACCGGCGTACCCTGGGAACAGACGACGAATCTGTTTAAGGGAATTGTGTCAAACACAAGCCCGGTTCACGTTAACTGTTCTTTCTGTTTGTTTATTTCTGTTACAGATTATCTTTGCAGTTTATATCATAACCAATTTTTCTAACAAACTTAAACAGAATACTAATTGTTCCTGCATTCTGTTTTCGTTTCAGAATGGAAATCCCACCTGTGACCACTGCTGATTCTACAGTTGTGACTGCTGTCATAACTTCCGAAGTTGCTGTCACAACCGGTCTGGTTGCACCACTGCCTAACGCAGTATCGCATGCTGGAAACCTGAGAAATTCAATGGTGTGAATTTCAAATAGTGGCAGTGTCACACCCCGACCCGCAGCGGAAATAAGAGTCGGGGCATAATTGGGTTATCAGCAAAGCACATGACATTTACTATTATGTTTCATAATTAAATGAAGTCAAAGTTACATTTCTCAAACATCCAAACATGTTCATTCATTACAAGGGAAAATAACCAAACATAATAATCCAAATACTAAATCGTTTTATTTCTTCTAATCCAGGTCCTATGTGTTCCTAGCTGCTGCTGGTTCACCTGTATCATGTGTAAAATAGGAGGTTTTTGGGTCAACATAAGTTGGCGAGTGAACCTTATAGATAAACATTTGATAATGATTTTCTGGTTAGTTTATCAATAAAATATTGTGCATAATCATAAAAGAGCACATGTATGAAATCAAACATTGGCAAACATCAGTTACAATTATAACATACATTAACAATCGATAGCATACATGAACATACCAACATCATATAATAATTAACATAAATGAACTGTGCGATCAAGGCTCAATCAAACGGAGCCGATCGTATTGCATGAACTGGAAATGTAAATTGAACTGTGCGCTCAAGGCTCAATCAAACGGAGCCGAACGTATTGCATGAACTGGAAATGTAAATTGAACTGTGCACTCAAGGCTCAATCAAACGGAGCCGAACGTATTGCATGAACTGGAAATGTAATTGAACTGTGCACTCAAGGCTCAATCAAACGGAGCCGAGCGTATTGCATGTATTGAAATGTAAAATGAAATGACCGATCAAGGCTCAATCAAACAGAGCCGATCGTGCGGGCACGCCAAGATCAACCGCATAATTAAATGGGGATCCAACTCAACCTCGATGGATGGGGAGCCGCGGCCTCGGCAATTGCATGTATTGAAATAATAATTTGCAAACAATAATAACTACTTACAGCAACAAACTAATACACATGTCATGATATGATATATGCACAATAACTTGGTTATAATATGTAAATGAACAAGACACATGATACACCCCAAAAACGTGATTAAAACGGGGAATTTGAAGGGTTCACTCACATTGGGTGCGTTGAATTTGAGATGGTGAGATGCGCACGATTTAGACGAAGCGAGTCAACGAGGAATCACTAACCTAAATAATAATGGAAAAATATATTAAATGGGTGGATTTTATTAAGGATTTTAATGGGATTTTTAGATATATTTTTGTGAGTTTATGGCTATTTTCTATCCTTAAAAATGTTATTTTTAAGTATTTTTAATTGATTTTTAAATTAAAATAAACAAATAAATATATATATAAAAAAATATTATTTTACTGTTTGACCGTTGACCGTTGACCGGTCCGGTCAGCGGTAAATGTTTGCGCCAAGCGGGATTCGAACCGGTGACCTTCAGTTCACGTGCACGTAGCTCTACCAACTGAGCTACGTGACTAACCCGTTAGAAACTCAGTTTTAATTATATTTATATACTTATTCGACTTAACCGAAAATACCTTTATTTACAAAAACGTTTTAATTCAATTGACCGGTGCTTGAGACAGGGTTCGAACGCGCGTTATGAAGTTTATCTTGCACACAGTCCACCGCTGGACTGTGTGTCTAACCCGGTTATATTCTTGATTTATATTATACTTAACAACTACTCGCTCTAACCCGGTTAGTTCATGAATAAAAAGAAATGTTATTACGTAAAGCGTGTGCGTGGTAAGGTTCGAACTCGGGACGTGTATATGAACTGTGCACACAGTCCACCGCTGGACTTTGTGTCTAACCCGTTTATAAACCGGATTTTAATTACTCTTATATTCTGAAATAGATTCATCTTCTTCGTCGGATTACACTGTCAGCGTAATTCGACTGGTTAAAGTTGATTTTGCGACTTACAAAGATCTTAGACACTAACAGTAATTCAAGAGTAAGGAATGGAGAGAGTTTAAAGCACAGAAGTTACCGATTGTAGATAATCACAGAAATCCGGCGAAAGTTTTGTTGGTACAAGAAATGAACTCCGACTGTTGAAACAATTAACAGTGTGGATCGATTATTTATAGAATTAAATCACCTAAACAAAGTTTAAATGAAGTGCAGGATATCTTACCAGTTCACAGTGGAATTCCGGCAATTTCAGAAACTTTCCGGCGAAGGTGAGATTTCCGATAATTGTTGGCTAAGATTGATTCTGATGATGGAGTTGTGTTAGAGATTGACTAATCACATGTTTTAAACAAAAAGAGTCGAAGGAATTACCGTGAGAATGCGAGTCTCGGTTTTCCGGTGAGTTGCAGAAAAATTCCGGCGATCGGATTCAGAGGATCTTACGGTTCAGAAACTTGACGAAAATGAAATTGAGTGTTGTTGTGATAGTTATGAATCGCGCAAATGATCAGGACTTGGATTAAATCAGAGTTTGGTACGTTTTCGGTTTCAAATACCGGAAATGATGAAGTCTTTATGTTCATTCAATTCGGACTTAATCAGAAACCGATATTCATCGGTTATAAGCTGGCCAAAAGAAGTCGAAATTATTTGGCGATCGGTTTACCGATTTCCGTTATTCAGATGGCTTTAACGGTTGATTCGTGTTTGCGTATAAGATCCAATTGTTTTCCTAAGGTTAACAGAAAACACTTGGTGGCGGAGTGGTTTGGGAAGCGAATGATAAGTTGTTGGAGACAGCTGACCCGGGTTCGAGTCCCGACAGCTGCAATTGTTTTTTATTTATTTTATTTTAACTTTTTATCAAATATACTTTTTATAGTTTAGTTTATTTATTAATTATGTAACGTTTAAACTCAAAATATTCATAAATAATTAATGTAATTTCATAACTTGGTACAAGATTACAAAACGGAGCGGGTTTTGGAGACCCGATTTTTTTACAAATGTTACAATATCCCCTACTTTTAGGAATTTCGTCCCGAAATTTAAACAGTTGAAGTAGTAGGGAAAAGATGAGGGTATTTTTCACGCATTGAGTCTTCACGTCCCCAAGTAAACTCAGGTCCCCGTTACGACTCCCAGCGTACCCTAACAATAGGAATGCGACTTCGTCGTAGACGCTTTTCTCCATAGTCCATAATCTCCACTGGTCTTTCAATAAAATGCATGGATTCATCAATCTGAATATCCTCCAGTGGAATATGAAGATCTCTCATCAGCGAGGCACTTCTTCAAGTTCGACACGTGGAATGTGGGATGAATCCTGTCGAGTTCTTCCGGTAGGTCAAGCTTGTATGCTACAGGACCTACTCTTTCGAGTATTTTGAAAGGTCCTACGTAACGTGGTGCTAGCTTTCCCTTTTGACCAAAACGAACTACACCCTTCCACGGTGATACTTTTAAAAGCACATGATCACCAACGCTAAACTCCAAGGGCTTCCGTCGTTTATCTACGTAACTCTTTTGACGACTTTGAGCCGCTAGAAGATTGTTTCGGATTTGATGAATCTTATCTGTGGTTTCTTGGATCAATTCTGGACCAGTAATTTGTGCTTCCCCAATTTCGTGCCAACAAACAGGAGATCGACACTTTCGACCATATAAAGCTTCAAAAGGTGCCATGCCGATGCTAGAATGATAGCTGTTGTTGTACGAAAATTCGACTAACGGTAGGTGGGCGTCCCAATTTCCCTTGAAGTCTATGACACATGCTCTAAGCATGTCCTCAAGGGTTTGAATGGTGCGCTCAGACTGTCCATCAGTTTGAGGATGATAGGCGGTACTGAGATCTAGTCGAGTGCCCATAGCGGATTGTACTGCTTGCCATGTTCGTGAGGTGAAACGACCATCACGATCAGAAATAATACTTAATGGTACTCCATGTCGGCTGACGATTTCGTTGATATAAATACGAGCAAGCTTTTCGTTCTTGAAATCTTCTCGAATAGGGATAAAGTGAGCTGATTTTGTAAGTCGGTCTATAATCACCCATATAGTGTCATACCCACTAGAAGTGCGAGGTAACCCGGTAATGAAATCCATGGTTATATTTTCCCACTTCCATACAGGTATTTCCGGTTGGACTAGAAGTCCGGAGGGTCTTTGGTGTTCAGCCTTCACCTTAGAACATGTGAGACACTTGGAAACAAAAACGGCAATATCTTTCTTCATTCCAGGCCACCAATAGGTGTACCGTAGGTCCTGATACATCTTATCAGCCCCTGGGTGTATAGAATATCGCGATTTATGAGCTTCATGCATGAGTGTTTCACGAAGATTGATGTGGTTAGGAACCCAGATACGATCTAGGTAATACAAAATACCATCAGATTTAGTTTCAAGTTTTAGCTCGGCTCCACAGGACATCTCTTTTTGTACATCTTCCTCTGTTATTGAAACGTGTTGAGCTTCTCGAATTTGATCCTTAATATTGGTTATAATTTGCGAACATAGAAGATGAATGGAGTTCGCATAACCCTTTCGACTAAGTGCATCAGCCATCACATTTGCTTTACCAGGGTGGTATCTGATTTCACAGTCGTAATCATTTAGGAGTTCGACCCATCTTCGTTGCCTCATATTTAACTCTTTCTGATTGAAGATATGTTGAAGACTCTTGTGGTCAGTGTAGATTTCACACTTCGTACCATAGAGATAATGTCTCCATATCTTAAGAGCAAATACAACAGCTCCAAGTTCAAGGTCATGAGTGGTGTAGTTCTTTTCGTGTGTCTTGAGTTGCCTTGAGGCATAAGCTATGACTTTTCCTCTTTGCATGAGAACGCAACCTAATCCTTGCCCTGACGCGTCGCAATAGACTACAAAATCATCACAACCTTCAGGAAGAGTGAGGATTGGTGCATCACAAAGTTTTTGCTTGAGAATTTGAAAAGCTTCTTCTTGCTTGGGTCCCCATACAAATGGTTTCCCTTTATGGGTTAAAGCCGTGAGTGGCACAGCAATGCGAGAGAAGTTTGAAATGAACCGACGATAATAGCCAGCAAGTCCAAGAAAAGACCTTACTTCAGTTGGTGTACGTGGAGCTTGCCATTCTTGAACTGCTTTGATCTTTGATGGGTCCACATGTATTCCTTTGTCATTGACTACATGCCCGAGAAATTGCACCTCTTTTAACCAGAATTCACATTTAGAGAACTTGGCATAAAGCTTTTCCTTTTCTAGAAGTGCAAGAACAAGTCGTAGATGACGCTCATGATCAGCTTTAGATTTTGAATAGATAAGAATATCGTCGATGAATACAATGACAAATCGATCAAGGTAAGGTTTGCAGACTCTATTCATTAGGTCCATGAAAACAGCTGGTGCGTTGGTTAATCCAAACGGCATAACCATGAATTCATAGTGACCATATCGAGTTCGAAAAGCAGTTTTAGGGACGTCTTCTTCATGCACTCTAAGCTGATGATAGCCAGATCGAAGGTCGATTTTCGAAAAGCAACTGGCACCTTGTAGTTGGTCAAGAAGATCATCTATGCGAGGTAAAGGATATCGATTTTTGATAGTTAACTTGTTGAGCTCTCTGTAGTCGATGCACATGCGAAAAGATCCATCTTTCTTCTTTACAAAAAGTACAGGTGCACCCCAAGGCGACGAGCTGGGGCATATGAATCCCTTGTCAGTCAACTCTTGCAATTGACTGGCTAGCTCTTGCATTTCAGAGGGGGCTAACCTATATGGAGATTTTGCCACTGGTGTAGCACCAGGTATGAGATCGATACGGAATTCGACATCTCTGATTGGAGGAAGTCCTGAAATGTCGTCAGGAAAAACTTGTGGAAAATCCTTTACAACAGGAATATCTTCAAGTTTCTTCTCTGCGGTCCCCTTCTTGATGATATGGGCTAAAAACGCAACATAATTCTTGTGAAGGCATTTTTGAGCCTGAAGACAAGACATTAAGTTGAGCCCTTTCGACGAGGTTTCTCCAAAGATTCGAAGAGTCTGACCGTTTGAAAGAGGAATACGAATAAATTTCTCACGACATACAACTTCCGCATGATGTAGACTGAGCCAATCCACACCGATTATGATGTCGAAACTTCCCAGCTTCATAGGAATAAGATCGACTGAGAATTCGTGGTCGTTTAAGGTGAGTGTACAGTTGCGTAAAATAGATTCTAATGAAACAGGTTTTCCGTCCGCAACTTCTACCGTTATGGATTCCGCGAGCTTATCCCGATTTTTACTTAAGATAGGTTCAAACTCTAATGACACGAAACTTCTATCCGCACCAGTATCAAATAACATAGAGGCATATCTACCATTTATAAGAAACGTACCGTTGACCACATTGCCGTCAGCTCTGGCCTGGTTTGCGTTAATATTGAAAGCTCTTCCCCTAGCAGGTGGAGGAGCTTGGTTCGCTTGATTCACAGGGTTGGCTTGGGCCTGAGCATGAATAATATTGACCAGCCTTGGACACGTGTTTCTGAAATGACTTGGGTCGCCGCAGTTGAAACAAGCGGACACGTGTTTCTGAAATGACTTGGGTCGCCGCAGTTGAAACAAGCCCGCATAGGTTGGCCCATAGGGTAATTGGGTTGATAGTATGTTTGGGCTAAATGTTGAGTGGGTGGATATGGTTGTTGTTGTTGGGCTTGACCCACTAACTGTTGGTGGGTTTGGATTATAGGTTGGTGGCGGTTTGTTCGTTGAAGCGTGCGGCAGTTTTGAACAGTGTGTCCAGCGCGACCGCAGCCGGTACAGTATTGGCAAGGATAATCAGGGGAGTGGTGATACTGACAACGGTTACACTTTGGTAGTGGCCCTGTGTATGGTTTTCTGTATGGCGCGGGTGGAGGAGTGGCTTGAGTGATGGGTGCAGCAGGAACAGGGGTGTTGGTTTGGGTGACTGCAAAGTTCCTGGTGTTACGCTTCCTCTTGTTAGCAAATTTAGAGGAAGGAGTGTGGTGGTTTGAGGTTTGTCCCTCAGCAGGGGTTTTCTTCTTTTCCTCATTGAACTTCCCATTGCGAATTCGATTTTCGGTCAGTTCTGTTGCCAACTCTATGGCAGCTTCTAGTGTTACCGGTGAAACGCTGAGGACCGAATCTTGGATTTTCGAGGGAAGTCCTCGAATGTAATGTTCGATCAGACGGTAGGTTGGAGTGAATAAGTTTGGAACCATTTGGTTCAACTCCAAGAACCTTTTGTTGTAAGTAGAGTGATCACCATCTTTTTGCTTCAAGGCATGAAATTCATCCTCTAATTTCTTAATTTCACTCCTAGGACAAAATCGCCTAGTCATGATTTCCCTTAACTCCTCCCAAGTTAAGGCCATCGCATCTTCTGTTCCCCTCTTTCCTTTCTCAGTATTCCACCAAGTGAGAGCTACACCAAGTAGTCTCCCGGTGGCGTAACGAACTTTGCGATCCTCAGGACAATCGCAGTTTAAGAAAACGTTTTCCATCTCCTCGAACCAATGTAGGAGAGCAGTGACTCCCTCGGTCCCTTCGAATTTCGGAGGATCACAGGACTTAAAATGTTTGTAGGAGCATTTGTTGGTAGGAGGGTTGTTGATGACCTGGTCCTGTTGTTGAGGAGGGTTAGTAGGATTTGCAGCAAGGGCTTGTTGTACTTGTACTACGATGTCCGGCAATATCGTGGCCATTTGATTCGCGATATGAGTGGCCAAACGTTCCCGAGACTTTTCCGATTTCCTACCTCTTCGATGCGGTCTAGACAACATATACAGGATCATAAAATGAGAAGATTGTGACTTTATGATGTCTTTTTAGGTGTCATGTGTCTTTAAGAAAATGAAAATAACATAAATATCAATAATGCAACTACATCCAAAGGATGTCTTGGGTTCGCTCATGTTGGGCCTCAAATGTCCCCCATACCTTCACCTATATAGTCATGTGGGCCCCCATGGCTATTGGCTTGGTAGGATTCACATTAGTATTAGCAATTTAACACTCGCATCCCCCGAATGCTAACCACAAAATATGTTCATGAGATGTTTGGTCGGAACGTGTCCAGGTGTAGACACAATGACAACTCAAAGTGGGATTAGCTCTCACGACGTTTGGTATAGCATGCTTTGGCCTAATAGGTATTTCGTACTCTCATCGTCAGTCCCCAGGTAGGCAAACTGGTCCTTTATTTTGGATTTATACGAATGCCAGCCTAGACAGGACGTTCCGAGTACCGGTACTAGTACCCTTCCAGTTACTACATGCCCGTCATGAGAACTCACTTTGATGAGATTTGAAAACACGAAAATCATTGTAAAATCAATCATGATGTGGTGTGTGCTTGCATGGATGTGATATGTTATGATCATACGATTTCATGATAGGCATTATTTGATAATATATACTTATGAACATGCTTGAACAATATCAAATGTAACATTTAACATAAACATATAAACATCATGAAATTTGGCATATAACACACAAAATTCTTATAAGTTTCTAATCGACTATAGTATAGGCTCTAAGGGTCTAATAACCTATCCTATATCCCTATAGTCATGGCTCTGATACCAATCTGTCACACCCCGACCCGCAGCGGAAATAAGAGTCGGGGCATAATTGGGTTATCACCAAAGCACATGACATTTACTATTATGTTTCATAATTAAATGAAGTCAAAGTTAAATTTCTCAAACATCCAAACATGTTCATTCATTACAAGGGAAAATAACCAAACATAATAATCCAAATACTAAATCGTTTTATTTCTTCTAATCCAGGTCCTATGTGTTCCTAGCTGCTGCTGGTTCACCTGTATCATGTGTAAAATAGGAGGTTTTTGGGTCAACATAAGTTGGCGAGTGAACCTTATAGATAAACATTTGATAATGATTTTCTGGTTAGTTTATCAATAAAATATTGTGCATAATCATAAAAGAGCACATGTATGAAATCAAACATTGGCAAACATCAGTTACAATTATAACATACATTAACAATCGATAGCATACATGAACATACCAACATCATATAATAATTAACATAAATGAACTGTGCGATCAAGGCTCAATCAAACGGAGCCGATCGTATTGCATGAACTGGAAATGTAAATTGAACTGTGCACTCAAGGCTCAATCAAACGGAGCCGAACGTATTGTATGAACTGGAAATGTAAATTGAACTGTGCACTCAAGGCTCAATCAAACGGAGCCGAACGTATTGCATGAACTGGAAATGTAAATTGAACTGTGCACTCAAGGCTCAATCAAACGGAGCCGAGCGTATTGCATGTATTGAAATGTAAAATGAAATGACCGATCAAGGCTCAATCAAACGGAGCCGATCGTGCGGGCACGCCAAGATCAACCGCATAATTAAATGGGGATCCAACTCAACCTCGATGGATGGGGAGCCGCGGCCTCGGCAATTGCATGTATTGAAATAATAATTTGCAAACAATAATAACTACTTACAGCAACAAACTAATACACATGTCATGATATGATATATGCACAATAACTTGGTTATAATATGTAAATGAACAAGACACATGATACACCCCAAAAACGTGATTAAAACGGGGAATTTGAAGGGTTCACTCACATTGGGTGCGTTGAATTTGAGATGGTGAGATGCGCACGATTTAGACGAAGCGAGTCAACGAGGAATCACTAACCTAAATAATAATGGAAAAATATATTAAATGAGTGGATTTTATTAAGGATTTTAATGGGATTTTTAGATATATTTTTGTGAGTTTATTGGCTATTTTCTATCCTTAAAAATGTTATTTTTAAGTATTTTTAATTGATTTTTAAATTAAAATAAACAAATAAATATATATATAAAAAAATATTATTTTACTGTTTGACCGTTGACCGTTGACCGGTCCGGTCAGCGGTAAATGTTTGCGCCAAGCGGGATTCGAACCGGTGACCTTCAGTTCACGTGCACGTAGCTCTACCAACTGAGCTACGTGACTAACCCGTTAGAAACTCAGTTTTAATTATATTTATATACTTATTCGACTTAACCGAAAATACCTTTATTTACAAAAACGTTTTAATTCAATTGACCGGTGCTTGAGACAGGGTTCGAACGCGCGTTATGAAGTTTATCTTGCACACAGTCCACCGCTGGACTGTGTGTCTAACCCGGTTATATTCTTGATTTATATTATACTTAACAACTACTCGCTCTAACCCGGTTAGTTCATGAATAAAAAGAAATGTTATTACGTAAAGCGTGTGCGTGGTAAGGTTCGAACTCGGGACGTGTATATGAACTGTGCACACAGTCCACCGCTGGACTGTGTGTCTAACCCGTTTATAAACCGGATTTTAATTACTCTTATATTCTGAAATAGATTCATCTTCTTCGTTGGATTACACTGTCAGCGTAATTCGACTGGTTAAAGTTGATTTTGCGACTTACAAAGATCTTAGACACTAACAGTAATTCAAGAGTAAGGAATGGAGAGAGTTTAAAGCACAGAAGTTACCGATTGTAGATAATCACAGAAATCCGGCGAAAGTTTTGTTGGTACAAGAAATGAACTCCGACTGTTGAAACAATTAACAGTGTGGATCGATTATTTATAGAATTAAATCACCTAAACAAAGTTTAAATGAAGTGCAGGATATCTTACCAGTTCACAGTGGGATTCCGGCAATTTCAGAAACTTTCCGGCGAAGGTGAGATTTCCGATAATTGTTGGCTAAGATTGATTCTGATGATGGAGTTGTGTTAGAGATTGACTAATCACATGTTTTAAACAAAAAGAGTCGAAGGAATTACCGTGAGAATGCGAGTCCCGGTTTTCCGGTGAGTTGCAGAAAAATTCCGGCGATCGGATTCAGAGGATCTTACGGTTCAGAAACTTGACGAAAATGAAATTGAGTGTTGTTGTGATAGTTATGAATCGCGCAAATGATCAGGACTTGGATTAAATCAGAGTTTGGTACGTTTTCGGTTTCAAATACCGGAAATGATGAAGTCTTTATGTTCATTCAATTCGGACTTAATCAGAATCCGATATTCATCGGTTATAAGCTGGCCAAAAGAAGTCGAAATGATTTGGCGATCGGTTTACCGATTTCCGTTATTCAGATGGCTTTAACGGTTGATTCGTGTTTGCGTATAAGATCCAATTGTTTTCCTAAGGTTAACAGAAAACACTTGGTGGCGGAGTGGTTTGGGAAGCGGATGATAAGTTGTTGGAGACAGCTGACCCGGGTTCGAGTCCCGGCAGCTGCAATTGTTTTTTATTTATTTTATTTTAACTTTTTATCAAATATACTTTTTATAGTTTAGTTTATTTATTAATTATGTAACGTTTAAACTCAAAATATTCATAAATAATTAATGTAATTTCATAACTTGGTACAAGATTACAAAACGGAGCGGGTTTTGGAGACCCGATTTTTTTACAAATGTTACAGGCAGCAAAAGATGTTCTTTTATCTGACCACGCTAAATTTGGCAAGATTCTTGACCGAACCCAAACCTAATGTTGAGGAAGGGGATATGGATGCTCAACCTGTGAGCGTGATGCATGCTTGGAATCATTCGGATTTCTTGTGCCGCAACTTTATTTTGAATGGTCTGGTGGATACACTATACAATGTGTATAGTAAAGCCAAGACTGCCAAAGAACTATGGGAATCTTTGGATCGCAAATATAAAACGGAAGATGCGGGCACTAAGAAATTCGTGGTGGCTAAGTTCTTGGACTTTAAAATGATAGACTCTAAAACTGTCATGAGTCAAGTCCAAGAACTACAAGTTATCTTCATGATATTCATGCGGAAGGAATGGTGCTTAGCGAGACATTCCAAGTTGCTGCAATGATTGAAAAGCTACCACCAAGTTGGGTTGATTTCAAGAACTATCTCAAGCACAAGCGAAAAGAGATGACCATTGAAGATCTTGTTGTTCGTCTTCGTATTGAAGAAGATAACAAATTGGCTTTGAAACGAATTGATGGTCCTGAAACAGTGAAGGCCAATCTTCAAAGGGAAAAAACAGTGGAAAGGGTGGAAAGAAAAGTCATGGGAAACGCTCCAACCTAGGTCCTAAGGGAGGAGTTGGGAAAAGAAGTTCCAAGGAACTTGTTATAATTTTCAAAAGCAAGGCTACAAGACCAGCGAATGCAAGCTTCCCAAGAAGGAAAATGCTCGACAAGTGAACATGGTTCATCAAGTCGACAACCTTGTTGCCATGGTCACTGATCTCTCGATTTTGGTGACCGAAGTTAATTTGGTTGGGCAAAATAACAAGGATTGTGGGTTGATATGGGGGCTACCCGTCATGTGTGTTCCGACAAAAGCCTTTTCAACACCTTCAAGGAGGTGACTAATGGCGAAAAGGTTTTTATGGGAAACTCTGCCACGGTCGAAATTAAAGGCGAAGGGAACATGGTTTTGAAGATGACTTCTGGAAAGGAACTCACCTTGTCCAGTGTGTTGTATGTTCAAAAAATTAGTAAGAACCTTGTGTCGGGGTGGCAATTGAACAAGTTTGGGTTCAAAATGCTGATTGAGTCAGATAAGGTCGTGTTGACCAAAAATGATATGTATGTTGATAAGGGCTATGCCCTCAATGGAGTGTTTAAACTCAATGTAATGGCCGTGAATGCAATGAAAGAAAACGCTACTAGTTCTACTTACTTGATTGAGTCTTCTAATCTTTGGCATGGTAGACTAGGTCACATAAATTATAATTCCATTCGTCGTTTAATTAAACTGATTGCATACCAACATTCGATATCGACTCGATTAATAAATGTGAAACTTGCGTAGAAGCAAAACAAACGAAAACGTCATTTGTAAAGGTCGAACGAATCACCGAACCCCTCTAGATGATCCACACTGACGTGTGTGATCTAAAAGCAATTACTCGTGGTGGAAATAAGTACTTCATCACGTTCATTGATGATAGTACAAGGTATTGCTATGTGTACTTACTTAAGAGTAAGGATGAGGCTATTGATAAGTTTATCTTGTTCAAAGCCGAAGTTGAGAATCAACTAAATCGGAAAATAAAAATCGTAAGGAACGACCAGGAGGTGAATATGTTTCACCTTTTATTGATTGTGTGTGCGAAAAATGGAATCATACATGAACTCATGGCTCCTTACTCCCCTCAATCGAATGGCATAGCGGAACGGAAAAATCGCACATTGAAAGAAATGATGAATGCCATGACGATAAGTTATGGTGTAAACCAAAACATGTGGGGGGAAGCAAACTTATCGGGAAATTATGTGTTGAACATGATACCCAATAAGAAAAAAGATGTAACGCCATACAAATTGTGGACGGGAAAGAAACCACCATATAAATGCTCAAAAGTGTGGGGGTGTCTAGCTAAGGTGGTGGTCACCCCACCAAAGCGGCTACTAATAGGACCCAAAACAGTGGATGTGTATTTATTGGATACACCCGTCCTTATGGTCCTTATCTTTTTCTTGTGCATGACTCTAAAAACCCTGGAATATGCAAAGGCACCATAATAGAACCTAAGGATGCATCATGGTTTGAACATATGTTCCCATTCTTAGATAAAAGTGAACCGAGTTCTTCTAGACCGGTTGAGAAAATTGTTCCCGAGGGTGAAGTTTAAAACGATGAATCTCGAGAACAATCTAAGACTGAGGAAGTTGAAATCAGGAAAAGTAAACGGCAAAGGACTGAAAAATCCTTTATCCCTGAGTTTCTTACCTATATGGTAGAAGATGAACCTCAAACGTACCAACAAGCGGTGCATTCAGAAGGACCTCAGTGGAGGGAGGAAATCAAAAGTGAGATAGACTCTATCTTACAAAACCATACTTGGGAACTAGTGGGTCTTCCTCAAGGATGTAAACCACTAGGATATCAATGGATATTCAAGAAGAAGTGAAGCCAAATGGAACCATCGATAAGTACAAGGCAAGGTTGGTTGTCAAAGGATATAAACAATGAGAAGGTTTATATTACTTTGATACATATTCGCCAGTTACGCGAATAACATCCATCAGGTTGGTGCTTGCCATTGCCGCCATTAGAAATTTGGAAGTGTACCAAATGGATGTGAAAACAGCTTTCTTGAATGGAAATGTAGAGGAAGAAATCTACATGGAGCAACCCAAAGGCTTCTCAGCTATGGGCAAGAAAAAAAGTGTGTAAACTTGTGAAATCCTTGTATGGATTGAAACAAGCTCCAAAACAATGGCACCAAAAGTTTGATCATGTCATGCTTGATGCTGGGTTCCAAATTAATGAATGTGAGAAGTGTGTGTATGTGAAGGACACCTCTGATGGATATGTCATTTTGTGTCTATATGTAGATGATATGCTCATTGCTGGAAGTTATGACAAAATCATATAATCTACAAAGAACATGCTAAAAGAAAGATTTGACATGAACGACATGGGTCTTGCGGATGTGATTTTGTGGGTCAAAATCACGCGAACCCAAAGTGGACTTGTTTTAAGTCAATCCCACTATGTGGTCAAAATTCTTGAGAAGTTCAATGCAAATAACTCTAATGAAGCTAGAACTCCACTTGACACGAGTCAACATCTAGCCAAGAATAGAGGTGAACCCGTAAACCAGTTGGAATACTCAAGAATTATCGGTAGCTTCATGTATCTAATGAGTTGTACTAGACCAGACATAGCATATGCTGTGAGCAAGCTAAGTAGATACACGAGCAACCCAAGTTCAATGCATTGGAACTGTATCACTCAGTTGCTTCGCTACTTAAGATACACCCGTGAATACGGGTTACATGATGACAGATATCCAACAGTTATAGAAGGACACTGCGATGTAAATTGGATATCTGACACGAATGATTTCAGAGCAACAAGTGGGTATGTATTCACACTTTGAGGTGCTGCTATATTGTGGAAATTGTCGAAACAAACGGTTATCGCTAGATCCACGATGGAATCAGAGTTCATCGCTTTAGATAAAGCAGGTGAAGAGGCAGAATGGCTACGTCAATTTGCTGAGGATATACCAAGATGGCTCAAGCCGGAATCGGCCATTTGTATACATTGTGATAGCCAATCGGCGCTTGGCAAAGCCCGTAGCACAATGTATAATGGTAGGAACAGACATAGACATATACATAATACGATACGATAACTAATCTCTACAGGAATTATCACTGTTGACTACGTGAGGTCAAAGGATAATATTGAGGATCCGCTAACAAAAGGCCTAAGTAGAGAGTTAGTTCAGAAGTCGTCCATGGGAATGGGACTGAAGCCCTTGGAAAAAATAATTCATATGATGGAAACCTAACTCAATAGACTGGAGATCCCAAGAATTGAGTTCAATAGGAAAACCTAATTGTATGAATTAGTACGGTCACTGTGGGGGGATAACCCTACATATAAAATAGGGAGTTTATTATAAAGATAATTAAACTTCCTAGTCCATTCCTAAAAGTGACAAGTTTGAGGCTAAGCCTATGGCTTTTAATGATTTGACTAAGGTAACAATACATAGTGAATCACCTATGTGAGAAAGAAGTGGGATCGCTTCGAAGGGTATTTTTGGGGCACAATACTTAATAGCTCTCGCAGAACCAGGCTCATGTTCATGACCATAACGAACATAACTATGAGGACTTGACTTTGTCAGGGAGAGTCTTGTGTGAAGTGTATTGTCGTCTACACAAACGGCAGACGAGTTCAAAGACATCAATGTCTACTCAGAGCTACTGGGCTAAGTGCTTTCATGAGCGAATGTTCAAAGGGCAACACCTACCTATAGTATGCAAAACTCAACTGCTGAAATCTAATGGGAATAATGTTGTCTGAGATCGACCTCCATTCATGAGGGGGATCGTTGGAAATTTGTGTGTGTGTGAATGAAAGTCTCACATGGTGAAACACCTTGTCCCACATAGGAGTGGGAACAAAAGTGAGAGTTATTTATAAGGTAAAGTTTTTGCCTAGATAATATAACTTTGTAACATGTTTTACCATAAGTCCTACGCGCGAGCGTGCAGGGGAGTGCAAAATTGGAACCGGAATTTAGTCGAACTCGTGTGCTCCCGCGCGTCCTGTAGGTACGAATGCAGTTCCGAGAACCTGGGCCCGCGTGGGGCGGTTTTTGCACTCTAGAACTGTAACCGTTGTTCTGTTTAATGAGTTTTGAAAAGCTGATTCGTTATTGATGATCATTATTCAGTTTTTCAAATTACAAACAGTTATTATTTTGGCCATTATTATCAGTTTTGGAACTGATAACTGATGACCATTATTGGGTCTTTAACTCGTTGCAGTGATGATCAAGATTTTGGTTATGGTTCTGGCACTATAAAAACAGATCATGGTGATTAGTTTAGACACACCGAAAAAAAACTCTCTCCTTCTCTCTTAGTCTTCTCTGCAACATCACCTCCTGTTTTCGTTTCAGGCAAGTGTTCAAGTCCGGCAGTGCGCTGTTGCTGCTTCGAACCGACGTACCCTGGGAACATACGGCGAATTTGTTTATAGGAATTGTGTCAAACACAAGCCCGATTCACGTTAACTGTTCTCTCTGTTTGTTTATTTCTGTTACATATTATCTTTGCAGTTTATATCATAACCAGTTTTTCTAACACATATTAATGACACCATAAACATTTCATGCCCATGTTGTAAAACACATATAACCATGTAATCACCTAGTTACATACACGTATATACCCATAGTCAATTCCATCCACACTAATATTTTAATAATCCTACAAATAGCATCATAACCATGATTAGCTAACCCAAATCATTATTCTAACATTGTTCCTTCCTAGTACATTCACATTCTTCACAATTAATATCAATTCGCTTCTTAACCTCAACTAACAATCGATTAAACACATATTGCATATCATACCATTCAAGCATAGAACACAAGCTACTAATGCATACTTCTTACCCAATCATACAATCAACTATATTCCCACCAAAAGCACATACTACATGTTAGTTTACTATCAATCATGTCATTACCACATTCTACACATGTCACCCATTGTTAGCATACAATTTCACATACTAACCTATACGAGGCATTTCATCAAACACTTGGTGTGTGTACTATTATCTAAGCATAATGTATAAGTATTTCATGTTTTTTCTTCCTACATGTTGCTTTCATTCATCAATACAACAAAACATCAAATTAATTTCATACCATATTCAACCTAACCAACAAGAATTCATCTCATACAACATATTAAATCAAGAATTAAACAAGGATTGGACATGGGTAACACACCCATATCATCATCTTCACCACCAATGGTGGGTTTCACCTCCAGACATCAAATTACTCAAAATCATCCATTCCAAGTTCTATTTAGTGATCGAACACATTCTCATGCTTAAGTTCACATGAAATCAAAGATGAATCACATACTTATACTTTCAAGTTTAGTGCAAGGTCACTAAACCAAAAACTATAACTTACCACATGTCTAGCAAGTCTAGATGATCAAGGATTTGAGTTCATGCATTAGATTAGGAGACCCAAGTTCAAGTGGTAGGAGAGCTTGAGTTCTTCTATGAAGACTCAAGTTTAATTCCCACTTGGTGCAAAAAGGAGTGAGGCACTGGTGGGCAATGATAGGAGACCCAGGGCAACCTGGGTTCGATCCTTGAGCCAAACGAGTTTTACCGGCAATTTCAACGTCATGCCTACCGGCGGGTGGGTTACCGGTTTTCCCCGGAAGTGGTGGTGGACGACTCGGGTTACTCTCGGAGTACTCCGTTTGTCCAGTGGGTGCCCCAAGAGTACTCGGGTTTGATTTGTTGGCCGTTCAAAAAAATTAGGGCTAAATTCCCTCTATAATTTCAACAAACATCAATTTGAGCATCATCCCTTCTTCCTCCTTGTGGGTGTCGACACACACACCCAACATCCTGAACTTTCTGTTTGATTGAAACTTTAACTCAAATATCTAAGTTTAGTCCCTCTAGTTTGCCACTTGTTCACAAATGCCACCAAAATTCATTCCTTACTTGTTTGACTAAGTATATAACTAGGTTAAATAGATTAGTTATCTTACTTCATACTGTAACACATAGAAACATACTAACGAATTTATAATATCGAGTTTTGGGGCGTTACATAAACGGGCCCAAACAAATTATAGTTTATATATATATATATATATATATATATATATAGTGAAAGTGTAAAATACAATATCCCTTAACGTACAATACATATGAGATGATATTATAACATGCCTGATTAGGTTTCTACCCCGTGCGTGATTTCTGATTTTATACATGCGTGATTATGTTCATGTGTGATTATTGTTTCAACATGCATGATTTCTGATTTTGTACATGCGTGATTATAACGTGCGTAATTTGATCTCATACACATCTTGCGTTAAGGAATATTGTATGTTAACCAACCCCTATATATATATGTATATTACAAATTTATAATGATAACGATGTTACAACCCAACCTAAGTCGGTTTCAAATTCGGCCCATATGAATTTAAACTAATAACAATTCATTTAATTTGGGTTAATAGCCAAAATTAAACTTGAGCTAAAACTTTTGCTTAGAAATACATGAAACTAAGGTATAAATACGTGAAATAAATGTATGAAATATGAAATATGAACAGAGGTATAAAAGCTAGTAATATATATATATATATATATATATATATATATGAAAATATGAATGTTCGGTTTTGTTTGGTTAATATTGGTTAAAGGAGGGTACAAACAAAACTAATAACCAGTTTTCGGTTAGTGAGTTTTCATTTAGTTCAGTTTTTGGTTGAATTCGATTCGATTCCGTTTGTTATTTGGTAAACGATACAATTATTGCTCACTCTAGACACCGGTAGTCACATCATATATCATTTTTTTAATTTAAAATAACTATAGATATCCTATACTTAAATAAAAGAGAATAAAGTGCTTGTTTTTTATGGTGTAATTTTTTCAAAAAATATTAACATACGTAAAAGTTGTGGCCATATAAAAATCGTGGACTTCTTAGTTTTTTTATAAGGGGCGTAAAGTGAAACCACAAACTAGTTATCTATAATTTTGTTAAAAATTGGGGAATTAAAGTATAATTACGATAAAGGGGTTTAAAATGAAATTTGTGTTTGAAAGACTAATTTACCCTTATTTTGGTTTGTACCTTATGCAATAAAACAAAACAAAGTTCTTAACCTTTAGGTAATTAAGAACATTCACAATGGATCTTTTATATTTATGTAAGCGTGTTAGTTATATTATAAGGAATGGTTGTGAGTGGTTTTTGTTCGTAGGTGGAGAAGAGAGAGAGAAAAAAATATATGTGAAACATTGTTCACTCCTTATAAATTTTTAATAATTTTTAAAGGTAGTTAGGAGTGGATGAGAGAGAAAAGTAATAATAAAGGTATAAATTATATTATTTAATTAAATGGATATGAATAAAGAATCCAATGTGAATGCTCTCAATTGTCTCAAGTAGGGTGGTAATCGAACTAAACGTTAAAATTTTAAGGTGTTCATGAATGGTTCATGAACACTTACCGAACGAGATTTTCTATTCGTGTTCGTTCATTAAGGAAAGGAACATGCTCATGAACGATTCATGAACAAATATTAAATTAACGAATGTGGCGGTGGCTAGAGGTGGATGGTGAGAGGGAACTGCGCTAGACATTGAAACCCTAATCGTTAAACGAAGGTCCACTTTTCGATGTGAATTATAAAAAGGAAAGTGGAACGATGCATAAACAAGATGGAGACAGGGTTTCGTATTTTATTTGTTTGGGTAATAAGATAAATAAGAATTAAAGAATATAAAAAGTTTAGATAAAATAAATAAATGCTAACAAAAACTTTAATGAACAACATAAATAAACGAATATGAACGAATGCACATGAACACATTACTGAACGTTCACAAACGCAATTGAACGGATGAGACATTTGTTCGTGTTCATTCATTTAACTAACCGAACATAATTTCTTGTTCATGTTCGTTCATTAATTAAATGAACGAACGTAAACGAACTTTCCGCCGAACAGTTCGGGAACTGTTCGCTAAACGTTCGATTTGTTTACAACCCTAGTCTCGTGCATTATATATAAGATAGATATAGATAGATATGCCTTTAATCCAACACTTAAATCTTTTTTTCTTTTTTTTTTTTGGTGTAAATACTATTCTCAACATTGAATTCTCAATGTTGTAGCTTTTCAAAATTAGTATAAGATGTACGAATTTCAAAACTGGTGTGCTAATAATGCATTGTCCTTTTCGTGAAAAAAGAAGTGTCATATTCTTTAAGTGAATAAAAATGTGTGGGCAAATTTGCATGGACTTTAGAACCATCAATCTAAGTCAAAAAATGGTAAGTTACATTCTAAAGTGGGCTTTCTGGTATCATCCAAATTTGTCTCAAAGCCATATAAGTATATCTTGTTATTAATATTCGACTATCTAACAAGTTAAACTATAAGAAAGTGGCCACGTTAGATAACCCTATGATCAGCCAAAGGGTTTACAGACACCAAAGCATTGTTCAATTGTATGTACCATGTAACCCTCCGAAGGGACTATTCTTGTACTTACAAATGGTTTACAAAATCCCAAACAATTTAAAATAAAAAAAAGAAAATTAGTCAACCTCTCTTGGTTGTTCTTGCATTATAGTTCTAACAAGGCTGCAATGGATAATATTTTCAATATTCGTTACCTAAATATATAGACCATTAACAAATATATTGGTGGATTACAATGTCACAATCTTATCAGAATTTAATGTCAAGAGAAATGGGTGGGAGAGAAAATGAAAGAAAGAAAGAAGATGTTAAACTTGCAAGTCATTATCAGTTTGAGGTTTATGGAAAACTTTGTACATCCATTCTAGACATTCATGCACAGTATTTGGTATTATCCATTATCCAATGCTTCTAACTAGCAATATCTTACCAATTTTTTTCTTAATTCAGTATCTGAAAAACTCATTAATAATTACATCAAGATAGAATAGAAGGTATCAGTTTCAAAGATATTACACAATTAATCGTCTTTTGAGTGCCGAGAGACATATTGGGAGTGAACGGTCCTTGGTCCTATTAGCAGGTTACAATAACCAAAACCCAAGACCGAGGATGCTTGTGATCAAATGACAGAACGTGTATGTGGGTCAACCAAACTCACGGGACCTGTCCATCTTACCGCATCTTCGCCTTACCTTACGCCTTACCTTAGGAGTGTAATCCAGAAGGCCACTACCACTTACAACATAGAAGTTTCTGCATATGAACATACATCAACAGAAACTAGAAACTCTACAAAAAGAATATTATAAAATCGAGAAATTGTAAGCAAAATCAATGAACATACCTATGATTCAAAATATTTTTGAACACCTTGGAATTCTTTTAGTATGTTACGATTTTTATAAAAGTTGTTTGGTCTTAACTTCGTTTTGTTTCCTTAAGCATCCTTATTTTGAGAACTTGTTGCAATTGCAGTCCCGTAACAAGTAAAATGACCAGAATACCCTCATACGCTTCAGTCTCTTATTTATCATGATTTTTAACCCAAATTCAAAGTTTAAGAAAATCAAAACCAAAAACACAAACATAAACTATATATATATATATATACACACACACACACACATAGGGTAGGGTTCATGCGAAAACCACCCTTATCGCGAGAACCAGTGTGAACACGGGGCAATTTTGTAAATACCAAACAACTTTTAAAAGATTGGACTTCAAGCACAAATTAAATTACATTTAATACAAACTTTCACATCCACTCTCTCCAACCTCTGATTAGATCCAGATCTCTCAACATATCTCAACCTTCAACCTAAATCTCTCAACAATACTCAACAGTTCGTTGTTCCTAAATCTCTCAACAATACTCAAAATTTCGTCAATTACATCATCGTCTCGAATACATCATCATTTCAACATCATCAGTTCACCATATCGAAGCACGAAACATCTGGATTGAGATTTTATCTCAGATCTGACATTTTACCAGCAGATAATCATATAACTGAGGTTAGTTCCCAAAGTTCGTCCAAAATTAGCCGTATAATATATATTAGGAACATAATCATCGATCGTACATTATTTATCCATTCGTAATTAGGGCAACGTGATTATAAGCATTGTGGATTTTTAATATGTTCGTATGTTCGTAATTAGGGCAATGTGATTATAAGAATAGATGTATCAATGAGTTTGTCATAGTGAATTTGAGCAAATAAAGTTAATAATATCATTCATGTGCGTAGTGAATTTGAGCAAATTTGTTTAGGATACGGGTAGATGATTTTGTGTAATTAGAATATGTTGGTGCTGTTGTTTTAGGTAATGCACACGTGTATAGTGAAATTGAGCAGTTTTGTGTAAGATACGTGATTTTGTGTAGTTAGGATATGATGGTGTTATTGTGATTTTGTGTAACTAGAATATGACGGTGTTATTGTTTCATGGGGGATGCACATGTGCATAGCGAACATGAGCAGTTTTGTTTAATATACGTGTTTATGATTTTGTGTAATTAGATTCTTTTGTTGTTTAAAGTGATGGATATGTGCATATTGAATTTGAGCACATAATATTGAACTTTACATATGGATTGATTTTAATTATCATTTTAAGAATATATGATGCACATGTGCATATTGATTCACAAGTTCATAATGACAATGACATGTGATGCACATGTGCATATTGATGCACATAGTGCATATAGATGCACAAATGCACAGCGTTTACGGTGATGAAAAAGGTGTTTAATGCACATACTAATTGAAATTGCATTTTGGTTATATTATGTTTAAGTATTATTGTAGGTATAAAACGGAGAAAAGCGAAGAAAATAACATCTGTGTTGAGATGGAATGACGAAAGGGCAACAAAACTGCCTGATGATAAGGAAGGTGAATACAAAAGTGTTAAACGAAAAGCCAAAAAAAGGTTGGTTATTAGTCAATGATGCACTTGGTAGTAAATGCACATGTGCATCCAATTGTTACTTTTATGTTGAACGATGTTGTTTGATGTCATGTGCAGTTATTGAAGGAGAAAGAAATACAAGGAATAGAACAAGTAAAAAGCACGATCTGATGGATGATAAGGGCGACGAGACTATGGAAAACTTCCACCATTAATGAAAGAAAGTTGCATAGAACGTGTTATATCGAAAATTATGGTTTTTTGTATGGTGGTTTATATGTTAGTTAATTTTTATTGAAAATCTATATTTGTTTATTGGAAGATAACAACTATATTATCATTAATTCGGTAATTTTATGTAATATGATATAGTATTTGTTGGAAATGCACGTGTGCATAAGGTGAATTAGTATGCATAGTGGTCATATATGATGTATTTCTGGATGATTATATTCAGTTTACAACGTTTTCAAATGTTATATGTTGGTTAGTATCGTATATGTTAGAAATACACAAGTGTTTATTGTAGTGACATAAATGTTTATGTTGCCAATGCACATGTGCATATTTATATATTATTATACATAGTGGTAATGTATGATGGTGTTTGGTATAGGATATGTAGTTTACAATGTCGTATGGTGTATGGTATAGCATATGTTGGAAATGCACAGGTACCTATTTGTGTGATATGATGTGTGGCATAGTTTATGTTGGTATTGGACATGTGCATAACTAGGTAGTAATGTATAATGTTGTTTGACATAGTATATGGTGGCAATGCAATTGTGCATAACGTATACGTTGCAATGTATAATAGTTAGGTTGAAAATGGAGTACATGTATTTAACACATAATGACATAAAAAACATTGCATTGATAAGTTTAGATGGTATGGTTTCAATGTTGAAAACTCACACATTGGGTAATGCACATGCGCATGATGTTGAAACGATGGACATGTTGGTAATTTATGTTAATCGGTCATGAATAAACAGTGAATATTACACCGTTAAGTAGATAAACAATAAGTATAAACAAGGAATGTAAACAAAAAACAAAGTCATAATAAATATATAAGTACTTCAAGTATTTTTTGGTTGTCCTTCTTTTGAACATAATATGTACGATGTGTGCAATGCTCAATGTAGGGATTGTTCCTATATATAAACAAAAAATAAAATGAATAAAAAGAGGATATAAATATCATAATTAATAAAACATATGGAATGTGTACGCACAATGTTCAAACGGTCAACGAAGTATACATGGTCAACAGTTTATCGGTCAACCATGTATACATGGTCAACAGTTTGTCGGTGATGATTATAGTGGGTCAACAGTTTATCAGTTATCAGTGATGATTAGAGGGAGTCAATAGTTTATCAGTGATAATTATAGGGTGTTGGCGATATGATGCACATGTGCAATGGAACGTGTTGATGGTTAACATATGATTATAGGGAGATGATTAAAGGGTGTTGGCAATGTGATGCGCATGTGCACGGTTATGTATTAATGGTTAACAGCATGATTAGTTATGATTATGGGGTGTTGTTAATGTGATGCACATGTGCATGTTCGTGTTAATGATGGTTAAAAGTTTACGGATGACGAGTATGGGTGTTATCAACATAATGCACATGTGCACGAACGGTGACGAGTATGAGTGTTATCAACATAATGCACATGTGCATGATCGTTGTATTGATCAATCACATAAACAAAAAAATGAACAATGTTAAATAAACAATGATACATGAACATAGAGTAATCAAGAAAATGATATTTTTTAACAACAACAAAACTTCCCATATCGCAAAACTTCTCATACCACAAAAGAAATACCAGCGATTAGCTGGTAAACCAGCAACAAGGGGTAAGAATCTAAACAAGACAAAAAGTGCAGAACATACTCTGCACATACACGGCTATACAAAACATAAAATTACAAAAAAAACAAATTACCAAGGCTTGCTAACCCAGCCTTCCCAGCTATCAACACAGAACTTCGAGCAATATTTTACCCATCTGAACGAGAGGTTAATAACATCCTCGGAAACCGACTCTAAAGAACGCTTGACCCCCTTAAAGAGCCTGTTGTTCCCTCCTTCCAGATTACCCATAAAGTGGAGTAAATTATACCCAAAAGCAATGTACTATTGACATAAGAATCCAGTCGCATATACTCCCGAACAAGTTGCTCCAGGGACGAGAGGCCTGTAAGGTCCCAGTTACACCAAACAGAGATCTTCCTCCACACCGCTTTGGCTACCGGGCACTCAAGAAAAACATGCGTGGCCGACTCCGAAACCCCTGCACTCTCTCTGCAGCAACCAGTAATTGTACTAACCCCTCTCGCACGCAGATTTTCCCCAACCGGAACCAGATTCTGCAGGTGCCTCCATATGAAACCATTAACTTTAATAGGGACCCAGTTTAGCCACTCGGACACCTTAAAATCCGACCCAAAACAGACTTTTCCAGGACTTTTCTAGCCGCTTGAACTATGAACCCATCAGATTGACGAGGGTATATATACGATTAATCAAAAGATGCCATCTGTATCACAAAGGGGTTACAAGTGAAAATATGTTTATTTGTAAGTAGATGGCAAATGGCAATATAATCAGACTGAGTAATCGTATAAGGACACCTACAGTAGGAATTGGTAACAAAATAGGAACTAGTAACAGAATGGGTGTAATAAAAAGGATGTAATTTGTTGTAATCACCGGATAAATGATGTATTCGACTGAGTAATCGTATAAGGACGAGCCAGATTAGTTATCGCAGTGGTTACTTATGAGCAGATGTATGAATGTCACTGGATGAATTGTCGTCGTCGGAGTTGTCGGCGAAGGAGTTGTCACGGTGGTGTCGCGATGGAGATAGCGGTGATGTGTTAGCTCCGATCAGTGGTGGTGGCGGTGGAGGGGTTGTCATGTTGTGGTAGCAGGTAATGGATTTGAACAAGAGAACGAGGATATAAAGGCGTAAAAAGGCTGTTAGATGGAATTTCACTTTAGTTACAAAAATGCCATGTGTTCACACTGGTTCTCGCGGTTCTCGAAATAAAGGGTGGTTCCTAACGGATCCTTCTCCTATATATATATATATATATATATATATATATATATAGGATCAGGTTCAAGGGAGAACCACTCCCAGTTGCGAGAACCGTAAGAACCAATATTGGCGAATTAGAAACTGACACCTCATTAAACATATGTAGTTAATTGAAGGGGTATATTGGTAAATTAACCACCCCATCAAATCTGGCTGTTACGAATTCCCAAATGTCCCATTCTCTTTCTGTTTTTCAAAACTACACTCTCTCTCCCATATCCTTTTCCTTTCTCTCTCCTTATAGCCAAATCTAATTTCTCTATATCTCTGTGTTTTTTTTCTAGATCTTCATCCTCCCTCTCCACGAATTAACATGTGTTCCTCACCCAAAACCACCTCCACCATATAACAAACAACTTTCAAACTCTGTTGTTGAGTGGTGTTGCGCCGGCCGACGACGACGGTGCATGGTTGGAGTAGTCATTCTCTCTCTCTAAGGGTTTGACATCGGAAAAGGTTTCAAACCGGAAAAGCTTCGACGCTGGAGCAATCATCTTGTAGCATTAGGGTTTGACGCCATGAAAGCCATATGTGTAAGGGTTTTCTGGTGGCAGTCTCCTCTGCCTCCACAATTAAAATGAGCGGCGGCTAGGTTTTCATTTTAGGGGTTTTTAGACTACACAAGGAGATGGTTGGTTCACCTCTGATGTGGCGGTTGTTTCACCTCTGATGCGGCGGCTAGGGTTCACCCAATAACGGTGATGAAGTGGTCACGGGATGAGCTAATGGTCATGCGATATTGTTTGGTATTTTCTTTTTCTTTTTTCATTTTTATGGGATATAATGTGCAGAATAATAAGCATGTCGATTAGGGGAAGTTTTGCATTGTTTTATCATGAAAAGGGTAAAAAATTCTCTATTTTTTTTATTTTGATCACTGGTGTAATAATAATAAAGGCCCTTAAACCAAAATTATGAAATTGGGCCAAAAGGTTGAGCAACTATTTTGACCAAGGAAGACAACCCAAAAAGATATTGTGCATTAATGTGTGATGGTAAGAATGAAGTATAATTTGTAAAAGTTTGTTAAAATATATTATGCATTAATGTGTGATGGTAAGAATGAAGTATATAGATGATAATCAGGGAAGACAGCCCAAAAAGAGTTCAAAGGGTGGCCCAAAAATGCAACGAAAATTTGGATGAAAAATCATTTTGGTAATGTATTATTGTTTTTCCATTTGTTTTTTTTTTTAAGTTTTTGGGACAGATTTGTGTTTATCGATTACATGTAAAAGTAAATTAGGTGCCATTTGACTTTTTGTAATTTGTTTTTCAACTACTTTTTGCGGGTTATGTTTTTTTTAAACGAGCATGATTTTGTTGGTGGCGGTTGCATGTGGTGAGAGGACGGCTGCCGCTTGTGTTTTGTGCTCGATTTGAACGATGGTAGCAGCGGCAAGGACGTATAATCAAAGTGTTTGATTGAACTCTATGGACTTAAGGTATACTCCAGTATAGAAATTCTTGTTTAACTAACATGCATTATAATATCATTCGGTTAACCTTTTCATTTGACATTGTATCGTACGTAAAAAAAAATTGTGGACATGTAACACCGTACGTAAAAGAACATTTGACATCATACATAATTTTTTTTTGACATCCGACATCATACATAAATTTTTTTATGCCCCTATTAAAAGATTTTAAACTTTTACGCCCAAGTTAGTAGGGATGTAAAAATAAAAAAAAAGTAACATTTCGAATGTGAAAGTTTTTTTTTTTTTTTGTGTCCGAGCTTTTAACTATACTTTATGGTTTTTACATTTTTACCCAAGATGTAAAATATCAATATCCTGACACTCGTTTTTTTTCGTGTTAATAGTTGTTGGTCCTTTTTTGTTGAAGATGATATTTTAACCGTACTTTAATGTCTTTGACATTTTTACACTAGATGTAAAAATATTTTTTTACGCCTCTAATCATCGGCGGCGTAAAATACATCGGCGTACTTTAGTGGTTTTGACATTAAAAACTGTTTTTGTTGTGTTCATAGTTGTTGGAGGGTGGACAATGAGGCCGTAATTGAGACAACGTCAATGAAGAGACCCGGATGGAATATCAAGAAGAAATGGAGGGTGGTGAGCAATTGGACTTAAGGATCGAAGATGACGAAGATTAAGGGGACGCAAGACCTGTTGGGTTTTTATATTTTTTTTTATGTTCATGTAAATATTACAACTTTGTAAAAATGAAAATTTTGATGATATTATTTTTTAGGTGAAAGTTACAAATTTTAAAACCGCGTGTAAAAAATGTTTTAAAACCGGGACGTAAAAAATGTTTTAAAACCGCACGTGAAATTTTGATGTTTCAAAACCGGGGCGTAAAAAAAGTTTAAAACCGCGCGTAAAAAAATTCCTATACCGGCGCGTAAAAAAGTTTTAAACCGGCGCGTAAGAAAAGTTCCGACAATTGATGGCGATGGCGCGGCGAAAAAAAAGTTCAAACGAGTCGTAAAAAACACGGCATAAAAAACGGTTCGTAAAAACCGGCTTGTAAAAAACGAGGCATGAAAATGGGTCGTAAAAAACGAGGCGTAAAAAACGGGTCGTAAAAATGGGGGCGAAAAAAAGATGTTTTGTCGTAAAGTTTTTTGTTTTTTTATTTGTAAAAAGGTTTTTGTAAAGCCATAAAAAACGGGGCGTAAAAACAGCTCGTAAAACACGGGGTGTAAAAACGGCTCGTAATAAACGGGTCGTAAAAAACGGGGGTAAAAACAGCTCGCAAAACGGGTCGTAAAAAACGGGGTGTAAAAAAGGCGCGTAAAACCGGGCGTAAAAAAGGCGCGTAAAAACGACGCGTAAAAATGGGTCGTAAAAAAGGCGCGTAAAAGGGGGTGTAAAAAACAGAGCATAAAACCGGACGTAAAAAATCGGCCGTAAAAACGACGCGTAAAACCGGGCGTAAGAACGGCGCGTAAAATCGGGGGTAAGAACGGCGCGTAAAAATGGGTCGTAAAAAACGGCGCGTAAAAAGGGGGTGTAAAAACGGCGCATAAAACCGGGCGTAAAAAAACGCGCGTCAAATCGGGGGGTAAAAAACGTGCGTAAAACCGGGCATAAGAACGGCGCGTAAAACCGGGCGTAAGAACGGCGCGTAAAAATGTGTCGTAAAAAACGACCCGTAAATAGGGGGTGTAAAAAACGGCGCATAAAACCGGGCGTAAAAAAAGCACGTAAAACCGGGAGTAAAAACGACGCGTAAAATTGGGCGTAAAAAACGGCGCGTAAAACCGGATGTAAGAACGGGGCGTGAAAACGGCGCACAAAATGGGTCGTAAAAAACGGCGCGTAAAATGGGGGCGTAAAAAACGGCGCATAAAACAGGGCGTAAAAAAACGCGAGTAAAACCGGGCGTAAAAAAGGCGTGTAAAACCGGGCGTAAGAACGGCGTAAAATCGAGCGTAAAAACGGCGCGTAAAAATGGGTCGTAAAAAACGACGCGTAAAAAGAGGGTGTAAAAAACGGCGCATAAAACCGGGCGTAAAAAACGCACATAAAATCAGGAGTAAAAACGGCGCGTAAAATCGGGAGTAAAACCGGGCGTAAAAACGGCGCGTAAAATCAGGCGTAAGAACGGCGCGTAAAATTGGGCGTAAAAACGGCGCTAAAAATGGGTCGTAAAAACGGCGTGTAAAAAACGGGGCGTAAAAAATGGCTCGTAAAAAACTGGCTCGTAAAAACGTTTTTTATAAAAATCCTGACAAAAAATGTTTTTTTTTAAATAATCAGATTTTAAAATGTTTTTTAATTAGTAAATCTGATTTTAATAAAAAAACATTTAATTTAATAAGACAAAAAAGTAATAAAATACAATTTATACAATAAGACAAAACAATCAAATTTACTAAGCTGCACTTTTGGTATTAAAATATTAAAAACATAAAAAAGCTAAAAGAATATAATATTGTTTTTATAACTTTTAATCTCATCCATCCATCTCTAAGATCTAATTGTTAGAAAATGGTTCTCACGGTTCTCGCAACTGGAAGTGGTTCTCATTTATATATATATAGGAGATAGGTAAAATGAGAACCACCTTCAGTTGCGAGAACCGTGAGAACCACTTTCTAACAATTGGATCTTAGATGATTGATGGATAAGATTAAAAGTAATTAATAGTAATCTTAAATTTTTTTGTCTTATTATGTTTTTTATATTTTAATACCAAAATGGTAGTTTGGTAAATTTGTTTTTTTGTCTTATTGTATTTATTGTTTTTTTTACTTTTTTGTTTTATTATATTTATTGTTTTTTATTAAAATCAGATTTTTTTTATTAAAAAACATTTTGAAATCGGTTTTTTTAACAAAAAACAATGTTTTTCAAGAACTTTTTTTAACAAAAAACATTTTTAAGAGCCCTTTTTTTTACGTTCAGTTTTTTTACGTGCCGTTTATTACGCGCCCGTTTTTACGCCCGGTTTTTTTTACGCGCCGTTTTTACACCCCGTTTTTTCGCGCCGTTTTTAGCTCCGTTTTTTACGCCCCGTTTTTAGGCGCCGTTTTTTACGCTCCGTTTTTAGGCGCCGTTTTTTACGCCCCGTTTTTTACACCTCATTTTTTACGCCTCATTTTTTCTCGCCGTTTTTTACGCCTCGTTTTTTAAGCGCCGGTTTTTTACGTGCGGGTTTAAACTCTTTTTACACGCCGGTATATAAACTTTTTTTACGCGCGGTTTTAAAGTTTTTTATGCGCCGGTTTAAAAACTTTTTTTACGCGCTGTTTCAAACAACTTTTTTTATGCGCCGGTTATAACCTTTTTTACGCCCCGATTTAAAACTTTTTTTACGCGCGGGTTTTAAACTTTTTTTACGCACTGGTTTACAATTTTTTAAACGCCGGTTTAAACCTTTTTTTACGCGCGGTTTAAAACTTTTTTTACGCGCCGGTTTGAAACTTTTTTTACGCACGGGTTTAAACTTTTTTTACGAGCGGTTTTAAATTTTTTTACGTGTCGGTATAAAACATTTTTTTACGCTCGATTTTACGCGTGCATTTTAAACTTTATTTTTACATGCAGGTTATAAACTTTTTTTACGCGCCGGTTTTAAAACTTTTTTATGCGTGCATTTTAAAACTTTTTTACGCCGTTTTTACGCGTGCATTTTATACTTGTTTTACGCCGGTTATAAACTTTTTTTTTACAAAATGTCTTTTACTAGTTTTTTTTTTACAAAATAATAATAAGAGGAGAGAGAAATGTTAAGAGAGAGAAATGTTAAGGGATAGAAATTAAAGAGAGAGAAATTAAAAAAACTTTAAAAAGTGACTTTAACGAGAAGAGATAGATGATTTGATGGTTTTGATTAAATGACTATAATACTCATTTGGTTGTCATTATCTTATTGGTGGATAGTGGTTCTTACGGTTCTCGTAACTCGGCTTGGTTCTCTCTTGAACCGATCCCTATATATATATATATATATATCTTTTGATCAAAAAATGATAGCTATTGTTGTAATTTACTATAACATTAATCAAAATTAATTCCAAAACCCAAAATTTATCTAACAAAATTCTAAGAACTCTATTTTTTACATCAAAAAATCATCTTTATTTGAAGAAACACAAAACTAAACTGGTGATTAATTTGTTGTTTATGCCTTGACAAGTAAAGGTTAATCTTCTTTCGTCTCGTCTAAAACAGCAATAATCTTCTTACATCATTAAATCATCTTTATCTGAAGAAACACCAAATCATCTTTATCTTAATAAAATTAACACAATTTTTCTTGGTAAAGAAAAAATGTGAAGAGAAAAGGGGGAATAGAATTATTGAATCTAAGAGGATGAGTTGATAAGGAATTAAGGAATTAATTTCTTTGAGGTACAGAAATGAGGTTCATATTTTGAGTTAGATAAAAGATGAAGACTTTTGGGTTTTGGTTGTGATTTTGATCAATGTTAAGGTTACATTGCAACAATAATTACTATTTTGATCCAGCTTTATGTTTGTTTTCTTAGTATTCTTTGGTGTATTAATTTGGGGTTGAAAATAAAATATTAAATTTAAGAGACTAAAGATGAAGATTTTTATTTTGGATTTTACTTTGATTAATGTTAAGGTCAGATTACAAGTTGCAACAATAATTTTTATTAATCTAAAAAGTTATAAAAAATCCCAGGTAATTAGTTTCTAAGGCAACGATTGTGTGAGACGAACAAGTACCCATTTTCCACAATGAACGTGCAGACCCCGTGGTAACGACACACGTGTGTTACATGGTATTAGCGACGACCCGACCTAATCCGTACCAAAAGGGTACACGTTCTGTTAAAGCAACAAGAGTATAGCAGGGGGAAGGTCCAGGATCAACTCCAAAAGATAGCTCCTTGGTCGTGATCTTCAATCAAAGTATACCGTTAGTCTTAATGCTAGAGGTGGCCTTCCGCGTTTGAACTCCGGCGTGAGAATCAGTTGGTGGTTCTTTAGGAGTCTAAGCGAAATGGTAAGACTAAAGGATAAGAAGTGAGGGTAGACTGAAAGAACTTACTTGGACCCTTTTTATAGACAGAATGTTCTGCCCAAGGGAGCCTGTGCTAGCTTATACCTTCCTAACTTGGTGAAGCTTATCCTCGTTTGATGTTGTTTGTAGGGTTAGCCTTGCCTCTTTAGGTAATGTTCAGGTTTGCGTGTCTCGAGGTCACCTTTATGTGCTTTAGGGAAAAGTCCCATCACTTTTGACCTGTTGAGTTCAAGTTCCAACGTGTATAGTAACTTTGGCTTTCGGTCACCAGCTATTGGTGTGTCAGCTTCCCGCCGGGAGCTTCTGGCTTCCGGGTTCTTGTTTCCAGCTTATGCTTTTTCTTCTTCCTTACTTGTTTCTATTGTCAGGTCTTAGCTTTGTTGAGAGGGGTTTCAGAGTACCCACGTCATCATGTTCATTTCTCGCCTCAACTAAGTTTTGTGAATATGAATTTTGCTGATACCTGCAGTGTTTTACAACCAAACGTTGTTTCTTTGGTGCTAAATGAACTCTATGCGCGACTGTAAATGAGCAGTTTGCGCCTGTTTCTGGAACAAGTGCCAAATTATAAATGATGATTAGATAATTGTTCCCAGTGTGGTTTGCCCAACATGCAGGTTTCATCCCTAAATTGGCTTAACTAGTTAATTACACAAACATATTTTGAGGTTTTGCTATGCACAGGCGGTCCCGTCATCAAACATCATGAGTCAAGGGCTGCTAAATACTTATAAATGACCATTTTGCCCTTTTCAAACTTACGCTTATAGTACATAAAGTTTCTAGTCAATTTCTTTATGGTCCCAATAGGGTTCTTCAACCTGTACACATTATGGACTAAAGGAGCGAGTCATGTACAGATATTACACAACCCTTGTCTAATAGTGTTTTAAGGAGGGACGTGGGTACAAATGTGACCTCAAAATAAGGATGTCCCATATGATTAAAGCCAAATCAGGAACTAAACTTGCAAGTTAGGCAAATCACAAGGACGATTTTTGTCATTAATATTGTTAATGCTGTTATCGTTGATCATAATATATAAAATTAATATCAATACTTAACAGTGTTGCAATGAATGACAGAAACAGATTGTTAAAGCGGTCCGCTCACCCAGGGAGCTTATAAAATTAATATCAATACTTAACAGTGTCGCGATAAAGAGATTCCTCCAGATATAAGGGTGTTTGGTAGTGGACAGAAATGGTGCGAGTACATAACTAATCATATTCATACCTATCAGGCTGGCTGGAAAACGTTTAATCCCACTCTTTGGAGACGCGCATCCAATAAACATGCAGCTGGTAACCTGCAAATTAAGAGGTCACTTGAGTAACAATCGTTGAGAACATATACGCAAGCATTTTGTAAAAAAAATATCATGCAAAGGTGTAGGTGGGCAAGTGACATTCTAGCACCTAAGCAAGCGGACAAATAAAGAAAATTGTTTCACTCCATATTTATGTAATTGTCTTTGGGCTAACTGCAGGCAAATGTAATGATCTTTGTATTAATTTTCACCATAGTATTCAAAGTCACAAGCGCATAAGGGGTTGCTAGTCGCCTAGTCACAAAACACAATAATAGGAAAAATAAAAGTAATTATATAGTAGCCATAGAAAGCTTAATAAATAACACCCTTCCACGAATTCATCTAAGTAGTAAGCCCACCCCACGTTGAGTGCTCTCCTATTCCAACTTCCCCAGAGCCTCTGGTAGCACAGCCGAGACAGTGACGAGCTCTCTGCCCTGTAGGGATGAGCGATAGAAGTTTTGAGAATTCAAGAGAAGGTCACGACGAGACGAGCCGTTTATCATTACGATAGGTGTCAAGTGGAAGTGCAGTGATGTATGCAGTTGAGGCATCCTAACAGGCTAGAATCATCCAGTTAATACCAAAAGTTCAAAACTAATGGCAATTGAAAATAAATCAACAGCATTCATTGGTCATCATTACCAAAGCTATCTAAGCTTTTATTCTCATATTCAGTTGAATTAAGTGCTTTAAATTCCTCTTATGTGTCTTCTCCATGTGAATCATCCTATATAGCCACTGAAGTTGCAGGTTTTTTTTTTTTTTAATTCAGCAAACTAATTTCCAGTTTCCAAAAGTGATCTTGTTCTATCTTTTCAAGTTATCAAACTTCAAAAGCATACTTCACATACGAAATGTTGGAGTTATACTGAAAGTGTTTTTGAATCTTTGTGTGAAATGGAGAGAATAACCAAGTTAAATAACCCACAAGTATTAGACATGGTTGAATTTTTGCTTTAGACAGGTTTCAAGTAATAATCCAGTCTTAAAATAAAAAAATAAAAAAACAAGACAAATAAGATTGAAATATTCAACGAAATTCAAAATAACCTGGTCTTATACTTAAACACCGTCTTATAAGCCCACTTTAGACGAGGTTTCATTAAACCGTGTCTATAGTAATAGTAAAAACTAATGTAATTAAAAATCATATAATCTTTTGTCTAAAAAAACAAACAAACTTAATAACCCTCCCAGTTTATTGTTCATAACCCTAACTTACTCCCTCCCGTACAGCAGACGACAACGACCAAACCCCTATAGCCGCACCACCGTGCACAACCCCCTCCCCTTCGACAACTAGAACGGCACATCGCCTTCGACGACTAAAACCCTACAACATAATTTCCCCCCTCGATCTTTTCGAACTGAATGTGTATTGGGTTGATTTGAAAAGGTTCGAAATAGTGTATATAATGGCTTGATTCGGATCAGATTGGAATAGACACGAAACTAAAAAACAAAATCAGCTTGCTTTTAGGACGGTGTTGATAGTATTAATTTCAATAATTTTTTAATATGAATTTTGGATCAAAAGATGGGGATGATTTATTTAAAGACAGGGTCTCGTTTGAACCTCATTTTAAGACGTGCTATTTTAAGACGGCCCCGTCTTAAAGCCCCAGTCACCCTTGTAGTGTACGAGTTTACGGTTTAAAACCGATTTAAGAATATTAAAAGAATATCTTTAAACTATATGATTTTAATAGATGTAAGTATATTTTTCACGACGTATATGAATCAAATAATTATAAAAGGTATTTACATAATCTTAAAACAAAAGGTCTTTGCCACCGCCTTTGTTTAAATATAAGTAATCTTTGCGTAAGCAATAACAAAATGGAATGTGCTTTGCTGGTTTGTGTGTCTGATGTGATAAAAACAATAGTTGAATAGTTCAGGGTCTTAATTGTAATAGTTCTAATAGTTTTGAGGGCCTGTTTGTAACAGTTTGATAGTTGTGGACTGATATTGTAATAATTCTGTTAACAGTTGAAGTTCGTTAATAAAAGTAGTTGAGCGGGTCATAACTGATCCAGCTTGGTTTTCTCTCTCTCTCTTAGGTTTTCTCTCTCTAAAATTGAGCTCCATCATTGGTATCAGAGCTTGTTCCGATCAAGCTCCGGCGACCTGTTTCATCACAATCATCTCCATTAACATCCGTTCAATTCATTTCTGTGGATCGGTCATCGTATCGGTTGATTCACCTTCATTTTAGTCCGATTCATTTCTGTTCATTGAAATCGATTGTTCCGATTTCAATCTTCTGTAGTACATTGTCAATGGCGAACACTCGACAACAAGAAATGGAAAAACTCGAAAAAAACTCTGAAAGAACATGCACAATTGATTCAGAATTCTCATACAATTCAAGAAGACAATCAAGCTGCGATTGCTCAATTGAATCTTCAATTGCACTCAATGTTCGAAAATCTGAAGAATCAAATTGCAGAATCCCAAAGTAGGCCAAATTTTGGGGGAAACTTAGGTCAAGCTCAACAATTAGTCAGATTAGGTCGTCTGGATTTTCCCAAATTTAATGGTGAAGATGTAGATGGTTGGATATCATTTTTTCTCAGTAGATAAAACACCAGATCAAATGAAGGTGCAATATGCAATAGTCAATCTTGAAGGTATTGCTCTCAAATGGCACCAAGGGTACACCACAAGTCAAAATCGTCCAATAGAGTTGATTCCTTGGAATGATTATGTTAGATCTATCACAGCAAGATTCTCTGAACATTTGTGGGAAGATGCAAGGGAAGAGATAAAAAAATTACATCAAACTGGAACCCTAGAAGAACATTGTAATGCTTTTGATAATTTGATGACAAAAGTAGTGTTATCAGAAGAATATGCTGCCAGCTTGTTTGTGGGTGGATTAAAACCTGAGATAAGATGTTTGGTAAAGGTTTTCAGACCAAGAACCTTGAGAGAAGCTTATACTATGGCCAAATAACAAGATTATGTTCATTCCACATTATTTGGAGGAAGAGAAACCAGAAAATATCAAGGGTACAGTGGATCTGCCACGAGTTCTTCTTCTGGTTATAAAACCAACTTTAATTCCAAACCTTCTACTGTAAGTGCTTCAACTCTACCTTTATTACCAATGCCGCAAAATAAACCATTGAAAACTGTCAGAAGGCTTACTACTAAAGAGGCTGATGAAAAAAGAGCAAAAGGTGAGTGTTTCATCTACTCATAAATGCAAGAATAGACAACTGTTTGTGATAGAAATTATAGATGATGAATCTGTTGAAATTGAGGTGGAAGAATTAGAACATAATGAACCATTAGAAAATGACATAATGCAGCCTCATATCTCTATTCATGCTATGTGTGGAATTCCTTCTTATTCCACCATGAAAGTAATAGGGTATATTGGTACTAGGAAACTGCATATTCTCACAGATTCTGGGTCTACCCATAATTTCATCAATGAAAAATTAGCAGACAAACTACAGTGTTTAACCTGTGAAGTACCAGCTAAGAGAGTGGTTGTGGCTAATGGTAAATCTTTGGGCTGTGCAAGAGTTTGTAACGGGTTCAAATGGTTAATGCAAGGGAAATGGTTTGAAGCTGATATGCATTTGATTCCCTTAGAGAATTATGATATAGTGTTGGGAATAGAATGGTTATCTCCTCTTGGTGACATTGTCTGGAATTTTCAGAATTTAACCATGTAATTTCAAATTGATGGGGTGAAACATGCCTTAAAAGGGATTAATTCTAAGGGGTTAATCTGTGTTCAGTAGAGAAAATGGATCAAATCTTAGGTCACCCTGGTCAACTGATGGAATCGCAGATGTTTAATCTTCAACTCATGGCTGTTGATGGTCAGGGAATCCATAGTTCCAGCATGACACGGGAAACTGTTGATCCTGAAATTGATAAACTTTTAGGACAATTTCAAGATGTATGAAGAACCAAAAACCTTACCACTATCCAGAAATTGTGACCATAAAATATTGTTGCATGTGAAAGTAAAACCATTAACCTCAAACCATATAGATATCAGTCAGTTCAAAAGGATGTGATTGAGAAAATGACAAATGAGATGTTAGAAGCTGGAACTATAAGGAATAGCACAAGTTCTTTTGCTGCCCCTATAGTTTTAGTAAAAAAGAAAGATGGTTCTTGGAGGATGTATGTGGATTATAGACAACTCAATGATGCTACAATCAAGAATAGCTTCCCTATTCCTTTGATTGATGAGTTGTTAGAAGAGTTACATGCGGCAACAGTGTTTTCAAAGTTGGATCTAAGATCTGGGTATCATCAAGTGAGAATGTTCTAAAAGGATTTTCATAAAACGGCTTTCAGAACACACCAGGGCCTGTTTGAGTTTTTAGTGATGCCATTTGGCTTAACCAATGCGCCGGCAACATTTCAATCATTAATGAATCAGACTTTTAAACAGTTCATGAGGAAATTTGTGTTAGTATTTTTGATGACATTTTGGTGTATAGTAAGGATTTAAATCAGCATATCGATCATTTGAAGTCTGTTCTGCAAGTTTTAAGACAACAAAAGTTGTATGCAAAGAAGTCAAAATGTTCATTTGCTGGCCAGCTGATTGAATATTTGGGACACATTATCAGTAAGAAAGGAGTTGCTACTGATCCTCACAAAATAGAAGCCGTAGCTAATTGGTCTGTTCCTACAACAGTCAAACAGTTAAGAGAATTCCTTGGGTTGGCAAGGTACTATAGGAAATTTATTAGATCATTTGGAATAATAGCCAAACCATTAACTGAGTTACTTAAAAAAGAAGCCTTTTTTATGGAATGAGTCTGCTCAGCAAGCTTTTGAACAATTAAAAGCTGCATTGTGTGTGGCTCCAGTATTGGCTTTACCTGATCTTAAAATATTTGTTGTTGAGACTGATGCTTCTTCAAAAGGGATTGGAGCTGTACTTCTACAAGAGGGACATCCTTTGGCTTTTTTCAGCAAGGATTTATCATCCAGGCAGATTGCGTTATCAGTCTATGAGAAGGAACTTTTGGCCATTATGATGGCTGTTAAACAGTGGCATTATTACTTGGTGTCAAAGCCCTTTGTCATCAGAACTGATCAAAAAAGCTTAAAGCATTTGCTAACTCAAAAGATTGCAATTCCCTTACAACACTCTTGGTTATCTAAACTAATGGGTTACACATATGAAATTCATTACAAGAAGGGAATAGAGAATGTTACGGCTGATGCTTTATCCAGGGTAGAAAGGGCCACTATCTTTAATCTAGTTTTATATACTTTTGATCCTCTATTTTTGAGCAGGATCAAAGACAGTTGGAGTCAAGATAGTGTTATCCAAACTGTAATTCAGAAACTCATTAAGGGCGAAACAGTGCATCATTATAGTTGGGACCAACAATTATTAAAGAGGAAACAGAAATTGGTAGTTGGTTATGATCAACAGCTGAGACAAGAGCTGATTAAATTCTGTCATGCAACTGCAATGGGCGGCCATTCGGGAGTACATGCAACTTATCAAAGATTAAAGGGTATGTTCTATTGGAAGGGTCAGGTGAAACAGATTAAACAATTTGTGAGAGCTTGTTCCATTTGTCAACAGGCTAAACACGAAACTGTAGCTTACCCTAGTTTAATTCAGCCATTACCTGTACCTACTGCAGTATGGTCAGATATTAGTATGGATTTTATCACTGGATTGCCCAAGTCTCAAGGAAAGGAAGTCATTTTTGTAGTGGTGGATCGGTTGACTAAATATGCTCACTTTATAGCATTAAGTCACCCATTCACTGCTGCAAATGTAGCTCAAGCATTTCTGGATAATGTGTACAAACTGCATGGCTGGCCATCTTCGATTGTTTCTGATAGAGATACCATTTTTTTGAGTAATTTCTGGAAAGAATTTACTAAGTTACAGGGAATAACAATGGCTTTATCTACTGCATACCATCCCCAAAGTGATGGTCAAACGGAGGTGGTCAATCGGTGTTTGGAAGGATACCTCAGATGTATGGCAATGCACAGGCCTACTTCTTGGGTCAAATGGTTATCTCTGGCAGAATTTTGGTATAATACTAACTTTCACACTTCTATCAAGACTACCCCTTTTCAGGCTCTCTATGGTTATGCTCCTCCAATTCATGTTCCTTACATACATAGAGAGTCTATGGTTGAAGTGGTGGATGAATTCATGATGGCAAGAGAACAAACTGTTAAATTGTTAAGAGAAAATTTGTTGAAAGCTCAAAACAGGATGGTTCAGATGGCTAATAAGCACAGAAGTGAAAGACAATTTGAAGTTGGAAGTTGGGTGTATCTTAAACTACAGAATTATGTTCAAAGTTCAATCAGAACCACTTCTTACAGCAAATTGTCTCCTAAATACTTTGTTCCTTATTTGGTTTTGGAGAAGGTTGGTAGTGTTGCTTACAAGTTGGATCTGCCCCTGAAGCCAACATACATCCTACATTTCATGTTTCATTATTAAAAAGAGCTGAAGGTCCACCTACTACACTCATTCCTTTACCTACTGCCCCAAGATTTTCATTATTACCAGCTGCCGTATTGGATAAAAGGGTTATAAGAAGGGGTAATTGTTCTGCAGCTCAGGTGTTGGTTCAATGGAAAAACAAACCACTTTCGGATGCTACTTGGGAATTCAAAGATGATTTTCAGCTCAGATTTCCTGATTTTCAAATGATTGATCCTTGAGGACAAGGATGCTTTAAAGGGGGAAGTATTGATGTGATAAAAACAATAGTTGAATAGTTCAGGGTCTTAATTGTAATAGTTCTAATAGTTTTGAGGGCCTGTTTGTAACAGTTTGATAGTTGTGGACTGATATTGTAACAACTCTGTTAACAGTTGAAGTTCGTTAATAAAAGTAGTTGAGCGGGTCATAACTGATCCAACTTGGTTTTGAGATAATTCTCTCTCTCTTAGGTTTTCTCTCTCTAAAATTGAGCTCCATCAGTGTCACATGATAAAGAAGAGGTCGGTAGTTCGATCCGTGGCCCCTTTATTTTTTTCAAACAATGTTTTAGATTCAGGTGATGATGCTCACATTTAACTATAATTTTGTCTTTTAAATTCAGGTGATGATGCTCATATTTAACTATAATTTTTTTCTTTTAAATTCAGGTGATGATACTCACATTTAACTATATTTTTTTTCTCGAGAGGATAATAGTCATATTTGACTTGCTAAAACTAATTAGTTACACATAATTTTAAATTTATTTATTTAATATATCATAAAAACAAAGCTTGGTCCTTACATTTTTTAAATTGAAACTGTTAGGGCATAGATTTTTATAACTATAGATCCTGTATCCTGAAGCGTTACCTGGATCACGTATCCTTAGCGGATGTTGTAGGGACTCGGAGGATCAAGGATCCTTAACATTGCTTATGATTTCTAACAATTATCCACGTTTTTAACGCTTATACGCAGGTAATGAACGTAGTGACTAAATCTCAGCTAGAATCTCGGGAATATTCGTTCAAGATGCCGCACATATGTTATTTCCACTAATGGTCATGAGAGTGGACATGTTCTTCCTAGAAAATAGGACCTAGTTGTTAGTTTTACTATAAAATGGGTTGATCAAGTGTTTTTAGACCAGTTATCACTTTCATATACACACAATTCGCATACATTGCAAACCAGAAGCTTCCACAACACACCTAGTGTTCAATCAGTTGTAACATACTTGATCAACATCCAAAGTTGTAATCTTTTTATGCAATATAGTTGGTGATCGGTAGTTTCATCACCCGAGGTTTTTTACGCCGGAGATCATTCATTAATCAAGGGCTTTTTCCTCGTATAAATCCCTGTGTTCATCATCGTTTACATTTCTATTTTGTTCATACAATTATTCGACACACAAGCACTTAACCTCACAAAATCAGATTTGGTTACATTATCCTTATTGTGATTTTTGACCAAAACAGTTTGGCGCCCACCGTGGGGCAATCGGTGCTTCAATTCTTAAAATTCCGTTCATTTCATTCTTTTTTATTCATCTCCATCAATCACATGGCTTCTCAGGGAAAATCCACTTCAAATGTCATGCCGACGGTTACCTCATCTCAAGCCAGTGCACCGTTGCCTCCTATTCCCCAAGCATTCAGAAGAATGCTGAAAATTCTCAGAAGAAGACATCATTTGTCTTCACAGGATCAAAAACGTCTATTGTTTCTTCATCTACAACTACTAACAGTGATGTTTCTACTTTGATTTTGCAGATGAAAGGCTATATGGAACAACAAGAGAAAACCAACTTGAGGATCCTTCGCGAGATTGATGAAATAAAGAAGCAAAAGAGACCTGTGGAAAATCAGTCTCCACTCATGCCTAGAGCATTGGATTTTGCTACTTCATCATCAACAATCCATCAGTCCAAAGGATCCACGACTCAAACCTAAGGATCCTATATCATTCAACAAGGATCACTAGCAATGACGCAGCCTCAAGGATCCTCTATCCTTCAGCAAGGATCATTGGAGACAACTCAGAATCAAGGATCCTTCCTCCGTTCTGGAGGATATATGGAGACGTTTCCAGCTCAATGATCCTACTTTCAGAATCAAGGATCCTTGTCTCAAGTTCAAGGATCCATGGATTACCCTCCAAGGCCTTCAGCACCAATGTATCCAGGATCCAACATCTTTTAGGATCAAGGATCCTCAAGGAGTCAGACATTTAAAGTTCCGAAGTACATGAAGGGGATTTCATTCCTATGCAGACCAGTGATTCATCTGGTCCTACCATTGCACCAAACATGTCTTACCCTAGATATACTTCTGGGATACCAGTTCCAAATCAATCGGGAGGTAACAATTTCAATACATCTTTTGATACTAACTTTACTTACATGCAGGAGGCATGTATCAACCAAGCTATGGCCAGGGAGTTACATAAACTCAAGGATATGATATCCAGTGTTCCCGGAGTGGTCAAACCCATTCCTGAGATCTCGTATGGAAGTCATAGAGTGTCTCACTTTGCACCTCACATAAGCAATGCTGAGATACCAAAACGTTTTCAGACTCCGAGTATGAAGCTCTATGATGGTACCACTGATCCTAAAGAGCATGTGGCTCAGTACAGAGAAAGGATGGAGATCAACCCCGTCCCTGAAAGCTTAAAGGAAGCTTGTCTATGTAAGGGCTTCGGATCCACACTCACCGGATCAGCACTCAAATGGCTGCTAAGTCTTCCTCCTTACTCTATAACTTCATTTTCACATTTAGTTAACTTGTTCAATAATCATTTTTCTTGTAGTAGATCTTTTGAAAGGTTAACTAGTGACTTGTATAGGATCACCCAAGGTCGTGATGAATCACTTAGAGATTAAATCACTAGATTTAGTAGAGAATCCTTGGAAATCCCTAGTTTAGATATTTCCACTACTGTGGAAGCCTTTAAAATGGGATTACTAAAAGATTCCCCATTCTATGATGATCTTGTTATGACACCTTGCAGGAATTTAGACGAAGTAACTAACAGAGCCCTAAGGTTCATCCGTTTAGAGGATAACAAGAGGATCCAGGAAAGGTTGTCAGGATCCTCAAAACAGGAGAATCAAGGATCCTTTCACAAGAATAATCGATCCAAGAAATACTCTAAGCATGACAATCAGAATGTTCATGCGGATTAACAAGAGGAAGACGATGAAGATTATCCCCATATTTCTGAATATTGTTTTTTTGCTGATAACACTGAACTAATCCTTGCTTTGCAGAATTTAGGTGACAAGGCTAGATGGTCGGGGAAAGATAAGTCGAAATGGTGTGCTTGTCATAAGGATTTCGGTCACCTCACTGATGAATGTTTAGCACTAAGGAAAGAAATAGGCTATCTTTTGAGCAAAGGTTACCTAAAGAAGCTGCTCGGAAGGAAGAAGTCAAGGATCCGGGATCCTGAAAGAGTTACTCCACCGCAAGCAGATGCTCAGATCATTAACTTCATCTCTGGAAGCTCTAATATTTGTGGAACCTCATTTTCTGCAGCTAAAAGGCACGCCAAGGAGACAAAGATGGAGAATGGAGAGAGACCTCTACGAACGACCACTATAAACCAGCAGAAAGTGATATCCTTTGATGAGGATGACCGCATTGACATACATGATCCTCATCATGACGGTTTAGTCATTACGTTGTTTGTTTCTAACCATTTTGTTTGCAGGATCCTTATTGACGGAGGAAGCTCGGTGAACATAATCCAGTTGGATGTCCTCAAAAGAATGAATATTCCTGAATCCGAAATTGTCCGAAGATCTTCGGTGCTCATAGAATTCAGTGGAAAAACAAAAAATACATTGGGGGACATCAAACTCCCGGTCTACATAAAGGGAGTAAACTCTATTAATAAATTATGTGTTATCAATTGCTTATCCTATTGCAGTGTTATTCTTGGCAGGTCAACATGAAGGCAGTCCCCTCGACATACCATCAATGTGTAAAGCTACCAACCCCATGGGGAGTGGTGAAAATAGAAAGTGATCAACAGGAGGCAAAGAGCTGCTACACGTCTTCTATGAAGCCAACTTGGAAACTGAGGGACGCATAGCAATTAAAGTATCCTCCAAGGGACGTCATGGAGGATCCAGGATCCTGGATAGCATAGAGCAGGATCTAGTATCCTTCTTAAAGGGAAGAAGGTCTACCTTCGCTTGGAAGCATGAAGATGCACTCAAAACCCTAAAGGATTACTTATCCTCTGCACCAGCCCTGATGAAATCAGAAGATGGAGAACCATTATCCATATATTTGGTTGTTTCAGGTAAAGCGGTAAGCGCGGTCCTGGTTAAGGATCATGAAGGCCAGCAACATCTGGTATACTATGTAAGTAAAAGTCTACTTGATGTTGAGGCCAAGTATTCTCATTTAGAGAAACTAATTCTTGCTTTAATCATGGCTTCTACTAAACTTAGACATTATTTTGAAACTCACACTATAATTGTTAAGATTAACTTTTCTATTAAGAATGTCCTCAGGACACCTGAGATGTCAAGCAGATTGGCAAAATGGGCAGTCAAGCTTAGTGCCTATGACATTAAGTATGAACCAAGAACTGCCATTAAGTCCCAAGCTTTAGCTGACTTTGTGGCTGATTTCAGTAGCGATCTACAAAGAGAAATAGAATTGGAGGTACAACAACTGGAGGAGACCAAGGATCCTTAGACACTCTTCACAGATGGAGCTTCAAATGTCAAGGGAGCTGGACTAGGCTTACTACTATAATCGCCACAGGGGGAAATTATACCCCAATCCATTGCATCTGAATTCCAAACTGCCAATAATGGATCAGGTATCTTCAAGTGTATTTAGCTAAGCAAAGGATCATGTATTTTCAAGTGTATTTAGCTAAGCAAAGGATCAGGTATCTTCAAGTGTATGTAGATTCATTATTAATTACTAATTATTATAACGGTTCATTTCTGTCAAAGGAGAAAAGGTAATCAAATATTTAAAGATAGTCAGGAAACTGGAAGATTCTTTTGGGCTTGTCCCTAGTCTATTTGGGCTTGTCCCCAGTGTATTGGGCTTGTACCCAGTTTATTGCTTTTTTCAGTTTGACACAGGTACCTAAAGAAGAGAATGCAGAAGCAGATGCTTTAGCTAACCTTGGATCATCCCTAAAGATGCCAGAGGATGTTAAGATACCTATCATCCATGTTTTATCTCCTGCAATTAACGAAAATGAAGCAATGGAGATAGTGGAGGACGCTGCAATTGTACCTAGTAATGATGTGCAGTCAAATTCAGGATCTTGGATCCTTCCAATTTTATATCCAGAAAGGGGAAATTCCCACAGGGGAAAACCTAAAGCCTTCAAGATTAAGGTATCCCAATTCAACATATTAAATAACATGTAATATAAGATATCTCTTGCAGGTACTACGATGCATTGAGGATCCTGAGATCCAAGAAGTCTTGAAGGATTTTCATGAAGGAGACTGTGGAAATCACACTAGGGATAGAGCACTATTTTCAAGGATCCTCAGAACAGGATATTACTGGCCTACAATGAAGAAGAATGTTGTGGAATACGCAAGGAAATGTGATGCTTGCCAAAGACATAGTAACATTCTTCATCAACCAGCGGAACCTCTGCATCCTATATCCTCCTTTTAGCCGTTCATGAGATGGGGAATGGATATAGTAGGCAAGCTTCCCAAGGCACTAGGAGGAAAGGTGTTTATGCTAGCCATGACAGACTATTTCTCTAAATGGATAGAAGCATAAGCTTTTACTCAAGTCTGAGAAAATGAAGTTATATCCTTCATTAAGCGAAACATTATTACTAGATTTGGAATTCCTTCGGAAATTATTTGTGATAATGGATCCCAATTTATTGGGAGTAGAACTACTAACTTTTGTGATAGATGACAAGTTATCAACAAAGAATGGCTGGAGCATATAACAAAAATGTCAGGATCAGAAGATTTCAAGTTGGTGATTTTGTGCTAAGGAAAGCATTCTAGAACACTATGAATCCAGCTGATGCAAATTAGCACCAAAACGGGAAGGCCCTTATTTGATTGAAGCTGAAGCTGGAAAGGGGCATATTGTTTGCTGACTATGGACGGTGATCTTCTCCCAAGAGCTTGAAATGTTGTTCATCTGAATAAATACTTCATGTGAAAAGGATCATGGATCCTTAGAGATTTCAGTACCCTGACTCAAGAACAAGGATCCTCAAAGGATATATGATCCTTACTTCGGTAACATCTTACTTTCACTCTCTTTCATTTTATACTTATTATTCATTATAAGGAAAGGATGTTAAACATTTAACAACTTCTTTTATCAAGTTTTAAGCTTTTGTAGAGTTTTTAACATTTATTCACAGAGGATTAAGGGGTCGGCTACCTCTCTCCCACGATTAATGTATCAGCAGATCTCAAGCTCCCTAAGGCACCAGTTTGGGCTAGTCCCAGTCTTTTGGGCTTGTCCCTGGTTTTCGTGGGCTTGACCCGAGTTCTAAGGTTTAAAGGTTTTCACCTTTCATACGAACTGGGTTTTGACACCCCGCCAGTAGCGCACGTTATCCAAGTATAGTTCGAGGACCAGTACCCGCGTTAGGGGCTGACAATTTCATTGCTGTTGGCTATATGTAGGATCTCGAGTATAATGGTAGACGTAGCATACATTCATTCCTAAGGTTTCTAACGTTTTCACGTTAGCTAAGGTTTTGTCATTTTCATGTCACTTACGATGGGCTAGTCGCCAGTTTGGGCCAGACGCCAGTATCCTAAGGTTGCTAACGTTTTCACGCTAGCTCAAGTTTTATCATTTTTGTGCTACTTACGTTTGGGCTTGTCCCCAGTTTGTTGGCCTTGTCCCAGTTTGTTGGGCTTGTCCCCAGTTTATATGGACTTGTCCCAGTTTGTTTATTGGGCTTGTCCCAGTTTGTTGGGCTTCTCCCCAGTTTATTTGGGCTTGTCCCAATTTGTTTGGCTCAGTCCCAAGTTGATTTCAATATGTTTTGAAGCTTTTGAGACTCACAAGTTGATTCAAAAAGGATCTTGGATCCTTAAAAATTATCTAACGATGACTAGTTTGTTTGTACAAGGGTGATTCTCAAGAAGGCAAAATCCTAACTTGGATTTTCTGGTATGCTTTATTCTTATTTTTGTTTATCTTTTTAACTTCACCATGAACCTCGCAATTAAGGGTATGTGACTTATCTGCATATATCTAATCAGATGTTATCTAAGATTATTATACAAGGATTGGTAAATTTTTAAAAACCTGAATTTTTCTAAATTCTTATAAGGAAAACCTTGTTATCTATTTGAATAAAGAGACACAAACATATAGAACCAAACCTTGGAACAAAAATAGCCAAAAGATTATATTTAAAACCAGGTAAGGTTACCAAAATGCTCAACCCGAGCTTCGCCAGTGATCCGTGGCCCATTCAGTCGGATTGATACAGGGTCTTACTAATTGTTTTAAGTGCAGGAAGGTTAAGAATGAAGGGTGTAAAAGGATTCATCCTCCACAAATAGAAGGACCCATCCACCTGTTCCATTCTCATATTGTTTTAAGGGTCATGGATCCTTATCCTAATAGCTATTGTTCAAATAATCTTAAACACTAGATTATCTTCTGATCTTTAAAGGCACTTGAGGAGTTATCTCTAACCCTATATTTCGCAATGATGGTTATAGCAGGTCTTATCAGTGGCGTTAGGCAGTGTAACGGCTGGTTACATGCAGCAACGGCTAGTGCGCATCCAACGGAACTATGACAGACTTGATTCACATCTTATCTGCCATATTTGGGGGCAACTGTTAGGCCATAGATTTTTATAACTATGGATCTTGTATCCTGAAGCGTTGCCTGGATCACGTATCCTTAACAGATACTGCAGGGACTCAGAGGATCAAGGATCCTTAACATTACTTATGATTTCTAACAATTATCCACATTTTTAATGCTTATACGCAGGTAATGGACGTAGTGGACTAAATCTCAGCTAGAATCTCGGGAATATTCGTTCAAGATGCCGCACATATGTTATTTCCACTAATGGTCATGGAAGTGGACATGTTCTTCCTAGAAAATAGGACCTAGTTGTTAGTTTTACTATAAAATGGGTTGATCAAGTGTTCTTAGACCAGTTATCACTTTCATATACACACACATTCGCATACATTGCAAACCAGAAGCTTCCACAACACACCTAGTGTTCAATCAATTGTAACACACTTGATTAACATCCAAAGTTGTAATCTTTTTATGCAATATAGTTGGTGATCGGTAGTTTCCATCACCTAGGGTTTTTTATGCCGGAGATCATTCATTGATCAAGGGCTTTTTCCTCATATAAATCCTTGTGTTCATCATCGTTTACATTTCTATTTTGTTCATACAATTATTCGACACACAAGCACTCAACCTTAAAAAACAGATTTGGTTACATTGTCCTTATTGTGATTTTTGACCAAAACAAAAACCCACACCCCTTATTCTTTAAGTAAGTTACATCACCTTTAACTTGACACCTTATGATGGATTATTGTCATTTTTTTATTTATGTCTAACCACATAAATGGCTAAATTACTTTTAAGACTTTACGTCGCTATCTAAATTACTTTCACAACTCTGCACCGCAACGAACGAAACATACTCTTTTTATCTCTGTCTAATTACATTAATGTCACAAATGTAATGAGGGTGAAAAATTCAAAAACACGTAACGTCACGTGCAAAAACCACACATTAACGTCACCATCGTACACTGTAGCCACAACGCTCACACCGAGTCAGATCGGATACATCGAAACACTTTATATGATTAATGCATCACATAATATGTCGCCATCTATAAACAACTAAGATGTCGTCGCCACAGCGCGGGGCTATGGCAACAATCCAGTATAAGTATATTTAATTGTAGTACACGTATTATTATTATTTATTAATTATTATTTTAACTGGCTTTGTGCTACTAATATTTTTTTCTATAAACCTTAGATTGTTTTTAAACCCACCATTTTACAAAACTTTCGAAATTCTGATGTGATAAAAAGATATAACACCAGAGGGTATGGGGGTCGGCATAGGGCCGGCCAGGAGCAGCGCCGCACCCCCACACCGCCCCTAGCCCCGGCACGGTCACACCCGGCGCCCAAATGCCGCCCTTGCCGCTCCACTTTGCACACTTTTCCACAAGTTACCGTTGGGTAACGTTCAAATTTTAAAAAAAATTGTTTTTTTCAAATTTAAATATACACTCTCTCCCCTATTTTATACCACTTTTCACCATTTTATCCCAACTTTCAACCCAAAACACTCTCTTTTTATATCCAACTTTAAAAAAAAAATTCCCTCGCAATGAACTCTTGGTGGTCCTCGTCTTCGGGGTAAGGAGATATGTTTTTCGCAAACTGTGTGATGTGAGCGGCTCAGATTATTGCTAAAGAACATGAGGAAGAGAATGAGGTCTCGTCTGGAAGACGAACTAGGCAACAACAAATTAATAGAGACCGTGAAGGTATATTTTTAACAACCTTTTTATTCTTATTTGTTATTTCATCATTTAATTATTTTTTACGATAGGAGCGCACGAAAAAATGGTGAACGGTTATTTTTCGGATGCACCCCTATACGATGGCGACATTTTCAGGCGTAGGTTCCGGATGAGTCACCGGTTATTCACACGGATTGCCGATGATTTGGCGGCGTTCGACCCTTTTTTCACGTTACGATACGATGCTCGTGGCAAACGGGGGTTCACCACTTTACAAAAGTGTACTGCGGCCATTCGGCAACTTGCGTACGGGACAGTGGCCGACGCTTTGGACGAGTACTTAGAAATGTCGGAAAGAACTGCACGGGAATCCTTGTACAAGTTTTGCGAGTTTGTGGTGAAACTGTATAACAAAAAATATTTGCGGAAACCAAACGCTAATGATGTTCAACAATTGTACCAAGCACATGAAGCATGGCACGGGTTTCCGGGAATGCTCGGTAGCATTGATTGTATGCATTGGCAGTGGCACAGTTGCCCGAATGCGTGGCGAGGACAATATACACGAGGCGATAAAGGCCATCCAACATTAATACTAGAGGCTGTGGCATCACAAGATTTGTGGATCTGGCATGCTTTCTTTGGTCTACCCGGTTCACTTAACGACCTTAACGTGTTATACCAATCGGCGATCTTCACAGACATCGTAAACGGAACCGGTCCGGACACTAGTTTTTCTGTTTCCGGGGTGGAATATAGGCGCGGTTATTATCTTGCTGACGGAAGATACCCGTCTTACTCTACAATAGTCAATACTGTTCCATACCCGGAGGATGAAAAAAGGAAAAAATTTGCCAAGCGGCAAGAAAAGACATCGAGCGTTGTTTTGGTGTTCTACAAAGATAATGGGGCATCATTCAACAACCAGCACGTGCATTCACACCAAAGAGGTTGCGCCTTTGTATGTACGCTTGCATTTTGCTCCATAACATGATTATCGAAGACGAAGGTCGGGCGATTATTGAGTATAACGAGAATGCATCTATCGGCAATACTGTACCGGTTGATCAGGGGCAACAAAAACTCGTTCTCGCAAACCAACAAATACGTCCATGCAAACCTTCAAGCCGACTTGATAGAACACATATGGAACAACGTAAACAACGGGGGCAGTGACGAAGACAATAATGAGTAGTATTTATGTTTGTGTTAATTTTTTTATAACGAGTAGTATTTGTCTTTTTTTTATAAATTTTAGGTAATGTATTTTTTTGTTCTAGGTTATGTAATTTTTTTATCAGTGTAATGCTTTTTATTTTTTAAATTTAATAAAATATTTTATTTAAAAATCTTTTTTATGAATTAGATAACAAAAAACATAAAATAAATAAAATATGTTATTTAAGATGGGGTAGGTTCATCCCTCCACCCCCCTCATTTTGCTAGGAGGGCCATCCTCCAAAGGATGGGGTTGTGCATCCTACGTGACGGACCCTCCCCATATCCTCTAGTCTAAAATAAAAATGATTCAAACTGTCAAAAATAAACTAGCTTGGCATGTCTGGCGCACCAATATGACCGAATCAGTACAGCTTTTTAGAAACGTAATACTTACCGGTTTAGCACAAACATTTCATCGAAACCGGTTAAACCAACTTGTGAACACCGGTATGTGTGGGAACAAACAGCACTCAGCATCTTAGGTACTAGCACTCCATAACTAACCCGGCTTCACCCAAACCGGGTATAACCATATCGTTGATATTTGGTTAACCAATAGTTGGTAGACAATTCGTTTGAAAACCGATCCTCTGATTATGAGTATAAAAGAATTGGGCTTTACTCCTACATCCGAGTTATATATAAGATCGCGGGGTGTGGGCGGCGGCTTAGGTGTTGCTAGCCAAGCAACGCCGCTGCAGTCACACCGAACCAACGTGGCGTTGCCCGCTGGCGTGGATTCACGGCTTAGCGTGGGGCGGTCTTGGCTGAAGATGTGGCTGGCTAGCATTGGTTAGCTTGATATAACCGTTAGGGGTAGCCGTTACCCCAACGGCTAGTTTCAAAAAAAATCACCCTATAAATACTAACCATCTTTTTTAAAATTTTACCACATCTCTACCTTTCATCTTCTTTTATCTCCATATTTTTATAAATTCTTTCAACTTTTAATCCTCTACAATGAACCCATACAACCGACACCTTGACCCGACCAACCCCTTCACTTTCCAAGAGAGCCCATCCCCTAGCCCGACCCAAATACCCAACCGCGACCAACCACAAGGTTTCATATACTCACCTTGTCCCGACCTAGCCGGCATCGCGTCGTTTATAGGGGGAAAGTTTTCACGAACTTTCCATACGACGATTCATCTATTCCACCCAACCTTTCCCAACCCAATTTCGTACCCGAAATACAACCGCAAAACATAGGTGGTTCGTCATCCAAACCAGCAAAAAAACAAAGTCACAAAAAATAAACGGATGAAGAAAAAGCAATAATGGCCGCTCAACGAGTCCAAAAAAAGTGGACGACTGAAGAAGAGGTTACGTTGACAAGGTGTTATATCAATGAATCCTTAAATTCAATTAAAGGTATTTTATATTTAACAATATTAGTATGTTATGTGTTTTATTATTATTTTTTGTTAGTGACTAATTTTTTTAATAGGAAATTCAGGACACCGTACGGATTTTTGGGATTATGTCAAAAAACCTTCCATCAACAGATGCAAAGTAACGAGTGGTATCGTGAAAACGATAGCCTCTCGTCGAAATGGGGTGACATTAATACACATGTTGTTGAAAACAATTTAATCAAACAGAAAATTAATTATTTTATTATTAATTACCGAGTTATTGGCCAAAACAGTTTATTCCAACTTGAACAAACTGATTGAAGAAAGGTAGAAGTAGACTGTCCCGTTATCGGACGAATTTAAATAACACGCAAAACTAAAACCAACCTGGCGATTTAAGAAACCGAGATTCTTGAACTACACGGATGATTCCTGTCCTTAAAGGATTTTACGCGCTCGTATTGCTGTGAGCTGCAGCGTAAACTCCCATGATTTAATGCAGAACTGATATGGTATTCCAACAGCAATGGAAACTAGAAAACGCAGAAGCTGGAGAAGAAACAGAAGCACAGAGATGACAGGCTGCGAAAATTAGTGTAAAGAATGGTAGCAGGAGGCCTTTATTTATAGGTTGGGATTTTAACAGAGAATGAGAAAAACGGGGAATGGGATAAACATTATCAACTAATTCGAATATAAACTACTAGAGATATCCATCTCAAATTCGAATTCCTAGACTAATCCCATACGAATTCGAACTGGTGGAGATAACCCCCATTGTTTCGAATTAATCTCTATCCCAATTTTAACTCAGCTCTATCTCGATCCACAGATCTAACACACTTGAACCGGACCCTAGCTAAAAATAAAAGCTCCTCAGCTCCTAGCGACGATGCATACGTGAGAAGTGCAAAGTGCGCCTCAAACGCATCCATCCGCGCCTCAAACGCGCCCATTCGCGAGCTCGCAGTTCGGCTCGGCTCGGCGTGCGTGTGGGCTTGACCCACTTCTCAACCCATTTAACACTTTGGAGGCCCATAAGGGGTAATCCCTTATAAGGCACTCAACTTTCACCTCCCCCACCAATGTGGGATGGAGGAAACATACCAACTTGTATGTTCCTCATTAATATTTCCAACAATCCCTTACCAAGTTGGAATGTTTCCTCTCACTTAGACAGATGATGTCACTAGGTGTCACGAAGATTAAACCCAGTTTATGTTGATAAACAAGAAGAGACAGATTCGATGGTGTCCTATGGAATTAAACTATTAACCTGATAGCCCCCTTCGGTTTACCCCCACACATCACCAGCCGACTTTGCGTTCTCACTGAGCGCGAATATGGCCGTGTGCTATAAACCCTTTTCATGATCCTTTAGAAGACAAACCACTTATCTTCACTCGAGGCGGCACCACCCCTAGATCATATAGGCAAAGTTTTACATCATCCACGTTGCTTGGATGCCTCCAAAACTTTGTTAAGAGCATTAGCTCACCCTTGTTCTCGGCAACGACGTACTATCATACCTTACATGGATCTATCAAAAAATTGATAGTACCTTCTATCATTAAGTGACTTCGTTTTTACCCATTAATCTTGAGAAATAGGAGCACTAAGTTCAAGTTGGGTTTCCATCACTAACGATTCTATTGTTGTTTTAGACCCATGTTTCTCGCGGTATTCACTACCAAATCTCTCGTCAGAGGTTTAGTAAACGGATCAGCCAAGTTCTTACTCGTCTTGACATAGACAACCTTGATGGTACCACTTTCAAGAAGTTGTCTCACATAATTGTGTCGTAGACCTCCTATTATACACTGCGTTGTATACTTTAGATAGTGTGGCCTCACTATCACAATACATGGGAATATACGGCATTGGAACATCCCACAAACGGATGTCCGGAAGTAGATCTCTAATCCACTTTGCTTCCTTACCAGCCGCAGCTAGTGCTATGAACTCAGCTTCCATAGTTGAGTGGGCAATACATATCTGTTTTCTTGCTCGCCCAAGAAATTGCTCCTCCTGCTAGAGTGTAAGTCCACCCACTTGTAGGTTTTGAATCACTGGTGTGATCAATCCAGCTCGCATCAGAATAACCTTCGAGTATTCTGGAATTAGACGTGTATGTCAGTTCTAAGTTACTGGTCCTTTTCAGGTATCCAAGTACTCTACCCACTGCTTTCCATTGTTCTTTCCCTGGATTGACAGTATACTGACTTAGTTTGCTTATAGCAAAAGCAATATCAGGATGAGTGCAATGTGTTGCATACATCATACTTCCAATGGCACTCGCATACTCCAGTTGAGCCACTGCTCTTCCTGAGTTCACATTAAGTTTCACACTTGGATCAACTGGGGTATTAAACTCTTTAATGTTCAAGTGTTGAAACTTAGTCAGAATTTTCTCTATGTAATGAGATTGACTTAGAGAAATCTGACTTTCAGTTCTTTTCACCTTGATCCCAAGAATGGGGTCAACTTCTCCTAGATCTTTCATCTTAAAGTTCGAGGACAGATATTTCTTAGTTTCAGAAATACCTTCAAGGTGAGTGCTAATGATCAACATATCATCAACATAGAGACAAATCACGACTGTATAACCGGGTTCACATTTAGTATAGATACACCTATCAGCACTATTGTGTCGAAACCCGAAAGCAGTCACAGTGGTGTCAAACCTCTCATGCCACTGTTTAGGAGCTTGCTTCAAACCATAAAGAGATTTAATAAGTCTACACACTTTGTTCTCTTGTCCAGGCATCACAAACCCTTCTGGTTGCTCCAAATAAATCTCCTCATTTAGATACCCATTTAGAAACGCAGTCTTTATATCCATTTGATGGATGTACAGCCCTTTCAAAGCAGACACCGCTATTAGAGTTCTAATAGAGCTAATTCTAGCCACAGGTGCATAGGTATCAAAATAGTCGATCCCTTCTCTCTGCCTATACCCTTTAGCAACTAATCTCGCTTTATAGGCAGAGATGGATCCATCTGGATGATACTTCCTTTTGAAAATCCATTGGGATCCAATAGGTTTCTTTCCCTTGGGTAGATCAGCTAACTCCAAGTTCCATTTCCCATAATGGAATCCATTTCATCATCCAGGTAACTCCAAGTTCCATCTTCCACAAAGGAGCATCTCTTGATGACATTGCTTCGCTGAAAGTTTTAGGATCATCATCCAAATTAACAGCGAAAATGACCTCTCTCGTCACTTTCTTTTGAGTTCCCTCAACCAGGTAAGAAAAGAAATCATCTCCATAACTTTTCTCTTTTCTAACTCTAGTACTTTTCCTCGGTTCTTCAACCATTGGTGAAGGTTCGACCTTTTCACAGAAGTACTAGAATATGTGGTGTAATTTGAGTTTTCATCATCTCTAGAAAACTTGTTCTCAAAGAATTCCACATCTCTGGATTCTACAACTGTACCTGATTCGTCATCCAACAACCGGTAAGACTTACTTTGTGGAGCATATCCAATTAATACACTCTTGTAAGCTCGTTCTCCCAGTTTGAGTGTCTTTGGATCAGGTACGCGATAATAGGCAAGACACCCCCAAACCCTCAAATACTCTAGGTTTGGGTTTCTTCCTTTCCACAACTCATATGGACTCGTAGGTATCACACGACTAGTGATCCTATTGTGAACATAACATGCGGTTAACACAGCTCCCCCCACATATTACGAGGTAGACCCGATTGATTTAACATACAGTTAGCCATCTCTACCAAGGTTCGGTTCTTTCTTTCAGCCAAACCATTTTGTTGGGGAGTATATGGTGCAGTTCTCTCATGTATGATGCCTTCTTCTTTGCAGAATGCATCAAATCTTTGATTAAAGTATTCTCCGCCTCTGTCTGAGCGAAGAATTTTAATGCGTTTCTCCTTTTGTTTTTCAACCTCAGCCTTATGTATTTTAAATGCCTCAAAAGCTTCGTCTTTTGAATGCAATAAATAAACATATAAGTATCGGTTGAAGTCATCGCAGAAAGTGATAAAGTATCTCTTATCCCCACGAGTAAGGACTCTATTCAGTTCACAAATATCTGAATGAATTAGTTCTAGTAGTGATGTATTACGTTTATGGACACTTGGAAAAGGTTTCTTTGTGAATTTTGATTTCACACAAGTTTCGCATTTTTCAAAGTCTTTATCTTTTAATTTCAATAAACCTTTAGTTTGCATTTTCTCAATGTTTTTAATATTTGTATGAGCTAAACGTTTATGCCATAAAGAAATTGAACAAGCGATATAATCAGAAGACATAATTTCATTCAAATCAAAACCAATTGCATTACATTGATAAAAACTATCACTACCACTATCACCACTATCACTCTCACTTTCATTCCCAAACCCATCAATCACTGAAACGCCGCCTTCATCCGAGTCTTCTTCTTCATCAATTCCATCTTCAGCTAGGTCAAGGCGATACATTCCACCCGTGTTCTTTGCTTGACCCACATAGATATCATTTAGAGAAAACTTCACACGGAGATTCTTGAGAACCAGCTTGTACCCATTTCGATCAAACTTATCAGCAGAAACAAGACCCTTGGTGATACCAGGAACATGCAACACGTCCTGAAGGGTAACCGTTTGACCATCTTTAAAGTTTAGTCGAACTGTGCCTTTACCACGAACTTCCACTCGATGTCCATCAGCGCATACCACCACTGTTCCTTGAGGAACAGGACCATAAGTAAGAAATGAGCCACGATTCCCACAAACATGAACAGCTGCTCTAGAATCCAAAAACCATCCTCTACATGCCACAACGCGCGTATATTGAGAAAGCATGTTAACATCTCCAAGACCCACATTAGCCACTAGATTGGTGACTTTCTCAATATCAACAGCACTTGTAGAACCAACCGTAGATCCAGATTTCCTTTGAGAGCACTCTCGTGCATAATGCCCGGTTTCTCCAAAAACATGGCATTTACCCGATCTCTTTGGTTGATGGTTGGTCGTTTGATGTGACCTTTTGAATTCCTTTTTCTTTGGTGTTGTAAACTTTCTATTCTTTGATGCCCATTTTCCCTTTTGACCAGATCCTCCAACAATATGATTCACACTCGATCCGACTTTACCTCTTATGTCCCTGTTGCGTGTTTCCTCCTCAATTCGAATGTGCTTCAACAGTTCATCCAAAGAGTAGTCCTCAGACTTGTGCATCATTCTCTTTGAGAAATCTTTCCAAGTAGGAGGAAGTTTTTCTATATTAACCCCTACTTGAAAAATTTCTGGCAGCGGAATAGAAAGCGCGGTCAGTTTGTTAACAAGAACTTGGAGTTCATGCACTTGCTCCAAGATTGACTTGTCATCAACCATTTGAAAGTCTAAGTACTTGGAAATAAGGTATTTGTTAGTACCTTCTTCATGAGCCTTGTACTTATCTTCCAAAGCTTTGCACAATTCTCTAGCACTTGTTACCGGCACGTATAAGTCATAGAGACGATCCGAAAGAGAATTCTTGATGTGGCCAAGGCAAAGATCTTCAGCTTCCTTACGGACAAGTCTTTGCTTAGCCAAATCTTGATTTGGGACCTCTCCAGCCTCAAGAGGAGGGTCATCAGGGATTGCGGGCAAGCTTGGATCAAGGATATAGTAGAGAATGAGCATGAACTTAACCTTGTCCGCCCAACGGGTATAGTTCTGGTCATCGAATATGTCCAACTTGACAAACTCTTGATTCATGAATCTCAGATTAGCTGTTGGTAGTTCACCGTCCATTATTTCTGTGGATTAAACACAAAACTAAAATCCTTTAAGAATGTTGAAAACAATTTCATCAAACAGAAAATTTATTATTTTATTATTAATTACCGAGTTATTGGCCAAACTAGTTTCTTCCAACTTGAACAAACTGATTGAAGAAAGGTAGAAGGAGACTGTCCCGTTATCGGACGAATTTAAATAACACGCAAAACTAAAACCAACCTGGCGATTTAAGAAACCGAGATTCTTGAACTGCACGGATGATTCATGTCCTTAAAGGATTTTACGCGCTCGTATTGCTGTGATCTGCAGCGTAAACTCCCAGGATTTAATGCAGAACTAATCTGGTATTCCAACAGCAATGGAAACCAAAAAACGCAGAAGCTGGAGAAGAAACAGAAGCACAGAGATGACAGGCTGCGAAAATTAGGTGTAAAGAATGGGTAGCAGGAGGCCTTTATTTATAGGTTGTGATTTCAACAGAGAATGAGAAAAACGGGGAATGGGATAAACATTATCTCCTAGAGATATCCATCTCAAATTCGAATTCCTAGACTAATCCCATACGAATTCGAACTAGTGGAGATAACCCCCACTGTTTCGAATTTGCGTACGTGCGAAGTGCAAAGTGCGCCTCAAACGCGCCCATTCGCGAGCTCGCGGCTCGGCTCGGCACGCGTGTGGGCTTGACCCACTTCTCAACCCATTTAACACTTTGGAGGCCCATAAGGGGTAATCCCTTATAAGGCACTCAACTTTCACCTCCCCCACCAATGTGGGATGAAGGAAACATATCAACTTGTATGTTCCTCATTAATATTTCCAACACATGTCACCCACTTTAATGGATGTTTTCATAAGGCGAAGAACTCACCAAGGAGCGGTGAAGCCGAAGCCGACTTCATAACGAACGCCATGGCTTCGTATAGAAATTCGAAGAAGACAGAGTTCAAGTAAATGCACTGCTGAAACATTTGTAGATACGCCTCTAAATGGGCGAAAGTCCCTACTCTTTGTATATATTCTTTTTTACAAATCGGAGGTCATGTTGTAAACGTGACTACTCGACAGCTATTTTTTCTCCAACGATTAGTTTATGATTTATGAGTAAACTAACCAACATAACTAAAATCATCTACTGAACATTATTATTAACATTAATCTTTATATTTTTTTTATTTTTTACAAATAATATACAATATGCTATAAATATATATTTATTACTTACTAAACCCTTATCATAAAGGTTGTAGCCTTTTTAATATATACCTTTGCTTTTGTAACTCAACGGATTTGAATTCCTTTTGAAACTAAGAATATAGAAATTAAAAATACGTTTAGTTTTTGTGAAACTAAGAATATAGAAATTAAAAATACGTTTAGTTTTTGTGAAACTAAGAATATAGAAATTAAAAATACGTTTAGTTTTTATATCAAATAAACAAATCATGAAACCGTTTGCGCATAATTGTGTTTAACGGTCATGTTATTTAATGACATATTTTAAATACTATTTTTTATCCAGTGTTTACAAGTTGTAAATAGTATTATTTTTTTGTCATGAGACGCCAATCAACTATTTCCGCGTTGTTTTAAAGCAATTAATTAATTGAGCATCTGTATTTTTTGTGTACATAAATATTTACATTTAAATTTTTTAATGGGCCCAGAAACAAAGATGATTGAAAAGGTTAAGAAAAGAAACATTAAAATTCGTTTTTGAAAAGCATATGAAGATTATTCTGTGAAAATTTTAAATAATATATACATCCCTCAAAGTATCTTTAAAAATGGAGTTTTGTGGCTAATTAACATAATTTCTGTATAAAGAAATGACTTAGTAATAAGATGTTGAGTAGTAAACTGGTAAAATGGTCTCTGAGTTTGATCATTTTTGTCATTATATTTTAAAACTTAAACCTTTTGAATCTAGGTCTCTGTGGTTTCAATTTTGTTGCCATTTTTATTCAAAACAAAATCTTGTTTTTTCAGTTAATATCCAGCTTTTTTTGTCGTTTTCCTCCTTTTTAATGAAGTGCAAAATTGTTATATTTTTTTAATTTGTTATAATAAAACGTTAAAAGACCATTTTGCCATTCATTAAAATGAGAAAATAACAAAAAAAAAACTGGATTTTAACTGAAAAATCTAACTATGTTTTGATTTTTGGATGAAAATTGAAACCACAGAGACCTAGGTTTAAAAAGTTTAAGTTTTGTATTAAAGTGACAAAAACGACCAAATCTTCGGAACCATTTTGACAGTTTACTCTAAAATGTTTATATGTATTCATGTAACATCTATCCATTACTACATGACCAAGTATGTGTTTGTGTGTGATTCCAGGTATTTGTGTACGGGTGATTCTATTTGCACCAAACTTTTTGTTATTTGCATCAAGTGATGTGACATTAATAAACTCAAAATTGTATTTTTCTTTGATAACTTCCGATATATAATGTTTTATAAAAAACGAATATGGTTTTGTGATGTGCTTATTTTATCTACGTTTGGATATAAATTTTATAAAAAATGAAATATAAAATTTTATAACGACTTATAGAACGTTATATTTGATACGGCTCCGTTTTTTGTAAAACTTATATCAAAACGCAGCTAAAAATAAGAACATCGCAAAACTATATTCGTTTTTTATAAAACATTATATATCGACAGTTACAAAAGAAAAACACAATTTTGAGTTTATTAATGTCACATCACTTGATGCATATAATAAAAAGTTGGGTGTAAACAGTAACCCTTTGTCTAGACGTATATGTTCTCAAGTGTTAATGCATTCTAGCGAACATAACTTTTCAAAATAAATATAACTTTAAATAAATTTATAAAATCATTTGTCACACATAAACTCATGGTTAGTTGGTACATCCTTGTTAATATCAACGGTTGGTATGATGTTAAATCTAAAAAATATCAAGGATTAAATTATGAAAAGGACTGATTGATGCATAATTTCAGTCTTGTGATGAAATGGCCCCGAAGTTTATTGAGCATTTCACATGTGTAGCGAATATATTTGTATTTGCTGACTTGCGATCATGTTCATTATGTTGTGTAGTAAACGAATTCTGTCTTTTTTGCGCATGATAAGAAACTAGATAATAATTTTTACTTTGACATATTGATCCTGATTAATTCAAACTTAGAAAGTATTTACAAGCAGTTTCAACTTTAAATATATTTTTCTCCAAAGATTAACTCCGTTAATTTTCTATGATTTTTTTTATAAAAGAACTAACATCTTATAAGTTCAAACTTACTATTTATATTAAATAAAAAATTAATTTGAACTAAAGCTTGATAACGTGACTCGGTCATATAGAAGATCACGAAAATAACTATTCATCTAGACCTGTTATACTTGTATATCACGAAATTAACTATTCATCTAGACTTGTTATAATTGTATAGAAATATCAGAGAAATTTGCATATATTGTCATTACATACAAAGAAATGCTCGTTTTGTTTATCTATCCACATTTTATAGTCGTGTATAACTCGTGACTTATACGATATTATTATCGTTATGCTAAAAATTACGATGTCATGTATGTCATTACTAAACATTTTACTTTATTCAGAATTCAGAAATAAGAAATAACAATATCTAAAATCAATTAAAAAAACAGAAGAAACTATAACAATATTAATTAAAATAATTAAAAATGACAAAGTAGAGAAATCCATCACAACGTTTGTGGGCAACAATCATTGGCCCATAAGGTTGTGAGGTATGGTGTGACGGGAGTTTGGGGTATGGGTTGACACGTGGATTGGGTAAGCTCTTCTGACAAGACTTAAAAAATTGGAGGTATGGTGGGGATTTGGGTTTGGGGCGTGACTTGGCCAATTTTATTTTATTTTATTTTTTTAATTAAGTGATAATCATAGGCTTGAGTGTATTAATATCCACCCGCCAGCTCAGATGGGTAGGGTGCCTAACACCCGGGCTAAAACCCCCGCCCAAAGGGCCACGCTCAAACCCAAGCGCACCCGGGATGGTTACATGAGCGTTTCCTCCCAACTCACACCCAAATCCCCGCCCCAGCATAGTCTAATGTTGTGTTATCTCTCACAGACTTCGATGGCAAATGCGCGTGCTAACGTTCTCTTATATGTTTATTTACGATTTGTCCCCTCCTCTTTGCTTAATGTCCATTTAGTCCTTCTGAAGTGGAAGATGTGATCCAGTCAATTATATCTCATTTTGAAATCGTGTCTCACACCATACTCATTGAATATCTTTAGGATAATTACTCGTTAGTTTATTAAAAATTATATATTGTGATTTCAAGGTAGACACTTTCATGTTTATTAAAAATTATATATTGTGATTTCGAAGTACACACTTTCATGTTTTATTGTGATTTCGAATTGCACACTTTCATGTTTTAACAACTTAAAAAATTCACTTAATGCAAAACATAATACCAAAGATAAGTTTATTTGCCAGCCCGATTTGGGTCGGTAGCTTTCTAATGAAATTCATTTTAAAAAAAGATAAATTTATTAAAATTCGAAAGATAAATTCTAAAATATTAAAATTATATCTGAATTTATGATGGTACAAGTATATAAAAATAAGTTCATACAAAATATTATTATATATACATAATATATTAAATTATTAGCTACAGTCACTTTTCTTTTTGTCTTTTTTTGAATTTTTTTTCTCAACTTTTATTGTTTTTTATATTTTGGTGAATTTCACCTCTCAACTTTTAATAGTAACACTTAAACCCTTTAAAACTTCTAAAAACTTTGTTAAATGTCTTTTTGACCCCTTCGAGTTTTACATGATTATCTTTATGTACACGTCGAGTATAAATTCATATTGTTTTACATTTCTACGTACTTTTGATCAAAAACGAGTCATGTAAAATGTAATACATTTTTGTGTTTATTTTATCGACGTTTTCAGTTAGTCTACATTTTGACGTAAATTTTGTTTAGAAACGAATCAAGTCAATATAATACCTTTTCATTATACTTAATAAATTCGAGTTACTTTACGTTTTATGAGTCATGTCAATATAATACATTTTTGTGCTTATTTTTATGAATGTTTTCCGTTGATCTACACTAGATCGTTAAGAAATTACAAAAAAAAATCAGTACGTTTAAATCACCTTAAAGAAACGGCAACGCAACGTGAGAATCAATTCTAGTTATATGTTATAATCAAACTTTCATTCAAATATCTCATTTACCCAATATTATCATAAATTATCTATCAATTTGAAGTGATGTCATTTTGCCAAACTTGTTGCCTACAATTAAAATACTTAAAAGACTTTAAAGAGATCATTACCAACATTGCATAACTACAATAAATTTGAAACTTCTAATATGTTTTAGATAGTCACTAATCACTATCATTAGAGTGCTACTCAAGCGTTTGATAATATGCTTAAATCCCTATTAAAAAAGTTGTGTATACATGTAACCAAATTATAATGGGCCTCCTATTTCGTCTAGCGGCCAACTTTGAGCACACATTAACGCTTCCATTGTACTTGGATATAGGCGGCTCTGATAATGACTTACCAGTCTATCGCTCATGCTAAAAGGACTCTTAGGCAATCGTTGTTATATGGGTTACTAATATATTGCGAGCCCTTCAAACCATTTTTTCCACCAAGCCGGTATATCAAGATCTATGTTTGGTACATAATTACTTTCATGGTCAAACTCTTATTTAATATCTCCTTGGAATGGTCAAACTCTTATTTACCTGGTTTTAAATACCGACATGATTTGGTAAGGGATATTCTCTATGATGTTCTAAAGCGGGCAGGCATTTCGGCGAAAAAGGAGGCTCTGGTGAACTTTCTGTCGGATCCGCTCGATGGGAGGTCTACTCTTCGGCCAGCTGATATTCTTGTGTTTGGGTGGGCTAAGGGAAAACACGCTTGTGTGGACCTTACAGGAGTGTCCCCTCTTGTTGGACTCAGGGATAATGGGTTTGTTGCTGGCCAGGCTGCGTTAAAGGCGGAATCAGGCAAGGTCGCTAAACACGAGAAGGCTTGTTTAGAGAATCAACACGTGTTTATCCCATTCACTTTTGATACATTTGGGTCCCTAGCCCTAGAGACTGTGGAATTTCTAAACAGGGCCAAACAGGTTGTGAATAGTAATCTTTCAACCTTTAAGGACCGTTTTGTCTTTAGTAGGATTGGTTTTGCAATTCAAAAGAAGGTTGCGGCGCAGCTTGTTGCCCGTTTACCTGCCACTTGTTTGTAATTTGTTACTTTGGTATTTTAACGAACAAATAACACTAAAGTGGTTATGTCTAGCTATATTAATTGAATATATGGATACCACTTAATATAGTAAATAAAGAATCATACATGATGTGTTATCCTTCGCAACATCATGATGAATACTAATCAAATAATCCGGTGCCACTTTTGTTTATAGTAAACGATTCATATATAAAATTCCTATGTTTCATTTCATATTTTTGCACCTTTTTCAAGACCATAAAGTCTTGGAAAAGAATGATTCATAATTGTCAACTTGTAATGGGGATCTAAAATGGTCGCGATTCTTATAAACTCATCTCGTTGCTTAAGACATCTCAAAACATCTCACATCAATTATGCCAAATGATGCTATGATAGTTTTGCATCTCATTGCTTCCTGTCTCAGATGTTTCAGTTTTAGAGTTTTCTCATAGAGTTTTTTACCATCCCTAGCAAGATGTCTTGAAAGGGTCATTGGTATTCACATCCCAAATTATTGTTTCCATGTAACATTATACAATAAGAGAAATTAAGAATGTTTATAAATCATTAAAATCAAACTATTCAATCCAAAGAAATTAGTCATTCCATCAGTTTTGGTTTTCACGGCTTAATAGTTTAAACGACTTAGTTTTGCCATCCAAAAGAGGTTAGCAATGCAACTTGTTGACTGTTTGCCTTCTATTTCGATGTAATTTTCCTTTAGGATTAAAACCGAATAATAAACTTTAAACTAAAATATTTAAAAAAACTAGTTAAATAGTTTAACGGTTTGGCCGGTGATATGAACTTGAAAGCGGTTGTGTAAACCAAATTGGTCATGTAACCATTACTATTCGTTGGTTTGTTGAGATATTGAAATATGAACATACATATACATACATGTATGTATGTATGTATGTATGTATGCGTGTGTGTATATATATATATATATATATGTATTATATTACTGAACTAATTTTTTTTATCATTTTAAGAAGTATTAATACATTCTAGTTATTTTTAAACAAAAAACGTTTTAAACTGTTAAAATCAAATCGTGTTGGCTGATTCAACTAGCTAAGTCACTTTGATTTGTTGTTTCAAATATCATGTATACTGGTTTGATCTGGACGCTTGCTACACAAGTCGAGTTGGGCCATAGCTACAAATAAATACGAATTAAGCGTTATCATCCAATTAGCTAGCACGATAACCGTAACAAATAACCCTACAAAACACAACCTATAAAAAAACCACATCCATTTTCCATCCACAAGAACATCACAACAACTCAAGGGGCCAAAAAAACACTAACACAAAACTTCAAGGGTAAAACACAAACATCCTCATCTTTGAACAATCTCTTCACTTTAAAACCCTCGTTTCACATCTCTCATCACTCACACACACCCTGTCACCTTTCTTTCATTCTCCCACAACCACAAAAATTCTCAAAACCTAGAGAGAGAAACACCTCAAAACCCCCAATCTAGAGAGAGAAACCTCTCAAAAATGTCAAAATCCACCGATCTACTCCTAATCTTCGCCACAATCCTCCTCCTCCACACCATCTCCCTCTCATTCCCCGCCGTTTCCGCCGCCGGCGACCACCGCATCAGCTGGATTCCAGCCACCGGATGCCGCGGATCTACGGCGGAGTGTTTAGCTGAAGGCGCAGATCTGGAATTTGACGATGACGAGTTCGCAATGGACAGTGAAAGCAACCGGCGCATATTAGCAACCAGGCGGCGTTACATTAGCTACGGTGCGCTGAGTAAGAATAATGTTCCGTGCTCGCGACGCGGTGCGTCGTATTACAATTGCCGGTCTGGCGGTCAGGCTAACCCTTACACGCGCGGCTGCAGTGCCATCACGCGCTGCCGTCGTTGAACGCTGGTTGCTGTTATTTTTATTTTAGTAAAGAGTTATTATTATTATTACGATTTTAATATGAGCTAATTAAATTTATATTATTAGTTTGGTGAAAATAAGATCTGGATGTAATTTTGATTTTATTATGGTCATGTATACCAGTTTTGTGTGTAAACCTTTGTGCTTAATTGACTTCTACATCATGCATTGAGGTTGTATCTTGAGATACAATTATTGAGTGTACAGCATGCAATAGATGTTGACTTGTACATCATGCATTGAAGGTTGTATCTTGGTTGAGTATACAACTATACAGGTACATTGATGGTAATAAATTGTGCATGGATGAGTTGTACATCATGCATTAGAGGTTGTATCGTATTTGAGGTACAATCATTGAGTGTGCATTGTGCATTAGATGTTGTACTTTGATAGTAATAGGCATGTATCTGTAATTGGGCCACAGATGTTTACAGACTAGAGAGTCTGAAACGCCCAAATCGGGCTAGTTCATTTAGATCCAATCATCGATGGTTAAAAAGATGTAGGCAACATCATGGTCATGGGCCAGGGTTATGTGTAGGAGAACATGGGTCGGGTCTAGCGACTGGGACAGGTGTAAAACTAGTTTAAAAAAGGTTTTTAAAAGTTACAAGCGTGGTCGCAAAAGTCGCTAGGCGCTCCCTAGTCGGAATCGGAAGTACTCGGCCTAGGCGGAGAGTACTCGGGGAGTATTCGGCCTAGGCGACAAGTACTCGTGCTTCGGCAACCTACCTTGTAGCGAGGACTCGGTCTCCGAAACCTTATTTTACAACCATGATTATAGGTATGGTTTTGCTTGCGGGTAACACGTGTGGTCTTTGACAAATAAATGGTGTTGAAGTTTCTGTTAAGTTTTTGTGAAATAACTATATAATGTATTATTAGAGACGCCATGGATGCCGCTCTTCTTCGACTTCCACCAAGACCACTGCCACTTGAAAACCTATATTGGTGCATAACAATCGATTTCTTGCCTCCCCACGTCCCAGTTTTATTGTAAAAGCAACCTAGTGCCACTCAAAACCCCATCTTCTCACGATAAAAGCAACCTAGTGCCACTCAAAACCCCATCTTCTCACTAAATGGAATTGTGAGTCGTCAATTTGGGGTGTTTTGGGTTGCCAAAAAATCACGTTGTGGCTATTAGGGGTCTTGGTACTTATGGTGATCGGTATAGGGTTGAGATTGTGTGGGGTGTGGTCTGTTTTGAAGTTGATGGTGTGAGTCGTCAATTTGGGGTGTTTTGGGTTGCCAAAAAATCACGTTGTGGCTATTAGGGTCTTGGTACTTATGGTGATCGGTATAGGGTTGAGATTGTGTGGGGTGTGGTCTGTTTTGAAGTTGATGGTGTGTAACGACTCTACTAAAAGATCCAAAGGTTTCCGTTAAACTTGGTTCCTTCTCTGTGTATTTAGTGTCACAGAAGTCCTTATATTCGCCGAAGAAACCTTATACACAACCTCAAAACCTTAAAAACCCTGATTACGGCTTCCTAATCTCACTGAAAACATTGTTTCTGCCCGTTAATGCTGGTGAACAGCGGAACCAGACGCAATGCTCGTGTAAAATTTAACTTTACACGTCCTTTAATGATAAAACCAAAAAATATTTCCCATGAGTGATTGAGTGAACAGTGAGGGTAATTCTTAGAAACTTAGATTCAAAACTATAATAAACTAAAAAGTTAGATCTTCATTTCATATTTTATCATATGTATAAAAATAGCTATTTAGTTGTACAAGATGTATAAATTATTGATAGAACATGTCAACCTTCACTTCTTGTACTTCATACAGCTGGTTTTCCCATCCCTATATTTTAGGGTTGTTGTGCAACATAGTGATGTTTGTTATTTCGGATAAAATTTCAAGTTGACTTGATTAAAATATAAAAATTAATTATATTATGTGTCTAAACTATTAAAACAGTGCGTATAAAAACACTTTTAATTTAAAGGACGCAGACGCATATACCTCGTATTGAAATACTTATCTCATCTCTGGATACATCATATCATATGTTTCACATGAAAAAAATCTTTTACTACAAAACTAATCCTATATACGAATATGATCATATTTGTACCCTTGTTAGATACTAATCACTTGAACGTTCCCTTAAACAATTCATACTAATAAATTCTAGTGTTTTGCAGTCAAACAACAACAACAATAATAAGTTGCTCCCAGTTGAAACAATGAATGTGATGATTAAAAGCTGTTCCAACCAACTTTATAATCGAGTTCAAGCAATTTACTTTCAGTGGGTGGACCGTATCATTACTAAATAAATTGCATCAATTGTGTTTGATGAAAAAACTGAGAAAACCCACTAAACTACCCTGCACTCTTCAATTATGATTTTTTTAATTATTTTTTTACTTGTTTTTATTTATAGAACGTTTAAAAATAGGAGGTTGAGGTGGATTGACCTGGTTAGTCATTCCGGGTGAGTCACACACATGTTAGAATAATATAACAAATATTATTCTAGAATATTCCCATACAAGATACAGATAAAGTATCTGCTAAATATTCAAAGTATTAGGAAGATTTACACGATCTCCTAAATATTTGCCTGATCTCAATACAACCAACGGGCTAGCGCGCAAGGGCTGATGAAAAGCCAGCAACTTGTTAAGACTAGGTTTTGGCTTGCCCCTTTCTTCTTATTAGGAAGATAGGTTTGGAAACCCGAAAAGTCGAAACTTTCGAAAGCGCACTCACTCACTGAGAATAGTATAATAGGAATAACTCATTCCTGTAACGAGCCATAACGGTGTTCTCTTTTACGAATCGTAGTTCGGACCACTTCCAGTCAAGACATTCATCAAGAAGACGTTCCCAGGTTCACGTTTCTATAGAGGTTTAAGAGAAATATTTAATACTTAAAAGTTAAAAAATATGTTTTTAGCGAAATTATATTATAATAAAGTTCCCTTTTATGAATATGATTTAAATGTCCCTCACAACTTGAATATGACTCCCTTGTTAAGGAAATTAGAGTAGTTAACTCAAAACACATAAAATTTGTTTTTTTTTTGTTTTTCGTGTTATGTAACAAATATTGTTGTTAGAAGTTGTTACCCTTAATTTTAATAATGAGGAACAATGAAATTATAATTACTACATATGAACACGTAAGTATCGAGGAATGAAATCATTCCTTCTTGTCATCCAACATTCCAACTATATGAAAACCGGCACAAAGTGATTTATAATTATTACAAGAGTCTCTTCACTCCATAAATACTAATTATTTATGGGGTTATCATTCGTGTGTGTGTGTGTATATATATATATATATATATATATATATTTGAACGGTATACAGTTAGGATGTCGCTAACCAAATCATTCTCATATATAGACACATATAATTAACAAATGGAATAAACTGGAGTTTGAGTCCCTACTTGGTAAGTTAGTGATAATTTGAGTCTCCATTTAAAAAAATATATGGTTGAGTTCCCGGCTTTTCCAAAACCCATCAACCTACGATGTATTGCAAAATACATCTCTTTTTCGTGTACAGTTTGTATATTTTTTAGTTTTTAGATTAGTTTTTAGTAGAATATGCGCACTACTGACGGAATTGCGATTTCCAGATATCGAGAGTGAAGAATAGCTGAGAAGGTCGAAAAATGAGTCTTATATGTCAAAAACCGAATACTGGATCGAATTCAGGAGCACAAGATCTGAACTGGAACATAAATCGAGGAAAAACATTTGCTCGTGTCGCGCGTTCACGGAAGACCCTCTCCCCGCGCGATGTGGAGAGAGGTAATTGGTACGGAGAATTTAAGACATGCCGCGTCACGCATTGATAAAGCCCATACTCCCTGGGCGATGCGGGGAGCCAATTTTCACATAATGTTTCATCTGGATCAAGGGTTTTAGTTGTTTTTCCATATAAAAACATCATTAACTTTGTAAAACCAAAACCCTACGAATTAAGGATAACTTTGGATGAATTTTGGAGTCAAGAAGCTAAATTTGAAGGTTTTGAAGCTCTGTTTGAAGATTCAAAGGTCGGGGATCAAGGCTGCTCGTGAATAATCATTCGGGTTTTCTCATTCTTTACTTTCGTTGTTTTGATCATGTTTCATTATTTCCATTCGTTCTTTGATTTTGTTTTCAAGATGATTGGTAGCTAAAACCTTATAAACTACCTACATTAGGATGAATAATTGATAAAGTTTGGGTTTTTATTGTTCGTGACTATTTTCTATGGATAATTAACTTTGTAAAAGACTTGGTAATACTAATTTGGTGTGTTTGACTATCTTTACTTATTTGCTTTCATGTTATTATTTCCACACTTATCTTGATGAATGTCTTTTATAGAATAGATTTGTGTTAGATTATTTGCATTTGTGTTTATAGTCTTTGCGGTTAATTGGCCAATACACCATAGGAAGATGTTTCGTGAATCGAGTAGGTCTAAGTGGGCTACTAATCTCAAAACATGTAAAGTGAGGGATTGTCGATTTGTCTAAGCTGTTAAATCACTAAAGGTAGGTACTTTGTAAAAAGACCGATATAGTTAACCTTGCAAATCGTGCTAACCGAGTCAAATTGGTTTATCATAGTCACCTTAGATAACTACACCGTAAGAGAACTTATCATATTAAGGTACTTAGTTAATTCAATTGGAGGATTGTAAGGAAATCCAAATAAACCGGTGTTTTAACAGCTTGCTAGTTTCCACATGTGTCTTCCTGAGAAGGGTTAGGGGTCTTGTTCGGTTTCTTAGTAAGTTTAGTATAATACCTTCCCGGTTCCATAGTTTAGTCAAATCAATAGAATTCCATTCCGAGTTGATTAGGATTCCAGTTTAGGTAGTAATTTCACCATCATCTGAGTACAATTCCATATTCTCGTCTGCGTCTTTAGTTTGTTTCCTTAGTTAATATTTAATTTAATTGCAATCTTAGGATTTTAGAACCCCCACCCCCTTAAAACATAAAAACAAATAGCTGTGTCAGTCTTTCAGTCTAGTTAGTCTAATTTATGTAATTTAAAGAGTCATGTGGGTTCGATTTCCGGACTTACTTAGCTTACTAGCGTCGATAAATTCGCTAATACAAACACCTATTAAGCTCTCTTCACTAAGCACTTCTTTTACGTCATTTTAAAAACTCGATTTGTATTGGAAAACTCTATCCAAAAATTTACAACTGAAATCAGACTCGAAAGTTCATGACCTAAAACATCGCATGGTCTCATGTGTTTACATTTTATGAATGACAATGGTAAAAAAGTTAATAAAACTTTTCAAATTAGCATTACTAAGTAACAATTCCCAATCCTCACACTTAAGATATACATTGCCCTCAATGTACAAACCAAAGCAAAATCAAATGTAAAAATGAATTGGAAACTTCTTTGTTTTCATGAAATGAGAAACGACATTGTGAAAGTTTCTACACTAATTTGCACATTTCGCTTCTTGGATTTCTCAACCAACCAAACCTACTAACACAACTTAAATAAGATATCTTTTTATACCACAAGATTCACAAATTAGGGTTATTAAAAGAACATTATTCATACTAGCATTTAAAGATTCATACAAGATATTCAAACAAACCAAAATGAAGTACCAAACCAAAACAAACAAAAGCAAAAGTATAAAGGTCCATGCCAAAACAAACAAAACACTTAAGAAATCATATCATCAACTAGTTATTTCGTGTAACTGTAGCCTTCTTTTGGGTCTTCTTCTTCTTCGTCAGAACATGGGACACACTATGGATCCTCCTCATCTTCATATTCCTCTTCCTTCACATATATTGCATCCACATCGATCACTTCTTTTGCTTTGCTGAAAGCTCCAACACGTAAGAGATGATTCACATGTGACTCAGGCTTCTTCGATGGTTCTCCCATTTCACAGAATGAAGTGGCCTTCATGTATATAGGTAAATTCCGATATGGCTTTTGGAACATATCAAGAAGTGTTGTAGCTGGCTTAAGGGGCATAAATAGTGGAGGAGTAGGAGGGTGAGGCTTATATGGCGAATACCCATATCCCATAGGCACAAAAGTCGGCTCTAGAACCTTGGCTTTAGTGGCTCGATCGGCTCTGGAGGTGGTATGCCAAAAAACAACATCTATTGGATGTCATTTCGCAAGTCTTTGAGACTTCTCTTAACATCAATTATCCTCTTTATCACAAGCATGTGGTAATCACCAAGTTGTATGTGCATGTTTCTAAGTTCACTCCTCATGTGATATAGATCATGACCATACACATTCACTTTAGGATTAGCAGTGTGACATCCCGGAAAAATCATGTAATCATCTTCGTGTTATACGATTTAATATTTCATAAAACTCACGTTGCAACTATTCGTCAAATGATAATATGTGTGTAATTATTTTACGACTTATAATACATATTCCATTTAAAAGCCGAACCCGAGCTTAAACCGTTTCAACCTTTCGCGAAACCAACACCTTGCGACTCAAGTAAACCCAACCCGACACCCCAACCCATTGCCTTGTTTCGGCTCTAGCACCTAGCCGCCTGTAACATTTGTGTAAATCGGGTTTCGAAAACCCGCCTCTTTTATCAATCAAAGAATATTTGTTTACGTGTTTAGTTATTTATTTATAACGATTAAATTAAATGTTTAAAGATAAATTTATAAATAAAATTTAAAGATTTAATCCATTAATTAAGAAAAACAAATCAATAATTATTTATAATAATAAAAACAACTAAGGAAAAGAGGTTTTAAAAATAAATGGTGAACCGGGAGTCGAACCCGGGTTCCCCCGGATACACACGCACACCAAACACCGTTGCGATACACACACAAGTTGTGTAAATTCTGGTATCTTATTATATCTATATTGAGGCAGAGAAGAACCTGCAATCCACAACCACACCTCATCGCCGGAGATTCACACGTATTTCCTAAACAAATTCGACAACTGTCCGTCTAAGTTTGGTAAACGCACAGCCGCGATTGAACTGGCAATCAATTCGAACCAATTACCAAAACCGAGCTCTCGACTCTCCACTATAAATACCAGTCGAATCCCCCTTCAGAACTCGCTCATATTCTCTATTTACTCTCTAAAACTCGGTCGTCGAGAAAGCTCTGTTCCACCGGAGAACCACCGAAATCGTCGGAATCCACCCACCGGAATCGTGCCGCCACCTCTGTTACGGTAGACCTCTTCTACTATTCTTTTTAAATTTCACCTAATTAACATCATATGCGGTCGATCACTAACAAGAATCAGAATGAATAAGAAAATCTATTCAGGCGGGTATAAGTTCTGGTTTAATTTTAAAATGAAGAAGACGAAGTGGGTTAAGTGTTTTTATCTAATTAAAACGAATGTTTCAAACGGGTTAGACACACAGTCTAGTGGTGGACTGTGTGCAAGCACAATATACACGTCCCTGGTTCGAATCCGGCTCATGACCGCATAAATACACATATCCGTTTTTATTTTGGATGAAATATATCAGTGGCAGTATGTATACAAATGTAATTAAAATCGGGTTTTTAATCTGGTTAGACACACAGTCCAGCGATGGACTGTGTGCATTACACGCGAATGGTACCGAGTTCGACCCTTGTGCCTCACCGACCCCCCCCCCCCCGAAATAAAATCCATTCTTTTGAAGACCAAATTTCATTGACGCACAGTAAGTTGTTAAGTATACTCGATATTAAACGGGTTAGACACCCAGCCCAACTGGTTGGGCTGGGTGCAAAATAACACTGAGGTTGCGGGTTCGAGGCCGACCCTTCACACCGGCCCGATCACTTTCAAACCTTTTTAATATTGATCACTTATGCAACAACCCAGTTAGTGTATATGTATATTTAAATCACAAGATTTGTCGGGTTAGACACCCAGCCCAGTTGGTCGGGCTGGGTGCATAACGTCTCAAAGGTCACCGGTTCGAGTCCTTTGACTCACACTGATCGAACTATTTAAATCCCTTTTTAAACCTGATCAAAATTTAATGAACGTAATATGTGTATAAGAATAATTAAAATCATGATTCTTTCAGGTTAGACACGTAGCTCAGTTGGAAGAGCTGCGTGCACGCAACCGAGAGGTCACGAGTTCGAGCCTCACCGCACGCATGCTTTAAATCGATTAAACCGGCCGACTGACAAGCCCTGTCAGTCTGACATTTTTTTATATTATTTTATCTTTTATTTTGTTTTAATATTATTTTATTGGCCTATTAATTTAAATAAACTAAAAATATATTCCAAGGGTTTAATATATCATTAAAACTCACAAAAATAATCTAAAAACCTAAACAAAAGGTTATAACCTAAATAATAGTTTACTTATTTATCAAGTTATCGCGTTGTTATTTTAGGTTAGTATTCTTTTGTCGGTCAAATTCTCAACTGGTGCGCACTCATCATCAATCAAGACTACGCACCCACTGTGAGTGAATCTCTACAAATTCCCCGTTTTAATCACGTTTTGGGGTGTATCATGTGTCGTACCATTCCTTTATTTTATTTAAACACTTGTGCTTATATCATTTTGTGAACAAATGTGTATTGGTTGTTGTGTGGTTTATATGTGGATTAAATTTATCATTTCAGTGCACTCATTTCATTAGGCCCATCAGTTCCTCGTGGGATACGGGTTGAGCATCAGGTGCCTTATTAGATCGGCTCCATTTGATTGAGCCTTGATCTCAGATACATCATCATTCATGTCATATATTCATTCAATGTGGTTTGTGATTGTTTACATATATATATTTGCTCACATGTGATTTATGCACGAATTTTCTTTAATAAACAAAACAAGCAATTACTTAAAATGTTTTATCAAGGTTCACTCGCCAACTTTCGTTGACCCAAAATCTCCTCTGTTTTACACATGATACAGGTGATCAAGTTGAGGAAAGAAACACTTAGGATGGCCGAGAAGAATAAACAAGTTATTGCGTTGGAATAAACATTTAGATTTTTCTTTGTATTTGTATGAATTTTGTTTGTTGGATATTTAAATTTGTAATTTGAATTTAATAAATATGAAACTTCTTAGTAAATATCATGAGCTTTGGTGATAACCCAATCATGCCCCGTCTTTTATTCCGCTGCGGGTCGGGGTGTGACAGATTGGTATCAGAGCCTGTGACTATAGGGATATAGGATAGGTTATTAGACCCTTAGAGCCTATACTATAGTTGATTAAATTTTAATTGTTTATGTGTTACATGCAAAATTCATGATGTTTATATGTTTCATGTTTATTTCCACACCCAATATTATGCAAGCACTCTCACAAGTACATGTTAATATGCAATGCTCATCATAGTTCATATCATCATAACATATCATACCTATGAAAGCACACACATCACGATTTCCATGATTTTTACAATGTTTTTGTATTTTTCAAATCACATCAAAGTGAGTTTTCACGACGGGCATGTAGTAAATGGAAGGGTACGAGTACCGGTAGTCGGAACGTCCTGTCTAGGCTTGGCATTCGTATAAATCCAAAATAAAGGACCAGTTTGCCTACCTGGGGACTAACGATGAGAGTACGAAGGACCTATTAGGCCAAAGCATGCTATACCAAACGTCGTGTGAGCTAACCCCACTTTGAGTTATCATTGTGTCTACACCTGGACACCCTCCGACCACACATCTCGCAATCATGTTTTACGATTTTCATTCGGATGGTGCGAGTATTAACCCGCCGACACCAATGTGAATCCTACCAAGCCCAATAGTCATGGGGTGTCACACCCCGACCCGCAGCGGAAATAAGAGTCGGGGCATAATTGGGTTATCACCAAAGCACATGACATTTACTATTATGTTTCATAATTAAATGAGGTCAAAGTTACATTTCTCAAACATCCAAACATGTTCATTCATTACAAAGGAAAATAACCAAACATAATAATCCAAATACTAAATCGTTTTATTTCTTCTAATCCAGGTCCTATGTGTTCCTAGCTGCTGCTGGTTCACCTGTATCATGTGTAAAATGGGAGGTTTTTGGGTCAACATAAGTTGGCGAGTGAACCTTATAGATAAACATTTGATAATGATTTTCTGGTTAGTTTATCAATAAAATATTGTGCATAATCATAAAAGAGCACATGTATGAAATCAAACATTGGCAAACATCAGTTACAATTATAACATACATTAACAATCGATAGCATATATGAACATACCAACATCACATAATAATTAACATAAATGAACTGTGCGATCAAGGCTCAATCAAACGGAGCCGATCGTATTGCATGAACTGGAAATGTAAATTGAACTGTGCGCTCAAGGCTCAATCAAACGGAGCCGAACGTATTGCATGAACTGGAAATGTAAATTGAACTGTGCACTCAAGGCTCAATCAAACGGAGCCGAGCGTATTGCATGTATTGAAATGTAAAATGAAATGACCGATCAAGGCTCAATCAAACGGAGCCGATCGTGCGGGCACGCCCTGATCAACCGCATAATAAAATGGGGATCAAACTCAACATCGATGGATGGGGAGCTACGGCCTCGGCAATTGCATGTACTGAAATAATAATTTGCAAACAATAATAACTACTTAACAGCAACAACTAACACACATGTCATGTTATGATATATGCACAATAACTTAGTTATAATATGTAAATGAACAAGACACATGATACACCCCAAAAACGTGATTAAAACGGGGAATTTGAAGGGTTCACTCACATTGGGTGCGTTGGATTGGATATAGCGAGATGCGCACGATTTAGACGAGCGAGTCGACGAGGAATACTAACCTAAATAACAATGGAAAATATATTAAAATGGATGGATTTTATTAAGGATTCTAATGGGATTTTTAGATATATTTTTGTGAGTTTATGGCTATTTTCTAACTTTAAAAATGTTATTTTTAAGTATTTTAAATTGATTTTTAAATTAAAATAAACAAATAAATATTTAAAAAAAAATATTATTTTTTTTACTGTTTGACCGTTGACCGTTGACCGGTTCGGTCAGCGGTATTCATTTGCGCCAAGCGGGATTCGAACCGGTGACCTTCCGTTCACGCGCACGTAGCTCTACCAGCTGAGCTACGTGACTAACCCGTTAGAAACCCAGTTTTAATTATATTTATATACTTATTCGAACTTACCGAAAATTCCTTTATTTTGCAAAACGTTTTAATCTCATTGAACCGGTGCTTGTGACGGAACTCGATCGCGCGACGTGAAGTTTGTTTTGCACACAGTCCACCGCTGGACTGTGTGTCTAACCCGGTTATATTCTTGATTTATATTAAACTTAACAACTACCCGTTCTAACCCGATTAGTTCATGAATAAAAAGAGTGTTATTACGTGAAGCGTGTGTGTAGTAAGGATCGAACTCGGGACGTGTATGTTAACTTTGCACACAGTCCACCGCTGGACTGTGTGTCTAACCCGTTTATTATCCGAATTTTATTTAGTCTTATCCCGGTTTTCAGTTCATCTTCTTCACTACAATTACCGGCTTTACTCAAACAACTGGTTCATGACTTAACTACTTAAATAACATGACAACTAGCTTGAATGTACATAACCGAACAGTTTGGGGAAAGGAAATACCGGACAGGTCGTCTTCTTTAAGGATTCCGGCGAAAATCAGATAGCTCTGTTTTTGAACCTCCGGTTGAGAGAGTCTATCAACAGAATTAAGGAATTAGATTTGAAATTGAACCAGAGTACATGGATTTTTAGCACGATTGAATGTGTTTACCGTTAACTAGCGAGTTTCCGGCAAATTCCAGAATTTCTCCGGCGAACCCAGAAATCCAGCAAAGTCTTCTGTGACTGATTTTGAGTGACGGATTAATGTTAGTAGAGTCCTAACAATAGATTGAAACCGCAAAGGAGGAAAATCTTACCGGTTTGTGTTGAACACGGTTTTCCGGCGAGATTTGCAGAGAATTCCGGCGAACAGTTTTTTGTGCTCAAAAGACTTGAAAACGCGACGAAAAGGAATTGGAGTGTATTTGAGACGGTTCTGAATCGCATAAATGATTGGAACCTGAATTATTTGGAGTTTGAATGCCTTTCGGTTTCAAAACCCGAAACTTTAAGTCCATTCAATTTGAACTTAATTAGAAACCGATATTCATCGGTTATAAGCCAGCTAAACGAACTAAAACTGATTTGGCGATTCGGTTTACCGATTTCCGTTATTCAGATATCATTAACCGTTAATTCGAGTTTGCGTATAAAACCCAATTGTTTTCCTAAGATTAACAGAAAACACTTGGTGGCGGAGTGGTTTGGGAAGTGGATGTTAAGTTATTGGAGGCAGTTGACCCGGGTTCGAGTCCGGTCAGCTACAAATGTTTTTATTTATTTTATTTTAACTTTTTATCCAATTTAATTTTTATAGTTTAATTTATTTATTAATTATGTAACGTTTAAACTCAAGATAACCAAAAATAATTACTGTATTTTCTTAACCTGATATTTGATTACAAAACGGAGCGGGTTTTGGAGACCCGATTTATACAAATGTTACAGTATCCCCTACTTTTAGGAATTTCGTCCCGAAATTTAAACAGTTGAAGTAGCAGGGAAAAGATGAGGGTATTTTTCACGCATTGAGTCTTCACGTTCCCAAGTAAACTCAGGTCCCCGTTTCGACTCCCAGCGTACCCTAACAATAGGAATGCGGCTTCGTCGTAGACGTTTTTCTCCATAGTCCATAATCTCCACTGGTCTTTCAATAAAATGCATGGATTCATCAATCTGAATATCTTCTAGTGGAATATGAAGATTCTCATCAGCGAGGCACTTCTTCAAGTTCGACACGTGGAATGTGGGATGAATCCTATCGAGTTCTTCCGGTAGGTCAAGCTTGTAAGCTACAGGACCTACTCTTTCGAGTATCTTGAAAGGTCCTACGTAACGTGGTGCTAGCTTTCCCTTTTGACCAAAACGAACTACTCCCTTCCACGGTGATACTTTTAAAAGCACATGATCACCAACGCTAAATTCCAAGGGCTTCCGTCGTTTATCTGCATAACTCTTTTGGCGATTTGAGCCGCTAGAAGATTGTTTCAGATTTGATGAATCTTATCTGTGGTTTCTTGGATCAGTTCTGGACCAGTAATTTGTGCTTCCCCAATTTCGTGCCAACAAACAGGAGATCGGCACTTTCGACCATATAAAGCTTCAAAAGGTGCCATGCCGATGCTAGAATGATAACTGTTGTTGTACGAAAATTCAACTAACGGTAGATGGGCGTCCCAATTTCCCTTGAAGTCTATGACACATGCTCTAAGCATATCCTCAAGGGTTTGAATGGTGCGCTCAGACTGTCCATCAGTTTGAGGGTGGTAGGCGGTACTGAGATCTAATTGAGTGCCCATAGCGGATTGTACTGCTTGCCATGTTCGTGAGGTGAAACGGCCATCACGATCAGAAATAATACTTAATGGAACTCCATGTCGGCTGACGATTTCGTTGATATAAATACGAGCAAGCTTTTCGTTCTTGAAATCTTCCCGAATAGGAATAAAGTGAGCTGATTTTGTAAGTCGGTCTATAATCACCCATATAGTGTCATACCCACTAGAAGTGCGAGGTAACCCGGTAATGAAATCCATGGTTATATTTTCCCACTTCCAAACAGGTATTTCTGGTTGGACTTGAAGTCCTGAGGGTCTTTGGTGTTCAGCCTTTACTTTAGAACAAGTGAGACACTTGGAAACAAAAACGGCAATATCTTTCTTCATTCCAGGCCACCAATACCATAGATCTTGATACATCTTATCGGCTCCTGGGTGTATAGAATATCGCGTCTTATGAGCTTCATGCATGAGTGTTTCACGAAGATTGATGTGGTTAGGAATCCATATACGATCTAGGTAATACAAAATACCATTAGATTTAGTTTCAAGCTTTAGCTCGGCTCCACAGGACATCTCTTTTTGTAGATCTTCCTCTGTTATTGACACGTGTTGAGCTTCTCGAATTTGATCCTTAATATTGGTTATAATTTGCGAACATAGAAGATGAATGGAGTTCGCATAACCCTTTCGACTAAGTGCATCAGCCACCATATTTGCTTTTCCAGGGTGGTATCTGATCTCACAGTCGTAATCATTTAGGAGTTCGACCCATCTTCGTTGCCTCATATTTAACTCTTTCTGATTGAAGATATGTTGAAGACTCTTGTGGTCAGTGTAGATTTCACACTTCGTACCATAGAGATAATGTCTCCATATCTTAAGAGCAAATACAACGGCTCCAAGTTCAAGGTCATGAGTGGTGTAGTTCTTTTCGTGAGTCTTGAGTTGCCTTGAGGCATAAGCTATGACTTTTCCTCTTTGCATGAGAACGCAACCTAATCCTTGCCCTGACGCGTCGCAATAGACTACAAAATCATCACAACCTTCAGGAAGAGTGAGGATTGGTGCATCACAAAGTTTTCGCTTGAGAGTTTGAAAAGCTTCTTCTTGCTTGGGCCCCCATACAAATGGTTTCCCTTTATGGGTTAAAGCCGTGAGTGGCACCGCAATGCGAGAGAAGTTTGAAATGAATCGACGATAGTAGCCAGCAAGTCCAAGAAAAGACCTTACTTCAGTTGGTGTTCGTGGAGCTTGCCATTCTTGAACTGCTTTGATCTTTGATGGGTCCAAATGTATTCCTTTGTCATTGACTACATGCCCGAGAAATTGCACATCTTTTAACCAGAATTCAAATTTAGAGAACTTGGCGTAAAGCTTTTCCTTTTCTAGAAGTGCAAGAACAAGTCGCAGATGACGCTCATGATCAGCTTTAGATTTTGAATAGATAAGAATATCGTCGATGAATACAATAACAAATCGATCAAGGTAAGGTTTGCAGACTCTATTCATTAGGTCCATGAATACAGCTGGTGCGTTGGTTAATCCAAATGGCATAACCATGAATTCATAGTGACCATATCGAGTTCGAAAAGCAGTTTTAGGGACGTCTTCTTCATGCACTCTAAGCTGATGATAGCCAGATCGAAGGTCGATTTTTGAAAAGCAACAGGCACCTTGTAGTTGGTCAAGAAGATCATCTATGCGAGGTAAAGGATATCGATTTTTTATAGTTAACTTGTTGAGCTCTCTGTAGTCGATGCACATGCGAAAAGATCCATCCTTCTTCTTTACAAAGAGTACAGGTGCACCCCAAGGCGATGAGCTGGGGCGTATAAATCCCTTGTCAGTCAACTCTTGCAATTGACTGGCTAGCTCTTGCATTTCAGAGGGGGCTAACCTATATGGAGATTTTGCCACTGGTGTAGCACCAGGTATAAGATCGATACGGAATTCGACATCTCTGATTGGAGGTAGTCCTGAAATGTCGTCAGGGAAAACATGTGGAAAATCTTTTACAACAGGAATATCTTCAAGTTTCTTCTCTGTGGTCCCCTTCTTGATGATATGGGCTAAAAACGCAACATAATTCTTGCGAAGGTATTTTTGAGCTTGAAGACAAGACATTAAGTTGAGCCCTTTCGACGAGGTTTCTCCAATGATTCGAAGGGTCTGACCGTTTGAAATAGGAATACGAATAAATTTCTCGCGACATACAACTTCCGCATGATGCTGACTGAGCCAATCCATACCGATTATGATGTCGAAACTTCCCAGCTTCATAGGAATAAGATCGACTGAGAAATCGTGGTCGTTTAGGGTGAGCGTACAGTTGCGCAAAATAGAGTCTAACGAAACTGGTTTTCCATCTGCAACTTCCACCGTTATGGATTCCGCGAGCTTATCTCGATTTTTACTTAAGATAGGTTCAAACTCTAATGACACAAAACTTCTATCCGCACCAGTATCAAATAACATAGTGGCATATCTACCATTTATAAGAAACGTACCGTTGACCACATTGCCGTCAGCTCTGGCCTGGTTTGCGTTAATATTGAAAGCTCTTCCTCTAGCAGGTGGAGGAGCTTGGTTTGCTTGATTCACAGGGTTGGCTTGGGCCTGAGCATGAATGATATTGACCAATCTTGGACATGTGTTTCTGAAATGACTTGGGTCGCCGCAATTGAAACATGCCCGCATAGGTTGGCCCATAGGGTAGTTGGGTTGATAGTATGTTTGGGCTAAATGTTGAGTGGGTGGAAATGGTTGTTGTTGTTGGGCTTGACCCATTAATTGTTGGTGAGTTTGGGTTATAGGTTGGTGGCGGTTTGTTCGTTGGAGCGTGCGGCAGTTTTGAACAGTGTGTCCAGCGCGACCGCAGCTGGTACAGTATTGACAAAGATAGTCAGGGGAGTGGTGATACTGACAACGGTTACATTTTGGTAGTGGCCCTGTGTATGGTCTTTTGTATGGCGCGGGTGGAGGAGTGGCTTGAGTGATGGGTGCAGCAGGAACAAGGGTGTTGGTTTGGGTGACTGCAAAGTTCCTGGTGTTACGCTTCCTCTTGTTAGCAAATTTAGAGGAAGGAGTGTGGTGGTTTGAGGTTTGTACCTCAGCAGGGGTTTTCTTCTTTTCCTCCTTGAACTTCCCATTGCGAATTCGGTTTTCGGTCAGTTCTGTTGCCAACTCCATGGCAGCTTCGAGTGTTACCGGTGAAACGCTGAGGACCGAATCTTGGATTTTCGAGGGAAGTCCTCGAATGTAATGTTCGATCAGACGGTAGGTTGGAGTGAATAAGTTTGGTACCATTTGGTTCAACTCCAAGAACCTTTTGTTATAAGTAGAGTGATCACCATCTTTTTGCTTCAAGGCATGAAATTCATCTTCCAATTTCTTAATTTCACTTCTAGGACAGAATCGCCTAGTCATGATTTCCCTTAACTCCTCCCAAGTTAAGGCCATCGCATCTTCCGTTCCCCTCTTTCCTTTCTCGGTATTCCACCAAGTGAGAGCTACCCCAAGTAGTCTCCCGGTGGCATAACGAACTTTGCGATCCTCAGGACAATCGCAGTTTAAGAAAACGTTTTCCATTTCCTCGAACCAATGTAGGAGAGCAGTGACTCCCTCAGTTCCTACGAATTTTGGGGGATCGCAGGACTTAAAATGTTTGTAGGAGCACTTGATGGTAGGAGGGTTGTTGATGATCTGGTCCTGTTGTTGAGGAGGGTTAGTAGGATTTGCAGCAAGGGCTTGTTGTACTTGTACTACGATGTCAGGTAATATCGTGGCCATTTGATTCGCGATATGAGTGGCCAAACGTTCCCGAGACTTTTCCGATTTCCTACTCCTTCGATGCGGTCTAGATGACATCTACAGGATCATAAAATGAGAAGATTGTGAGTTTATGGTATCTTTTTAGGTGTCATGTGTCTTTAAGAAAATGAAAATAACATAAATATCAATAATGCAACTACATCCAAAGGATGTCTTGGGTTCGCTCATGTTGGGCCTCAAATGTCCCCATACCTTCACCTATATAGTCATGTGGGCCCCCATGGCTATTGGCTTGGTAGGATTCACATTAGTATTGGCAATTTAACACTCGCATCCCCCGAATGCTAACCACAAAATATGTTCATGAGATGTTTGGTCGGAACGTGTCCAGGTGTAGACACAATGACAACTCAAAGTGGGATTAGCTCTCACGACGTTTGGTATAGCATGCTTTGGCCTAATAGGTATTTCGTACTCTCATCGTTAGTCCCCAGGTAGGCAAACTGGTCCTTTATTTTGGATTTATACGAATGCCAGCCTAGACAGGACGTTCCGACTACCGGTACTAGTACCCTTCCAGTTACTACATACCCGTCATGAGAACTCACTTTGATGAGATTTGAAAACACGAAAATCGTTGTAAAATCAATCATGATGTGGTGTGTGCTTGCATGGATGTGATATATTATGATCATACGATTTCATGATTAGGCATTATTTGATAATACATACTTATGAACATGCTTGAACAATATCAAATGTAACATTTAACATAAACATATAAACATCATGAAATTTGGCATATAACACACAAAATTCTTATAAGTTTCTAATTGACTATAGTATAGGCTCTAAGGGTCTAATAACCTATCCTATATCCCTATAGTCATGGCTCTGATACCAATCTGTCACACCCCGACCCGCAGCGGAAATAAGAGTCGGGGCATAATTGGGTTATCACCAAAGCACATGACATTTACTATTATGTTTCATAATTAAATGAGGTCAAAGTTACATTTCTCAATCATCCAAACATGTTCATTCATTACAAAGGAAAATAACCAAAAATAATAATCCAAATACTAAATCGTTTTATTTCTTCTAATCCAGGTCCTATGTGTTCCTAGCTGCTGCTGGTTCACCTGTATCATGTGTAAAATGGGAGGTTTTTGGGTCAACATAAATTGGCGAGTGAACCTTATAGATAAACATTTGATAATGATTTTCTGGTTAGTTTATCAATAAAATATTGTGCATAATCATAAAAGAGCACATGTATGAAATCAAACATTGGCAAACATCAGTTACAATTATAACATACATTAACAATCGATAGCATATATGAACATACCAACATCACATAATAATTAACATAAATGAACTGTGCGATCAAGGCTCAATCAAACGGAGCCGATCGTATTGCATGAACTGGAAATGTAAATTGAACTGTGCGCTCAAGGCTCAATCAAACGGAGCCGAACGTATTGCATGAACTGGAAATGTAAATTGAACTGTGCACTCAAGGCTCAATCAAACGGAGCCGAGCGTATTGCATGTATTGAAATGTAAAATGAAATGACCGATCAAGGCTCAATCAAACGGAGCCGATCGTGCGGGCACGCCCTGATCAACCGCATAATAAAATGGGGATCAAACTCAACCTCGATGGATGGGGAGCTACGGCCTCGGCAATTGCATGTACTGAAATAATAATTTGCAAACAATAATAACTACTTAACAGCAACAACTAACACACATGTCATGTTATGATATATGCACAATAACTTAGTTATAATATGTAAATGAACAAGACACATGATAACACCCCAAAAACGTGATTAAAACGGGGAATTTGAAGGGTTCACTCACATTGGGTGCGTTGGATTGGATATAGCGAGATGCGCACGATTTAGACGAGCGAGTCGACGAGGAATACTAACCTAAATAACAATGGAAAATATATTAAAATGGATGGATTTTATTAAGGATTCTAATGGGATTTTTAGATATATTTTTGTGAGTTTATGGCTATTTTCTAACTTTAAAAATGTTATTTTTAAGTATTTTAAATTGATTTTTAAATTAAAATAAACAAATAATATTAAAAAAAAATATTATTTTTTTTTACTGTTTGACCGTTGACCGTTGACCGGTTCGGTCAGCGGTATTCATTTGCGCCAAGCGGGATTCGAACCGGTGACCTTCCGTTCACGCGCACGTAGCTCTACCAGCTGAGCTACGTGACTAACCCGTTAGAAACCCAGTTTTAATTATATTTATATACTTATTCGAACTTACCGAAAATTCCTTTATTTTGCAAAACGTTTTAATCTCATTGAACCGGTGCTTGTGACGGAACTCGATCGCGCGACGTGAAGTTTGTTTTGCACACAGTCCACCGCTGGACTGTGTGTCTAACCCGGTTATATTCTTGATTTATATTAAACTTAACAACTACCCGTTCTAACCCGGTTAGTTCATGAATAAAAAGAGTGTTATTACGTGAAGCGTGTGTGTAGTAAGGATCGAACTCGGGACGTGTATGTTAACTTTGCACACAGTCCACCGCTGGACTGTGTGTCTAACCCGTTTATTATCCGAATTTTATTTAGTCTTATCCCGGTTTTCAGTTCATCTTCTTCACTACAATTACCGGCTTTACTCAAACAACTGGTTCATGACTTAACTACTTAAATAACATGACAACTAGCTTGAATGTACATAACCGAACAGTTTGGGGAAAGGAAATACCGGACAGGTCGTCTTCTTTAAGGATTCCGGCGAAAATCAGATAGCTCTGTTTTTGAACCTCCGGTTGAGAGAGTCTATCAACAGAATTAAGGAATTAGATTTGAAATTGAACCAGAGTACATGGATTTTTAGCACGATTGAATGTGTTTACCGTTAACTAGCGAGTTTCCGGCAAATTCCAGAATTTCTCCGGCGAACCCAGAAATCCAGCAAAGTCTTCTGTGACTGATTTTGAGTGACGGATTAATGTTAGTAGAGTCCTAACAATAGATTGAAACCGCAAAGGAGGAAAATCTTACCGGTTTGTGTTGAACACGGTTTTCCGGCGAGATTTGCAGAGAATTCCGGCGAACAGTTTTTTGTGCTCAAAAGACTTGAAAACGCGACGAAAAGGAATTGGAGTGTATTTGAGACGGTTCTGAATCGCATAAATGATTGGAACCTGAATTATTTGGAGTTTGAATGCCTTTCGGTTTCAAAACCCGAAACTTTAAGTCCATTCAATTTGAACTTAATTAGAAACCGATATTCATCGGTTATAAGCCAGCTAAACGAACTAAAACTGATTTGGCGATTCGGTTTACCGATTTCCGTTATTCAGATATCATTAACCGTTAATTCGAGTTTGCGTATAAAACCCAATTGTTTTCCTAAGATTAACAGAAAACACTTGGTGGCGGAGTGGTTTGGGAAGTGGATGTTAAGTTATTGGAGGCAGTTGACCCGGGTTCGAGTCCGGTCAGCTACAAATGTTTTTATTTATTTTATTTTAACTTTTTATCCAATTTAATTTTTATAGTTTAATTTATTTATTAATTATGTAACGTTTAAACTCAAGATAACCAAAAATAATTACTGTATTTTCTTAACCTGATATTTGATTACAAAACGGAGCGGGTTTTGGAGACCCGATTTATACAAATGTTACAGTATCCCCTACTTTTAGGAATTTCGTCCCGAAATTTAAACAGTTGAAGTAGCAGGGAAAAGATGAGGGTATTTTTCACGCATTGAGTCTTCACGTTCCCAAGTAAACTCAGGTCCCCGTTTCGACTCCCAGCGTACCCTAACAATAGGAATGCGGCTTCGTCGTAGACGTTTTTCTCCATAGTCCATAATCTCCACTGGTCTTTCAATAAAATGCATGGATTCATCGATCTGAATATCTTCTAGTGGAATATGAAGATTCTCATCAGCGAGGCACTTCTTCAAGTTCGACACGTGGAATGTGGGATGAATCCTATCGAGTTCTTCCGGTAGGTCAAGCTTGTAAGCTACAGGACCTACTCTTTCGAGTATCTTGAAAGGTCCTACGTAACGTGGTGCTAGCTTTCCCTTTTGACCAAAACGAACTACTCCCTTCCACGATGATACTTTTAAAAGCACATGATCACCAACGCTAAATTCCAAGGGCTTCCGTCGTTTATCTGCGTAACTCTTTTGGCGACTTTGAGCCGCTAGAAGATTGTTTCGGATTTGATGAATCTTATCTGTGGTTTCTTGGATCAGTTCTGGACCAGTAATTTGTGCTTCCCCAAAGAAGCGAAATCAAAAAGGGTAAGCGAGGTGTTGAAGATGCCATGGCCTTAACATGGGAAGAGTTAAGGGAAATCATGACGAGACGCTTCTGTCCAAGAAGCGAAATCAAAAAACTAGAAGACGAGTTTCATGCATTGAAACAAAAGGAAGGAGACCACACTTCATACAATAAGAGATTTCTCGAGTTGAACCAGATGATCCCCAATCTGTTCACCCCATTATACCGCCTAGTCGAACACTACATTCGAGGCCTCCCCTCAAAAATTCAAGACTCGGTTTTAAGCACTTCGCCTGCAACACTTGAAGCCACAATGGAGTTAGCTACGGAACTCACTGAAAATAGCATTCGAAACGGCAAATTCAAAGAAGAGAAGAAGAAAACACCCATTGAGCCCCCAATTCCAAACCACCGGGTTCATCCTCGAAGTTTGCTGGTAAGAGGAAGCGAAATGGCAAGAAGTTTGCCGTCACCCAAACCAACCCTCCCATCACTTCTGCCCCAATCACCCAAGTTGCCCCTCCAGCCGCACCATTCAAAAGGCCATACACTGGCCCACACCCAAAGTGTAACCGTTGTCAATACCATCACCTTCCCGAAAACCCCTGCCAACATTGCACAAGTTGTGGCCGTGCGGGTCACACCATCCAAACCTGCCGTACCCTTCAGCGAATGAACCGCAGTCAACCTCCAACCCGAACCCAAAACCAAATGGTGGGCCAAGCACAACAACCCTTACTTCTACCACCTGCACAACTCGCAGCCCAACCTTACTACCAACCCAACTACCCCATGATGCAACCCATGCGAGCCTGTTTCAATTGTGGGGACCCAAACCACTTCAGGAACACTTGCCCACGCCTGGTGAACATCATCCATGCCCAAGCTCAAGCAAACCCGGTAAACCAAGCCAACCAAGCTCCTCCACCTGCTAGAGGAAGAGCTTTCAATATCAATGCCAACCAAGCCAGGGCTGACAACCATGTGGTCAACGGTACGTTTCTCATCAATGGTAGTTATGCATCCATATTATTCGATACTGGTGCGGATAAGAGCTTTATGTCCTTAGAATTCGAATCTATCCTCGACCAACCTCGTGTTAATCTCGTTGAATCTCTGACGGTGGAAGTTGCTAACGGAAAACCCACTTCATTAAATTCTATTATACGCGATTGTACTCTCACCCTAAATGATCACGATTTCCCAATTGATCTCATTCCTATGAAATTGGGAAGTTTCGATGTTATCATCGGCATGGACTGGCTCAGCCAGCATCACGCTGAAGTGGTGTGCCATGAAAAGTTCATTCGTATTCCTCTCGCCGACGGTCAGACACTACGTATTTTTGGGGAAACCCTTTCGAAAGGACTCAAATTGATGTCCTGCCTTCAAGCCCGAAGTTATCTTCGCAAGAACTACGTCGCATTTCTAGCTCACGTCATCAAGAAGGGAGGCAAGGAGAGGAAGCTCGAAGATATTCCAATTGTGAAAGAATTCCCGCAAGTTTTTCCCGACGACGTTTCAGGACTTCCTCCTGTGAGAGAAGTCGAATTTCGAATCGATCTTGTGCCTGGCGCTACACCGGTAGCAAAATCTCCTTATAGGTTAGCCCCATCCGAGATGCAAGAGCTGGCCAGTCAACTGCAAGAGTTGACTGACAAAGGATTCATACGTCCTAGCTCATCGCCTTGGGTGCGCCTATTCTTTTTGTGAAGAAGAAAGATGGAACGTTTCTCATGTCCATTGATTATAGAGAACTCAACAAGTTGACGGTTAAGAATCGCTATCCACTGCCTCGTATTGATGACCTTCTAGACCAACTTCAAGGCGCCACCTGTTTTTCCAAAATCGACCTTCGTTCTGGTTATCATCAGCTTAGAGTGCGCGAAGAAGATATTCCAAAAACTGCCTTCCGAACTCGTTATGGTCATTACGAGTTCATGGTTATGCCCTTCGGTTTAACCAACGCCCCCGCTGTCTTCATGGATTTAATGAATAGGGTATGCAAACCCTACCTCGACCGTTTCGTCATAGTCTTCATCGACGACATTCTTATCTACTCCAAGTCAAAATCCGATCATGAGCGACACCTTCGACTCATTCTTACACTCTTAAGGACTGAAAAGCTTTACGCTAAGTTCTCAAAATGCGAATTTTGGTTAGGAGAAGTACAATTTCTTGGTCATGTCGTCAATGACAAAAGGATTCATGTCGATCTTTCAAAAATCAAGGCAGTACAAGAATGGCAAGCGCCACGTACCCCTACCAAAGTTAGGTCTTTTCTCGGCTTGGCTGGTTACTACCGACGCTTCATTGCCAATTTTTCCCGTATCGCCGTTCCGCTCACGGCCTTGACTCACAAAGGAAAACCCTTTATTTGGGGACCTAAGCAAGAGGAGGCCTTCCAAACTTTAAAGCGAAGGCTTTGTGACGCACCTATCCTTACACTCCTTGAGGGTTGTGATGACTTTGTGGTTTATTGCGACGCATCAGGGCGAGGTCTAGGCTGTGTATTGATTCAAAGAGGAAAGGTGATAGCCTATGCCTCTAGGCAACTCAAAGTTCATGAGAAAAATTACACCACCCACGACCTGGAACTTGGAGCCGTCGTGTTCGCTCTCAAGATATGGAGACATTACCTCTACGGTACCAAGTGTGAAATATACACTGACCACAAGAGTCTCCAACATATCTTCAACCAGAAAGAGTTGAATATGAGGCAACGGAGATGGGTCGAATTTCTTAACGATTACGACTGCGAAATTCGGTACCATCCTGGCAAGGCAAATGTGGTGGCCGATGCGCTCAGTCAAAAAGGATATGCGAACTCTATTCGTCTTCTATGTTCGCAAATCATAACCGACATCAAAGATCGAATCCGGGCAGCTCAACATGTTTCTGTGACGGAAAATGACGTACGCGATGAGCTGTCATGTGGAGCTGAACTCAAAATTGAAACCAAATCCGATGGTATTCTATACTATCTAACCGCATATGGATTCCTGATCGCGACAACCTTCGTGATTTCCTCATGAATGAGGCAAACAAAACACGATACTCTGTACACCCAGGAGCCGATAAGATGTATCAAGACCTACGATACACCTACTGGTGGCCTGGCATGAAAAAGGATATCGTTGTTTTTGTTTCCAAGTGCCTTACCTGTTCCAAAGTAAAAGCTGAACATCAAAGACCTTCAGGACTTCCAGTCCAACCCGAAATACATGTATAGAAGTGGGAAAACATAACCATGGACTTCATTACCCGGTTACCATGTACCTCCAGTGGGTATGACACCATATGGGTAATAATCGATCGTCTTACAAAATCATCTCATTTCATTCCGATTCGCGAGGACTTCAAGAACGAGAAGTTAGCTCGTATCTACATCAGCGAGATCGTAAGCCGTCATGGTGTACCATTAAGCATCATTTCAGACCGTGATGGTCGTTTCACTTCACGAACATGGCGAGCCATACAAACCGCTTTGGGTACATGGTTAGACCTCAGTACCGCCTTTCACCCTCAAACTGATGGTCAATCTGAACGCACCATCCAAACCCTTGAAGACATGCTTCGAGCATGTGTCATAGACTTCAAAGGGAATTGGGACGCTCATCTACCGTTAGTCGAGTTTCCGTACAACAATAGCTATCATTCAAGTATCGGCATGGCTCCTTTCGAAGCTTTATATGGTCGTAAATGCCGATCTCCAGTATGTTGGCACGAATTGGTGAAGCGCAAATCACCGGACCTGAATTGATTCAAGAAACAACCGACAAAATCCTTCAAATTCCAAACAATCTTCTAGCGGCTCAAAGTCGTCAAAAGAGTTACCCTAACAAACGACGAAAGCCCTTGGAGTTTGACATTGGTGATCAAGTACTTTTAAAAGTATCACCGTGGAAGGGAGTGGTTCGTTTTGGCCAGAAGGGAAAGCTAGCACCACGCTACGTAGGACCTTTCAAGATACACGAAAGAGTAGGTCCTGTAGCATACAAGCTTGACCTACCAGAAGAGCTTAACAGAATTCATCCCACATTCCACGTATCAAACTTGAAAAAGTGCCTCGCCGACGAAAACCTCCATATTCCTCTAGAAGACATTCAAGTCGATGAATCGATGCACTTCATAGAAAGACCAGTGGAAATCATGGATTTCGGTGAGAAGCATTTAAGGCGAAGTCGTATTCCAATCGTCAGGGTGTGTTGGGAGTCAAAACGAGGGCCCGAGTTTACTTGGGAAAGTGAAGACTCAATGCGCGAGAAATACCCGCATCTTTTTCCAGTTGCAACCACTACTTAAATTTCGGGACGAAATTTCTAAAAGTAGGGGATACTGTAACATTTGTGTAAATCGGGTTTCGAAAACCCGCCTCTTTTATCAATCAAAGAATATTTGTTTACGTGTTTAGTTATTTATTTGTAACGATTAAATTAAATGTTTAAAGATAAATTTATAAATAAAATTTAAAGATTTAATCCATTAATTAAGAAAAACAAATCAATAATTATTTATAATAATAAAAACAACTAAGGAAAAGAGGTTTTAAAAATAAATGGTGAACCGGGAGTCGAACCCGGGTTCCCCCGGATACACACGCACACCAAACACCGTTGCGATACACACACAAGTTGTGTAAATTCTGGTTTCTTATTATATCTATATTGAGGCAGAGAAGAACCTGCAATCCACAACCACACCTCCTCGCCGGAGATTCACACGTATTTCCTAAACAAATTCGACAACTGTCCGTCTAAGTTTGGTAAACGCACAGCCGCGATTGAACTGGCAATCAATTCGAACCAATTACCAAAACCGAGCTCTCGACTCTCCACTATAAATACCAGTCGAATCCCCCTTCAGAACTCGCTCATATTCTCTATTTACTCTCTAAAACTCGGTCGTCGGGAAAGCTCTGTTCCACCGGAGAACCACCGAAATCGTCGGAATCCACCCACTGTGCCGCCACCTCTGTTACGGTAGACCTCTTCTACTATTCTTTTTAAATTTCACCTAATTAACATCATATGCGGTCGATCACTAACAAGAATCAGAATGAATAAGAAAATCTATTTCATTTATCATTTCAGTGCACTCATTTCATTAGTGTGGTTTATATGTGGATTAAATTTATCATTTCAGTGCACTCATTTCATTAGGCCCATCAGTTCCTCGTGGGATACAGGTTGAGCATCAGGTGCCTTATTAGATCGGCTCCGTTTGATTGAGCCTTGATCTCAGATACATCATCATTCATGTCATATATTCATTCAATGTGGTTTATGATTGTTTACATATATATATATTTGCTCACATGTGATTTATGCACGAATTTTCTTTAATAAACAAAACAAGCAATTACTTAAAATGTTTTATCAAGGTTCACTCGCCAACTTTTGTTGACCCAAAATCTCCTCTGTTTTACACATGATACAGGTGATCAAGTTGAGGAAAGAAACACTTAGGATGGCCTAGAAGAATAAACAAGTTATTGCGTTGGAATAAACATTTAGATTTTTCTTTGTATTTGTATGAATTTTGTTTGTTGAATATTTAAATTTGTAATTTGAATTTAATAAATATGAAACTTCTTAGTAAATATCATGAGCTTTGGTGATAACCCAATCATGCCCCGTCTTTTATTCCGCTGCGGGTCGGGGTGTGACAGATTGGTATCAGAGCCTGTGACTATAGGGATATAGGATAGGTTATTAGACCCTTAGAGCCTATACTATAGTTGATTAAATTTTAATTGTTTATGTGTTACATGCAAAATTCATGATGTTTATATGTTTCATGTTTATTTCCACACCTAATATTATGCAAGCACTCTCACAAGTACATGTTAATATGCAATGCTCATCATAGTTCATATCAGCATAACATGTCATACCTATGAAAGCACACACCTCACGATTTCCATGATTATCGGGCACAACAATTAAATTCAAGATATTATCGGGCACATTAAGCTATCGTGAATGGAATCCCTCAATATTACTATTATTGTCATTATTATCTTTTCTATTTTATTTTACTCATGTAAGAGTCTTAGTGAAACTTAGATTCCCCTCAGAACCTGTCATTATGGTTTAAACCCTACCAGAATTTTAGTGTAAACCTTTCAACACAGCGCATAAACGAAATATGAAGAATCTCTCGTATGTTTACACTTTATCCCATACGCTTAACCACGAAATTTCCTTTGACCCTATTACTCTGTGTCTTTTGACTAAACTTTAGTCTAACATGATTTACGTCCCCGCATACCTAACCTTGCGAGCATATTTCCACAAAACGGTTCCATCATCTCAAGAACATTGGAAGATAGAGATACAAGTTTATCAACATCCAGATAAAAGTGATGGTCTACAAAATAATCTTACCCCTTGTATTGCTAAATTCATTATTCCATAACAATTTTCCCTTCTAAGCTAGTCTATCCCCTAGCTGTTGCACTGGTGGACGCTTACCGTTTAATGCGACAGTTAGTTATTCTTGTTGATGTAGAAGTAGCTCTCACTCCATGGTTGTGGTCGCACTACATCTTTGAAACTTTATGTATAAACTCCCATCAAATGTGCGCTCAAATTTTTAAAGAACTTGGTGAACTCGTCTTTTTGATCCTTGGTGATCACTTTTGGGACTGTATTGTTATTATGACCATACTATTTTTCGAATATATTTTCCCGCCCTTGTAATGAAATTTCATGGCAACGTATGTGATGTTCCTAATACACATGTTTTAGTTCAACCTTTCAAACTTGGTTGCCTACATGTTCGACTAATTACACACTCAAATTCATACAATTGAACTGGAGCACTACGAATTCAACGAACCATTACTTTGCTACATAACTCTCTTTGCATCAACACCTTCAATCTAGCGCTTCCAATGACTAGAAGTGTCATTTTATTTCTATTTATACCGCTTGTGTGAGACCAACTACATCCACATCATCAGATTTATTGTCTCACTAGTGATTCTAAAACAATTATGAAGAACGGATTGATGACACTCGCGTCTTGGTATATTCTTCAGGTGTTATCTTGTTGTGCTAAAATCAATGTCATAGTCTTGGCTGACCTTGTTATATGCTAATCCTCGCATACCTAAATCACTTTCTACGAACGTTACTCGAGGAGCGAGTAGCCATACTTAAGTTCATCAAGTGCATGAGCATAAAATAAAATTTTCTACCTTGGTGAAATATGCCAAGGTTAACACTCATTCCGTGTGAAATTGCCATACTTATGTATAGCTTCATTAATTTCTTTGTTCGTATTTATCGTTCTTCGACCGAAAGCTGTCCATCTATTACAATCAACTACAACCAAAATGTCATGATCAGTTTTAACCAAAAATCTCATTTCCCTCCGTATAAACGCGTCGAGACGTTAACATCCTGAAATAAAGGGCATAATGCCCGACTTGAGTTTTTATCCAATCCATTGATAAATCTACCCAAATCACCAGTTTCATACAATTAATATTATTCCTTTCTAGAAGTTCTACGTACGATGGCATCATCGCTGTTATCTTGTAGGGGTAACAGTACCATTTCTGATCTTCGGTAGCGATGCCTCATAACAACAAATCCCTCTGACACTCACTTTGAACTATTTCTGCCCCGGTTACGTTGGGTAAGTTACCGGTGGTCCTCTCAACACACGTGATCCTAGAATTTGAGTAATTTGGCCTTTAACAAACTACCTCAACACAATTCCAGTTCAGTTTATTTTGTTGACCCTTCGTCTATTACGTATGACATTCGTGTCCATTCGGGTAACCTTAAATATACATTAGATACACTTGATATGTGAAGTGTTGGCTCCTTAATATTCTGATCACTCTATGATAACAAATGTGTTGAGCTCACCTAAACTATATTTTATGCAACACCCCCCACGCCATATATGTTAAATACATCAGTCAACATTATACCGATGTATGACACACTGGTGTTCCAACTCTTGTGAGCATCTCCCGTGCATGACATAACTTGTTATGACATTCTTGATTATCGGGCTCCCACTAACTCAACTTGTATTTCAACTTAAGACCAAGTAGAAATTGACATGTATTAGTGTTTTTTTCCTTTGTTAGTCTAACTTAAACTCTATTTGAAATCCCTATGTACGAATGTAATTCTAGGCATTGCATTCTCTTGGAGCCATAGTAGTTTCGTCTACTAGATTCTTGACATTAATATCACTTTAACGAAGATAGCTACGTCTATTTATCGGGTAAGTTATAAACTTCATCTTACTTGTGAACAGGAAACTGAACCGTCTGAATTCAATAACATGGTACTACCTTTAAAGCACACCATTTCTTTTCGTGTATACTTACATCATATGCGACCCCTATAACTCTTGAAAGTCGCACTTAGTGCACCTACTCTTGCTGAAATCGATTTGTTGCTTCGACAATTGACTAGTCTATGCCTATATATAATAGCTTGTAATTAGTTCAGATGAACAATTGAATCTCATTTGGCATTAACTATTATCTCGATCATGTATTATGAGTTTAACTCATCTCCTTGTACCGTCATATATCTTGACGCTCCCTTTAGCAATGAATTTGCAATATACCATAATCTAAATTTTCAGGACAAAAATTCTTTCAACAAGGGGATGACGTGACACCCGGCATTTTCAGGTTAACAACGTTACCACAAACTCTGTTATCTCAAACATGCATTCATGCATATTACTTGATTAGGGATAATTAAGTGTGTCGGTTAGTACACAAACACTTGCGTAACGGTAATTCAGGGAATTACGGAATCACAAACGAGTATGTACTCGAACATTAGGGAACAACATGAATACTATTCCGGGGCAATTAAATAATTACAAATTATGTGAAGTTATATTTTATGTGACTTATATGTTCATCTTATGAAAGAAGTATACCGAAAGCCTTGGTACTAAATTTATGTGAAACTGCGTACTTACACGGTAACAACGTGTTATGGACGAACCCATAACTGGACTATAGTGTATACCTTAGCCTAAATTTCGAGGACGAAATTTCAGTAACATGGGGAGAATGTGACAACTCAGAAATATCTCTCTTACTCCAACGTTTTCAAACTCATGCTTATTCAATTTTCGGGGTGAAAATTCCTTCAACTTGGGGATAATGTGACATCCTGGAAAAATCAGGTAATCATCTTCGTGTTATACGATTTAATATTTCAGAAAACTCACATCGCAACTATTCGTCAAATGATAATATGTGTGTAACTATTTTACGAATTATAATACATATTCAATTTAAAAGCCGAACATGAGCTAAACCGTTTCAACCTTTCGCGAACCCAACACCTTGCGACTCAAGTAAACCCAACCCGACACCCCAACCCATTGCCTTGTTTCGGCTCTAGCACCTAGCCGCCCCCGCTTAGTTTCTTGGGGAACAAGTTACTTGGGGAACAAGGAAGTATGGGTTATAAATAAAACTCTTGTCACAAAAATCAAAACCCTAATTCCCTAAACCCCTTGGAGGCAACGACGGCAGCCCCCCCTCCCCCTCATGTCGCAAGCACCCCCCCTTCGATCGCAAGTCCTCCTCCTTATTTCCTAGTTCTCTTCGTTTCAAGGTTAGAGTCTTGATTTTGGTTTTCGGTTCATGATGTGATTTTGTGTAGACTTGTTTTTTGATTATGTGTTGGTATGATAGATGTTTTGATAGCGTGTTTGTTGTGCATGACTAGTATCGAATGGATTATGCGAATTGCTGAGTTTATGATGTTATGTATGCGTATATGATCTTGGCTGCGTTTTCTTTATGAAAATCATGATATAATGATTAGGGGTATGAAATCATTAATAGGGTTATGTAATAATTGATAAATAATCTGCTGTAAATTGTTATTATGAAGCGTGGTGATCGTAAAACGTGTTTCGGGAGAATCTAGAGGAAAAAGAATAGGCTGATTAGCGAAAACAGCCAACTTCAGTTGGCTGTAAACGGATCATTATAAATCGAAAAATTGATTTTCTGAAGTCTAAATTGTAAGTTTTTGTAAAACGCTTCTAATGGAACCGGAATTGCATTTTTCCGAGGTCGTTTACTAGTTTAAACTAATTATTTCGTGCAGCAGCTGAAGCTGCGTTTTTTTCTGGAGAAAATACGTGTTGTTTGCTGGGTCATATCTCATAATCTGTGTTGAACTAAGTCATGAAATTCGTTCAGTAGCTAGAGACGGGAGTTTCCGAAACTCTCCCACTGGAATCTCGTTAATCGGATAAACGAAGATTTTTAAATGAATTTTCCCGTGGACTGCAGTCAGAAAGTGACGAATCTGACTGCAACCTAGTAAATATTTTTTTTATAAATAATTGGTAATGAGTTAGGACCTAAAGATTTTACACAAAGCTTTACAGACCGTTTCCTGTAAATTAATTGGAATTTTTGGAATATGGGAACTATTTTATCAAAATTCGTGAAAACAGGTCAGTTTCAGTGATCAAGGCTGGAACATAAACAAGTTCAGTTTTTCATAGTTGTATTGCTTATGACATCATGTGCCAATTTAACTTGTCATATGATTATGTGAACATTTTGATAAGTTAGATTCTAAGGATTAGATGTAGGTGCACACGTGCTCGATTTAATGAATACATACTTACGATTCCGTTAGTATTGGATTATAGCGAGGGAATTTTTAGTAGTACTACTGGGCCCGACAAGCCCCACTCGAACTAGTCGCGCCAGTTAGACCGAACGTTGATGGTCACGAGTGTAGAATTTGCCTAACTTTTTAGCCATGATTGGTGATAGGCCTGGCACAACAGGGGCATCAACGTCAGCTTCGGATCAAACACTTTGTTGACATGACCTAGGCTAGCTACCTAATCAATATAGCAACACGATTCGGGTTTTGAATCTGGAACAACTTATAACAACACGATTCAGGTGTTGAATCAGGAAACTTGAACATTCTAATTTTGGTTTAGATCAGGGGTTACCTATCATAACATACTGGTTTGGGATTTGAACCAGCGGAAACAACTTATCTTATATCTGTAAACTAAAACTTGTGAACTCACTCATCATAATTGTTGACACTTGTTTTTTACATGTTTTCTCAGGTTGCTAAGTTAGCATACGTTAGGACTAGGATGCATTATGGTGTCGCATTGATTTCATCAAATATTTAGACACAACTTTAAATTACATTAACTATTTTGGTTTGTAATTATTACGCTTCCGCAACTCAATTGTATAAACAATATTTTCTCATTAATGAGCAAACAGGAATATTTTTTTAAACTCATATAGTGGTCCTTCAGTATGACTAATGACTGTGATCCTGGTTTGTCAAGCGCCTCGCGGTAAAACCCCGCAAGTGGATTTTTTGAGGGTGTGACAAGCAGGGTATGGTTTAACAAGGGACTTCCAAGGTCTTCCCCTACCACATTTCTGTGGCACCTCATAAAGATCCCCAGCTTTCCATTGTAACTAGGAAACAAAACAGAATAATCTGATCAGACATTGCTTACAAGCCGTAAATAACATTTCAATTTCCAGGTTAATCTGCTTTTGGAAGAAATAAAGTCAACTACTAGTCAATAGAATGGCGTACGAGTCGTGGATCAGAAAAGGGTCACAGGTCGTATGTGATCGAAATTAGATATATTGATTTAGGGTTTTTAGTTTCTACGAAAATTAGTGTTTATATGAAGTAAACATTTGTGAAAACTTAAACAGATCACAATTGATAGAATGAAGATAACAAAGCACGAATAGAATAAGAGTATACCTTCAAGTTCTCAATACTCGCCATCTTGTTATGTGTCTGAATTCTCTTGAATGCAAGTGAGAAAAATGAGAAAATTAGGGTTTTTAGACTATCAATAAATAGATTACGATATGAGATTAACGGTTTAAAGACTTATGAGCCTAAACTAGGGTTAACACACAGGCCCTGAACTGACATAATTTTCAAGGTGGGCCGATGCTTGGTTATGATTCGTAAAGGTTGCTTACGGGCTGTAAGTACTGAAATGTAACAGGCCTTTAGATGTGATGATCATATTACGATTTGTCAGAAAGAATTGATTAATGGACCATCGGGTTGCCTCCCAGAAGCGCTAAGTTTACACGTCTTCAGCCAGACGTAAACCTACGATTTCAATCATCGGGTATAGTATGAAGGTCAAACTCCTTATCCTCATTTAAGTTAATAGGGCCTTCAATATAACGCTTTAATCTGTGCCCATTGACCTTAAACGTTTCTCCTTCTTCCTTTATCAGATCGACCGCTCCGTATGGATATGCTTCTTTAAATGAATGGGCCTGTCCATCTTGACTTCAACTTACCAGGAAAAAGTCATAGTCTCAAATTGTATAGAAGAACATGATCCCCTCACTTAAAGTTTTTATTACCTATTAAGTGGCGGTTGTGAATTTTCTTTGTGCATTCCTTGTATATTAGCTAGTTATCATACGCTTGAATCCTGGGCTCTTCCATCTCGAACACTATCTTCTCATCTCCAACTCTCAAAGTAAGTATTCCTTCAACAACATCGATCAAAGCTCTAGCAGTAGCTAGGAATAGTCGACCCAATATTAAGGGTACATTTTCATCTTCGTCCATATCTAATATGACGAAGTCGAGTGGGAAAATAAACCTATCAACTTTAATTAGCATGTTCTCAATAATCCCCCTTGGATATTGATCTAATGGTCAGCTAGTTGAATATTCACTCATCTGAGTGGGAGTAGGTTCCCCTAGGCCAAGGTTAGCAAAAAAATGAATAAGGTATCAGATATATGCTTGCTCCTATATCAGCTAAAACATTGCTGACAGATAGATTTCCGATTAAACATGGGATGGTGAAACTACCTAGATCTACTACTTTAGGTAGTAGCTTTTTCTACAAGACTGGTGAGCACTCTTCATTTAAGGTTACAGTAGATAGATCTTTTAACCTTCTTTCATTAGATAGTAAGTCCATTAAGAATTTGGCATACTTAGGCATTTAAGTCAATGCTTCCATGAATGGAAGATTGATATGCAACTTTGTGAACATTGCCAGGAACTTACCATACTGTTTTTCGAATTTGTCTTTCGATTGGCGCTTTGGTTAAGGAGGATCAGGTTTAGGCTCATGTACCTTCTCTTTCTTTCTTAGTTTGCTTATCTATCGAATTGTAACCTCTTCTTTATTTGTAGAGACCGAGATGTCAATCTCTCCTTCTTCCTCTTCAACAACTTTGTAGCAGGAGGGCAATCCCTAGTAATATTATCACTTCTTAGGGTAACAGATTTAACTTGAGCCTTCTCATTCTCCGCATCCTTTGAGACTAATTGTGTCATGACTTTTTCTATATTTTGAATTGTGGTCCTGTGTCCTGCCATCTCTTTATCTTGCTTACTCATTTGCTCCCCGTTCTGTTGTATATAATCCATGAGCATTTCCTACAAACTTGGCTGTCTCTCTCTAGGCTAGAATCTGTTATTCTATGAATAGCCTGCTGGAAATGAGTTCATGTTATCTCTAGAGCTAACCTTAGGTTTTCCTTTTACCAGAATTGAATGGATATTTGAATTGGTCACATGTGAAGTCAACCTCCTCCTCTTGTGTAGCAGTGGGACAATTTTTAGTTGAGTGAGAGCCTCCACACGTACTGCACATTTCCTGTTTTGTCATAAACTATTCAATTTGAGCAGTTAGTGCTTCAACTTGGGCTACTAGCTTTGAATTTGCATCTGCACTTCTAACATCAACCTTCCTTGAAGATATGGAATCTCTTCTAGATGGGTAATCATTTGCTGAGATCTTTTCAATAAGAGCGCGAGCAACAATAAGATTTAAGTCGGAGTAGACACCTCCAGCTACTTTATCTTTGTTTTGCCTAGATGGAGTATAGAGACCATTGTAGAATGTGTTCATGACCATCCATGGTTCCATACCATGATGATGGCCATTTCTTTGAAGCTCCTTAAACCTATCCTAAGCATTTGAGAAACTTTCATCTTCTTCTTTCTCAAAACCTTATATCTTGCTACATAAGTGATTTGTTTTAGAGGGAGAAAAGAACTTATGTAAATATTTTTCAACCATTTCTATCAAAGTAGTGACATAACCAGGGGCTAAAGAATCAAGCCATGAGCAGGCTTTTGCTGCCAGTGAGTGAGAACAGGAAAGAGACAGAGTCCCACTGCATCATTAGAAACATCTTCAAGTTTGAAGGTTTCACAAAGTTCAAGAAATTTATTAATGTAATCGTTTGGGTCTTCAGCTGCAAGTCCATGGTATTGGCACGAGTGCTGAATCATCATGATGATTTGAGTCAAAATTGTGAAGTTGTTTCTTCCAACTCTCGGTCTACTGATGATGTTCCTAATCACATCTGCAGAGGGACATACATGATCCGAGATAGTTTATTCTGCCACAATTCCTAAGTGAGGTCTAACACACTAACAAGTACTAAGGCACACGAAAGAAAGCAGAAAACAAACAAACATAGAAAATAAAGACTAACTAAACTTAAAACCTAACTAGTGGTTAAACTACTAATAATAAGATATATGTGAAATAGTGACGTGTCCCCAAAAACGGCGCAAAAAACTTAACGTGCTTAGAAAGTAACAATTAAATTGACACAGAACACAACCGAGTTTTAAGGATAAGAACACTAATACTAACTACACACGTTCTGGACAAGCGTACCTATCAATATACAATATAGCCTAGGTAAGTACCAAAGTATCAATTCGTGGACACTAAAATCTATTAACCTATCTCTTTCATAATATATGACCCGTGTAATTTATAGTGATCAAGAATACTTGAAACAACCTATTTGATTAAGTTTAGAAAATAGTGATGAGAAAATACCAGTTCGGTTCATAATCATCTTAATACATTTGCAAAATAATTGATTATGGTTCTTATGAAAAACTCATAATAGTTTACACTAGTGATACGGGTGTAGTGTTAAAAAGCTAGAGCCCTATCTGGTTAGCCCCATGTCCCCAAATAACCAGGTTATAGACACACCTAACTATATGGTTCAAAATAACTAAGTCATTTACTAATCCTTTGTGATCTAAGAGTCTCTTATATTGTTCTAGCAACGATTGATTAACGAACCAAGAAAATTACTATCTAGGTTGCTCAATTTAAAGCAAACTCTTAACTAGTTATTAAACCTTTTTAATCAGCTTCTTCTCGTATATGACCCATATGAATTACCAACCCCTAAACAAGTTTATCATTTCCCTAATAAGCTTCCAACCCTAAACTAACGATCGATATATAGCCTAAAGATATACAAAGTAGATCTGACATTCATAACCTCATAGAAAGATCTAAATCATCCACACAAACTCACTTGACCAACAATACACAACATACATATTATACTAGCACAAGATCATAAGAAAACCTTACTAAAACCCACTTTCAAAACAAAATAAACAAATTCAATGCAAAGTATTAAGAAATATCCTACCATAACCGGCTATCGCGCGGTTAGTTACTCATAGTAACAAGATTAACCATTGAATTCAATAAATGCATCATTAATATCAAAAGGAAAACGATAATATGAAGGGTCTAACTCAGTAAGGATCGATATCTCGACCTCATGTACATTATTCTTCTTTGAATCTTCCTCCAAATGATCTAATCTTGAATCCTTGTTCTTCAACAACCCCTTTTTCGCTTTTATGCGTTTGTCACTTCTTATGGTTTCAACGACATCTCATTCCTTAAATATGGTCCATGTGTAGTTTGGGTGGGTTACGATCCGTAAACAAAATCCGTGCCACGCTCGTAAACTTGCCACGCGTCTCCTCCTCGCTCTAAGGTTTCTAATCTTTATGTTGCTGCACTAACTTGGAGCCCATGACTCGTAGTCTACCTTCTTGTTCACGGCCGTAAACATATGGATTGGGCCTGCCTTCTGCACACCTTCAGTAATCTCCAATTCTGGCCCAGAAATCCTTCATTTCACTTAAGAACCTGTAAAAAAAACTTAGAAACAAACATTTAATACATTTAAGGCAACATTTACAACAAACAACTACCAAAATGTGGGTTTAAACACTATGAAAACAACGTCTCCTGGTTCTGCCGTATTGTCTCCTAGTTATCTCTCAGCCTCTCCTCTAGTGTGGGGTTTTTCACCCTAGCACTCGATCCTACTCCTGCATCCTGGAAAAAAAATTGTCGTGGCTAAAAACCTGGTGGTTGATGTTCTTCTAGCTAAAGTTTGGGTGATTCCTCCAACTAGAATTATGGTTATCACCGACGCTGTTCTGATTTTTGTCAGGACAATCAGCAGTGTCATGACATGACTTCCCTTACAGATCTCACACGCTTGCTCCTTCTTCTTCTACAACTCATCAAACCTCTTGGACAATGCCTCAACCTGGGTGACCAGAGCGGTATTTGAATCAACCTTGTGCACCCCTTCTCTGTGTAGTAGATGAAATTGGATCCATGGAATCCGGATACTCAAAGGTGCTTATTGCCAAGTCCTCGAATAGCTCGTTACATTCCTCAGGTGTCTTGGTGGTCATTAGATTTCCACCTTCAGCAGTGTTCAGCATGTTCCCCGTGCCTTGTGTAACTCCATGGTAGAACTTCTCGATCAATGCCCAATCCTCATAGTCGTGATGCGGACATTTGTTCAACAACTCCTTGAACCGCTCCCAGGTCTCGTAGAAAGACTCCCCCTCTTTCTAATAGTGTGAATGAATCATTCTCCTCAGACGAGCAGTTTTAGATGGAGAGAAATACTTACTAAGAAATTTTTCATGCATCCTAACCCAAGCGGTGATGGATCCTGTAGGGAGGGACTCCAGCCAACTAAGGGCTTGGTCAGCAAGAGAGAATAAAAAGATACGAAAATTGCATGCGTCTTCAGTGACATGCTGAACCTGGAAGGTATCGTAGATTCGCGAGAAACAATATAGATGAACATTTGGGTTCTCGAAAGGCAACCCATGAAACAGAATGGTGTTAATAACATAGAAATGATCTGCAGAGGGATTTTCCAGCTATTGGCAGTGACAGCGGGTTAGGTATTGCTAGACCGAGCACCAGTCGCGTTCGGCTTGGCGTAATTGATGGGTGTGCGGGTGTCTAATATTTTAGGTGTATTTTTAAGAATGTTTTACTCGTGAATCATGCTTTAAATTTATAAAATACGACATAAGACTATCACTCTACACACGTTAGGGCAAGTAAACCCATCGTGAACGTAGTATAGTGATGGTAAGATACCGAGGTCGTCCAAGGACACAAGAGCTTTAAATACCGGCTTATTGTCAACGTCTAATCTAACCAAATTTTTATAAAAGTTTTGAAATAAAATAAAGATAACATAAAAATAAGACAAAGATAAATATAAAAACAAATAGACAAGAAGGAATCACTTGGTTCCGAATCGTCTTTTATATTTCCTTTGATGATTTCTGCACTTTGGACTTTGTAAGAGATTATCTTTAGTTTATAGTAGTCGGCCCCTTTCTAGGTAGCGTTACTCTCAACTTATTGGTCCGAGTCAGCAGGGATACAGTCCCGCAAGGTCGGAATATTGAAAGATGATTAAGTAAGTTATTAATGCAAAATATGGTAGCCCCCTTCCAAGTAGCGTTACCCTCGACCATATTGGTCTGAGTCAGCAAGGATACAGTCCCGTAAGGCCGGATAAATTTTTAATAGTAGTTTATTTATGAGGGGTTCAAGCCGTTCTTACTTCCCCCGATTTGATGCTATCTTCCTCAAGGGAAGTCCTAATAAGCTTGAACCAAGTCCTTGCAGGATCTATACACTGAACGAGACAAGAAATTTACCCAAACACCCTTCTAACTCCCTTCCAGGTAGTTAACATGCTTTATATAGACCGTAAAGACACGAATGAACGAATCAACAAGACATGAAAAAATGTTTAACCAAAGTTCACTTTCAACAAAAAAAACTAGTTATTAATGTCATTAATACATACCCAAACAAAATGGTTGTCAAAGATTGGAAATCAAAAGTAAAACATAAAAGATTCATCTTTGAAGAAACCCTAGATCAACTAGACCGGAATCTATGTAGATCTATGGATTGGGCTCTGCATAAAATGGTCAATCCTTCGTTTTGGTTTCGAGATGATGGCGACTGCAACTATGTTCCAACTGATCCTGCAAAACAGAACACCGTCAGCTCACCACGGGGAGAAGGGGAATTCTCTCCGTGACCACCCTCCGGCGTGAGAATAAGTATAGGTGCGGAAATAGTTTAAGTGAAAAGAGAGAGAGTAAGTGATAGTGAATACGTTCTGCTTGTAGTCCAAGTTACTTATTTATAGCTGGGTTTTGGGCGCCAAAATGAGAGATGTTAATCTTAACGGAATCTTTTGCCACTCCATTAAGTTGTGGTTATTTGTTAGTGTACACGGATCGTGAGCTCATCCACGGTTAGGGAGATGCCACGTGTCATCATGAGATCACTATCTTTTATTGATGTGAGCATGCTATCACCATGATCTCTCGATCGTCCCTGATGCTGCCATGTGGCAATTGGTTATAACCGAAAGGATGCTTGCACGATTGGGTGTTAGTGGCTTCTAGAAGATATCACAGCTGTAATCTATCTGTTGCTCGCCACGTGTGCATTCTATTACAACAGAAAAGATTCCATTTACCTCTTCATCAGCTCAAGGATTTTTGCTAAGGAAAGCTTCTCGGGATTAACTTTTTTCTTACGCAAGCGGCGTAAGGTAGTTAACTGATCCTCTTTCCTTTCTCTGTTGTTGGCAAGGTTTACTGAGCTCTTGCTTTGATATAAACGTTTGCGCAAGGTTTATGAGTGAAGAGATATGCAAGGAAATTGATCAAGGTTAACTTTGAACCTTGCAAGCCCGCGCAAGGAAGTTAAATCATATTTTCCCCTTCTCTGCTGTCGGCGCAACTTTTACTGAACTCTTGCTTTGATATAAACGTCTGCGCAAGGTTTATGAGTGAAGAGTTATCCAAGAAAATTGACCAAGGTTAACTTCGAACCTTGCGCGAGCCCGCGTAAGGAAGTTAAATGATATTTCCCCTTTTTGGATACCTGGCGCAGAGTCTAGTGAGTCTTTCTTTAGCAAGGAAACCTGCGCAAGGTCTCCTTGGCAATTAATTAGTGGGTATGGTTCCCTTGCTTGGCGTAAGGTTTTTGGGACCATACCCTTCAAGTCCCCCCAGTCCAGTGTTGCTCCTATGTAAAAGTTAAAAGTATATGGAGCACTGGACTTAAGATAAGTAAGTTGCGCTGAATGGGTGCTGGTCCTTTAGTGTTTTTTGCTTCTTGGTGACGTGTCGTATGTGAACTTTGAAGACTTTTTTAATTTCAAATATATCTGGACACGTGTCGCTCATCCAAATAATGTAGTTGGTGTAAACGCACGTTCTTGAGACGTGGTGGTACTGTTGACAGGCTGTCAACAGTACGTGTCCCACTGCATTAATGATAATTCGGCAACACTCGCGCGCGTGGGGGTAAGTACTGTTCCCCACTCGCCCTTTCAGTTACCTGGGAAGGTGTAATGGTCGAAAAAGTTGCTGTTGTCACGTCTAGCATTAATTGCGATTGGTATATAAAGGGAATCATCGTTTCCATTCCTCACACCTTTGTGTTTTTTGAGAGAAATAGCTGTTCATAAATTCCGGTGACCTTCAAAGTTTTCCGATTATTATTCGAAGTCTGTGTCATGGCCACTGGTTCGAGCTTTGCTGATATGCCGACGACATCAAGTTTACCACCGTTAAAGTGGAAGAAGGAGGATTTTGACAACCTTGCTACCAACGTTTTGTTTGCTCTGTCTTGGAAGGCGTTTTTACCGGCAGAGAATGCCACGGCGGCCGATGCTCCAGCCGGTTATATTACTCTATTTTATGATTACTTTGCCGAGGGCAATTTCCGGCTTCCGGTGACCCAGTTCATGTTGGAGATCCTTGATTATTATAAGTTCATATTTCCCAACTGAATCCGATGGGGATGGTGAGGATCCGACACTTTGAGTTTGTATGCCGGTCGATGAGCATAGTCCCAACAGTGGAGAAATTTCGAGTTTTCTATCAACTCCACTGTGCATTAGGCTTCTACTCTTTTCAACAACGTGTTCAAGCGAAACGGTTGTTGTTAGTGCCTCCCAAATCCTACCATGACTGGAAACAGAAATTTTTCTTCATAAAGGCGGCAGTGATCCCGATGAAGATGACTTTCCGGGCCGGTGACGATTTAGAGCTGGAAACCCTCCCCATACATGTCGACGAGGGGTGGTACCAGGACATTAAAGATGTGCCCAAAGTTGTTTTGCCAGAAAGGGCCCTCATCGTTGCTGGGATGAGTATTTTTTGGAAGAAAGAATGCCGGGAAAAACGGTGTACACTGAAGATGGAACTGGTAAGTGACCGTTTAACTTCCTGGTAATACTTTTCAATAGATATGTATTGATGGAAAAATATTTATGATACAGTTGCACCGCTCTACTTGATATCCTTCAAGAGAGAAAAAGGGAAAATGGCCGTTGTGCCCATTGCTGAGGGTAAGGATACATTGTTCTCGCAAATCCTGGGGAACTTTGAGCTACCCAAGAAGGAGGAGTTGGAGGCGCAACCGTCCTCTGCGACTGGTAAGTAAAACCTTGCAAGGCCTAAGTTAATATTGCAATGAACATATTTTCTAAGTAATATTGCAATATAACTAATGGCGCAACCTTTTGTTCAATACTATTGATTATGTAGGTGATTTGCTAAACTTGGGCGTAGGCCCTGACTCGAAGAAGAAAAAGAAGCCAACTGCTGCACCTCCTCCTTCCAAACCAGATAAAAAAACTAAGCCATCAGCTGCTGCAAAAGCTGAGGGAAGAAAGGTACGCATATCGTATCTGACTCTTGGTGTGATTACGTGGTGGTGTCAGACTCACTAGAGGGTCTTGCGCCTGTAGGTTTGAGGAAACCAAAGCCAGAACCTATTGACACATCTTCTATCCCAGCCTTGAATCCAGATGATCCTTTGGAGATCCCTTCAAGCCCTGAAGAGGCGCTGAAGCGTGCTTCCAAGAAGAGGAAAGAATCTGAGACTGTACCCCCATCTCCACCAAAAAAGGCTGCATGGCCGCGTATTGGAAAGAGAAGCAATTTAGAAGCTTTTGCGAAGAAGTTTTCTCCTGGTACGATTTGCTTAAACATTTCTTTGCAAGTTATTTGCTCGCTATTTTTCTTACCTTTATGTTTGATCACAGAGAAACTTGTGAAGATAACTCCACTGTCATCAACAACCTCTGCGCCAGAGCAGGCGCATGTTGAAAAAGAACCAGTTGCGGAGCCTATCATTCTTGACATGCCACAGACGGCTGCAACTGAAGAAAATAAACCAATAGTGTTGAAGATCCTGCTGGCGAGCAGGTTAAAAATATTGTTCCTGATGCCACGGAGAATCCTGCTGGTGAGCAGGTAAAAGATATTGTCCCCCAACTATGCGGCGTAAGAGACGGTTGTCTCTCTGACTCATGCTGAAAAGATAGCGTCAACGATTAAGGGAGTGGATCCCTCCTCTAGCCAAGGGTTTTTCTCGTTTTCTGACGATCCTGAAGAGGAGTCGCCTATTCGTCCCGAGGAAACTCTTGGGGACCATTACTACCGAACTTACTCTGCTAAGAGGGCCTCCGCCATTCATGAGCCAGTGTGGAAGTTGAAACAAAGTGACACCTTTACCAACCTGCATGCTTGCATGGAATGGTACAAGGGAATTTATCCACCAGCGGAGGTGAAGCGCCAAGAAGACAAATTTCATGATCAAATTTATCAAGCTTATCTTCTGGAGACAGCGCAGGCCTCATCTGTAACTCATCGAATCGTGCGCGAGTGGCGCAACATGAACAAGGACTGGGATGAGTTTGAATCCAAACGATTCAAGGTTGGAATCGAGAGTGAGAAGTTGGGGAAGATGAGGGTTGAGCTCGAGGCGGAGAAAAGTAAGTTTGAGGATGAGAAGAAGACTGAGGAATGATCTGCGCATGCGTGGAAACGCAAGTATGAAAACGTCTCTGCACAGCACGCTGAAGATCGCAAGCGCTTTGTGGAGGCTTGTGATCATGATAACAATGAAAAAATCTCTCTTCGTAATGAAATTGAGAAACTTAAAAAAGAGAAAGCTGATGCGGTTGCTGCTGCAGAAAAGGCTCGTTCTCACAGGGAAAGAAGCGAGCAAAATGAGGTAGCAACCAAAATGACTCTCCTCCTTAAGAATAAAGAAATTGGTGAGCTAACCTCTATGTTATTTGACCAGGAGCGACTTCAAGCGGAAGCAGATTCCTTGAAAAAGGATATCAAGCTTCACCTAACCGAGAAAGCCGAGTTGACGCGCCGCTTGACCGAAGGCGAAGAAAAACTTCATGAGACGGAGGTCGCTCGTGCTACAGCTGAGAGCTTGACAGAATCGCTGATGAACCAGCTCACCTGGTTGCGGGAGTATGGGATTGTTGAGATAATATTCCCTTTTCCATGTACGTGTCTGGATCAATAATTATAACATATACTAATTGATTTTGTATACAGATTGCAAACGCCATCCTTAACTCTACGGAGTTGGATGAGAGGGTGGCAGAATTAATGATGGTTGCGCGCAGCGACGGGCATGCCGAGGGCTATAAAGAGTGCACATTGCATGTGGCACACGTGCTAAAAACCAAACGGGATACAAGCCGGGCTGCCACGCATGGTTTAAATACTGCTGCCATTTATTCTGCTGCTAAGGAGAAATATGATCATTTGCATATTCCTATTATGGACTTGGTGGATGCCGCGCTGCAGCAAGATGACTTTGTCGATAGACTAAAGGAAATCTTCACAACAGAAAAGCAGGCGGGCAAGAAATCCATAGAGTAGGAAATGTGTAACTCTTTATTTCGTAATTACTTGTAACATTGCGCTGCTGCGCAAGTACTTTTGATGTGAATATGATATATTTTAGTTTTACAATGTTTGCATGTGACCAATTACTTGTGTAGGATAGACAGATGAACAATTTCTTACCTCATGTGTGAGCGTAAGTATTAAGTTATCTTGTGGCTCATGAGTTTGTGTTTTTGTTTATCCAAATGAATTGCATGCATTTGTAAATAAACATATAAAAGATTGTAAGTAGTGATAGAGTATTTTATTCAAACTGATAAAGCGTAAAGCTATAGCTGGTCACTAAGATTACATAAGAAATATAGTAAGCAGCCTCATTACGCAACGCCTAGGAGTTGCTCAGAGTACTGAGATTACATATAACATCTGCGTAATTGTTGGGCGTTCCAGGTTCGAGGAATGCTGGATCCATCCATACGCTTCAGAGTGTATGCGCCTTTTCCCAATACTTCATTTATCACGTATGGACCTTCCCATCGCGGGGCTAACTTCCCCGGTTTTTCAGCAATCGATGCTTCATTATCGTGAAGAACAAAGTCACCAGGCAAAAAAGGAGCAGATGCGTACCCTTTTGTTGTAATACTTTTCAAGCTGAGACTTGTATTTAGCTTCGCGAATGCATTCTCTTGTCGTTCTTCCAACAAGTCTAAATCTATGCACCTTTGTTCTTCGTTATCTTGCTTTTCCAAAGCTAGCATCCTTGGAGATGGTAATCCAATTTCGGCAGGGAATCATGGCTTCCGTGCCATATACACGGCTAAATGGGGTTTCTCCAGTGCTAGTCTTGGGCATAGTTCGGTGTGCCCATAGGATGCTAGGCAATTCATCAACCCACCCTCGTCGTGCCGTGCCAAGGCGGGCCTTGGTACCGTCAACCAACTGTTTGTTTATGCTTTCAACTTGACCATTTGCATGTGGATGCGCAACGGAAGCAAAGACATGCTGGATTCCCATTCTTGTCATCCACTTTTGCAAATCCTCAGCCGTTAAATTTGGACCGTTGTCTGTAACAATGCGCATGGGCAGACCAAACCGGCAAATGATGTATTACCAGATGAACTTTCGAATTACCATTGCTGTAGTAGAAGCTAAGGGTTTAGCTTCAACCCATTTGGTGAAATAATCGACCGCAACAACGATGAATTTAACTGCACCGGGCGCATCTGGAAATGGTCCAACTAAATCAATGGCCCATTGTTGAAACGGCCAAGCTGTTGTGACGGGTACCAACGGGTTCTTTGGGCGCAACGTTTTAGGGGCATGCCTTTGGTAGGACATGCATTTGCTCAGAATCTCCACAGCGTCAACGTACATTCCGGGCCAATAATACCCTGCGCTTCTCACTTTGGCTACTACCATGCGCGGCCCAGAAGGTATACCACACAGCCCCTCATGAACCTCCCTGATCAGGTATTGCGCATCATGTTTGTTAACACAGCGGAGCAAAGGACCCATGTAAGAGCGTCGGTACAGGATACCGTCGACCATCTCGTAATTGAGGGCTTTGCAACGTAACTTACGTGCTTGCGCTTTATCTTCTGGTAATGAACCATGTAACAAATACATCATTATTGGAGACATCCACGATGGATCTCCTACTTCGACCATTGTTACTTGTCTGAGAGGGACTGATGGGTTACTCAAAACTTCGATACGAACTTCTTTTGCCAAATGTTTGAAACTAGTTGCTGCTAGTTTGCTTAGAGCGTCAACATGTTTGTTTTTGCTTCATGATTCTGAATTGTTGGAACTGTGCTATAAGAGCCTTATCTTGCGCTAAGTATAAAGCCATGATATCTCCTTTTTCATCGTACGTCCCAATTACTTGCTCAGCAACTAAAAATGAATCAACATGGGCTTCTAAATTTGTTGCACCCATTTTGATAGCGAGGCGTAAGCCTGATAGGAAAGCTTCATATTAAGCCTCGATGTTGGTGCTTTTAAAATCTAACCGAATTGCATAGGTGAACTATGCTCCCTCTGGACTCATTAACCGAAGACCTGCTCTAGCCCCATCACTGTTTGATGCGCCATCTGTAAACAGTGTTGTCACACCCCTAATTTCCACGTATAACCCTGTGGGCCCGGTTGGGGAATATCGTGACGTAAGTAGATATCATCATTACCAAGCAATACAATAATACACAGCGGAAGTCTGGATAATTACTATTACAAATGTTTGAATGTTCAAAGTTCAAAAATAATAATACAACGCTTGCAACTAGATCCACAGGCAGATCGAAATGTGAATACAAAAGTTAACTTGACAGACTAAGGCCTTCTAGCAAAGGGTTGTAATTCCACTTACGCTTCGCCGAGCACTTCCAGCCTAATTCCGTATACTTGTCACCTGCGCTTAGTCATTTGAAAAATACATCAGTTTTCACTAGTAAATACGTTTAATCGACTCATTTTGAAAACATTTCGAAAACATTTCGAAAACATTTAGTGTACATAATGGTACTTTGTTTTATAAATAACTTGGAATAAATAATTTCATGTTATCAGTTTTACATGCTAATAATACATTTAGAGCCCGAAAATTATGCCGTGATCATGATTATTCGACACACCACTTTAACACCTTTAATAGGTGCACCCCTAATGGGTCATAATTTTAATTTAGCACCTGACGGGTGTATGCCTACACCCCGTGCTTAGGTCGTGGCCATTTACAGTTAAATGAGCCGTGGATATCCAGGACACGATCGTTTTAACCCCAAATGTTTAATATTAAGCAATACGAATTAAAATGGATTATTTGAATTCCCGACTCATTGGTCTTTGCTCCCATATCCAACCATGCGGTATTAGTATACCGTATCCCAAACCCGTATAAGGGAAAATAAGTTAAAGTATTTACCTGGCTTGCAAAGTCCTTAGTAATAAGAAAATAAGCAAAGCACAGTCATAATCAAAATAAACTATCTTGGCGACAATCTACCGGAAGTCTCTAGTCTTGAATAGATGGTATTATTAACCGATTAGTTAGCTACCGGGTCTTTATTTAGTCATTGACTTAGACCGGCTAACTTAAAATGAAGATGACGGTACAAAACGCTAGATTAAGCGGTGATCGGAAAAGAATGTATTTTGGACCCGACAAGTACTAGGACTTGTATAACATGGGTACTCTTTTTACATTCTGGAATATGAGAGTATTTCGATATGGTTAAACTCGTTTCGATTAAATTACGTAAACTAGTCACGTAGGCTTAACCGTACACATATAAGCGAAACTTGGTAACCGGGTGAGTCCCACACAAGTTCCATATGCCATTAAGTTTAAAATATAATATTATAACAGTAGGTTATTGATATGACGGCCCGTTATGGTTTTAAAAGTAAATTATGCCTTTAAGGGTATTTTCGTCATTTATAAAATGTAATAAACGGGCTTATATGTAAACTGATGTTATTAATATAAACATTCTGTAAAAATAACTATTTTATGGTGTTATATCAATAGGACATCAATTATATGCGTGGTTTATAGTTTAAGACCAAACTATGTCCCGAAAGGGTAATTTGGTCATTTCATATATAATTGATAACTTATTTGGGAATCTGTGTTTGGGACATGTACCTACTGTTAATAATTTGAAAATTTGTTTTGAAATCAGTAGGTATCAAGTCTCAATGCTCCAATATGGTTTTAAACCACATTATGCGCCGAAACGGCGATTAAGTCGCTAAATGACGATTTAAACGGTATTTAAGTAAAACCGTTGTTGAGACCATGTTTGTATAACCAAAATATGTTAATACATATATTATATCAGTAAGCATAAGGTTTTGGTTCATAAAAATGTTTAAAACTCATTTTAAGTGCCGAAAGGGCGATATCGTCATTTAAGGACATAATGTGTAAACAAGAGATTAAACTCAGTTCGCAACCTGAATAAATATCCCAAATAACCTTAATAATGATATTACATCAGTAGGAATAGAGTTTTGATAACAAGTTTAGGTTTAGACCATTTTATATGTAAAAGGGCGTTTTAGGCATATTTAACGGATACTTGCGTAAAAACTCGGATTACTATATGACCATGTCCTATAACTCCAGAGGGTTATAGTATACTATATCATGGTCATAATGCAACTTAGGGGCAGAAGCTAATGTTGCTAATTCGGGTCAGAACTGAAAGTCAAAGCAGAAGTCAAACTTTGCGACATTCGGTTGCGAACCGACCTTAGACATGGAATTGACGAGCCGAACATGTTCCCACATGTTCTTACAATTAGTACTAAGTTATTAGAGTGTTAAAAAAGGTTATATAACATTTACATTGCTAATTATGATTTTATTTCAAAACTGACCCGTTTGACTTTTTATTAACATGACTTTGACCCGTCAATTGACCAAGCAAACGTGGTAATCAGGAGATGCCCTCTTGATGGATTAACACCTACCTTATTACGATCACGTAGCCATGTTTGTTACGAACATTGGCTGGACCATAATGCTCTTAGCTCAAAGTCAAAGCGTTTTTACGTTAACGCTTTGACATTGGCTTAAAACTTAATGAAACTGAAAAGGATAGCTAAGAACACTTACACAAGGTCTTAGCGCGAAATAAGACTAATTAGGAAGTCCCCAAGGATCAGGAACCTCCAGATAGGATGAGAGGAATGTTTGAAGAAATGAGCAAGTCTCCATGTTGCAACTATAAGGGTATTTATAGTTGGAGATACCTCATAGGATTGATCCAGGTGTTAGCATGGGTCAGGGGATGAATACAAGTGGCTACGATCATGGCATAAGCAGGAGAAGGGTGGAAATGGCGAGCAAGGTGGCAGGGCAGCAAGCTGCCATGCATTCTGTCGCTGGCACCCACTTACGGACCGTAAGGAGTGAGCCTTGCGGTCCGTAAGGCCATGGCGCGCCCACAGATTTGAATTGGTTACGGACGTAATCAATAAGGCTTGCGGTCCGTAACCGCCTTAGTGAAACCATATGATGATTGCCTTACGGTCCATAACCATTGATGGTTACGGTCCGTAAGGACTTTCCAGAGATGAAATATTTTTTGGAAACTTGCCACTTTGATCCTTCGACGTTTTCCGATGCTCGTTCAGAGGTTAATTAAATAACATGACAGCGTCTTTAGTCCTTCTTGGCTACTCGTGGAAACCAATAATTTTTGGGACACGTGTCGGATTTTTATTGGACGAAATTTTCGAGGTGTTACACCTTTACCCCTTTAATAAAAATCTCGACCTCGAGATTTATTCAAATAGATAAGGGTACTATTGTCGCATATTGGAGTCGACCTCCCAAGTATATTCGGGACCCCGACGGGCATCCCATTTGACCTTCACAATAGGTACGTGCTTCCTACGAAGCTTCTTAACTCGCCGATCCTCGATCGCAATTGGTTTCTCTATGAAACGCAAGTTTTCATCGATCTGTGTGTCTTCATGTGGCATTGCCAATGACTCATCCACGAGGCATTTCTTCAGATTGCTGACGTGGAACACATCATGGATTCCATTGAGCTTTTCCGGTAGCTTAAGCCGATAAGCTACGGGTCCGACACATTCGATTATTTCAAATGGTCTGATGTATCTCGAGCTTAACTTGCCCTTTTTCCCAAAACGCATCACACCTTTCCAAGGTGACACTTTTAACATAACCTTGTCCCCAACTTGGAACTGTAAAGGTTTACGCCTTTTGTCGGCATAGCTCTTTTGTCTATCTCGAGCTGCCTTAAGTTGATCATGGATTTGCACAATCTTTTCTGTGGTTTTGAGGACGATTCGGGTCCAGGTAGTTGGGCTTCTCCAACTTCGGCCCAACACACAGGCGTCCTACATTTTCTTCCGTATAAGGCTTCTAAAGGAGCGGCCTTAATACTTGTGTGATAACTATTATTGTATGAGAACTCGATTAGGGGTAAGTGATCATCCTAACTTCCTCCTAAATCGATCACACAAGCTCGAAGCATGTCCTCCAAGGTTTGAATGGCACGCTCGCTTTGTCCATCCGTCTAAGGATGGTAAGCCGTACTAAAGTTTAATCTCGTGCCTAGAGATTTTTGGAAGCTTTTCCAAAAGTGAGATGCGTATCTTGTATCTCTATCAGATACAATGGATACCGGCACACCGTGCAAGGACACAATCTCATCAACATAAAGCTTAGCCAGCTTGTCAGAGTCGTATGTTTCTTTAATTGGCAAGAAGTGAGCGGATTTGGTTAATCTATCTACAATAACCCAAATCGTGTCAATGGCACGCTTGGTCTTGGGTAACTTAGTGATGAAGTCCATTGTTATCATTTCCCATTTCCACACTGGGATCTCAAGTTGTTGTAGAAGTCCTGACGGTTTCTGGTGTTCTGCCTTAATTTGAGAACACGTCAAGCACTTTGCTACATGATTGGTTATATCTTTCTTCATACCCATCCACCAATAACTGGGTTTAAGACCTTGATACATCTTGTCGCTTCCTGGGTGAACTGAATATTTAGAACTATGTGCTTCTTGGAGGATTACATCTCTAAGTCCTCCAACGATCGGAACCCAGATCCGATTTTTAAACCTTAACATTCCGTCCTTACCAGATGCTAACTGATCAATGGTTGCACCTAATCCTTCTCTTGCAATATTGTCCTCTGACATGGCTTCCTCTTGTATAAATAATAGCTCTTCATTTAAGCTATTCTTCAATTCAATGCTCTTGGCATTGATCCTTAAAGGTTTGACTCTTTCCTTGCGACTGAGCGCATCAGCGACTACATTCGCTTTCTCTCGATGATATCGAATCTCACAATCATAGTCGTTGAGTGTTTCCATCCAACGTCGTTGTCTCATGTTCAAGTCTTTCTGATTGAACAAATGTTGGAGGCTTTTATGATCGGTGTAGATAATACACTTTGTTCCGTATAGATAATGCCTCCAAAGTTTAAGTGCGAATACCACTGCACCCAGTTCCAAATCATGGGTGGTGTAGTTTCTCTCGTGCACTTTCAATTGTCGTGATGCATAGGCAATCACCTAGCCTCTCTACATAAGCACACATCCCATACCAGTATGCGGAGCATCACAATAAATCACAAACTCTTCAACACCTTCTGGCAGAGTTAACACCGGGGCATGCTTAACTTATACTTTAATGTCTCAAAAGATTCTTGTTGCTTTGGTCCCCAGTTGAATTTAGCATCCTTACGGGTCAAGATTGTCAAAGGAGCGGCTATTCGTGAGAAGTTCTCAATGAACCTTCGATAATAACCAGCCAATCCTAAGAAACTACATATTTCGGAAGGTGTCTTTGGGGCTTCCCAATTCATTATTGCTTCTATTTTTGCTGGGTCTACTTGGATACCACGTTCAGTCACTATGTGGTCAAGGAACTGAACTTCACGTAGCCAGAATTCACACTTAGAAAATTTTGCGTACAACTTTTCCTGGCGTAGAATTTCAAGAATGCACCGCAAATGTTTCTCGTGATCAGATTGATTTCGAGAGTAGATGAGTATGTCGTCTATGAAGACAATGACAAACTTATCTAAGTATGGCTTGCAGACTCTATTCATGAGATCCGTGAATGATGCGGGTGCATTTGTGAGCCCAAAAGGCATCACTAAGAACTCGTAATGTCCATATCTTGTCCTGAAAGCAGTTTTTGGAACATCTTCATTTCTAACTTTAAGCTGGAGATATCCTGACCTTAAATCAATCTTCGAGAAGTAACTTGCACCTTGCAATTGGTCAAACAAATCATCGATCCTTGGCAAAGGATAACGGTTCTTGATCGTTATCTTATTGAGTTCGCGGTAATCAATGCACATTCGCATTGATCCATCCTTCTTTTTAACGAAAAGGATAGGAGCACCCATAGGCGAAGAGCTAGGTTGGATAAAACCTTTCTCTAAAAGTTCGTCCAGTTGGGTTCCCAATTCTTTCATCTCGGTTGGCGCTAAACGGTATGGAGCTTTAGTTTATAGGATCTACCCCATGTATGATGTCAATACGAAACTCTACCTGCCTATCAGGAGGTAGGCCAGGTAATTCTTCCGGGAACACGTCTGGGTATTCAGAGATAATAGGTATATCTTCAATCTTTGGTTTTGGTTCATCAACGGTGACTTGTGCCATGTAGATGACACATCCCTTCGTCATACATCTAGATGCCTTAAACAAAACTGCTTTATCCGATAGTCCAAAGTGTTTGTCCCCATGAATGGTGAGGATTTTACCAGACGGGGATTTGATCTCGATGAGTTTCTTATCGCAGGCAATGCGTGCTTGGTTATGCGATAACCAATCCATGCCTAAGACTACGCCGAATCCCGCTAGTTTCATAGGTAAAAGAAAGATAGGGATAGAATGATTCTTGATGGATATGGAGCATCCGTCAAGAATGGAAGAAGCGATTTCTATAGTTCCATCAGCGAGCTCTACTTCGTAGGTTATGTCTAGAGTTCTTACGGGCAAGTTTAATAGTTCACCTAATTTATGATCTACAAACGATTTATCGGCGCCCGAATCGAAAAGAACTCTAGCAAAAGCGTCGTTGATAAGGAACGTACCTGTTATAACATTGTTATCCTTCATTGCTTCCTTAGCATTCATTTGAAAGGCTCTAGCAGTGGCTTTTTTTGCCTCTGAGGTTTTAGGTTTACCCTCGGTATTTGCCTTTGGGCAACTTGTTTTGATGTGGCCTTTCTCACCACACCCAAAGCAAGTAGCGTCCTTACTGTTACGGCATTCATGAGACCTATGCCCTGTTTTCTTGCAGATGTTGCATTGTTTCGGTTTCTGATCTAAACGACACTGTCCGTAGTGTTGCTTTCCACACGTCTTGCACGTGGGTTTGTCGCTCGACTTTTGATTATCCTTACTAAACCCATGTTTTCCTTTCTTGTTAAATTTCTGGGAGTTTCCGTCCTCCCGTTTTTGCTTCCCATCATTGTCAGTCTTAACTGACATTTGCCTCACATAATCTTGTGTGAGGGAGAGGGATAGTTCTACAACAGATTTGTAGGTGCCAGGCTGCACCGCCTTAACCATACTCCTGATTTCAGGAGCTAGCCCATTGATAAAACATGCGATACGTTTGGGCTCCGAGGTGACTAAATAAGGCACTAGCCTGGAGAGAGAGTTGTAGTCGGTGACGAACTTCCGACATTCCATGTTCTTCATAGTCAGATTTAAGAAATCTGACTCAATTTTCTCTACCTCATGGGGCGGACAGTAGGTATCTTTCACCAAGTCCACAAACCTGGACCAACTCAGATTGTAAAGATGAACCTTGCCCGTAGACTGGACTAAGGCTTTCCACCAGATAAGGGCGTCATCTTTGAACGATTGAGATACATACTTAACCACATTTTTATCAGCACAGCCGTTGATATCCACCACCGCTTCCATCTCATCGAGCCATTTTAAACATTCTATAGCTCCTTTTTCCCCTTTAAAATCACGGGGTCTACAAGACACGAAGTACTTGTAGGAGCATCCATCGCCATCAACATTTGGTTTCTTAAGTTTCTCATCACTCTTTGCTATACTCCTCACATTCGAGGAGTGTACCTCACTTTTCTTCGACTTCGAGGGGCCTGGCTGAGATTTGGGTTTGGAAACAGGCTTGGAGCGAGAAGCACTCGACTCCGGTTTTCGTTCTGATTTATCCTTTAAAGCCTTGCCGACTTCTGCGCCAATAAGTTCTCTTAAATCATTCTTACTAATAAGAATGTTCTCATTGGCGTTGTCATCATTACGTTTGTTGTTCACTTCATTTGAATCAGCCATTGCTGTAGTTTACTTCAACATTTTGAGATGGATTCAGTTAGTTGCTATGGCGTACCCTTATTCACGACATGGTTCTATGACCATATAGGATTTAAATATTAAATGTAGTATATTTATATATGACCTAGGTCTCGAAGGACCTCCATAGGTATTTATAGGTTGGACATAGTCCAGAATTTATCAGTTAGTGTGTTAAACGTCACTACCGTATCCTTGCTCATTGGCTTTACACTGCTATCGAGTGTTTGAATAATTTAACCAGGATCTCATTGGATCACTTAGGCGATCAGGTGCGAACATTGTCACTTACCCATTTGCTTATGTGGCAATGATTGTCACGGGAAATTAAGGGTAACTCCTCACTGAGAGTTGATATAGAGAAATGATAAACTTGGAAGTTGAACATTGTTCACCTTTGCTAGACAGAAGGTTACTTCTGAAATTTTCATTTGCCAATTCCTAGTTGATCACAGTCATTGGCTAATAGATCTTGGGATGATATAGCGGATCATAATAAAATTTAATTGAATCATGATGATTGATTGGATGAAACATAACATGGAGAAATTTCATTAAAGAAAACGTTACATAATTGCCTAATATATATAGGACTTGAAATAACAAAATGGTTCACGCAGGAACCTAACATAAATAATAATGTCCTCGCAGAGACTGAAAAGGAAATAACATTGTCCATGCAGGGACTTTTGGAATTTAAATTACATATATGAAAATACAAAGTTAGTCATACTTCCTTCCTTTTACGGCTTTGTAAAGCTTCTTGATAAATTTCGTTGTTTTCTTCTCTGATTTCTTGACCTGTTGTCGGATTTCCCTTACTTGATCCAAGGCCTCATTAATGGCCTCGAGTGGTACTTGTGGTTGGGGTTGCGGCCGAGGCGCAACTGGATACGGATATCCATAAGGTGGATACCTGGTAGAGGTATAAGGAGGTGGGTAGGAAGGGTAAAAGGAATGATAAAGGTTATTATGAATGACTACATCATAATAAGGGTCCTGCTCCATTCCATGGTGAATGTAATTATACAAGCCAGGAGGGTCGGCAGTACGAAACCCTGATGGTCCTGTATATGCAGGTATTGGATTGGCAAAACCCAGCGGTGGTAGAGGTGGTTGAGGCAAAGGCTCAACAGCTGGTTGCGGTGGGGGTATTGTCACTGGCGAGATGTTTGAGGGTCCACCCATTTGTGGGTCCTCAGGGATGATGGGGTAAGAGGGTGGTAAAGGTGGTAGCGAACCCGACCTTTGACCAGCACGTACCGACATACGTGCCCTACACTTTCGGCGTGGTTGTGATGATGATTCAGGTGGTGGCTGAGGTTGGTCCACCTGTTGCATTTCAACATCCTGTTGGTGAGGATGGGATGATGGGTTTTGGTGTTGGGGAGTGCTATGGTATGAGGGCGTGTTGGCAAACACATATTGTGCCCATCTTTGGTCAAATTCATCGGGACCTCTAAATGGAGATCCTGCCACGGAGTTCGAGCCGCTAGACAGCTCAATAGGATGACCATACGATCCGGTTTGCGGGAATTCCTCCGGGTCGGAATCTTCCTCCATATGTGTGGGTGAGTCAACTGGAGGGGTTTCTGGTGCGGGTTGGTTGACTGGGTTATCGAACCAGGAGTTGAAGTATTCTTGTTGGGAATGGGAGTGTGAATGGTGAGATTGATGGGAATGGTGTGAATGGTAGGAATGCTGAGAATGTGAATGAGGTGGGGAGTATTCATGTGATACCGAATGTCGGTAAGGTTCAAATGGGGATGAAGAATCTCCGGATCCTTCGTAAGGGTTGTATTCAGGTAAGCTGGCTGCTCCAGCTAAAGAGGATCTGTATGGTGGTCTAAAGGATGGTCCAGTGAAAGATGGTCCAGTCATTGAGGGTCCACCCCTCATGGGTCCTTTACCTTTCCCTCCACGTCTAAACTTAGGCGGCATTGTTCCTGTTTCAGAAACCAGTTAAACAAAATGCAAGCTAGAATAATAAGATGGAAATGAATACACCTAGGTCAAAGTCTAGACTCGAAAGTCTGAGAGATGTGTTTTATTATGTATTCCCGAGATTAAACACAAAAGGCTAGTGTTTAATTCACTATAGAGTTGGCTCTGATACCAACCTGTCACACCCCTAATTTCCACGTATAACCCTGTGGGCCCGGTTGGGGAATATCGTGACGTAAGTTCATATAATCATTACCAAGCAATACAATAATACACAGCGGAAGTCTGAATAATTACTATTACAAAGGTTTGAATGTTCAAAGTTCAAAAATAATAATACAATGCTTGTAACTAGATCCACAGGCGGATTGAAATGTGAATACAAAAGGGAACTTGACAGACTAAGGCCTTCTAAGCAAAGGGTTGCAATTCCTCTTAAGCTTCGCCGAGCACTTCCAGCCTAATTCCGTATACTTGTCACCTGCGCTTAGTCTTTTGGAAATACGTCAGTTTTCACTGGTAAATACGTTTAACCGACTAATTTTGAAAACATTTAGTGTACACAATGGTACTTTGTTTTATAAATAACTTGGGATAAATAATTTCATGTTATCAGTTTTACAAGCTAATAATACATTTAGAGCCCGAAAAGTATGCCAGGATCATGATTAATCGACACACCACTTTAACACCTTTAATAGGTGCACCCCTAATGGGTCATAATTGTAATTTAGCATCTGACGGGTGTATGCCTACACCCCGTACTTAGGTCGTGGCCATTTACAATTAAATGAGCCGTGGATATCCAGGACACGGTCGTTTTAACCCCCAAATGTTTAATATTAAGCAATACGAATTAAAATGGATTATTTGAATTCCCGACTCATTGGTCTTTGATCCCATATCCAACCATGCGGTATTAGTATACCGTATCCCAAACCCGTATAAGGGAAAATAAATTAAAGTATTTACCTGGCTTGCAAAGTCCTTAGTAATAAGAAAATAAGCAAAGCACAGCCGTAATCAAAATAAACTATCTTGGCGACAATCTACCGGAAGTCTCTAGTCTTGAATAGATGGTATTATTAACCGATTAGTTAGCTAGCGGGTCTTTATTTAGTCATTGACTTAGACCGGCTAACTTAAAATGAAGATGACGGTACAAAACGCTAGATTAAGCGGTGACCGGAAAAGAATGTATTTTGGACCCGACAAGTACTAGGACTTGTATAATATGGGTACTCTTTTTACATTCTGGAAGATGAGAGTATTTCGATATGGTTAAACCCGTTTCGATTAAATTACGTAAACTAGTCACGTAGGCTTAACCGTACACATATAAGCGAAACTGGGTAACCGGGTGAGTCCCACACAAGTTCCATATGCCATTACGTTTAAAATATGTTATTATAACAGTAGGTTATTGATATGACGGCCCGTTATGGTTTTAAAAGTAAATTATGCCTTTAAGGGTATTTTCGTCATTTATAAAATGTAATAAACGGGCTTATATGTAAACTGATGTTATTAATATAAACATTCTGTAAAAATAACTATTTTATGGTGTTATATCAATAGGACATCAATTATATGCGTGGTTTCTAGTTTAAGACCAAACTATGTCCCGAAAGGGTAATTTGGTCATTTCATATATAATTGATAACTTATTTGGGAATCTGTGTTTGGGACATGTACCTACTGTTAATAATTTGAAAATATGTTTTGAAATCAGTAGGTATCAAGTCTCAATGCTCCAATATGGTTTTAAACCACATTATGCGCCGAAACGGCGATTAAGTCGCTAAATGACGATTTAAACGGTATTTAAGTAAAACAGTTGTTGAGACCATGTTTGTATAACCAAAATATGTTAATACATATATTATATCAGTAAGCATAAGGTTTTGGTTCATAAAAATGTTTAAAACTCATTTTAAGTGCCGAAAGGGCGATATCGTCATTTAAGGACATAATGTGTAAACTAGAGATTAAACTAAGTTTGCAACCTGAATAAATATCCCAAATAACCTTAATAATGATATTACATCAGTAGGAATAGAGTTTTGATAACAAGTTTAGGTTTAGACCATTTTATATGTAAAAGGGCGTTTTAGGCATATTTAACGGATACTTGCGTAAAAACTCGGATTACTATATGACCATGTCCTATAACTCCAGAGGGTTATAGTATACTATATCATGGTCATAATGCAACTTAGGGGCAGAAGCTAATGTTGCTAATTCGGGTCAGAACTGAAAGTCAAAGCAGAAGTCAAACTTTGCGACTTTCGGTTGCGAACCGACCTTAGACATGGAATTGACGAGCCGAACATGTTCCCACATGTTCTTACAATTATTACTAAGTTATTAGAGTGTTAAAACAGGTTATATAACATCTACATTGCTAATTATGATTTTATTTCAAAACTGACCCGTTTGACTTTTTATTAACATGACTTTGACCCGTCAATTGACCAAGCAAACTTGGTAATCAGGAGATGCCCTCTTGAGGGATTAACACCTACCTTATTACGATCACGTAGCCATGTTTGTTACGAACATTGGCTGGACCATAATGGTCTTAGCTCAAAGTCAAAGCGTTTTTACGTCAACGCTTTGACATTGGCTTAAAACTTAATAAAACTGAAAAGGATGGCTAAGAACACTTACACAAGGTCCTTAGCACGAAATAAGACTAATTAGGAAGTCCCCAAGGATCAGGAACCTCCAGATAGTATGAGAGGAATGTTTGAAGAAATGAGCAAGTCTCCATGTTGCAACTATAAGGGTATTTATAGTTGGAGATGCCTCATAGGATTGATCCAGGTGTTAGCATGGGTCAGGGATGGATACAAGTGGCTAGGATCGTGGCATAAGCAGGAGAAAGGTGGAAATGGCGAGCAAGTTGGCAGGGCAGCAAGCTGCCATGCATTCTGTCGCTGGCACCCACTTACGGACCGTAAGGAGTGAGCCTTGCGGTCCGTAAGGCCATGGCGCGCCCACAGATTTGAATTGGTTACGGACTGTAATCAATAAGGCTTGCGGTCCGTAACCGCCTTAGTGAAACCATATGATGATTGCCTTACGGTCCGTAAGGACTTCCCAGAGATGAAATTTTTTTTGGAAACTTGCCACTTTGATCCTTCGACGTTTTCTGATGCTCGTTTAGAGGTTAATTAAATAACATGACGGCGTGTTTAGTCCTTCTCGGCTACTCGTGGAAACCAAGAATTTTCGGGACACGTGTTGGATTTTTATTGGACGAAATTTTCGAGGTGTTACAAGTGTCTAGGCTCTATCGTCTATGATTAGGACTGGACTTTGATTGCTTGACACTCTTCAATTTTATCAGCAGGAATTTCAGCGATGAAATCTACCAAAACTTGGCCTTTGATAGCTGGTCTAGGTTTATAACAGATGTTATAACCTCCTAATTCTATTGCCCACTTCGCAAGTCGTCCAGAAACATCTGGCTTGGCCAAGACTTGGCCAATGTGAAAATTTGTTAAAACTGTAATGATATGTCCTGAAAAGTATCTTCGCAGCCTGCGTGAGGTGTGGACCAATGCCAAAACCAATTTCTCCATAGTTGAATACCTTGTCTCTGGTGCTGATATAATAAATTGGATATTGGACTCCTTCGCGTTCCACCAGCAAGACAACACCTACTACTACCTCAGATGCAGCAAGATATAAGACCATGGGTTCTTTTTCACAAGGAGCAGTAAGTGTGGGAAGTTGAACTAATGGAAAGCTTGATCAGCTTCAAGAGTCCATGCAAACTCTTTGCTCTTCGTACACTTGCGCAAGGTTCGAATAAATGGATAAGATTTTGCAGCATGATTGGCGAGAAAACGGTTTAGCGCAGCTAACCTTCAAGCCAAACGTTGCATCTCTTTGATAGTAGCAGGAGAAGACATTTTTTATTGCTTCGACCTTCTCAGGATTGACCTTGAAACCGTCTTTGGTGACTATGAAACCCAAGAATTTGCCCCCTTCCATGCCAAAGGAGCACTTGCTTGGATTTAACTTTAAATTGACCTTTCGTAGAATCAAAAGTTCGTTGGATGTTAAGTAGCATAGTTTCTTCTGAATTGCTCATAATGACCAAATCGTCAATGTAGACTTCCACAGTTTTCCCGATATCATCTCCAAAAAAAGGGTTCCATCAATCTTTGATAAGTAGCTCCCGCATTGCGGAGACCAAAAGGCATCTTGGTATAACAAAAAATGCCCTTCTCCTTGCGAAAAGCTGTCTTATCTTCGTCCTCTTTTTTCATCAAGACCTGATGATAACCTTTATAGCAATCTAGAAAACATTTCCAGCGAAAGGAAGCTAATGAGTCAACCTTTTTGTCAATCTCGGGAAGAGAATAACAATCTTTCGGGCATGCTTTATTTAAATCTTTAAAATCTACGTACATCCACCATCCGCCATTATGTTTCTTTACCATGACTGGGTTTGCCACCCAGGTCTGGTATTTGACTTCGCGCAGAATACCAGCACTAAGTAACTCGGTGACTTGTTCATTCATTGCCTCTGTTTTTTCAGACCCGAGGCTGCGCTTTTTCTGTACAACTGGTTCTGCTGATGGAAATACATTCAGACAATGTTCCGCAACGTCGCGTGGGACACCGACCATATCAGCAGGTGTCCAGGCAAAAATGTCCCTATTGTGAAACAATAGTAGCTTAAGCTTTGCGCGAATTTCAGTACTGACTGCAGGCCCTAACAAGTTTGTTTGCTCGGGATACTTATTGTGGAGTACCCATTTTTCTGGTTTGTTACTTGGCAATGTCTTGACAGCCTTAGTAACTGGTTCTTCAATAGACATGATTTCTTTCCGCGCGTAAAGTATAGCTATACCATTTGGTGTTGGAAAACCACAAGCAGCATGTGGAGCGGAGGTAATCATACTAAAATCACGTTGCGCAGCGTCCCAAAGTACATCGTGACGGGAATTTGCCGGCATCACCATGAAATTGACGTTACTTGTTCGAGAAAACCTCCCATCAGATAAAGTAACAGGAAAAAGAATTTGTCCTAGAGGAAAGACAGCCTCATTGCAAAATCCAGTTAACGGGAAATCAACTGGTTCCAGGTGTGCCTTATCCTCAGGATCTAGCTGCTTGAAGCACTGCTCATACATAATATCCATGGAACTACCATGATCTATAAACATATAATCTGTTTGGTAGTGTCCAAAGATACCTGTGATAACCACTGGCCAGTCCTCTTGAGGACCTCCTGGAACGATAGGAAAAATGACTTGCTGCTCGCGCCATTTGTTGTTTTGAAAGTGTTGAAGGCTACGCTTGCGCGGCGCACCTCCCCGAATCATAACGACTTGCTTCATTTTCTTATTACTAGGTCCTTCGTCCCCTCGCGTAATCTGTTTAATCTCTTTGCGCACATTCTGGAGCAGATATGTAAGCTTTCCACTTTTTAATGCTTCTTCAATCTCCATGCGCAGACTGATGCAATTATCTGTTGTGTGGCCTGTGTCTCTATGATAATCACATAACAAATTTGGGTCTTGCCCCTTCTTATTTTTCATTGGTTGTGGCTGCTTGAACTGATAATTCTCAGTCCTGAGAACTTCAGCAGGAGATTTCGTCAAGGGAGTCCACCGGCGTTCCCTATTCTCTTGCTTAATTGCTTTTTGAGTTGTTATCTTGTTGATTGTCGTTCGCGCATCAACTGGTGAATAAGGAGAATACGAATTCTGACTTGACTCTTTCCAATTTCTCTTAAACTTGTGACTACCTTTACTCAGGTCTTGCGGACGATTCTGAGGTAAAGGTGGCCTGTTAGAATTCAAGTTGCGCGCCATAAGTTTATCCCAGCTCTTTGGAAGGCCAGTTGTTCCGGAAAGCACTTTAATAATTTCATCACACCTTACCGCGTATTTGAACTAAGTGCGTATAAGGTCTTCGTGAACATCTCCAATCTCCAAAACCCCCTTATTGTAACGCGTAATAAAATCTTCAAGGTTCTCATCAACCCTCCGCCAGATGTTCATTACATCTGAGGAGTCGCGCACGTATCACCTTTGTTGACTGAAGTGTGTAAGAAATTTTTCCTTTAGGTCATTCCAAGAGGAAAGTTTACCTGTGGGTAAATTATCAAACCAAAGGCGCGCAGCGCCAATAAGGGTTTGTACAAAGAGATGACACCACATTGGTAATGTCCAGCATCCAAGTAGCCCTGCGCCAGTGAAGAGGCGCATATGATCATCAGGATCAGTTAAACCGTTAAACTTCCCTATGTTGGATGGAAATTTCGCTCGTTCTAACGGGGCTAATGCTATTTCTGTAGTAAACTTCGACTGTTCAGCTGCTTCAGTTGGACGATATACCAGATTGTAGTCATGTTCAGCCTCCGGATTGTACACTGCACGTATTTTTGGCTTGTAATTCACATGATCTGCAGACAGACGATTAAATACGCTTGCACTATCCCCCTCGTCATAGGTCTGGTCGTATTCATCGCGTTGGGTGTCCCGCTTCTGCGAAGATCGCTGGCCCAAACGTGAGTGAATAGAGGTGCGCTGGTGAATGTTTTCTTCTTGGTGTCTATTACCGGAATGAATAGAATCATTCCTAGTTTTAGAATACATTTCAGTTCAATCTACAGACACATGCGAAGGTGCACGAGCATGAATTTGAGTATCGTAACTCAACACTCGAGGAGCCGGCGAAGCACGGACCTGAGGAGCGTTAACCGGAGCTTGAAAAGTTGGAGTTCCAGTTTGAGCACATAGCTGAGCATACATAGCGTTTAGAGCCGTTTGAGATTTGATCAACCACGATAATAGAGTCTCTCCAGGGGGTAAGATCGACACAACATCAACCTGAGGAGCCGCCAGCGTTACTGGAATGCTTGCATGATCAGGATCATACTGAGCATTAGCATCGCCGGAAGAATCGTCAACAATTTTTCCGTCGATCTGAGGTCCGACAATGACGCGATGGATCTCCAATCGAACTTGAAAAGATGATCCATCAGCCATGATGCCGTAGATCTAAGTGAAACGAAACGAAAGATGAGAAAAAAATTGAAATCAGTAGGCGCCAATGAAGAAACCCTAGATCAACTAGACCGGAATCTATGTAGATCTATGGATTGGGCTCTGTATAAAATGGTTAATCCTCTGTTTTGGTTTCGAGATGATGGCGACTGCAACTATGTTCCAACTGATCCTGCAAAACAGAACACCGTCAGCTCGCCACGGGGATAAGGAGAATTCTCTCTGTGACCACCCTCCGGTGTGAGAATAAGTACAAGTAGTCGGAAATAGTTTAAGTGAAGAGAGAGAGTAAGTGATAGTGAATACCTTCTGCTTGTAGTCCAAGTTACTTATTTATAGCCGGGTTTTGGGCGCCAAAATAAGAGATGTTAATCTTAACGGAATCTTTCGCCACTCCGTTAAGTTGTGGTTATTTGTTAGTGCACACGGATCGTGAGCTCATCCACGGTTAGGGAGATGCCACGTGTCGTCATGAGATCACTATCTTTTATTGATGCGAGCATGCTATCACCGTGATCTCTCGATCGTCCCAGATGCTGCCATGTGGCAATTGGTTATAACCGAAAAGATGCTTGCAAGATTGGGTGTTAGTGGCTTCTAGAAGATTTCACAACTGTAATCTATTGGTTGCTCGCCACGTGTGCATTCTGTTACAACAGAAAAGATTCCCTTTACCTCTTCATCAGCTCAAGGGTTTTTGCTAAGGGAAAGCTTCTCAGGATTAACTGTTTTCTTGCGCGAGCGGCGCAAGGTAGTTAACTGATCCTCTTTCCTTTCTCTGTTATTGGTGCAACGTTTACTGAGTTCTTGCTTTGATATAAACGTCTGTGCAAGGTTTATGAGTGAAGAGTTATCCAAGGAAATTGATCAAGGTTAACTTTGAACCTTGCGCGAGCCCGCGCAAGGAAGTTAAATGATATTTTCCCCTTCTCTGCTATCGGTGCAACGTTTGCTGAGCTCTTTCTTTGATATAAACGTCTGCGCAAGGTTTATGAGTAAAGAGTTATCCAAGAAAATTGAACAAGGTTAACTTCGAACCTTGCGCGAGCCCGTGCAAGGAAGTTAAATGATATTTTCCCCTTTTTGGATACCTGGCGCAGAGTTTAGTGAGTCTTTCTTTAGCAAGGAAACCTGCGCAAGGTCTCCTTGGCAATTAATTAGTGGGTATGGTTCCCTTGCTTGGCGCAAGGTTTTTGGGACCATACCCCTTCAGTCTTCACCAAGCGATGTAAGAGATTTAGATAAGCATAGCCTTTGTTTGACAAGTACTCTTACTATCAATCTTGGATCCCGAGACTACTACACACTCCAAAGATGAAAGATGGATGATAGTGGTGGGTGGTTGTGTTGTAGTGGTGGTAGACTGATGGTAAGAGTGAGAGAAGTGGTTTGCCAAGGGATGGGTTTGAATGAAACCAAACACCCCTATTTATAGTTGAAGTCAGACTGTTCACACGGGCCTCGTGCCCACCTGGCACGGCCCGGTGGCCTTCATTCTCTCTTTTCCTTATTAACTGCAGTGTCAGATCTTGTACTAACACGGTCTCGTGGGTCAAGGGCACGACCCGTGGCCATTGTCCTTGTTGTACTATCTTAGATTCTGCGAATCTAGAAGTTTACCACGCCTCGTGTTGCCTTGGCACAACCCCGTGTTGGTTGTCTGTTGCTGTTGTCTTTTTATACAGAGAATCTTTATTGGGCACGACCCTGTGCCTACTGGGCACGGCTCTGCGTCAGGACTATTGTCTTCTTTATTTTGCTATTTTGGATGTGTATTGGGGTTTGGCAAGTTGTGTCAATCCTTATTCATCGTATTAGTGTTGGTTTTTGCTGCTAATTTACTTCTTTTGTTCTTTTAAGCTCTTTTGATCCTATAATTTAAAAGTAAACCAAGAAACATGCTTTTCCAACAATAGTACCGAAAAATGGTTGATTTTATTCCTTGTTTGATGTAATTTATATGTTGCATTTTGCGTACATCAAATACCCCTACACTTGAATCTTTATTTGTCCTCAAGCAAAACTCTACAATGTGGCTTACACACCCAAATGGAATTGGTAGAAGAGAAGTTTTGGGCTTGTCTTGAGAGTGTCGGGATTCCAAGTTCTAAGCTTTATTTTGTTTTTAATTTATTTACAATCTTATTCGTCATGATTTGTTTAAACACAACTTAAGAAAAATTATTTATTTTGGGCATAACATGCCTTTATGAATTCCATTTAGTTATATACAAATTTACATACCTCACAAGTGGTCACTCAACTCTCGCCGAAGATGGTTAAGTGAAAACGCTCGGTCCCGATGTGGTGCTTACGCCTACCATAGGGTTGACAAACAATCAAACCTCTTCCTTTTTGCCTTTTAATCCTTGTAAATATCAAGAGGACTTTTAATGGTAGGTTTTGGCTATGGGTAGGTAATTTTGGGTGAAAATTGGTGAAAAGTGTAAAAAGTGTCGGTTTTTAGAATCCTTTTGTGGCTTAGAAAAAAACTTTAAAATTTATAATAATTTTTTTTCAAAGTTGGAACTAAGCCATTCTTGCAATTTTTAGAACCGAACTTTTTTACAAAAATAAATGGTGTGAAAATAAAAAGAAATTTTTTTGGATGTGGGTGGTTGTTTTGCAAAAGTTTGTATTTTTGCGGGTTTAGAAACGAAAAGATTTAGGCTCAAAGGGGTTTACTAGGGGAATATTTTTGGTAAGGAATGAAAAAGAAAAATAATGGTTTGGAATGAAAAATGGGTTTTAGTCCTAATGACTCCATCATTTACTTACTTGGATTTGTGTCGGTAAGGATTTGGAACGTATTATTTGCCAAGTTCTAAATTTTTAAGAACCAAACGGGCTATTCACACAAGAAACGAAAAATTGAGCGATTAGTAAAGATGTGTATTTGTATGCTCGGCAGAGGCTCAAAAGCTCACTTTTGTGAGAAAAGGTTGTAACGTAAAAATGTATATACAATCAAATTTTACAAAAAGTTGTTATGCCCGTTTATGTAATTTTCTTAATCGGTTCTTTTTATCATGACGCTATCAGTTATAAATTCGCAAAAACATAATTTTTAGAACTTATTTTTCCCAAGCTAAACCAAGATAAGTAAAAAAACAAAAATTTTGAAAAATATTTAGGGTGATTAGCGGTTTTCCAATGCGAGTTTTGTGTACGGCTTGTTTGTAGGACAAAAGATCCAAGATTTTGGCATCCCCCCACACTTAAATTACACATTGTCCTCAATGTGTCCCAAAAGGATTTGTTTTGATTAAATGTGCAAAAAGTGTGTTAAAACAACAAATACTTAAATTAAATGTGCAAAAAGTGGGTTAAAACAACAAATACTTAAATATACTAGGCACCGGGCTCGGGGGTGTGTCAGTTGGGAATGACCACGTGGCCAAAGTGCCAGTAACAAGTTTTTAAAAAGCTTACAGAAGGGTAGGCACGGGGGAGTGGTCTATGAGCACGACCCCGTGGTAATTGCTTGTGACAGATATGAACTTGGGTTTCGTCGTTTTTTGTATTTAATTTTTGGGCTTAGGGGCCACTTATGCTTAGTGTGTCCAAGCCTACCAAGGTACCTGTGAGCTACAATCCTACCATAATACAATAATCCAACACAATAACAAAGTTTTCAACCACCATCATCCACGAAAAAGAAAAGAAAATGCAGGAAAGCAAATTGTCTAGAGAAGCACATAGTTCATCGGGACGCAGCCCGGAAAATACCAACATGTTCAAAGTTAAGAGAGAGATAACCTGAAGTATAGATATGCCACCAACCACCACCATCACCTAGTCCGAGTCCTTGCCATCCCCTTCTTCCTCCTCCTCGTCCTCGTTATGATACACCATGTGCTCCTGGATGTAATTGATGACGTTTTGCATGCCAACGATATGGCGTTCCGTGCTTCTTATCTGGCTGCTTGAACTTTGTCCCAAGCTATTAGCGTTTCTAGATACTTAGAGGGTTTCCTGCATGACGTTATATAAGTTTTGGAGGTTAGGAAATTCACCTCCCCTTGAGAGGAGGACCCCGGGGCATGTCCGGATTATCGAGGATGGTTAGGGCCATCTTCGATTGCGAGGACCTCATCCTGGTTAGTCGGGTTCCACACTGGGCCACGTGCATCCTTAAAGGCATGAGACCGTTGTTACAATCGATGATGAGACCTAAGCTTCGGCAAAAAGCTAGATCGGCCTTCGCCATACCCACTCCCTTGTGGAACCCACTCAGAGTACGCCTAATATAGTTCTTCAAGAGCTTGGCAATCCATCCACCGAAGAATATCGGTGTACGGGTGTTGGTGATGGCATTTGTATACAAGTTTCTCAACAACATGTGGGCAACATTGATGGGTTGGTGATTTAGGATGCAATATAGGCAAGTTAGTTCCCAAAGATTCACCACCCCACCACTATCCTTCTTTTGGCATAAAGAGCCACTAAGGACCTGATGAATGTTTCGGATGAAAGGGTCTCTTATCTTTGTACTCTTTGTGCTGCTTGGATCATAGTGTCCATCCCCAATTGTGCCCACGTAGCTTGCCTCAGGTTATAAGGGAGTTCACGGACTCCTTCAGTGAAGTCAGGTTAAGTTGTGTCTTCCTCCGTGTATCACCCAATGTTGACGCCAAATTGGGCTACAGAAATGTTGTACCACTCTCCCCCACACCTAAACTGAACTGCATCCGAGTCAAATAGATCCAGCTCATTTTTTCTCGAAAATGAGTGTCCTTAAGAATTCCATGTTGTACTCGTGCATGGATCTGAGTCTGGCCTCTAAAAAGACATGGAGTGGACCAGTGATCAGGGCATTGTATCTCTCCCTTTGCCCTACTGTCTCAAGTGTGGCGTAGCACACTTGTTTTGGTGGTTCTACATGCCTTGCTTGGAGGACTCCAAATCGGTACTTGTACTCAAGCTCTGAACTTTTGAACCGTAGGAACTTGTGAGGTGCCATTCCTGCAAGAACGAGCTAGTAATACAATTGGTTGTGTAAAAATCATGCAAAATCTGATTTCAGGGGGGTTGGGCACGGCCCCGTGCCCAGCGGTCATGACCCCGTGTTTGGGATCTTTGGTGGCCACGCCCCATGGCAATCCTTCTGTTAACCCAAAATTAAGGTTTTCGAGCCGACTTCGAAAAATTCAAAATTTTTAGTTCATCATGTTTGGTTTACCCCGAAAATCAAACCCCAAGTATTAATTTTGCAAAAACCACTTGTTTACCCCTTCAATTTTAACTTTTTTCGGTCATGAAGGGGTTTGTGAATAACACTTTGAACAATCTGGTTTTTTCCGACAATGGTTAGTTATTTACTTCTCAAAACACTTCTATTAACTACTAATAACGAGATCTAAGCAAAAATTTGGGATTGGCACGGGTCTAGTTCATGAACCCTAGATTTTCCCTAATTTTTGATGTTAAACTACATGCAAAGTATTAATCTAACTGATCATGATGTTAGAATCATACATTGTCGATGGATTTTGGTAACAAATCGTAAAAATCGAACTAGGGTAGGAACCGGTTGCTTCAGAGAAACGCGGTGTGGGTTTGTGTTGATAAACTGAAGAAAAGGGGTTATAAACCCGTCTGCAGATTTGCCACGGCCCCGTGCTTGGTAGCACGACCCATGGCCAATTTTTTATTATGTGTGTGTGACCGTTTCTCTGTGTTCCTTCTTGGTACGTACCTGTTCCGCTCGTATTCTTGTATCACCTCCAATTGTACCTATAATATTTTTAAATCGAAAAATGTACATATTTACAATTAACGTTTGATTACACTTTGATCAATTTTCTGCTTCTTGGAATGTTATTTCAACTTCCTCATCCTCAAGAAAACCTTTATATAGCTTAAGCCTTTGACCGTTGACTTTGAAAGGTTCACCGTTTGGAGGTTTAATTTCTATAACACCATGTGGGAATATTTGGGTAATGGAAAAAGCTCCCGACCATCTAGACTTGAGTTTTTTAGGTAACAGTCGAAGTCTTAAGTTAAAAAGATCCCCCTCCTGAAATTCTTTAGGCTTGCATATTTTATCGTATATGTTTTTCATGCGTTCCTTATAAATTACGGAGTTAGAATATGCTTGATTTCTCATTTCCTCTAGTTCATTTAACTGATAGAATCGATTTTTACCGGAAGTTTCTTGGTCTAGGTTTACATTTTTTAATGCCTAGTATGCTTTGTGAGCGATTTCTACTAGGAGGTGAGAATTTTTTCCATAGACGAGCTTAAATGGGGTAGGGCCTATTGGTGTTTTACAAGCGGTTCGAAAGGCTCATAAAGCATCGTCTAATTTATCCGTCCAATCTTTTTTATTTTGACCCACAGCTTTTTCTAAGATTCTTTTTAAACCTCGATTGGTTACTTCGGCTTGGCCATTTGTTTGAGGGTGATAAGCAGTTGAAATGCGATGATAGAGCTTCGGCTTGGGCCCACTTGGACATGTAATCGACTGCCACAAGAATATATTTGTCCCTTTTGACGGTGGAAAAAGTCCCATAGAATTGTTTTTCTTTGATGATGTGACCATCCTTTCACTAAAATGCCACTGGCGAGATAGTTAGCATTATCGGCGTACCATGGTTCTTCTTTATATTCGACCATTTCTAAGGATTCAATGGGGAATTTCTCATTGATGAGCTCTTCACGAGTTTTCTGCAAAGCGAGATAAGTGATCCGCAGCGGTGTTTTCCGCCCCTCGTTTTTCTTTTATTTCAATGTCGAATTCTTGGAGGAGAAAATCCACCTAATCAAATGTGGTTTGGCATCTTGTTTTTTGAAAAGGTATCGAATGGCGGCATGGTCCGTGTAGACTATTGTTTTAGAAAGATCAAGATAGGAATGAAATTATCTAAAGCAAATACTACGGCAAGTAATTCTTTTTTGGTAGTTGTATAATTTTCTTGAGCATCGTTAAGAGTTTTACTTGCATAGTATATTGGGTGAAAATGTTTTTCCTTTTGTTGTCCTAATATGAATCCAACTGCAAAGTCGCTCGCATTGCACATGATTTCAAAAAGGTATTTTCCAATCGGGCGCTATCATGACAGGTGTGTTGACTAGCATTTTTTTAGTGTAAGAAAAGTTATTTCACAATCCATGTCAAAGATGAATGAGGCATCTTTTTCAAGTAATTTTGTTAGAGGTCTAGAGATTTTTGAAAAGTCTTTGATAAATCTCCTATAAAATCCGGCATGCCAGAGGAAACTTCGTATTGCTCGAACAGAGGATGGGAGAGGTAGTCGGATAGTAGTGTCTATTTTTGCCCAATCAACTTCCATTCCTTCGCTTTATATTTTATGAAAACTTCATAGATACAAAAGTCATCCATGAAAACTTCCATGGTTTTTCTATCATATCATGGAAAGTGGCCACCATGCAACGTTGAAATGTTGCGGGGGCATTACACAGACCGAAAGGTGTAAGTCCGTCGTACGGATCTTTCTGGTCCTAATTTGGCAAACCTAAGGTAAACGTGCGGAATCCGTTTGCATAGGCGACATTGGATACAAGTTATTCACTGATTAATCACTGTTTCATTAATGTGTAGACGTTACAGATCCTGGAAACACTTGGACAGAGCTTCGCCTCTGTCGTGACAAAATCTCTGAATCTCACAAACGAAATGTCAAGACCCCTATCATTGTCAAGTTTGCTGATGGGAGTGCAAGTTCGGGCGAACTTGCTTAGTCAAGGTCGGCCGAACTTACTTTAACATCACAATTCCAAGCGAACTTGACCTTTAGCATACATAAATTTCGTCATTTCGCTCCTAAATACAGACTCGACTTTATACGATGACGTGGGCAACAGACATATGCATCAACACACTCCCCCTTGGATGTTTCCGTGGTCATCATTCTTCAACTGAATTCCTGAGTCTTTAAATTTTCTTGATCTTTATTTCTTGAATAACTTTAACTTTCATGATCTTCACAACATCTACAATCCTTTTCTCTTTTCTTCTCGAGCTTGTCTTGATAAAACTTTAATCACCATGCTCCCTCTTGCTTTGAGCTTTCTGATATCTTCAATCAGCGAGTTTTATCTAGCTCCCCCTTAACATCTACTTCCTGTTTCAAAGTTCCTCAAACATTCAAATAAACATTTCAGATTCCAACTTTGAAATTTATAAACACCAACATTTCAATTTTAATCTCCTCTTCAGTTTTTAAACCCTCTTAGTTATTCAAGTCCAAATTAATGACCTTGAATATCTGATTCATGTATCAAGTTCAACTTCATGATCTTGATTAAACATTTTAACACTAAACTGACATATTTATTCAAATGTAAGTTTCAACTTAATGAACTTTTAAACTTTTCAGATCAATTTGAAATTTTCAAACTTTTGATCAGCAGCTTTAGATTTTGAAAATCATCATTTCATCATCAGTGGTCAAAACTAAAAGATAATATAATCTTTTTGTTTTTTATGTAATGAATATCAAACTCTAAGTATGTACAAACATATTTTTGTTGAGTTTGTGTTAAGGATCATATCAGTTTTAAGACATATTACTAGTACCATTGACCTTTTGAGACTTTAAGTTTTAAACAAGTTTACCTAGATTTTCGAAATTGGGTTATGCGAGACCTTGAGAGCTCAGGTTAGTACTACCGTACCGACAGAGAGATGAAGGTTCGACTTATAAGGTAGTGTTCCAAAATAGAATCTTTTTTGTACTGCAATTGTAGTATCTTTCGATATTTTCAATTGACTGCAGTTTTGGGGATTTTTTAGGGGATTTTTGCAAAAGCATTATAGAAGTTCTAGGCCATTGCTTATGCAAAATTAGAAGAACTTGTATAATACCCTAGATATCAACTATCTATAAAGACCTCGTATCTCAGAATCAGGCAATCTCTCAAACGAAATTTCAGAGTACTAAGTCCATATATCCGAGAGATGTTAATTCACACGATTAACCAGTTGTAAAATTTAGTTTATATCCCGGAAACAATTTACTGAACGTGTAAATTCTATCGACACATCCATAGTAAGATTTGTTTATCACTTTTTTAAACTTTACAGTTCTTTAGCGTACTGTGATAGTCCACTGATGTACTATCATTTCCTTTATCCACAAAACTTCTTTTTGTCTTTTTCAATGTTTTTGTACTTTTCTTATTTAATATGTTTTTGGATTTTTTGAAAACTTTTCTTAAAAAAATTTTCTCCCCCTAAAATTCAAAAACATATTTTTGGAATTTTTTATTTATAGAAAAACAATGACCAACTGATGAGAATCACTTCAATTCTCCATCCATTACTGCTTCACAAATTTTCTTTTAAGCACTCTCCCCCTCATGATGACAAAAACCTTGACACGTTTGCGTTTATAACAATTCACTGAACATGAGTTTTGTCTTGTTCAACAGTGGGGCTTCTGTGAAATTTTTCAAATTTTCTTCAAAAAAATTGTAAAACTTTCAAGTAAACGTTATTGGAATGTGTTTTCGAAAAATTTTCTCCAAAATTTTTTCAAAAATTTGTAGAGTAAACATTGATGGAACATGTTTTGTAAAATTGGCATTTATATATAACATGATAACCCGGCCGATCTTCATTATGTGCCACGGAACTCAATTCTCAGTAATTAGCGTTCATCTCAGAAGTTCCTGCACCAAAAATTCAAACGATTAGCTGAATAGTGACATCCAAGCCTTTGAAATCTTAGGCGTTGTTTCTTCAACCTTAATTTTGATTTTCTTTACACAATCAGGTTTATTTTGGACTTTCTTAAGATTCGAAAAATACTCTAAACTTTCAATTTTCACTGAGTGTATAAATTTTTTTTCTTTGACCAACCATGATTGATTTTTCGTTAAAGCTTTCTTGAAATACAATGTAGAAACTTTTTGTTCTTATTATTCGAGGATTCACCAGTTTCAAAATTTGAAAACTTAGTAATAACTGGTTTCACCTTGTTTGTAGTTTCTGTACATTGTTTCAAAACCTGAGCTGGTATTTTCACATCTTCAAAATTTTTCTTATCAATATGAACAGGTTTAATATTAATTTGAAAACATTTTCTAGCAATGTGTCTAGTTACTCAACATTTATGACACTTCCTGATCTCATACTGATCCTTTTTAGCAAACCATACACTCAAATCATAACATTGATTTAAAGTGTGGTAGCCATCTTTCCTGCTTCTTCTGTAACTTTGATTTGACGTTGAAGCACTGTGGTTCGACCTGCACCACTTATTCACAAAATTTTGTGAGTTTTGATTTACAAATTTTAGTGAATTTCTATTTTGATTGGATGATCGTACCGGTGAGCTTTTATTTTTCTTTTGAAAATTTTCAGAATTTTTAAAACTTTCTTTTTCTTTTTGTTTTCGTTCACCATTCTGCTTAGAAGGTTTATGCGTTGAGCATTCACCTTTCTCAGTAGATTATAGAACAGTTTGTTGAAATTTTTCTTTTAGTTTTAAAAATATTTCATTTTTCTCTTTTCTAACATTTTCATCATCGATATCATCACAATCCTTAATTATGACGTCGTCATAATTTGTGATATTGTCACTTATTAGAATTTCTTTTTTATTATCATTGATCGGTTTTGTACATATATGATCTAACTTTAATGAGGAAGATACAAAACCTTTCAATAACTTATGTGAATTAACAGCTTTATTTTTAACAGTCTCAACTTCTTTTTCAAGTTGAGCAATTTTCTCAATATAAGAATTTATTGCTTTTTGATATTCTATATTTAATTTTTCAAAAACAATTTTTTTCATTTTTAAACATTTTTATTTCATTTGGAAAATCTATTAACATTTGTAATTTTCATTTTCTAAAATTTTATTTTGTTTTCAAAATTCTTTTCATTTTCTTTAAATTTTTTATTTTCTAATGTCAATCTCACTCAAGAGTTTGGCATTATCTGCCCGATAGTTATCTACATCATAAACTGGACAGACTGGTTTAGAACTTGATGATCCATTTGTAGATGTACTTGAAAGTTAGCTTCACAGTTCTTAAACCACTACATTCTCTTCTCTCTTCACCTGATATTTATTTTTCAGAGATATCCAAAATTCTTTTGCAGTTTTGTACTCAGGCAGTAGTATCAAGATATCTTCCTTAACAGATTGTTGAATCAGACTAATCATTTTCTTTTCAGCAAAATACTCCTCTTTCTGTTGCGTAGAATACTTATACTTCTCTATAATATTCTGATTCTCATCTCTTGGAGCGACATATCATGTTTTGATCGCAACCCAACTTTGAAAGTGCATAGCTTGGACCCAGCTGGTAAACTTTTCTTTCCAGGCTTCATACTATTCTAATCTCATCAACATTGGCGGCTTCACAGACCCCATTTCGTTTTCCAAACTAATCTGTCGTTCAAAACACTTGAAAAATTATTAGCAAACAGACAATTTTAGTAAAGTTTTGACTTTTTAACCGACAATATTAACGTATCGGTTTGCTAAAAACATTTAAAATTTTTCAGAAAACTGTTTTTACCAGATTAGAGCTTTAAACTCGTCTCGTCAATACGAATCTAACGATATATAATGTCCGAGACGTTTTTCGGGATTTTTTTAGAAACCTTTAGACAAGTTCGGGCGAACTTGTAATGGACAAGTTCGGGCGAACTTGTACGTTTTCAAACAAGTTCGAGCGAACTTGTGATGGTTTTCAAGAGAGATTACAAGTTCGGGCGAACTTGTATGAATTTCAACAATTTTGATCAAGTTCAGGCGAACTTGATTAAAATTGATGAAAAATAGCTAAGTTTGAGCGAACTTGAGTGAAATTTCTTGAAAAATCAGTCAAGTTCAGGCGAACTTGATGAAAAATCACTCAAAAAGTGAGGCTTTCAGTCAAGTTCGAGCGAACTTGCTTACAAGTTCGAGCGAAGTTGTGATTTCAAACATGATTTTTTCAATTTTTCGGTATGAATTCGTTTGTTTTAAGCTCTGATCTTTTCAAGGGTTTTACTATTATGGATTTTACGTATTATACTTGAAAATCAGTCCATTTTGTCCGTGAATTGTCCAAGAAAAGTTTAAAAATGAAAGAATAGAGTAGAAGATGAGATGTTCTATGTCCAATGTCTTCAAAATTGGGTTAATCCTGCTCTAATACCACTTGTAGGTCCGTTGTACGGATCTTTCTGGTCCTAATTTGGCAAACCTAAGGTAAACGTGCGGAATCCGTTTGCATAGGCGACATTGGATACAAGTTATTCACTGATTAATCACTGTTTCATTAAAGTGTAGACATTACAGATCCTGGAAACACTTGGACAGAGTTTCGCCTCTGTCGTGACAAAATCTCTGAATCTTACAAATGAAATGTCAAGACCCATATTTATGCATTGTCAAGTTCGCTGATGGGAGTGCAAGTTCGGGCGAACTTGCTTAGTTAAGTTCGGCCGAACTTGACTTTAACATCACAATTCCAAGCGAACTTGACCTTTAGCATACATAAATTTCGTCATTTCGCTCCTAAATACAGACTCGACTTTATACGATGACGTAGGCAACAGACATATGCATCAACAAAAGGCATGAGTCGATAAGCAAAAGTTCCATAGGGGCATGTAAAAGTTGTTTTCTCTTGGTCCTCCGGTGCTATTGGGATTTGAAAATATCCGGAGAAACCATCTAAAAAACAATAAAATTTGTGACTGGATAGTCTTTCTAGCATTTGGTCGATAAATGGCAAAGGAAAGTGGTCTTTCCTTGTTGCTTCATTTAATCTACGATGGTCTATACATACCCTCCATCCGGTGATGGTTCTCGTTGGAATGAGTTCATTTTTTCATTAGTTACAACCGTCATTCCTCCTTTCTTTGGAATTACTTGGACGGGGCTCACCCAAGGGCTATCGGAGATAGAATAGATGAGCCTTGCATCTAGTAGTTTGATGACTTCATTACTTCTTGAACATTTGGATTTAATCGTCTTTGTGGTTGTATTACCGTTTTATTGTCATCTTCCAATAAAATTTTATGTGTGCACATGGAAGGACCGATGCCCTTGATGTCCACAAGTTTCCATGCGATTGTTTTTTTTTTTTTTTCAAAAGTTTTATTAATTTTTCTTTTTCACTATTTTTTAGTTTTGAAGAAATGATAACGAGGAGCTTACCATGATCGTCTAAGAATGCATATTCTAGACCTTTTGGTAGTTCCTTGAGTTCAAGTGGTGGCGGGTCTTCAAGAGACTTTTTATTTCTTCTTTATTAAGATTGATGGCCAAAAGGTTTGTTCGATGGCGTTTTCCTCTTCGACAAGTTGCTCTTGTGTTTCTTTCGTATCGGGTGGTTCTGTTTCATCTTCAATTAGGGGGTCGTCATTACCAATAGGATATTTTATTGATTTGTCAAGATTGACGTACTTTTTTGGGTCCCTAATTTGAGTGGTAGGTTGTTTTACTTCCGACTAACTAAGGTTTGATGGGTTTTTATGAATAGTTGTCGTAACACGAGTGGTGTATCATCTAGTATGAAAAACTCGGTTCGTGCTACCGCTTGACATGTTTGAATTAAGACATCCTCAATCACCCCTTTTGCTTCTACCATTTTTCGATTAGAGAGGAAAATAAGAATTTTAAGTGGAGAAAAATCACTAGTACCTAATTTTTCGAAAACGTAGTTTTGCATTATGTTAACACAAAGATCTTTATCAATTAGCACGTTACTAGCAAAGATGTTTTGAAAAAAACATGGTATCGGTTTTATGTTTAATTCGTGGTGTTCATCTTGTATTAGTGAAGTTTGATCATTTGTTAAGTTAATGCTAACCATTTCCTCGATTTTAGTGGTAGTGTTTAACTCTTTTAAAAACTTGGCATGAGGAGATACCAAACAATGATTTTCAAAAGATAGTTGTAAAATGTGAATTTCTTGAAAGTTTGGTTTTGTTTTAAAATCGTCATTTTTAGACATACCTTCTTTTTGGTTTCGTTCATGCATAAGTTTTTCATTTTGTGTTTCTTCTATTTTTACCTCTTCGATTATTACCCCTTTAGTACAAATGGCCTCCTCTTTCTCTCGAGATCTCTTAATTAAGACTTCTAGAATCTTAAGACTTTGTGTGAGGCTTTCAGCTTCGGGAACAATTGTTGGTGGAGTGTCGTTTGTTTCAAATGGGTCGGCATCCCAATCAAAACTTGATGTCGGGAGCTCAAACCTTGGTTCTTCATATGTGGAGCATGAGGATGAAGGCTGAAAAGGTAACAATGGTGTACCGAATGGGATTCACCGCAAATGGTACAATATGGTTCCTCGTAATCATCCTCAATGTAGTAGTGGGTATAATCTTTTGAGTAGTAATCCATTAGAAGATACGCAGAAGATTAACGAGCCTTGGGATCAGAAAACATAAAAATAAATCTTAACAAGGAGATGACCACGGCCACGTGCCAGATTGGCATGATCCCGTGGACATACCTGTATCTGGGCGTTTGAAAAGTTTTAATTAAAAATCTGCAGCACGGGGGCGTGGCCAGCAGACACGGCCCCGTGGCAATCCTACTGTAAAGAAAAATAAGTTTTGAAAACGGGTGCGCAGTTTTGAAAAATGTACAGAATTTGATTAGGCCGCTAATTTTAAGCTTTTTTAAAATCCTTATGTCTCCGAAAACGGCACCAAAAACTTGACGTGTGTGCGGGTGTCTAAAATTTTAGGTATATTTTTAAGAACTTTTTACTTGCGAATCAAGCTTTAAATATATAAAACACGATATAAGACTATCACTCTACACATGTTAGGGCAAGTGCACCCATCGTGAATGTAGTATAGTGATGGTAAGATACCAAGGTCGTCCAAGGACACAAGAGCTTTTAATACTGGCTTATTGTCAACGTCTAATCTAACCAAATTTTTATAAAAGTTTTGAAAAAAAATAAAGATAACATAAAAATAATACAATGATGAATATAAAAACAAATAGACAAGAAGAAATCACTTGGTTCCTACTCCTCTTATATATATCCTTTGATGATTTCCGCACTTTGGGCTTTTTAAGAGATTATCTTTAGTTTATAGTAGTAGGACCCCTTCCAAGTAGCGTTACTCTCAACCCATTGGTCTGAGTCAACAGGGATACAGTCCCGCAAGGTCGGAATATTGAAAGATAATTAAGTAAGTTATTAATGCAAAATATGGTAGGCCCCCTTCCAAGTAGCGTTACCCTCAGCCATATTGGTCGGAGTTAGCAAGGATACAGTTCCGCAAGGCCGGATAAAGTTTTAACAGTAGTTTATTTATGAGAGGTTCAAGCTGTTCTTACTTCCCCGATTTGATGCTATCTGCCTCAAGGGAAGTCCTAATAAGCTTGAACCAAGTCCTCGCAGGATCTATACACTGAATGAGACAAGAACTTTACCTAAACACCCTTCTAACCCCCTTCCAGGTAGTTAACGCGCTTTATACAGACCGTAAAGACACAAATGAATGAATCAACAAGACATGAAGAAATGTTTAACCAAAGTTCACTTTCAACATAAAAAAACTAGTTATTTAAAGTCATTAATACATACACAAATAAAAAGGTTGCCAAAGATTGGAAATCAAAAGTAAACATAAAAGATTCATCTTCACCAAACGATGTAAGAGATTTACCCAAGCATGACCTTTGTTTGACAAGAACTCTTACTATCGATCTTGTATCCCGAGACTACTACACACTCTAAAGGTGAAAGATGGATGATAGTAGTGGGTGTTAGTGTTGTAGTGGTAGTGGACTGATGGCAAGTGTGAGAGAAGTGGTTTTCCAAGGGATGGGTTTGAATGAAACCTAGCACCCCTATTTATAGTTAAAGTCAGACTGTTCACACGGCCCCGAGCCCACCTGGCACCGCCCCGTAGCCTTTATTCTCTCTTCTCCTTATTAATTGCAGTGTCGGATCTTGTACTAACACGACCCTGTGGGTCAATGACACGACCCATGGCCATTATACTTGTTGTACTATCTCAGATTCTACAAATCTGGAAGTTGACCACGCCCCGTGTTTCTGTGGCACGACCCCGTGTTGGTTGTCTGTTGTTGTTGTCTTTTTCTACAGAGAATCTTTATTGGGCACGACCCCATGTCAGGACTTTTGTCTTCTTTATTTTACTGTTTTGGATGTGTATTGGGGTTTGGCGTCAATCCTTCTTCACCGTATTAGTGTTGGTTTTTGCTGCTAATTTGCTTCTTTTATTCTTTTACGCTCTTTTGATCCTGTAATTTAAAAGTAAATAAAGAAAGATGTTTTTTTCCAACACTAGTACCGAAAAAGGGTTAATTTTATGTCTTGTTTGATGTAATTTATATGTTGCATTTTGCGTACATTAGTAATCAACGACAACTCCCTAGCTGGTTGATCAGCATCTATATCGAAAGTGAAAGTGAGAAGGGGAATGTGTACCTTACTATCTCAGATGACGCGAAGACGCTCAAGAAGATCTCGCTTAGGCTCTGAAGAAGCAACGAATGTAGGCGGTCCCTGTGAATGAGTATGTGGCATATAAGAAGGTAAATTACTAAACAAAAACTCAAAAACAACCTAAACCTAAAGGCATAAATTGCAAGCAAAGGCATCTAAAGGCAAAAGAAAATCTAAGAAAGTAAGTAAACAACTAGATCAACGACTCAAGTCGTTATCAAAAGTGCCAGTGTCCCCGGCAACGCGCCAAATACTTGATGTGTGAATAGTGTGTATATTAAATTCAAAACAAGTATTTAAATGAAATCGCTAACTAAACCACACACAATCGGCAAGTGCACCGGTCGCAGTGTAGTGTAAATGGCAAGACCAGATATCCATCCGTGGACACTATGGGCGAACTTTCAATAGTGAACCTCTGTAAAAAAACTAGCCTAATTTGATTTTAAGTTTTGAGATTTTCTACTAAACCTAATATGTGATTAACAATGAAACAGTAAATGTGATATTTCAAGCAAACAACTCAAGACAGCAAACTGAACGCAACACACAAGTAAACACGAGGAAACGAGATCTAATATCAGATATGGGGAAAATAAGCTACTTAGGTATCAAATCCCTAGACACATGTAATGAATAAAGACTCGGTTCTAACCCAACCAAATATCTCCCTAAGGGTGATAAACTGTGCTAAAAAAGGGACAATGTGTAAAGTGCTAAGATGAACTGGCTCGACCTATCGAAACCGAATCCCACAATTATCAGATATATGACAATTATGGTCCCAAAATCGTCAAATTGTAAATCAGACTAGGCCATGCATATTAAAATCCTAAGAAACCCTAGATGCGAGAAAGCAGGTTAACCTGAACACAATCTACCAAACAACGCCTAACTAATAACCTAGCAAACCTAACTCTTCTCTCGAATTATTAGGAAAGGATGCACATTTTAACTAGTTGATTTGAATTATTTGATTAACTTGTATTATTTCTAATTACAATATCTAAAACGAAAACCCTAAGATAATCGACCTAGAACGGTTTTCAACATCATTCATCAAACACATGTCAATTTCTTTAAACCTAAGAAACTATAATGATTTAGCTAGTAATAATATTCAAAATCATAACAAACTCAGATCTAAAAACAATGAAAAACATGTTTCTTATGTTTAAAAACGAGTAAAACAAGCGTAAACCGAACCCGAGGCGCTCCAATCTTCAATCCAAAGCTTCCTAGCCTTCAACCTTGCTGTGTAGTGTCCCAGTTGCCAGAAAACAAAACCCTACGGCTGTTAGAGTTTTAAACTATTTTTTCCGTAAAAACGCACCCCTTGCGGACCGTATTGGCAAAGCCTTGTGGTCCGTAAGGCTTATTATTTTATTTTTAGGATTTTTGCATATTTCCCCTTCTTAAATGACTTTATTACATATTTACCCAAATATAAAATTCAATTACATATTCCCTATTTTATTGTAATTACCCATTTACCCTTGGTGTTATTTCCTTCCATACTCCCAAAATCATCATTTCCTCTCCCCCTGCTAAACATCACGACAACAAAACCCTACATATCCAAACCACCCCCTCATCGCAGTTTCAAAGGATCGTTTCTTCTTCTATGTTATTCGCAAATTCAAACCGCAAATCTAGTATGTTCCTTCTTCCCTAGTAATCGATTATACACATGAACGATTATATTCAAATAACTCTTTTGGTAAATCGATTATATACAAGAATGGTTCTTCCCTGGTAATCGAATAATTGATCAGTTTAAATTCGCTACATATGGTAACCGATCATGTTTAAATTCGTTGGTAATCGATCAGTTTTAAAACAAAACCATTCCTTCTTCCCTGGTAATCGATTAGTTAAAATTCGCTACTCATGTGTTTCAATATTATTGTGAAACAAAGAGTTATTTGGATAGAAGTTTAAAAAATTGTTCCTTCATTAGTTTAAATTCGTTCACATATATTGTTTGTCTATTGTGCCATTACACTACTTCTTGTGAACCAAATAGTTATTAAGACTAGCTTGGAAATCGTTCTCTTCATCAACTGTAGTTAAAATAGCTTTGTTAAATGAAACCGGGTGACGAGCCTAAGAAGTGACCAAAATGCCCATATTGTGGTGAGTATGGACAGTTTGAAAAGACTTGCAAAAATCTAGCATCTGAAGATTCTACTCAACATCAAGCCTCAACAAGTAAAAGGGGACAAGGAAAGTGTACAAGGGGACGAGGAAAGAGTAATTAGTCAAAGTTGAGCAATTGATCTTTGATTTTTTTAGTATCGTAATTGTACTAGTTAGATTTTTCTAAACTTGATGTTGTTTAGAGCAATTGATTTTGAACAAGGATTGCATTTTTGAAAGTTTATTTATTTATTTATTTTGATCAATTGATTAATGCGCATTATGGTATTGTTTTAGAAAAGTAGCAAGTAGAGAAATTGGGAAAACTAGAAGAATTGAGAGCATATGCATTTGATGATGTTAGAATGAGGAAATATGTAAATATTCATTAAATAGGTTCATTAAGGGTAAAATAGTCACTCAATAAGCCTAATTTTAATGAAAATGGGAAATATGTAATATATATATGGTTTAGGAATGGGGAAATATGTAATTGAATTTTATGCTTGGGTAAATATGTAATAAGCTCACCTAGACAGGGGAAATAGTTTTCGCACTCGGGGTCCCCTTCGGACCGTATTGGATACCCCTTGCGGTCCGCAAAGGATCCAAAAAATTCATTTTGTGTTCTTTTTCAGCTTTTTCCGACACGCCACTTCTTGAAATCTCGAACTATACCAGTTTTCTTTGTTTTCTTGATCTATTCACTTGATACTCTGCCATGTCCTACAAATCTCCAATTTTAATACATCAGTATAAAAACACAGAAAAATCACACACAAACTAATCAAAATGTAGGGAATTCAATCGGTAAAACACGGATAACACCATGCATATCAGGTTATCACATTCTTGATTTGAAATACAATTGATTCTAGGGCACAAGAGGTACAATCTAGACAGGTTACAAAAAAAATAGTGTTTCCTTTTTATGATTTTTAGGTCATTACACCACACTCCATTCAGGTCTATGCCATGTATCCTGGTTCTACTTTCCTTGCTTTTAACTAACCCATGGAAAAACAAAGCAAATTATTGATCGGGGCATGATGATTGTTCATAGTTCATAACAACTATTAAAGTTTAATATCTACTCATGTCCAAAATTAGACAATGTCACATCATCAAATAAATATCCAAATAATTCAATGATCCAAGACATGAAACATGAAAATAAAATAATCTGGTTTATTGTCTAAGGCAATTTACTGCGCGTCCTCATCCTTGTCATATCAAAGATGTTCACCTTTATGATGTGTAAAATAATTTTTGGGTCAACAATAATTGGTGAATAAATCTAAGTTTAAATAAAATAAATTGTTATTTAAAATTTGTTAATATGCAACTTAAATGTAAATGAGTCAATTCACCAATATTATCATCGACACAAATAAATAAATGAAACCAATAGCGAAACTTGAGAAACAATGCAAAACAACGTGAAACAATGTGTAATAATGGTGCCAGTACCAAGTTCAACCCATGGTCATGAGAAACCAGTCAACCAGTGGATCCACATGTGAAACTGCGACACAAAGTGAATAACAAGTAACATGTAACAATTATGTAACCCAAAATATATTAATCATCTATACAACACAATTAATTTGCATGTTGAGAATGTAAATGAATGACAGGCAAGAAAACTTTAAATACACATTATAAGCCCCAAAACTTAATTGTAAAGAGGGGAAATAGACTCACTATTTGCGTTTGTTGATCCTTGAATGAATACCGCAGAAGAATGAGAAACTTCAAATGATACGAGTTACCCTAAAGTTAAAATAACACAGTACCATAACAATCAAAACACATAAATATAACTATTCAAATCAAAACCCGATGATTTGGGGATTTTTGTATAACCTAGAATATATTAATTCCAATGCAAATAATCAATTAGTTGTTTTGCGAACCGATTATTTTTATTATTCACAGGGTAGACGTCTTCTTTCACCATGATTTCCTAGATCTTGAAAGATCCGGATGAGATCTGAGATTATCATCTCCTGTAAGGTTAGGAGCTTTCCTGGCCATCTACCTCTGCAAATAATTTATTTTGTAAAAAGACATATTTTATTTCAGAATTTAATTAATCCTTTTATTATAAAGAAAAATAATTATCAAAAGACATGGAAGTTTATTTAAAAAAAAAAATTTATTTTATATTTTCTCAAAAATCAGAAAAATATTTATAAAATTTTGTATTTGATAGTTTTTATGTTTTTGTATAATTTCTATTATATAGATAGTGAATAAAATTATTATAATTCCAAATGTCATCCAATTTTTTTTTAAATTCACACAACTTAGTTTAACATGATATTAATCAGTAATCTATATTCAGTTTCATCAAAACACAAATAAAGATTAAAAAAGGCCCAAATCTAATATCTAAGGAACCCTAGAATTGCAAGAAATTAAATTTGGAATTTTAAGCCCTCGATCACAAGAAATTGATAGAGGGGTTTTGTAGATCTCAAAAAATTATACGAAATGGACATAAGAACTACCTCAGTTGGTGAAGGAACGAAGGAGATACAAAGAGGTAAAGTTCCAAGCCCTTGTTCTTCTTTTGCCTTGAATTCGTAACTAACAAAGGATGTTTGTGTGATTTGAAGGCAGGGACTTGCATTTTAGAAGTGGAGATCAGCGGCGGAACTACAAGGGGGTCAGGAGGGTCCGTTGACCCTCCGGCCACCCTCCGATAGATGGAACTTCATACTGAACCTAGATCTAAAAGTGCCGTTTTTTGAAACATTGACCCTTCAATTGTCGCTCTAGTTGAAAGATAAACAAAAGAGAAGAAGTACGGTGGCCGTAATCTTTTTTCTCCGGCGAGTTGCAGCGGGTGTTCAACAAACGGGGGCGTTGTGCTGTTGTTAACTGAAGAAGATGATAAAGACTAAACATATTGTGCAGCCCTAATTGAAATTTTCTATTAGTGTGCTTTTTACATTTTAGTACGTGGCCCAATTGAAAACCTGATATACAAAACCATTATTTATTGATTTTTTTTGGAACAACATTATTTATTGAAATGCTTTTCTTTTATGGCTTAACATCAGCGATTTTCAACTTTTAGTTATTTATTTATTAATTAATTTCACTCAGCATTAAAAATATATAATTTTTTTGTATTTCATACATAATTATTTTAAGGTAGAGAACTATTTTTTATAATAAACTTTCATATAAAAAAGCCTCAAAAACATATATTAATGGGTACTACTGTTAGCAACATGATATCGTTATAGTCGTCGCAGTACATCCATTAAAAGAAAAAGTAAATAATTATGGTAATGTGTATATAACATTTACACTGCGACCCCCTAATCACAAAAGTCTGGTTCCGCCACTGGTGGAGGTGTTGTTTAGGTTGAGTATTATGGGATGAGGATGTCGAATTATGTTATAAAGGTGATGACATATTTTTATAATTTAATGGAGATTTGAAATTAGGTAAATAAAAAGGTTTTTAGGAATACTTTAGGATTTCAATAAGTTCTAATACTAAGACCGAAGCTTTAGGAACAAGAATGAGGTTAAATAGGCAAGTACTGATTGAGTTATGAATTGTTTTGGTTACCTGAATCGTGTTTTGCAACTTCCCGTGAAGAAGAAGGGATCAGATCGGGTTCGGGTAGTGGTTATAAGGGAAGTGTATCGGATATTCAACACAAATAAGCTTGTGGTCCATTGGTTTGTTGTGTGCGTGTTTCAGTCGCCCGAGCGGAGACCCGGGTTTGAGTCTGGTCTCCCGCCCTTCGGGTTCCTTTATCTTATTTCATTTTAAAACTTTCCAAGAGTTGTAGCTTCAGTCCCTGAACTTTGTAACTCGGTTAAACTAACTAATTTAACTTAGTTAACAATCTTCTTTATAATAATTAATAGATCTATTCGTCCCCAAATGAGGCCCATTTACGGATGTTACCATTCGAGTCGGTTTCGGGCATCCCTTTTTCACGGATGTTACAATTTGATTTTTGTCATATCAAATTCGTTCGATCTTTCCTTACTTTCCTCAGATAAGTCGCGATCTTCGATAATTACCTCTACATTAGACAAATTAGCTTCCAATTCATTTTTTCCAAAAATTGATTAATTTTTTGGTTAGCCACACATCAGGAGAGCCGACTCCGTAAAGGTCTCCTAGGCATCAACATCACTGCTTCAATCCCCTTTCACTCCAACCAAGAGTTGAAGAAGCGTAAGGGGAAGGGACCGAAGTCCATAGGCTCGGTAGCAAGAACCAAAGGTGACTAGTTAGAGTGGATTCTCGGCAGAGCCATGAGGCAAGTATCCGAACACCATTCCACAAACTAGTGAAACACTGAGAAGCGATAAAATTTATTCATTTTAGATTAATACCTTTACCTTTGCAAAAAGTTTATTTCCTTCCCTTCCTAGCGAACTCCATCAGCCCTGCTGAGTGAATGAACTCATTGAAGTCCTTAACGCTCACCAGGTTGGTTTTTGAGTTCTTCCTTTCTTCTTCCGACCTAACTGCATTAAAATCACCAAATAGCACCTGACAACCCGACAAAGCCAACACCATAACCTTAATCTCATTCCATAAAACTCTCTTCTTTGTGATGCCTTAAGGAACATACACATTGAGGTTGTGACACTCCACATCCTTCCCTTTGAGCCGCCCGTTAACAAGCAAGAAATTCCTTTTTTTGACAGAAGACCTAACAAATACAGATGGGTCCTACATGCTAACAAATCCACCAGTAGCAATAACCCAATTTGCTTGGAAGTTTTGATTACCCAAACTGACTGCAATTAAAGCCAACGATTTGACAAATTCATCCTTGTTGGCGACATTGAAGAGCCTAGCAGACCAGAAAACAATACTTTGTTTGTCCTTTTTTCTGGGTACGTACACCGAGGCTAGGTCTCTAAGATTCTTGAACCTTTGTTTCAGCTTTTCCTCGTAAACACCTTCTGGAATGTTTGAGACGAAGATGGATGTAGTGGCCATCATCAGCCTCCACACTTTTGTTGCAACATCTTTCTGGATTACTTGCTGGGATAAGTCTCCCATCCTTCATCTTCTTCTCTCCGATAGGCTTGTCGCCCCTTGGTCTTCTCCATCCTACGAGACGGAAATGATGACGAGAAAGAGAAGAGTATATTCGATTAGTGTTAATTATATATCAATCAATCAATCATTCTCAGCAAAATCCCACCCATAGACAAGCTATTAGTAGGGTCTGGAGAGGGTTATATGTAGGCAAGCCATACCTAAATCCGGGAGGATAGAAAGACTGCTTACAGGGAGACCCTCAACTCCAAAACTAATGCCATATCGGGCTATGAACAGAATATTAGAAACATATAGTTCTACAAATGAGATCTAAAATAGCATAAAGCAAGAGTTAACTAGACTAAACTAAAAAACATATAGTATTAGCAAGCTACCAATAATGTAATAAAATGGAACAATACAATAGAAATGATAAATCATCATAAAGACAAGACAATATGAAGGTAACATGCAAATGCCACAAAAGAATATGTAAAACTAAGTGTTCGGACCAAACCTAAGACAAGTATGAGCAATCCTATAAAAGTCATTGACCTTAATCCTATGCCTACACGAGGTCATGTCCTTGACCATGTCCTTAAAGAGGTACAATTTTAGGAAATCTTGCCTAATTGCTCTTCCTAAGTCAATTTGGATCTACATCTAACCCTCCTCCCCTAAATAGTGAGGTCTTCCACTGATCTAACTGGTTTCGTCATATGTTTCCTCTTCAAATGTCCAAACCATTTAATTCTCGCATTACTTATTTAATTCGATATACTAACCACCCCAAATATCTCTTGTAAAACCTCATATCTTATCCGGTCCTACATTGTGTACTCACATATCCACCTCAACATCTTTTTCCTCTATCTATAGCTTATGCGCATATGTTTTCTTAATAGCCCAACAATATGTTTTGTATAACATAGCCAGTCTAGTTTCAGCCCTATAAAATTTCCCTTTTAATTTACTTGAGAAATTTTTGTCACAAAACATCCTTGAGAACGTCTCCATCTACACCAGCCTACCTGGATGTAGTGGGCCACAACATTATTTAAGTCCCAATCACTCTGTTCAAATGAACCTAAGTACATGAACTTGGTTGACTACGGAGCCATTTGGCCTTCAATGGTGATTTAGACGTTCTCATCGTTGTTTACTCCACTAAAGTTACGGTGAAGGTACCTAGTCTTCAAACGGCTAATGCTTGCTTTGCTCTTTAAAGCCACTCGCCACTCCTCTAGTCTCACATTCAACCTTAGTTTGTTTTATGCGACTAACACGTATTGCCTGCAAAAAGCATGCACCATTGAACTGCTTCTTAGACCAATTTGACAACTCATCCAGGACTACTACAAAAAGAAAAGGGTTATATTTCTATGTTGTGAAATACTTAATTATATTTTGAGATTTCATATTATCATGAGAGTTACACAGTGTAGATACTTCATTTTCTATAGGGTGGTAATATGTATGTATTTTATCATAATACAACTTATTGTAGTGGTTTGAAACATAAAGCTTTATAAAAGAGTAAATTGTAATTTTACACCCTGCCGTATACATCAACTGACACTTTTACACTCTATTTTGAAAATCCGTCAATTTAACACCCGGACGTTTCCAAAATCCATCAATGTTCAGCCCTTTGTGAAGTTACCGTTACTTTGATTGATAAAATTGTGTGAAAAGTCATTTTGCTCTGATTATTGTTATTGTTATTTTCGTTGTTGTTGTGGTTATTCTCGTCGTCGTCGTTGTTGTTGTGGTTGTTGTTATTATTAGACCCCCCACCCCATTTTCTCTTTCTCACTCATTCTCTTCTAAACACCCACTTTATGCAACTTATCCTCTCCCTAAGATTCAACACCACCATTTATAACACGTCACGATATTGTAAACAAATCAACATAAAGGATTGATCTATAACACTATTCAGTCCAATATATCAAAATGCTTTCAAACCCACAAAACTCACCATCTTTTTTACTAGACATATCAATGTTCTTATGGTGTTGTTTAAGAGATTCATGCTTATATACCAGATCTGAGAATGCGAATGGTGTACCAAACGATGAGATTATGAATACTATAAACAAGACGCTTGAGGAATTTAGATCAAAACTGATTTCACTGGCTTCTTTTGAACCATCAAAGGACTTTAAGAAGGCTTAGAGGTTGTGGTAGATTTGAACATCTTTATTATTATTGTAAATTGATTCTACCCTTTTGATCTACTCTTATTATGTTGATATTATTCCAGATTAATGCTTCATTAAGTATGACAGTATTATTATTATTATTAATTTGAACGGAAAAATTCTTTATTTTGAGCCACCCCAAGACTTGAACTTCCACTACTTGGTTGGGAGGAGCACACCTTTACCACTACACTTGTTAGGATCTAAGTTTGATACTTGTAAACAAATACTAATAAAACTAGTAAAATTCATAAGTGGGAAGATATTATCAATAATTGTTTTTCATTGATCCAAAATATTCAAATGTATTACAGAATGATTCTACAATCTCCCCATCAGCCTAATCACTCACAAATACCATTCGTACAAAAGAGAATGTATTAAGTGATGAAACAGATCACTAACAGGTGAGATATATTTATACTAAGTACTAAAGCTCTGTTCGTGATAGGCTGACATCACCCTAAGAGTGACATCTAATATTCCTAACATAAAAGATTCCAAACATCTGTGTAAATCTAACATTTGTTCTAACTAAGCTAAACACTGATATAACAAGTACTGTTACATTGGGAAACATCTGTTTGGACTATCCTCTGTTGCTTTGATCCAAACATCTGTTTGGCCAGCCAGATGTTTGGTCTTCTTCATCATACCTATGGCTTCAACAAACTTTAGCCTCCAACGGAGCTTGTTTCTTCTTGAACAACAGTTCCAAGGCTTTGATCGGAGGTTTGTTGTCTTCAACAATGCTCTAATATAGATGTTCAAGATTCACTATCTTTGGGGAGAGAATTATTTCATCAACTGTTTATTTCTTGATCTTTGTGTCATGTTTTGGCTTTTGGATATCATATATTCTTTTGTAGGTCTAACACCATTGTCCTCATTGGGACAAGTATGACATTATTTACCGGCTTTATATTGTTTTCAGTTGGTGGTATTTGATTTTTCAAGTAATTTGGTCTTGTTTTGGAATCTGACTTCAGATTTTAAAAAGTTTAGGAGGCAATATTCATCTTTTTTGAAGGTTTGGGATTGTGGAAATCTATAGGGGTTTTGGTGGATGTATTAGAAGTTGGTGGTTGATGATGTTGAATGATGGTGGTGGTGATGGTTGGTGATGGTGGTTGTAGTTGAAAGGGACAATCGATACTGTTTTTAGTATTTAGGGGTTTTAAAAGAATGAAGTTGGTGGTGGTTTAGGAAAATATCCTTGCCTCTAACAATCAAAGTAACGTTGATTTCACATAGGGGTGAACATTGATGGATTTTGAAAAAGTTCGGGTGTTAAATCGAAGAATTTTCAAAATAGGATGTAAAGTGTCAGCTGTTGTAAACCACAGGGTGTAAAATTGCAGTTTATTCTTATAAAAATTAGAATGGAACGAAAAAATATATATCTTTAAAAATTCCGATGGGTATCTTTTTAAAACTAACGGATATACCCGATAATCTCGGATGGCAACTACCCGACAAGTAATGAGCCATGTAAATGACATACTTTTACAAATAGGTATGAGACTGGTATTACCCATACACGGCTCATTGCTATCTCTAACCTACCTACCTTGTGTATGAATATTATATCTTGTTAGGCTTTGATGGGCCATGCCATGCATTTATGAGTTTGTTTTGCCACACAAATCTACATTAGTCAATTTTGGTATGCTCATCCTTGTGTGTGATTATTGTTTGGGATGAGCTCGTATTATATCGGTATCGAAAGTACTAATTCCGAAAACAATAAATATTGTGTAGTGATATAGGTATCAAAAATGCTTAGTACTTTACAGTATTTGATGGTAAGAATCGATAAAATACCGACACCGTACCGAACCAAAAATTAAGTACCAAATTAGTTTCGAAAATGATTTGGTACGGTAAATTCGATACTAATACTCGTTTGGTTTGGATGTTTGGTACCACTTACTCATCTTAATTATTGTTGTTGTTGCTATTTTTATATTACTATGATAATATCCGTATTATCATAATTATACATATAACAATAGCAGCAACAACAATGGTTATTATTATCATAACATTATTATCACTACATTTATAACATTTATTAGAGTAATTACTATTACTTTTACACTTGTTATTACCGTTACCATAACAATAATAATAATAATAATAATAATAATAATAATAATAATAATAATAATAATAATAATAATAATAATAATAATAATAATAATAATAATAATAATATCTTCTTACGAACAAATTACATCAGATTTCCACATTTTTACAGACAAATTAAATTGTATTTGCGTATTTTGCAAACAAATTATATTATATTATCACTTATTACATATTCCCCAATCTCTATGTGTACACCCATGTGTGTGCCTATAGCTTAATATCGGCAACATGGGGAAATACATTTCTTTATCTTTATATGTGTGACCACGAAACATCATAACTATATAACTATACGATTGCAACATATAAAATAACAAAGTATACACATATGTATCCCATGGGACCCAATGTCTCAAATAGGGCAATACTTACTAATACTACCCTCAATTAGTTGTGCCCACGACATAATGCACATCAATTACGGACCACCAATTCCAACAAACCAACAACAACGATATATGTTAAATCTTCCAGCAAATCACACCCAAACTACAATATACGATATTCGAAACACATGGAGGTTGCCATTTTTAGGCTTTGATTGAAATACGCGATGGCCATCATCGAGTGTGTGATGCTATGTATGTAAACTTTTACCAACGGACTACTGATGCATGTTCTGTTAGTAGGGGACCCCATATCAGCACACGACTAACAAGTTTAAGTAGTAAACAATCCAAAATCTTATCCTCAAGAATAACGACGAATTACTGAAGGATTATCCATCCTCAAAGAGCCCACACTGACAAATGACTAAAAACCTTAGCGGAAACCTGATCAAAATATCCTCAATGATAGTATTACACCCCAAATTCATTAATAAAAAGGGTTTAATGAGTTATAAATACTACCACTACCACTACCACTACCACTAATAATAATAATAATAATAATAATAATAATAATAATAATAATAATAATAATAATAACAATAATAATATAGTTATTTATTTATTTATTTTCCTACCATGTTAAGGGTATACTAAGGTTTACTCGAGTTATAAATAGCGTAGAACTATCTTTTGTCATATCAAAAGGTTATCGTAGTCATCATAGTGTAATACTATGCAATATGATAACCAAAATAGCAAAACACAACCTTGACCTTCAACACCTAGCAATACTATGCATCACAACATCATACTAACAACTACAAGATCATTATCGAATTAAAAAGCTCAAAATTCTTTGCTTTACATAATTTATAAGCTTTAAAACTCACATATTGATTGTATTGTATATCAAAAGTTGATATGAAAGAGCATAAGATACATTTAAAATCTAAACGAAAGTGAATAAAAAGTTAAAGAGGAGGCAAATGCATGCCTTTGCCTATGTGATATGTTCTTAAGCTTTAAAACTCACACATTGATTGTATTCATCATCTGTTTAGTGTAGAGCAAACACATACCATCACGATAATCCTTCTTATTGTTTTCTCAAGCACAAGTGTTTTATATGTTCATGTACACACATGTGTACACATATACGTATACAATGTAAGAATTCGATATAGATCATATTGTAAATGAAAAGAGCAAAACAAACCTAAGTCGTTTGTAACCGTATTATTCGTTTACATGGCTTTCCCTTGGTTGCGAAAAAACCCTAAAATTCATAGTTAAGCATTAGATATTATTATTTTTGAACGGGCGAACAAAATTAAGGGATATTGGATTTAAATAACTAAAACTTTCACCAATTGGTTGATAACACTCCCAACTTTTTATTTGTACACCAACACTCTCAACTTTCAACTTATTGACCGATAACACTCCCTAACTAATGAACCCTAACCCAGTTAGTTTTTGCTGATGTGGCCCTTTTTGCTGACGTGGCAATTGATGACGTGGCAGCTGATGTGGCACATGTTGTGGCAATTTTTGATGACGTGGCAACTGATGTGGCCGCTGATATGGTATTTCTGATGATGTGGTAGCTGACATCAGCTAACTGAGTTAGGGTTCAGTTAGTTAGGAAGTGTTATCGGCCAATAAGTTGAAAGTTAGGAGTGCTGGTGTACAAATCGAAAGTTGGAGTGTTATCAGTCAATTGGTGAAAGTTAAGGTTATTTAAATCCAATATCCCTAAAATTAAAGACAATTATTTTGTAAATCCCTGCATCATTAAATTCAATCTATTTCTTCTTAAACGTCAATGTGAGACTAATCCACTTGATAAAGATACTTAGGTGTGGTTTGTTTTTTAACAGGTAAAATGTTTTTAACATGTAAAACGTCAATGGTGGACGTGGACGGTGGGTGGTGGTGGTGATGGACGGTGGTGGGTGGTGGACGGTGGTGGTGCTTAACCTTCTGCAGACCTAAGAAGATCTTAGAATTTGCTGGGCCAATTCTGCACCAAGAAGACTAGAAGAGCTCGCACAGACGTTTTTCAATAAAACGTCTTCGAAAAACAAGTAGTCCGCAGATGATAATGTATGCGCGTGGTCTGCGCAACACAGACAAAAGATATTGCATATATCATTTTTAGAAAAAACAAACACTACCTTGCTAAACAAAAGGATGATATAGAAGATAGAATAACTTATGTAATAAAAGAGTGCTAACATATGCGGTTAAAAATCCTCTTAATTAAAACTTAATAGTTACATATCATTATTTGAATAAAAGAGGGCCTTCTAGAATATATATTTCATGAAATTAAAGCAAGAAATAATTTCCAAATTATCTCTTTTTTCCTTAGTTACCACCGACAATATACATTGAATCATGTTATTTTAGTTCTAGTTAAAATACAAAAAATAGACAAATGAAAAAACATATAAAAAAGGGTGTAATAATAATTCGTTTGTTTTTGACCAAGTTTTAGGATGAATAAAGCATTTGTATTATGTGTCTGAAAACGTGTCGCCCGTAACTGGTCGGGCCCACAAGAAGCTACGTAGACCCTCTCACATATGATACTTGCACCAGACAGCTATCATCATATTTTTGTTTAAAGACACATAAAACTAGTTAATACAAAACAGGTCCTTCAACTTTTTGTATTTGGTTAAGTTGATTAAAAAATAAAGTCAAGGTTTGTTCATTCTTTTAATTCATTTGTCTAAAGACGTGATCAATAGTCACATATTATGATTTAAAAAGTTTGACTCATACATATATATAAGGTGAGTCTGTTTGATTTATATATTATATTTGAATATTAGATTAATAAAGTCAAATGAGTTGTAAAGAAAATTGTTAAGTTATATATAAAGCCATCAACCACATTCAATTATTGTATATCTTTTTTAAATTACTATAACAAATACCTTTTGAAATCATATGGAATACATTAATTGTTATTTAAATAAAATGAAATACACAGAATTTATAAGATAATTTGAAGTTTGAACCAACCCTTCTTGACTTGTTTTATAAAAATGTGTTTTAAAACCTTAAAAAAGGAACTGATTAATGTATTATTATATTTTTTCGTAACAAAAAATGCTTTTCATTGAATACGGATCCTATGTGTACACATATACGGAATGTACATGCATATATACACAATTCAAATAAACATGATGAATTAAGCAACACAAACTGACATAACATAAAATTAAACTGGAAGAAATGAAAGTAGGTCTTGAAAAAGCTCCAAATCAGAGCATCCTAATGCAAACCATAAATCCCAAACCCAAATTATCCGAAAATCCGTTTAGCTGAAATATCAGATATCTGAGTTTTTAGATCCGGATTTGGATATCCCAATTATCTAAAATACTAAAATATTATGTTTAACTATTTGTGAGGTATCAATTATGACTCATAGGTTATTCGGGTTATTTTATCAACTTGGTATTTTTTTCTTCTCAGTTGGATTCTTCTCACACCGTCTCAGACTCCTAGTGCCCCTTATCAATCTCCATCCTCAACAGTCGACACAAAATTTAAATTATGAGCTTTAACCATTTAAACTATACAAAGTTAGAATTTAAATGTCCTTTTTACCATCCAATCCATATCCAGAAATTCGGATGCAAATTCTAATAAGTATATCATCGATCTGAAATGTGCGAATATCCAAATTTAAACACCCCTAGTCTACACATTATTATCTTGTCGACCCATACACAACCCAAACCATAAACCCTAACACGGTCCGACCACCATTTAACCAATAGACTTAAAGTGTCACTTGTGCAAAAGTTGAGGGGCCATTAGTATAACATACTTTTCTTAATGATCCCAGGCAGACACCAACTGTACCATCACCATCTCTCCCCACCGACATTTCTAAACCTATGAATTCCACACACAATTCAACAAATTGTAACCTAAAACCCTAATTTCAAACCCCCAATTCAATCGATCCTGCTAAAACCCCCAAAAATCTCACTAATCCTCAAATTCTCACCTTTCCATCAATCATCAACTGATCAATTTCCAAAAATTAGCGTTCATCCGATTCAATTTCTCACCAAAAACCCTAAACCGGGTCGGGTAAACCATGCTGGATCGTATACTCGGGCCACGCCGTACGCGCCAATTCCACCGTCTCCTCCACAAAAGCAAGGTCACACTTCTCTGTCTAGTCCTCACAATCGTCGTCCTACGTGGCAACCTCGGCGCCGGAAAGTTCGGTACACCGGAGCAGGACTTCAAAGACATCCGAGACACCTTCTACCAGTACCGAACCAAGCGGTCCGAGCCACGCCGAGTCCTCGAGGAACTACACGCCTCAACCGAACAAACAACGTCATCATCCGGTTCGACCAGCACTACCAGTTATGCTGAGTTTGATATAAACATGTTGTTTGTGGACGAGGATGAAAAAGAAGATGATGTGAAAAATGATAATAATGGGCCGTACAGTATTGGGCCCAAGATATCAAACTGGGATCAGCAGAGAGCTGATTGGTTGAAACAAAACCCTGGGTTTAGTAATTATGTGAATAATAATATTAATAAGCCTAGGGTTTTGTTGGTGACTGGATCATCACCAAAGCCTTGTGAGAATCCTGTTGGGGATCATTATTTGTTGAAGAGTATTAAGAACAAGATTGATTATTGTAGGTTACATGGGATTGAGATATTTTATAATATGGCGTTACTGGATGCGGAAATGGCCGGTTTTTGGGCGAAACTGCCGTTGATTCGGAAGTTGTTGTTGAGTCATCCGGAGGTCGAGTTTTTGTGGTGGATGGATAGTGACGCGATGTTTACGGATATGGCGTTTGAGGTGCCGTGGGAGAGGTATAAGGATCGGAACTTGGTTATGCACGGGTGGGATGAGATGGTTTACGATGAGAAGAACTGGATCGGGTTGAATACGGGTAGTTTCTTGTTGAGGAATTGTCAATGGTCGTTGGATTTGATTGACGTTTGGGCGCCAATGGGGCCGAAAGGGAAGGTTAGAGATGAAGCGGGGAAGTTGTTGACGAGAGAGCTTAAGGATCGGCCGTTTTTCGAAGCGGATGATCAGTCGGCGATGGTTTGGATATTGGCGTCGCAGAAGGAGAGATGGGCGGATAAGGTTTATTTGGAGAATCATTATTATTTACACGGGTATTGGGGTATTTTGGTTGATCGATATGAGGAGATGATCGCGAGTTACCATCCTGGGTTTGGTGACCATAGGTGGCCGCTCGTTACTCATTTTGTTGGGTGCAAACCTTGTGGGAAGTTCGGTGATTACCCTGTTGAAAGATGTTTGAAACAGATGGATCGCGCGTTTAATTTTGGGGATAATCAGATTTTGCAGATGTATGGGTTTACTCATAAGTCACTTGCTAGCTGGAGGGTGAAACGAATAAGGAATGATAGTAGTAATCCTCTCGAAGTGACGGATGAACTCGGTTTGCTCCACCCTGTATATAAAGCTGTTAAGGTATCGTCGTCTTAAAATAAACACGTTACGAAGGTGAATTAGTTGGTTGTTTTCGCTCGCGAATTGGTATTGCGGTCTATATTATGATACGTTTGGAATTTTGTATCGTTCTTTTATTCGTTGGATGTCGTAGCTTGTTGATTGTATCGTACTTTTTCTTGTTATTAGCCAGTTTATATGGAAGGTAAACAAAAAGCTTGAGCCTACTTTTAATGTTATGAGTAGTGAAGATTACATCATACATCATGTTTGTTAAATTAGAGAACATGGTTGACCATGAAGTCAACTTAAATGAGATCTTGATTCACTTGCAATGATGGTTGACCTGGCTATAAACTCAGATGAGATCTCGATTCGATTGTGTGTGGATCTTAAAGTACCTGCACATGGTGGTTAATAGCGGTTTTCGTCTATGAAAAGAGCATTGGAACGATGCTACGCTGAAGTAGTGGTGTTTATAAACCTTTTAGACCGACTACTGCCCAAACCGAAGCAAGTCTGCTAGTTTGGTGTGTTTGAGATCCAGACGGTTTGGTTTATGGCTTGGTTTTGGCGGTCGTAATGGTTCAGTCCAGTTTAAATTTGGAACCGGCCATTTAAATATACTAATATATAAAAATATGTAATAACAATTTATTCCATGTTAAAAGAAAAAAACTATTTTTAGCGAAGCCTAAATTCTCGGTTAACCACTCACAACCGACCCGTTATAACCTTCAAAATCAAAACCGCCATTACTGATCAGTTATGGTGATAGTTATCCATTGACTTAGTTATAGTTATGTTTTTGGCCAAAGCCGACCCTACACACCCCTAGACGGAAGTATTATCTAGAACAATAAGGATGGAAAGTATGAAAAAAAGAGAGGAACGAATATAATGTTGTTTACAAATATAAGTAGGCATAAGTATATAACACAACTATTAAATCACACACTGTTTACAAGTGTTCATATGGTTTTTTTTATAATTCTTCTATTTAAAGTTGGTTTTGTATCTAATAAAGGTGAATGTTTATGTTCTTTGAACTGGTATATGTATTCTTATATCTCTTATAAAAGAGAAGTTAAAACACTTTTAATGTGGTACAATAATACATTATCGATTATAAGAACATGTGGTTTGGAAGATAATGTCTCTACCTTTGGGCGTTTTGCACTATGTGGCGGTCCAGTCAGCAAAGGGGCATTATGTTAAAAGTGGTGTAGTGGGGATGGGGCATTATGTTAAAAGGGGGTGTAAATATAATTAAATAAAAAAACCCATCAAATAATGCTATTGGCTAAAGAAACAAGAACAAGGTCTGATTGGCCAAGAAATTCCCCCAACAGCGTGAATCAAAGCACGTGAAGACATAGTACCCCGCGTGGTTGGGCGTTTTTGGGCACGAAAAACACCCTATTGGGCACTAACAAGTGTGTTGAAACTTTACATTTTAATGCACAAGTTCATAAAAGTGCGTCAAAATGCATTATATCAAATGACAGAGAAGAAAGTGGAATTGATGACAAGAAAAAATCATGGAGTAGTATGTTTAATCTGGAAGTTCCAAGTCTAAATAAGTCCCACACTCATGCTTCTTCATTAAAAGGTCACAGAGTCTAAATAAGTCACGCACTCATGCTTCTTCATTAAAAGTCTCACATCTAAGTCACTTGGATTTGAAACTGACCGGTTAATAACCGGGACACCTGCACGTGTTGACTCACGCACTGTTGATTATTCTATGTTGGAGCCTCAACACGGAGATGAAGAGGTTTTTGGACTTAATTTCATATGTAGTTATAAAATAATTTGATTATGATTGTTATGTTGTTAATATGAGTAGGACTTATTTAGACTTGGAACTTCCAGATTAAACAAACTACCTCCATGATTTTTTCTTGTCATCAATTCCACTTTCTTCTCTGTCATTTGATATAATGCATTTTGACGCACTTTTATGAACTTGTGCATTAAAATGTGAAGTTTCAACACACGTGTTAATATGAGTGGGTGATACAGGTGCATTGGTTTAGTTTTGACCCGACGTACCACATTGACCGGGAGCAAATGTGTTGTTATCGCACCCGTACAACACAAGTCACTCATCAGCTAATAAAAGACAACTCACATGAAACTTCTACTTATGGAGGATGAGTGGAAGCCAAGGGAGGCACATTATCATTTCAATTTCTTAAAATTACAGTCACCAACTTTTGTAGTTTTGTCTTTTTAACCCATCAACTTCTTACATAAAGCATGTGTTATGTCTGCTCTTTTTCTATGTAGCTTTTGTTTTTTAGTTAATGTATATGGTAATCTTTCTTATCAGAAACAATTTCTAAACCAACTTGACCTGAAACCTGTTTCGACCTAAACCCGTTCCAACCCGAACCAAAATAACACTTTTTTTAATCGACCTGTTTTCACCCAACCCGTTTTGACCCGACATGCCACTCGACCCGCCCCGCCCAGTTTGCCACGTCTAATCATATGTCATAATTAAAGAGAGGTCTTGCATTATATTTGCTCTTATTTTATGCATGTTTATTTTGACATCTCATATATGTATCCATTTTCTAACTCTGACATACCAATGTCCATACAATGAAGTTGTGCTATTTTACTGTTTATTAGACCTGAACGATTCCGAGGCTACGCATCATCTAGATCACTTCTTGGTGACAATTTATTAAAGGATAGCATTGCTACAATTCTTTCCATATATATGTTGGTTCTCTAGATAATTAAATTCAGATGTGCTTAATGTTGGTTTGCCATGACATACTGTTGCAAATGATTTATATTTCTTGTGTTCGTTCTCTTCTCTCATATTTGTATACTAAAAAACTTTGATCTTGAATTTGCGTCCATTATGTTTAGATCTAGAATTAGTGTGTTAATGATAATTTTAGTTAAAACAATAATACTTATGTTTTTTAATTCATTTTTTACAGTGTTGTTACAACCCATGCTCCTGGAACTGACCTGAATAACGGTGGGTCTATAAGTGTTGCACGAAGCGAATGAATAGACTGGGCTGACGTTGTAGGGGATCGGCTCAAGGAAGCGCAACATATAAACAAATCTTTAGCTGCTCTTGGAGATGGCATCTTTGCCTTGGCTCGGAAAAAAGTCCTCATATTCCACTTAGAAAGTTATATAGATGCATTTTAAGTTTTATTGCCTTTAGATACATTAGGTGGACCTATATGTTATTCTCGCTCTGTTCTTGTATATTTTTTGTTTTTCGCTTATAACTTTTAACATACGGTGTTTGATCAAAGTCTTCAACCTTACATGTATGATCTCATTTCATCACGTATCTTCATGAATCAAATTAATTTATTCACAAATTCACAAATTACCCGATGTTTTTCATCTCTAATCTCCCCCTCAATGTAAGACCTTCCAAATTATTTCGAGAAATCAACTAGCAACCAATCTTGGAAGGGGGACCAAGATAATTAATCTTCCCTACTCTAACCGGCATATGATAAGGCTCAATATTCAACTAATCAACCACCGAGAAATCCGCTTCATCACGAACAAACTCGATTAATCCACAAACATATTTGACAAAAGTTCAATCAAACAAATGCTCAATTGCATCGTGCTTTAAACGTTTAGGCACTGGTAAGATTAATTAACAATTAATCTTAATATAGAAAACAGATTTGTGTCTTTAACGCACCTAGAGCATTTTGTTTTTGCAAAGAAACAAATAATTTTGAAATTTTTACCCCCCCCCCCCCTTCTTTGAAAAACTCTTAAGTCCAAGCCTCTTTTTCTATTCTCCTTATCAAATGCACGATAAAAAACAAATTGTTCCATAAATCTAGTAAGGAGCAAATCCAAACACCGAAAATATAGTAAACAACCATGTTACAGTCGCTGCAGCCTCCTTTCACACCACGCTACCGATGAAGCTGGGTAGCTTCCACAATGTCTCGTTATCAAGAACCGCAAGATCAAGCTCAATTTCATCTCATACAAACTGACCTAAACCCACACTTTTTCTCTCTAACCTCTCCCTCTCTCTACAACACTCTGTTCACACAGCACTCGAAAGCTCTCCAATTTAACCTACAAACCCACATTTATAGGCAAGATCACTAGTTCCGAACAACTACACATAATCCGGAACTTAAGATGTTCCGGGAAATACAAACTTCCCCTGAACTCAAAGTATTACAGATTATCTTCAGTAATACGAAACTTAAGTTGTCCGGAACTCTACATTTATTAACATACATCTTTGACCTTTGACTTTGACTTTGACTTTCCACATAATTGATCAAGCTAAAGTCACTCGACAGGATACTGCACTTACACATTCTAAGAATGATACCTCCAAATAAAATGATTCCTTTCAAATATCAAAGACATTATTGGTATGTTTTGCAATGACTATTACTAAAAGTCAGGGACATGCGTTATCTAGGGTTGGTTTGTTTTTATAAGATCGAGTTTGAACACATGGACACTTGTATGTGACGTTGTCAAGAGTTAAAATAAAATAACAAATGTTGTATACAAAGAATGTTTAGAGATCTATAAGTTACTTTTTCATTTTTAGGTTTATAAGCATTAATTCTAATGATAGTTTTGTATTATTTTTTTTATTCAAAATTCTATATAGTTCTATTCAAATCATCTATTTACAAAAGATACTAGTTTAACTCGTGTAATACACGAGTAACTAATCTAGTTTGCTATATTACAACACTTGTTTAAAAAACCCACAACCCTCTCGTCCTGATTTCTCTTCTACTTAGTCCCATTGATCCATCACACCCTAGCCAAATAGAAGGGCCAATGACTCTTTTATTAGCCGTTCAGTAGATTTTGCCCTACTCACCTAAATAATTATGAATCTTATATAAAGAGTTGATCTAAATACACCACAATCCTTACTAGTTGTACGACATCTTTTGTAAGAGAAAAAGAGCGTGTCTCACACAGATCCACCTTTAATTATGTGAGAGAAGGATACATTTGGTAGCAGCCTATATAAATTCATTGTTTTAAATATGTGAGAGAAGGATACATTTAGTAGCAGCCTATGTAAATTCATTGTTCCGTATGACACCAAATTAACTAGTACAAAACCAAAGCATCTTGTATAGTCGCGTCAATATTAATTTTTTGGTACTTTTTGCTTGGTCCTTTTCCATATACACTTCACTTCACTTGTATTATAAAGGGAGATTCTATTGGCACACCGGCCCATCTATTGGCACACTTTGACATTTTAATACGGATCGTATAGGTTTATACGATCTTTATTGAGTAAAGTTAAAAACATGGCAGAATGACAGGGTCATTGTACGTCTGGCGGCTGGCTATAGGCCTATACGATACGTATTGTGGCCCTGTTTTTTGAAAGGTTTGAATTTTGGTGTGTTAGGTTTTGTTTTTGGTATTTTAGATATTGGTGTTTATTGTTGGTTATTTTTGTTTTAATGAGTTTTTTTATTATTTTATAGTTATGTATCATGTGATAGCGTATCATCGTATCACATTTTTAACTTTTTTAATATTTATAGTGACGTGTCGTATGATATCGTATTATAGGGTATCGTATCACATTTTGAACTTTTTTTATGTTGACGTATTTCACGACATTTGATGTTATAACATTATACATTATGCGTAACCAAGCAATACAATCTATACAGTCAAAATAAACAATCACAAATATAAATAAACTGAAACTGAAAATTTCACAAAATAATAACTTTATACATATACATGACATCGTCCAAAATACATAAGCGGTCAAAATACAAAAAAAATACAAGAATCTAAACCGCTGGATCCGCATCCTGAGACGTGCCAGAGGCACCCGCTCCCGGTGTCGCGCCTGACGACCCCGGATCCTCTCCGGTGCGAGGCAGCAACGTCGGTATCGGCAGTGGGGTATGGACACGCTCAATAGCCGCCTATATATCGCCCTGGATCGCCCGCATGAGAAGGGCCTCAGTACGGGAATGATGGATGTCAATCCGCGCCTGCAGCCGACCCTCCATCTGCTGTAACGCAAATGCCACAAATGGTGGGAGCTGGTCGTACAGAACGTGCTGGGGGTATTAAGGCACCCCATGCGGCTGTGGTGGCAGTGGCAAAGGTGGTGGGTGAGCCTGGTCACCAGCAGCGTCAGCGTCATCGCCGTCGACATCACTACCTGTCGGCTCTGACAACAACTCTGGTAACTCTTCTAGGAGGTCAGCGGGGACAAACACCTGGTCGTCCTCCCCTATAAACAGTAGCTCGAGTTCAGGGAAGTCACGCGTAATGTGCATGCCGATCAGCCTCTGTTGTGACAACCTGGTCGGCTCACCGTGCCCCCCTCACCAAACAATGGGTCCTGCTGGGGAACAAGGCCCAGCGACATGGCAACGCGCGTGATCTACGCCCCCCCCCCCCATACAGTAAAGACCTGTCCTGCCGGTGGAATGCCGCCTCGAACCACTGGGCTCGGCAGCGATGGATGGAGCACGTCTGCCCCCCATATAAGACAATATATATAAAATAGATCCCCCTGATTGCACCACTTGCGACTCTGCTCGCATGGTACAATAGATTTGGCAATAAGCCTATGCAGGTAACGGAACAAGGGGTCTCTGATATATGAAACCCTAGACTTCGAGTGTAATGCTTCGCATTTCGTACATTCCTTGTTTAGAAAGTGTATTCGTATTTCTATATAGGGAAACTTGTATTCGTATCGTATTCGTATTTCAATTCCAACTCTGTAATCCGAGACTTGATCGTAATGGAAATTCATACTTTACACATGCTTGATTTACTTACAAATTAATCATTTATGCGCAAACTGATACTATTATACGTGCAAACATTCGTACATACATTCTCGATACTCAATTTATACTTGCAACACAATTATTATACTTGAAAATATGGTAAATACTAAGGTTTATGCTTGAAATATCATTAAATAAGAAGTTTAGGGGCTAAAGCGTAATAAATCAAACTTGATCCAGAAATAAGAAGCGTGCGTCGCGTGACCCCCCCTCCCCTTTAGCTTACGCGTGACCCCACCCCCTGAATCCGCATAATGTTGTTATAAGCTCAAGGATTGGCCATTTTATCACCTATTCTCTTCCCCAACCAACATTCAAGCTCATTTAACTCAAAACCCTAACACCCTTCTATATAAACAAGCCTCCACACCACCATTTCCACTTTCCAAACTCCATTACACTCTCAAAACACTCTAATATCTCTGGAAATCCAAGTTCAAGGCAGAAACATTCAAGTTGCAAAAGTGAGTTTATACTCACTTTTCTTTCATCTTCTTCATTGCTTCTTCTTCTACAAAGCTTGGATTGCCTCTAGTTTGTTTCCACAGGTTTACTATGGAAAACCAAGGTGGAATAATACCGTTTTGAGGGCCAAACTTTTTGTTTTGGAAGAAGAACTTGCAAACTTTTATCAAACTTATGTTTTTCTCATGCAAACTTGTGCTTCTTATGCCATTAATCAAGTCGATGATTAGAGAGCTTAGCTAAGATTGATTCATACAATTTGGAGGTGTAAATCATCCTCCAACTTTCTGTTTTGTTAGGGTTATTAACCCATAAGTGTTGAAACCATCCAAGCTTGTTCTTGAAACAAGACTTGTGCTTTGGTATGAGTGTGAATAACTTGAAAGTCTTGGCTATCCTACCTTCATTCCACCACCTCACTTGATGTTTTCTATGTTTAAACAACTAAAACATGTTCAACCTTCATTTGAGTACAAGGCTACGACACGTCCCCAAACGTTGCCATGTTCAGGATGCACGCACCTAGCTTGCTTACTGGTCGATACATAGTTTTAGTGACGTATTTCCTTTATTCATTCATGACCATCCGAATTGTCCTCATGACGATTTATGTATTAGTGAATCTTACGAATGAGGTTAAAGGACGGTTATCCTCCTACCTCCATGCATGACTTCCATGAAAGTATGATATATATGTTGGACTTACCATATACTATATTATATATATAAACTTATACATAACCGAACCCTTGATAATAATCGGTGTGATTACTTGTCAAGATAATAGGTTATATTATCTAAGTCTTGAACATACCGTTACGATTCTAATGGGTAGCTTAACCCCGGAAAACACGTTCACCCCTACGTTATAGTGTCAAAAATGGGTGTTTTGAGACTAGATAATTACTTTCGTATATGCATACTTTATGTACCTTAATTCTGAATCCAAATCCTTCGTTAACATCCGAATACTCACACACCTTCGTTTACCCCGTGTAGGGTAACCTCAATGTTCCATCCTCCAAACTATCAAACTCTTCACGGGAATACAAAGGAAGCTTTGCAAAACCGTGAGTACGCTCGAACACCCTTTTTATGCTTTACACTTTTGGGTGCAATAAGTTTACCTATCAAGATAAACAACTCACACTTATACTTTATGCAAACACAAACAATCCATCATACATGCTAAGATACGTAATATGTGATTTGTATACTTGGAACATTCTTATGTGATACGCTTGTCATTAAGATCGTACGAGCCTCCCCTTAACATGTATAGCGCTATAAGAGTAACGTACTGCCTGTATTCTTGAGGTCATGTTAAGTATTCTATTTTGCGGTGACACTAGAGGATTGACTTGTATATTCGCATGCCATGTTTACATTAATCTAGTATACGGTTTTGCCATATGGATTCGTTTAAACTTTTCTGATACTTATGCTATATTAAAACTTGTGTACTCGCCAATGCTTTTGTGTTGAACTATACTTCAAACATGTTGCAGGTTGATGATGATGATCATGATGAAATCTAGTAGGGAAGACTTAGAAACGCATCTAAAAATGCTAGATTTTGTTAGTTAGTTTGTTGAATCATGTTATACTATGAATTCGAAATGTTGTATTTTGATTTACTTTGTATTGTATTGTACTCATAGACGCCCTCGGTGTAGGGGGGTGTCTGTCTCCTCCATTGTATAAAAACTGGTATGCACGACAAACTCTCTCAGCGACTTATCATGCCACTGACCCCCTAAACGAAAACTAACCTCGATCCACGGGTCCTGGGGTCCTTATCCTCATCTACGTAGCCCACAGGATTGGGAGCGAACTCGAATGATGCCAAGAACTCGCAGACCATCACCCGATAGGACGATAAGAATGCCAGCTCGTACAACCTGTCACACAGTGTGGTTAGTATCCATTCATATACAAAACAAATAAAAACAGAGTAACAAAATAGTATACCTAGACCACGGAGTATCATGTCCAATGTAATCTCGGGCTCTCGCCGCCTCGTCTACCTCCTCTAGGGTTGTCCAATCGACAGCCGCATGCCCGTCGATCTCCATCCGACGAAACTTTTCACATCTGTGAAAAGCCTCAGACCCCTCCTCAAAGGCTATATAAGGATTATCTAGCAACGGGTCAACATTTGGGCCACCTCCCCTCCGTCCATGCCCACGTCCCTGCCCCTACCACGTCCTCCACCCCCCGCCCCCGTGTCCCCGTCCCCTACTACGTCCTCCACCCCCGCCCCCACGTCCTCCACCACCACCCGGTCCATGACCTCTACCTCCACGTCCGACACCTCCACCTCCACCACCCAAGCCCCGCCCTCTCCCGATAACGTCAGCCATATCAAACTAAAAAATATATAACAATTCTTAATATCAATAACACCTATTTATTATATATATATTTTTTTAAATATAACAATTTTTCATATCAACAACACCTATTTATTATATTTTTAAAAAAATATAACAATTTTCAATATCAATAACACCTTTTTATTTCATTTTTTAAAGATATAGAGTTAATTACATAGTTAGTCCCTGTGGTTTACACAAAATAACATACTTATATACTAATAGTTTAAAGTCACCTTATAGGGTATCAACTTTTCATTTTGTAACGTTTGGAGGTATTAACTTCTAGAGTATTAACATAGTTAGTCCCTGTGGTTTGCACAATATAACATACTTAGGTACTAATAATTTAACAAACAATTAATGTTAATACCTCCAAACGTTACAAAATGAAAAGTTAATACCCTAGAATATGATTTTAAACTATTAGTACCTAAGTATGTTACTTTGTGCAAACCACAGGGTCTAACTATGTAATTAACTCAAAAATATAACAATTTTTAATATCAATAACACCTTTTTATTACATTTTAAAAAATATAATAATTTTTAATATTTAAATATTATTTTTTTAATATTTTATAAAAAAATAACATCAATTCCTATTTAAAAGTATAAATTTCTACAAAAAAAATAAGATTAAAAATATTTGTGTATTTAAAAAAAAACAGAAAAAGAAAAAAGGATTTTTTGGGCCCATACGTAGCGTATTAACCCATAAATTCAAACATAATAAGATTTTTTGAAACAATACGATGCGTATAAGCCCATAGGCATCGTATTGCTTCATTCGTTCAACGAACCCCCTCCCCCCAAATATGGCCCTTAACCCCAAAATACTAACAAATATACGGTCAAAATCATAAATTGAATACGTATTAATGATGAGGGATCAGAGATTCATACCGTACTTGTCTTTGAACTTGAATCCAAACCGTATCTCGATCGTATGTTCTTAACTGTATGTGTGTGTATTTTGGGTGTATGGATCGTTTAAGATAATAACCCCCTGTTAATCAGGGGGTTATATCGTTTTGCCCTATAACGCGCATCGTACAGGCTTATACGATGCGTATTACCCCCTGTTTTTTTTGAGAAATCAGGGGGTAATACGAATCGTAAAGGCCTATACGATGCGTACTACCCCCCCTAAAATTTCAAATCACCCCCTGGGTTTTTGAGAAATTGAGGGGGTGATGCGTAGGCCTATACAATGCGTATAAGCTTCAAATACGATACAATATAGGCCTATACGATCGTATTTTACATAACACCAAAGAACAAATTTATCGTTTTTTTCCTTGATTCAACGTTTATACGTGTCATATTTTGACTAATATTGGCGTATTGTGTCATTTTATGAAGTATACCTTCCGCGCGGTTTCGGTGATGTTCGGTTGTGTGTGAGTATCGTATTCTACAATTACGTATAATTTTGTTTGGAATCCGTTTTTTGACGTATTTTAGCGTATATTAATGTATTCCGACGTATTTTATCGTATTTTAACGTATTTTTGGGTAATTTAGCGTATTTTGACAAATTTTAGTGTGTTTTGACGTATTTTAGCGTATTTTAACATGGTTTAACGTATTTTTACGTATTTAAACTTATTTTAACGTATTTCAACATATTTTAACGTATTTTAGAGTATTTTGACGCATTTTAGCGTATTTTGACATATTTTAGCGTATTTTAACGTATTTTGGCGTATTTTAGCGTATTTAAACATGGTTTAACATATTTTAACGTATTTTGAGGTATTTTAGCGTATTTAAACATGTTAGTTTTGTAGGTCACGTCGACCATAAGCACATGCGGGAATGCACGCCACATTTCATAGGACTGCTTGTGACAGAAAAATACATTCTGAACGACATTGGTGGAAGGTTCCACCTGTATGTAATACATCATCCTTTTTTCTTGGAAATTTTGTTCCGGTCTCTGCACGGGAGTCGTTTTTTTATCGAACTTTGAGGCCCTAATCTTTTGGCGAGCGTTGTGTATGTCCTTCGAAACACATTTGTTTTCTGGGTTGTGTTCGTTTACGGCTTTCTAGATTGTATGGGGCTGCATGTCTTGATCTGTCAGCTCTTGCACCAGTCTAAACTCGTTAGGAGTAAGTCTCCTGGCATATGCGTAACCCTCCAGATGTTCAACGGGGCAGTGGTTATGCCTCTTGTTAAAATTTTTGTGCAGATAATCTATCCGCCAAGCTTGACGACTTTGGTCGAAACGACCTATCACCATAAAAGGACATGCACATTTTTTACTGCCGGTTCTCCTAATCGTGGCCTTACTCTCATGCTCGCCACTACGACAACATTGGAGCCATGTCCAGTGATTCTTGTACTGTCTAGTAACAATAACGTATCCGTTGGCTAAACCCTTCTTTTTACCCAACCTTCCAAATCACTGCGAGATATAAAATCCTATGTGAAAAATATGTATAACATTTATAATAATTTTGTAACAAAACAAATAACACATTTATAATACATTTTGTAACAAAACAAATATAACATTTATAATACATTTTTAATAAATATATAATGTTTAGAGTATTATTTTTAACAAAATCTATATCATTTGTACCTGATCAGTTTACGAAACTTCATGGAAAGCGGGTTGCTTGTCACCCAATGACTCTTGCACGTAAGAAGGCGCATCAACTTCTTGTTGTACGTAGTCTTCTTGTCCGTACGAGGCACCGTAATTGGCTTCATAACCGGACACCCATAACCATGATCATCGCTAGGCACAATAACCTGAAAAAACCAAAGGTTAAATTATAACAACACATCTAAAAACCTTCTTAATAATAAAATAAATACATTTTTAACCATTTTTACCTTGTTCAGGAACTGGCAACAACGGTTGGCAAGACACAAAAAACTAAAAAAAACAAAGGGTAAAAGATAATGGTAAATTTAACGCTGAATATAAAAAATTAAATAAATACATACCTCATTGAGGTCTGGCAACAACGATTGGTTATCGTGGGGACAAAAGCCAGACACGACCTCCTCCGCATGATCATCATTTCCTCTCTCCTCGTAAGAATCGAGGACAACAGACCCTCCTAATACAAATAGTGTGCTAAGTGTTCCATAAACAAAACAAGTAAAAAAAAGCTATACCACACTGCTTTCAGGTATAAACGTGCTCGTGTTTGTATCGGACGACTCGTCGAAAAGATAGTTAAGGTTGAACCAGGACATTGTTAAATATCGAATATAAAGAAAAGAACGAGAAGAAATATAGGTTTTTTGTGCCTTCATCTTCCCCATTTATAAAGGCAAAACACATAGCAAAATTACAGACCAATACGGGTCGTATAGGCCTATACGACCCGTATAGGGCTGACGTAATGCTCCTGTCAATCACTTTATGTCACTGTTGAGTGACAGAAAGTAATCTCGTAGAGGATACACATCATATAGGCCTATACGATGCGTATTAATAACGCATGTGAAGACAGTGTCAGCCTTTGATTGCCTTGGAAATTGAATTTTTTTAATACCCATTGTATAGATCTATACGACCCGTATTGATATATCGATTTAATTTTGCAAGGTGTGCCCAACCCATTATAAAACCATTTGTGTACTTTGAATATCTAATATTAAACCATTTGTGTACTTCGAATATCTAATAATAAACACATGTAACAAGTGACAAAATAACTATTTGAGTTGTTTTGATGATCCAGCAAGAACAAAAGCAAGTGATCGCGCCTCTTTCTCTCTCTAAAACCTTTACCATCTTCCTGCTTTCTCTCTCTAACCCATAAACCCTAGCTTCCATTTCACTCCCACCCACATTCCATACACACAATTACATATGCACACGCAATCTTTTCACTGAACACAGCAGGCTCATCTTCAATCCACCATGAATAACAATTTCACCGTTGCTTCCATTACTTTGCTCGCATCAAACCCTCCAAATCTTGTACCCGGTCCTCTGTTGGTGGGTTTCGGGTCCGGGTCTGGGTTCCCGGAGCTCCAGTTTTGTGTTGAGCTTGATGGGCAACAGTCTTTTAAGTTTGATCTTCGAACCACTCAGGTATTGGTCTTCTTGTTGTTTGTTTTGTTGTTGGTTTTATTAAAGTTTCGATTTTATTGTTGTTTGGTGATTGTTTTGTTGTTGGTTGATTAAAGTTTTGATTTTTATTGTTGTTTGAGTGTTGGGTTGTATGAAATGAGTTAAAGATAGTGGGATTGTGGATGGGTTTGAGTATATGGACAGCAATGGCATATCTTACGGGTTGTATGGTTATATGGGCCGTAATTTTTATACGGGCTATATGAATTGGTGGGCTTATAAGTGTTACGGACTGTATGATGTGTTAGACTGACACAGAAGCGACCCATATGACATAACATGCCCTGACCTAGGTCATACGATCCACATGACAAATAGGTCGTATGGGCGGTTATACGGGTCGTGTGGGTGTTATGCTGACTCATCATATGGGCCATAATGTTTATACGGGCCATATGAGTTGGTGCTCATACAAATTGTACGAACGGTATGATGTGTTAGACTGACACAGTAATGTGATAGAACACGCCACTGGCAAACGCCATATGGCCCGTATGACCCTTTTTCGCTGTCTAATGGGTGGTGTACGTATAGTAGCACCCTTCGTGCTCCATCTGTTAGAATCCACCTTCCAAAAGTATATGCTATTTGAGTTGTAAATTTGAGCACTATCATTCATTTTATTTCATTGCATGCATTTCCGTTTGTGGGTCCTGTTTGTGAGGCTTTTTGTATATAGAATCTTGAATAGCGTCGATAATCGAATGGATGGATTAGAGTTTGATATGGACATTTGGTTTGTATCACCATGCTCACTTCTTACTCTTTTGGGAGTTTCAGCTTTTCAGGTTAGGTGCGCTCCAATCACTTTGTGTATCAGAAGGTTCTGAAACCGTCAACGAGGTATTACATTTTTGGATTTTTTTTTTCTAATTGGCAGGTTTAAACAATGTCTCAAAATGGATATTTATTTAGTATAATTTTCTACCACTTATGGTTGGAAAGAACACATTTTGATTCAATTTTCATATTTATAAAGTACCTATGTATGTTTCTATATATATAAGAAACCATACAGTTTCTTGAGCTTCAGTTGATGCTATTATAATTTATAGGTTTGTAACGTGTAATGCGCACACATTAGTAGAACATGACTAATAATAATCTCACGTTTGAACCAGAGAACTTATTCAAAGGGAATCACTATTCAATTTAAAGACGAGGAAGAAAGTAGCGCCTTTCATGGTGCTTTTGAGCAATGGAAAAGTAAAGCGGTTATTCAAGGTATGTTAACTTATGCAAACATTATACGTCATGCATTAATGATTAATGACACCGTTTCTTTTAACATTAGCAATTCCTTTTATCTCATATTTACACACGGTGAGATAAAACGGAAGAGTGAAAAGTTTAACCACTGTAGGATGTTAATACAACAGGATCAAGTTTACCAAACGGAATGGTTTCTTCTTCTAAAAGCAAGTTCGATGATAAAATAGAAGCATCTTCTGCTAAAATGTATTTCCATTACTACGGGCAACTGCTTCATCAGCAAAATATGATGCAGGATTATGTGAGAACAGGTCAATATATATCGCTTTCTTGTTCTTTTTTGAGTTGCATGTATCACATTGTGCTTATTAAAGCACGTGTCAAATGAACACATTTGGGATTTTATGGAGCTGAAATACACGATAAATGTTTTTTTTCTAGGTTCCTACTATGCTGCGGTTATTGAAAATAAAGCCGATTTTGCTGGGCGGGTAGTGGTTGATGTTGGTGCCGGAAGTGGCATACTGTCATTGTTTGCCGCTCAGGTATTACTTGTTTTTATTCATTGAGTGTATTTAGATTGCGTTTTGAAACTGATTACCCTAGAGTTTGTTTATCTAAATATTAAAAACTGATTATTACGACGTGAAGCCACAAAATAGGTTGCAGAACGCAAATCCAAACGCTCGCTTACACTATCACTCACACTGACCGCGTTTTGTGATGTCACGTTAAATGACTAATCTTGGCATTCGTTAGGCTGGTGCAAACCATGTTTATGCTGTGGAAGCGTCTGAAATGGCTGACTATGCTCAAAAGCTTATTGCGGGGAACCCTAGTTTGGGACAAAGAATTACGGTTATCAAGGGAAAAGTTGAAGACGTAGAATTGCCTGAGAAAGCCGATATATTAATCTCAGAGCCTATGGGTGAGTTTATATTAATAAGAATACCATATTTTTGTTGTCTTATTAATGCTGAACTGAAAAAATGGCTCTTTTCATATGTATTCTTGCTATCACTATTTGTTTATGAGTTAGTTAAGACGTAAGCTTGTTTCTTATAATCTATTACTTCTTACAGGCACCTTGTTAATTAATGAAAGAATGCTTGAGTCTTATGTCATTGCAAGAGATCGGTTTCTTGTCCCCAATGGGAAAATGTTCCCAACCGTTGGAAGGTGATTTTGACTTAAATTTAACACTGTAAGCAAATGCATTTTCATGTTGTGACGATTAATGGAAGGATTATAACATGAAATTTGTATTTATATTATATTTTCTTTAACACAGTATTTGAAGTCTATAGGACCTTCACCTATTTATAGCAATATTACCTCCCTCTTTGCTTGGTGGCCTTCGTATGCTTAGAGTAAAGTACACGGATGGTCCCTTTGTTTCATCAAAATTTTGGATATGGTCCCTAGCTTTCCAAAGTACACAAATGGTCCCTGTGGTTTGCACTTTGTTACACATTTAGTCCCTAGATTTTTCCAAAAGTACATGGATGGTCTCTGTAGTTTTCACTTTGTAACGCATTTAGTCCCTAACTTGGACCTACGAAAACCTTTAGATTTATTGACTGGGATGCGTGACAAAGTGCAAATCACAGGGACCATCCGTGTACTTTTAGAAAGCTAGGGATCAAATCCAAAATTAAGAATACTGCAGGGACCATCCATGTACTTTACTCTATTTTTTTGTCACAATCATAGTTACTAAAGGCGCGAGGCGCACTTTGGGCGATTTGTTTGGCCCGGGGCCTTATTTGCGTCTAGGCGCGCCTGGGCACTCGCTTTAATAACATTATTGGCATACATGAACTAACCTGAAGATTAAAGGCGCAAGGTGCACTCAGGGCGATTTGTTGGGCCCGGGGCCTTCTGGGCGATCGCTTTAATAACTATGGTCACAATATATTATGTGATTCATAATCAAGAAGGCATGATAGTATGATACACATGTGATGCAAGTCTGACTGTTATTTATGCCATTTAAGCCCAATTGTATAGTCATATTACTTATCCGCTCTTTCAATTTGCAGAATTCATATGGCACCATTTAGTGACGAGTATCTCTATGTTGAAATTGCTAACAAGGTATGACATTTGTGTTTGCTGTTTTCATTACTCATTAGAGTAACTTCTGTTTTCCTTTGTTGTTTGTAGATGATTTCGATTATGGTTTGCAATAAGTGGTTTGTGTATGTATTATTAGTTATTACTACAAGAAGTTGACATAATTCTTGCTCTTCGTTATGCAGTCCCTATTTTGGCAGCAACAGAACTATTACGGTGTTGATTTGACCGCTTTACATGGTAACCGCATTTCAAGGATATTTTTCACAGGTATGAATACGATTATTTAATATTGATCGTCGTTCTTAACATTTCTGGTTCTCTTATCTAAAGTAAGATTGTGCATGCAGCCTGTGGTTGATGCTTTTGATCCAAGGTTATTGGTGGCTCCTTCAATTTCACATATCATCAATTTTACCACCGTAAAGGTATTGTTTTTTAATAAATAATTATCCTATATTTATACCATCCGTTTCTTTATATGGGACTACGGGTTGGACCAAAAAAAAAATACTTTTATGCTTTTTTTCTTCATAATCTCACTTTCACTATATGAAGATACACGATGCACCATTACATTAAATTCCATTTTCAGGAAGAGGACTTGTATGAAATCGACATACCGTTGAAATTCACAGCTACCGTGGGCACAAGAATACATGGTTTAGCATGTTGGTTTGATGTTTTATTTAACGGAAGGTGATAACGTTTTTTCCCTTTAATTTTATTACCAAGTTATTCTCTCTACTAATTACGTTATGTATAACAATTTGTTGACCTACAGCACCGTACAAAGGTGGCTAACCACGGCTCCCGGTGCACCCACGACTCACTGGTATCAACTACGTTGTGTGTTGTCTCAACCCATATACGTCATGCAGGGTCAAGAAATTACCGGTCATCTTCACATGATTGCACACAGTGCTCAGAGTTACACAATCAACCTAACCATGTCAGGTTCGTCACAGAAGTCATAATTATCATAATCAGAATCGCTTTATCCAAACACTAGAAACCGATTAGGGCTGCAAACGAACCGAACGGACATGAACAAGAAGACTTTGTTCGTGTTAGTTTGTTAAGAAATCTATGTGCTCACGAATTGTTCATGAACACATACTGAACGAGATTTTATGTTCGTGTTCGTTTGTTAAGGAAATAAACGTGTTCGTGTTCGTTTGTTATTTTAGCAACGAACGAAAACGGACGTTGATGAACACAAACTAATTCATGGACACAAATGGAAACAAACAAACACAAGCAAGTGTTTATGAACAGAATATATAATACACTTACACTTATTAAATGTTTTATTTGTTGGAATTTTGAAGTATTTAAATAAATTATAAAAACAAAAAATACTAATGAACTACCGAACATAAATGATCACCTTATCGAACGTTCACAAACATAAATGAACGAACGCAGCCTCTGTTCATGTTCGTTCATTAACTAAATGAACAAAATTTCTTGTAAGTGTTCGTTTTTTTAATACACGAACGAACTTCCCGCCGCACGGTTCACAGATTGTTCGCTGAACGTTTGGTTTGTTTGCAGCCCTAAAACCGATTGTTATATGACCTTTTGTGATAATTTGTGTCGTGTAGCTAAAATGTGGGGCCCCGGTACTGAACAAGGAGGAATATTACAAACGTCAAGCTGCAAACTCGATCTTAAAGAACCATATTATCGAATGTCGCAACCACAAGCGTACCCAGCTGCTCAAGATCAGCAGCCGAATCAGGATTTAAAACATCCGTCTTTGGCGGATTTTGTCCAACAATGTTCGAATGATTCCGATGTCCAAATTCTTTGAATGCATTTGAGATCCCGAAATGGTTGAAGCTTCCTGATTCATGATGCAACATTGTACATGCACCATGAAATGTCAGGCGGGTTATTTCGAAGACTACCTTTGCTCTTTGTGTATTGTTTTAATGCCTGTAAATTGAGTTGACCCGTTTAGTTTGCGTTATGGTCTGTTAAAACAGGTGACTAATAATTTATTTTTAGCTTCAAGACGAGGTTCGACTTTTGGTTTCGATGAAGTCATTTATTTGTTATCGCATAAAAGATCAGAAAGGTAATTTCCAGATTGGTTTAAGGCCTTGTGAACCAAGAACTGCGGCAAAAAACTGGATCGAGTTGGGTAAATTTTGCATGTGAAACATGGGTTGAACTAGCTACGGGTGTTCAATATTCGATTTGGACTCGAAGTTTGATTCGAATTCCAATTCCAGTTTCGAAATGGGCTTCGAATTTTTGAATCAGCAACCGATTCGCATTTAGAACCGATTTGCATTTAGATTTCAAACTTGAATTTGAGATTTTTTATTAGAATTCAAATTCAATTATATAGAGACTTTTTGTTAACATGGCTGAGTTTTTTCCTATCAATTAAAATTAAATCAACCCAAAATCCAATTTCGAATAACCCAATTTAATTAACTTGAGTAATTTGAAATTCGATTTGTTAGGGATCCTAAAACCAACTAGGTTGGACTGCAAAGTGCAAACGAACTGAACAGACACATAAGATCTTGTTCGTGTTTGTTAAGTAAATATACGTGTTCACGACTGTTCATCAACACTTATCGAACGTTCACGAACATAAATGAACAAACGTAGCCTCTGGACATGTTCATTTATTAAACGAATGGACACAGACGAATATCTTGCTGTTGGGTGAACGTTCAGTTCGTTTGCAACCCTACGCAATGACATCTTCCAGCTAATTTGATCTTTGACCTCAAAAATCTATGCAATACTGAAAACAAAATTTGTGAGTAATGAAAGTCTTAATTTATTCATGAAGTAAATCCTCTTTCCATATTAGTTTTACATGCAGCAAAAGATATACATTCCTTTTTAACTGCTGGTTTTCATAGTCCCTTAAAAGTTGACGACCTATAAGCATTCTTCTAATCTCATCAGTTCCGGCACCGATCTCGAATAGCTTGGCATCCTGAAGAAATCGGCCAGTCGGGTACTCGTTCACGTACCCACTGCCACCTAGGCATTGGATAGCCTGCCAAAACCCAAAAGTAACAACAGAGTTCAATCGTCGTAAAAGCACACGTTTTACAAGTCATTAAGCGAATTTGGTGCGCACCTGGGTGGCTCTTTCAGACGCCCAAAGTATAACTCCAGCACAATCCTGTTGATGGATGTAGTACACATGTTAATGCACAAGGTACAACCCTCAAAGCTAGAACACTTAGAACTTTAGTGAAGTACAATTTGAGTACCTGTGGCAGACACCAGATTGCATGTTGAGCCCCTATCTTTTTAAGTTCAACCTATGAGTCCCCAACGTTGCACAATTTCAACAATTGAGTCCCTGTTAAGAGAAGGGGTTAGTTGACCGTTGGGGACTCAGAGGAACTCAATTGTTGAAATTGTGCAACGTTGGGGACTCAGAGGTTGAAATTAAAAAAGATAGGGACTCAACATGCAATCTGGTGTCAACCACAGAGACAAATTACACTTTACTCAAAACCGTATGAACAACAAATTTAGAGGTCTTGCAGGCAATGAAAACCGCTAGAGGTGGCAAAACGGATGGGTTGGGTAAAGGTCAATGGGTTTGTTTCGGGTCTAAAAGGTAGAAGTATTACCTTTGAGACAACTTCTCCATTGTCGCAATTCCTTGCAACAGAATACATATATGATCTGCAAATGTACAAGTAACATTAGTTAACCACGCATGGCGGGTTGATTGAGCCACAAGTAACCAAGAAACCCATGCATGTTTACCTGGAAGATTGCAAAGAAGTATACATGTCCGCAATCTTTCCCTATTATCGTGCAGCTTAGAGTTCAGAAAAATAACTTCTATCGCTTTTTAGCCCCCAAAAGGTATTGATGACAATAATGACATGAACTGACCTGCATAAGTTGAAACTCGCCAATCGCGCAGCCAAATTATTCTCGTTGGCGAACATAAGAAAGGACAACATCAAGACATGCTTGCATTTTCCCCACAGGTCCAGCCGATAATACAACTCTCTCGAAGTCCAAACCAGACATCATCACATAAACTCCTGAAATGAGTAAGTTAAGACTACTTAATGGGTTGTTGGATTAATCAATATAGTTTAGTGCTGACTGCTGAATGAATTAGATGCCTGTTTGATTCAAATGCATGGCCATCAAGTTACCCGTCCGTCGGGACCTGATTACTCATTACCCGTCGGGTATCAGGTAACCTGCTAGTTTGTGAATTCGTAAGTATATTTCATACTATTTATATATTAAATTTTAGTTACTTGTGGATCTACTGGGTTCGGTTGTTGTTGTTATAGTTATTTATTAAATTTTATTACCCAAGGAATTAGAAATTAAAAATATAAAAACTAAAAAGTCTGTGGATTAATAGGTCATTCACTCACTCTATTACCTAAAGACAAACAAAAACAAAAATAATAAAGAAAACGTTTATGGGTATGGTTCAGGCAAACGGGTATCATGGTTACCGGATACCATACCCGACCCTATACCCGCGAAATTTTTTAAAACTATTCCTATACCCGTCCCGAATGTTTTGGGTTTGTCAGTCAGGTTTGGGTTCATTTGTCATCTCTATACCTTTTCCAACTTCTCCGAGAACATTCTCTTTAGGAACGAAGCAATTCTCAAAAAGAAGCTTGCATCTGAGATTTTTAACAATAAAGTTATCAAACGCTAATCGTGTTAGAGAAAGAAATTAACATGGAGCCGATTTTTTAAAAGTGTATGTTTACACATCATTTGTAGTGTCATTTCCTAAATAAAGATAAACTTTCTACTATAATATATTAAGTGGTTTTGGCGGACGGGGGGTTGGTGGACCCTCTTGACCCTCCTTTGGTTCCGCCATTAACTGTTCTTTTGAACAAACAAAAAGAGCACGTACGTGTCACCTCCTCGTATTCCAAGTTTGTCGAGTTTCGCATCCGTACTAAATCTGTCATTATAAAACAAGAATCATAGTATGTCAAAAGCAAGTGTTCATAGTTACCATGCAATACATAGCAACATACTTTCATATCAATTCTAGAGTGACAACATGTTGTTCTTTATTGCAGTTTGCTTTTAAAAGATTGTGATGAACAGAAAAGGGTACCCGGGCATCCCTCTCTCAACATATGAACGCAGTTATCCCTTTCGAGCCAGCAGAAACATCTGTTTTCGCATAAACAACCTAATGAATGTTGTCCCAGACAGTTATGCATAAAAGTACATTTTTTGAAATGAATTCTAAATTCTAAAATATGTTAATCACCAGGGTTTGAGCTGTAGGACCATTGGTGCACCACATCTTGGTCCCATTTAGAACATAACCACCATCAACGCGATCCGCTCTGCATTTGATGCTAACCACATCTGAGCCCGCTGACAACACAAACACCAATTGTTAATGTTTAGTTAACACAATTAGTGTCCTTGCCTAATTGATGGGTTAATTTGGTCTATTGAAATTATACATTGGTTGAAATGTGCCACTCTTAGGTGGTGTTTGTTTTTAAAAAAAAGATCTGCGCAGGCTCTTCTGTCTGTCTCGCGCAGACATTGCCATCTGCAGACTATTTGTTTTTCCCAAGACATTTCATTAAAAAACGTATGCGCTAGTAAGACTTGGCCCAACCACTTCTAAGATCTTCTAAGGTCTACAGTCCAAAACCGTCCATCACCACCACCACCACCACCGTCCACCACCCACCACCCACCACCGTCCACCACCACCACCACCACCCACGTTGAAATGTTGAAATGAAAAATACAACATACCATTATCCTCACTCATTGAGAGAGCTCCAACATGCTCCCACTGATTAGCTGCAAATTGATAAAAAAAAGTACATAAACAAGCATCAATCAGGGAAATTCCAATAAAAATGTAGTCTTTATTGATGAATCAAACTAAAACCTTTGGTAAATACTTATCCTTTTGGGCAGCATTCCCATTCCTGACCTGCAAGATGAAGAAAGTTTGTGATCTTGAACTTGCTATAGATTTAAAAGTTTTATTTTTGGATTTTACCAACTGATTGATGCAAAGGTTACTATGAAATACCAACGGATGCTGATGCGCGGCTAATTTCCTCCATGGCTATGCAGTGATATAAGTAACCAAGGCCTAGTCCTCCATATTCTACTGCAACTCAAGATCAAAATAATGGTGTGATGAAATTAACATCAACGATTTATTAAACTAGTGAATTCGTTCAAATTCTATTCGACTTATTGTAATTATCTTTACCATAATAAGGACATATACTTAACTAGCTTTCATTTCTTATCATCCTAGATGTGTTCCTATATTATATAAGGTATTTTTCCGCTGTTCGTTATCCTCTTCCTAGTTGTCCTAATGACTCTCTTTCTCTTCTCCTCGCGTCCTTCCCCGGGGCTGCCTGTCAGCTTGGCTCTGTTGCCGCTATGACTTTAGATACGTCAAAATTTAATATTTTTCTTATTATAGACCACAAACCCCCACCGCCAAAACCAAATATTTGCTTTTCTAGAATCTGGGGCCCATGGAAGTGGGACCCAAAGCCCTTGTTTTATTTCACTCCCCCTTGAGCCACGTAACGTTTGAGTGTGCGATTATCCTATTAGATAAAACATATTATTTAAGTTTTGTTGCAAATTAGATAAAACATATTATTTAAGTTTTGTTGTAATTTTCTTTTTCAAGAATTGGTTGTGAATTCACCTGTACTTATCTATATCAAATTACCATATGTTATTTGATTAAGTTTCTTTTGCAAAATAGAGTGATTAACATTGGCATTCATGATCTTCAAAGGCCGGTAACCAGCGCCGTTTGCGTTTGTGTACATGGGTGACATTTTGCCATTGGGTTTACCCAGGTTGTCGGGCTTTGTTGGTCGTAATCAGTTTGATAAAAATAACTGATATTGTTATTCAAATCACAATGAAGGGATTACATCCAAATATATAGAGTAACTAAATACACTTAGCTACCCTCTACAATATAACATGTAACTGGAACTGATATGAAATGAAGAAGGAAATCTGATTGTTTTGATTGAATGTATATTTACAAATGAGAAGGACCCTCTATTTATAGGAAAAAGGAGGGACCAACTAATAAATACTAATTACATGCAGGGACACCTATAATTACTCATAGGGACACCTATAATTACACTTAGGGACCTCTAGCTAACAATTAGGTCCTTATGCTAACTAATATTTACAACTAACACTCCTCAAGTTGGAGCATAGATATTAATCATGCCCAACTTGTTACATATGAAGTCTATTTGTGTTTTACGGAGTGGTTTTGTAAAGATATCTGCTAGCTGGAATTACGTTTTCACATGAATTGGCTGAATAGATGGAGGATCCTTTTGAGTGCCAACTATTCGATCTCTTATTAGGTGACAATCAACCTCAATATGTTTAGTTCTCTCATGGAATACTTGATTTTTGGCTATATGTATAGCAGATTGATTGTCACAGTATAATCGCATCAGGTTTTCAGAGATAAACCCAAGTTCTCTAAGAAGACGACGAACCCATATCATGTAACATCTGCCATAGCTCTGTACTCTGATTCGGCACTTGATCTGGATACGGTATGTTGCTTCTTACTCTTCCACGAAACAAGATTTCCACCAGCAAAAACACAATATCCGGTGGTGGATCGACGGGAAATGGGACAACCTACCCGGTCTGCATATGAGAATCCACATATACGTCCATCTCCATCTTCTGTAAAAGCACCTACACGGCAATGACCCTGACCAGAATACAAGATCCCTAGACCAGGTGTAGTCTTGAGATATCGTAAGACACGAAGAGCAGCATCCCAGTGTCCAGTGTATGGAGTGGCCATGAACTGACTTAGGACACTGACGACAAAGGATATATCTGGCCGTGTAACTGTTAAATAGTTAAGCTTTCCAACCAACCGTCTGTATCGTTCGGGGTCTTTCAATGGACTTCCATCCTCTGGAAGGAGCTTCCTTGTAGGAAGCATAGGACTATCAACCGGTTTGCAACCCAATAAGCCACACTCAGTTAGCATATGAAGGACATACTTCCGCTGAGAAAGGAGTATTCCTTGTGGGGAACAAGATACTTCTATGCCAAGGAAGTACCGAAGTCGACCTAAGTCGCTAATCTGAAACTGAGACTGAAGGAACTGTTTGAGCTTGGTAATCCCATCTTCATCATCCCCTGTAATTATGATATCATCCACATAAACAACTAGAATGATCCTTCGGCCCTGATGATGTCTAAAGAATACAGAGTCATCATATGCACTACGAACCATCCCAAACTCTCCCATAACACTAGAGAAATGACCAAACCATGCTCTTGGAGACTGTTTAAGGCCATATAGAGAACGACGCAGTCTGCATACCTTTGAGGCCTCCTCCTCAACAATGAACCTGGTGGCTGCTCCATATAAACCTCCTCCTCAAGAACACCATTGAGAAAGACGTTCTTGACATCAAGCTGGTGGAGCGGCCAATGGTGAATGGTAGCAAGAGCAATACAAATATGCACAGAGGGCAATTTGGCAACTGGGGAGAAAGTCTCATCATAATCAATACCATAAGCTTGAGAGTAGCCTTTAGCTACCAAACGAGCTTTCAGACAATGTAGAGAACCATCAGGGTTAAGTTTAACTGTGAAAACCCAACGACAACCAACAACAAGCTTACCAGGAGGAAGCGGTTCAAGATCCCAAGTCTGATTGGCCCGTAAGGCCCCAATCTCATCTTCTATGGCTTGACGCCATCTTGGGTGAGCTAGAGTTGTATCACATTCTTGGGAATCGGGTAGGAATCCAGGGAAGTGGTAAAGGAATGAGACTCAGTGGAGAGGTGAGCGTAGGCAACGTAATCCTGAATGGGATAACGAGTGGAGCGGCTAGGTTCCCTGTGGAAGGCAATAGGGATATCGGGATATGGTGCACCCGGAGGGTCATAAGCAGGGGTACCTGAGGTAGTATCTGGCAAGGGTGTGTCAGGTGGAGCTGAGGACGTATCAGAGGCATGGGTAGGCTGGGGATCAAGGGCCGCTGAGGTCTGAACCTTACCTCGCCGTGAATAGGTGAAAAGTAATGGCGGAGGACCTGTCGGAAGGCCCGAAGGTGTAGGAGTTGGAACTGTGGTGTCTGAGACCGGAGGGGTAGAGGGAAAGATGACACAGGAAAGGTTGGGATGATGTGAGACTCTGGAAACAAGTCAGAAACTGGAATGGTAGCTTCTAGAAAGAAAGGACGCAACGGATCAAAAGTGACGTCAGCACTAGTAAAGTATCGACGAAGGGAAGAACTATAACACTGATAACCTTTCTGGACACGCGAGTAACCAACAAAGACACAACAAGTGGCTCGAGGGTCGATTTTAGGGACTCCGGGACGATGATCATGGACATAAGCTACACATCCAAAATTTTGGGCTTAAGAGGAAACGGAGTGCCTCTAGGACTTAAAACAGAGAACGGGGTTTGACCATGAAGAACAGACGAGGGCATACGATTAAGCAGAAAAGCCGCAGTAAGAACCGCATCACCCCAAAAGTGACGAGGAACATGAGAATGAATCATGAGTGTGCGAGTAACATCCAACAAATGGCGGTTCTTGCGTTCAACAACACCATTCTGTTGAGATGTATATGTGCAAGAAGTTTCGTGAATAATACCTTGTGATTTGAGATATGTAGAGAAATCGGTGGACAAATATTCTTTAGCATTATCGGTGCGTAAGGTTTGGATGGATGTTTTGAACTGGGTCTTGACATATGCATGGAATTCATGAAAGATCGAGTTGATTTCACTACGGGATTTCAATAGGTAAACCCATGTAGCACGAGAGTAATCATCAATGAAAGTAACAAAATATTGAAAGCCCAATGTAGTTTTAACTGGACATGGACCCCATACATCTGAGTGGACAAGTTCAAATATGGAGATGGTTTGGCTTGACGCTTTTGGGGGATAAGGACGTCGAGTATGTTTACCGAGTTGGCATGACTCACAATGGAAGTTATCGGGAATAGAGATGTCAGGTCTCATTTGCCGTAGGACGGCTGCTGAGGGATGCCCTAACCGACAATGAGCTTCAAAGATGCTAGACTTACAGATGTTTGCTTTGCGATGCGACAATGAGGACATTCGATAGAGACCTCCTGATTCGAGGCCGGTACCAATTACTCGGTTAGTACCTAGTTCATTAAAGGTACAATGAGTAGGATAAAAGATAATGGAACAATTATTTCATTTGGTAATCTGACTAACAGATAACAGGCTGGCAGGGAAGTTAGGAACAAGAAGAACAGAAGATAGGTTTAGGCTATCTTGGTTCTGAATGGATCCGATGCCACGTACAGGGCACGAGGAACCGTCTGCAAGCTGAAACGGTGGGTAAGAGGTATTATGAAGGCTAGTGAGAATTCCTTGATTCGCAGTCATGTGATGTGTAGCTCCAGAATCAATAATCCAGGATAGGTCAAAGCTAGAAAATGTACCTGGTTGTACCGAGTTGGTTTGAGGACCTGATGACAAGAAAGCAAGGAACCGTTAAAGCAAATCATACTCCTCCTTGGTGCATGTAATGGTGTGATTTCGTTCGGCTCAACGGGTAAGGAAGAGGTGGTTTTGGCTAGATAGGCAGCCGGATTATGCCGATTAGGTTGTTTAGGTTTCTGTTGGAAGTTGGGTGGCCAGAAACGAGCTGCCATGGGTGGTGGGTTGTTGGAATGGTGGGTCGTGGGGGCTGTTCCGTATGTGTGTCACGGGCTAGAGAGGGCCAAGCTGTAGGAGGTGGGGCTGGTTGGTTTTGTTGGGTTGTAACAGGTTCGTTAATGGGAGTAGGTTTAGCATTGAGTGGCTGATGGGGGCGAGGATGGTTCATTGGGAGTGGGTGTGTTTGATGTTGGTGTGTTAGGTTCAGGTGGGAAATCAGGTGGTGGGTTGGGAAAGATAGAGATGTACGGGGAAGAGGGTGGTGGTGATGGGCTCGGTTGCGGTGAGGGTTTGTAAGGGAAGACTTGTTCATTGAATCGAACGTGCCGAGCAATATAGATACGCTCAGTGGAAGGATCAAAACAGCGATAGCCATGGTGAGAAAGGCTATAGCCAAGGAAGATACACGGAGTAGAACGGAATTCAATATTGTGATGATTGTAGGGGCGGAGGTAGGGAAAACATTGAGAGCCAAAGATTCTCAAAAAGGAATAATCAGGTTTGCGAAGAAACGCGTGTTCAAAGGGAGATTTGTTGGAGGATACGCGTGAGGGAAGCTGATTAATTAGGTAAACGGCTGTTTTGAAGGCGAAGTGCCAGAAACGTTGGGCAGAGTTGAATGAGCCAATAGGGAGAGACCCGTTTCAACGACATGCCGATGTCGGCGTTCTACAAACCCGTTTTGCTCGCTGGTGTGTGGGCACGAGCGGCGATGGATGATGCCAAGGTTGCGACAGAGGTTGGTGAGAGGTCAGAATTCACCCCCCCCAATCGGACTGAATGCATTTTAATTTTCTATTAAATTGGCGTTCAACCATTGTGATGAAATTTGTTAATATAGCATAAACATCTGACTTTGTGTTAAGAAATAAAGCCACATATAACGAGTACAATGATCAACACACAACAGAAAATACCGGTGGCCATCAATAGATGGTTTCGGAGATGGACCCCAAACATCACAATAAACAAGATCCAAAATGTTATAACTACGAAAATTAGAATCAGGTAAGTGCAATTTTGATGATTTTCCCATTTGACAAGAAGAACATAAATCGTTTGATAATTTGTCTGAAACGGGTAAAGAACAATGAGAAACAATAGAATTAAAAACTTGAGCATGAGGATGTCCTAGACGTTGATGCCAAATATTCGAAGAAGCTTTGACAGTGGTGAAGGCAACCTTGGGCGACTTGAGTTGTGGAAGGCGGATAAAGTATAAGCCCTGTTCACTGGACCCATGAGAAGGGTGTTGGGTGTAGACTCGTCCTTCACAACAAAATAAGTAGAGTGAAATTCAAAGAACACATTATTGTCAAGGCAAAATTTTTGTACGGATAAAAGGTTTTGTTTAAGGTCAGGAACATGAAAAATATTAGAAAGGTTAAAGGTGTTGTGTTTTGAGTAGAATTTGGATGAGCCAATGTGTAAAATAGGTACAGAATTACCATTGCCAACAAGTAAAGAATCATTACCATAATATGCCTCAGAGTTGTCCAGGCTGGTTAAGTCTGGAGTGGCATGATGGGTTGCACCCGTGTCAGGCTGCCAAGCACTTCCAGAGGATGAGGCTGCATTCGAAAAGGCAGAAAAGTTTGCCTGGGGTGGCGGCCGGATCTGCTGAGTAGACTAATTAGGGCATTGAGATGGAAGATGCCCGATGCCACATCGGTTGCAGTGACCATATACGGTGTTTTGGGTGGAAGCCCATTAAAATTGTCGAGTACCATCATTGTCTCTGGGATGTGGAGTGAAGGAGCCACGAGAGTTGCCCCAAGAATAACCACGGTTGCCACGAGAATTGCCATGATTCGTATTATAGGAGCGAGACCAAAAGTGGGCCTGGGGTCATGGTGAAAGATTCAGGTTCAGCTGGTAACCCAATTGGGAGGCTGGAGTTGTTGTTGCAACTGGTCAAGGTTTGGTGGAGTTGGCAGGAGACCAGGGGCAGCCGAGGAGTTTGAGGCTGCAGAAAGTAAGGCTTGCGGGTTGTTTTGCACCAGTTTAGTGACCACATAATCATGATCAGATAATAGTGTGTAGATTTCGTGAAAAGAGATAGGTGGTAGGCGGCCCAAGAGGGTTCCTTTCAGGCCATTGTATTCTTCTCGTAACCCTGCAAGAGTGAGCATAACAAGTTCTTTATCTTTCACCGGTTCTCCGATGTTAGCAAGTGCGGTTGCATATTCGTGTACTCTGCAAAGATAGTCAACTGGTTTTTCGTCCCCTTCATAGTGATGCGGAGTAGTTGACTTCTGAGGGTGAATTCATGAGAAGCAGTGACGGGTGCGTAAGCCCGTTCTAGGGATAGCCAGACTTCACGGGATGTTTTTCCTTGAACATGCTGATACGATTCTTCAGAAACAGTTGAGATGATCAAGGTGCGGAGATTACATCCAAATATATAGAGTAACTAAATACACTTAGCTACCCTCTACAATATAACAATTAATAATAATAAACCAATCTAGCCGACATAGTCTAATACCAAAAAAAATACATAACATGTGATGAAATTAACTAGTTAAAATACCGAAAGAATATTGTTACCGAACAAGTCCGATACCGAATGGTACCGCACCGATTAAATTTTGGTACCTACTTTTTGACATTTTCAAAATTCGGTACAGTACCGGTATTTTACGATTTTTACTTCAAATACCGTATATCAATATTCAATTTTGACGATTTTCAGGATCATGTGATGAAATTATCATGGTTGCAAATTAACCTGGAGCAGTAATCCCAAGAAGATTGAAGTCCCCTATAAGTTTCCACAAGTTAACCTCCTGTGGGAAACCGTTGGTCTTGTCGATGTTTGATGCACGGGGACCCACATTTTCTTTAACAAACCGGGCAACACTTTCTTTAAACTGTTAAAAATCAATCTCATAAATAAAAATATATCTCATAGATAAAAATATTATTTTGAAATTTAGAAACAAGAACAAGACAGACTGACTAACTGACCTTCATTTGGGTGTCATCCAAATGCATTGAAGTTGAGAAGCTGGAAACCGCCGTCCTCCGCCATGACGCTGCTGCCGCTAGCCACCGTGGCATCATTACCAAACGAAAGAGAAATCCCATATGCTAATTTGCTTGAAAAACATAAAAATATTGTTAATATAATGTAATGCAATTTTGGTTTGGGATTTTTAAAATGTTGTGCCAGGAATGCAAATCTCGAGAAAATATTTCCTGATATGTACTCCAGCATAATGCATATAGGCAAAATCACATGGCTTATTGGTTTTAACCACGTGGTCGTGGTTAGGGTTATACTAATGCTGCCAATGAATAAACAAATCAGAACTGATATGTAATCAGGGCCGTAGCTTTGAAGGGGTCGGAGGGGCGTCCGACCCACCGAACTTTTCGCTCAGTAGTGTTATGTATGTACGTTTCGTATAGAATTTTTTAGGTATAATATATGTTTTCGACCCCTGGTTTTATAAATTTTTAGGTATAATTTTAGGTCTGGTGATTTCCGACCGTCGGAAATCTCAAGCTTCGCCACTGTATGTACTCTAGCGATGATGGAGATGAATACAACCATGAAACACCATTAGAAAGGTGTTGGAGATGTTGTCTTCATCCCAACCCATTAAGGCTAGTCGAGAATTAGAGAGAAGAAGGGAAAGGGTTCGGCCGGCCCTAACCATAATGGCCTTTAAGTGTTTTAGGCCCAGATGTTTAGTTACTTGTTTAGCAAGTGACTAACCCTAATTCTAGCCTATAAATATATCTCTTGTACTTGTAAACATTATCACTCAATAAAATAAAAACCCTAGTTGCCCCGTCGACGTAGGTTACACACTGTGACCGAACCACGTAAATCTCGTGTCTACTTTTCTTATTGCTTTCGTTTATTGATTGCGTGTGTGTATTCTAAATCCTAACAAAAGGGTCATAGAGAGTATAAGAATATAAACATGATAATATAGGAATGTATAAGAAAGAATATAAACATGATAATTTATAGACTTTTTAGGAGGGATAATATATTTTTTCGTGCCATTTCTATATTACATTAAAAATCAATAACTTCTTTTCTCTCATTTTTAATTAAATATTCTTTTTTATATTTTTATTATTATCTTTTCTATTTTCTTCACTCACAATCAGGGCCGGCTCAATGATTTTTGTGGCCCAAAAGCGAGACAATATTGTGAGGCCCTATCTTGAATAAAGGGCTTAACAAGTAAGGTGTAAACGAGTTTTATGCAGAATTGATCATGCAAAATCAATAGTCAAACTATTACACCCAAAGCAATATTTCAAGAAAAAACAACTAACTGAATAAACAAGGAAGTAATCTAACAAAATAATCAACTAACCCAACAAAATTTAGTATTATAATAATGAATAATCACATAATACTAATTCACAAAAAACTACATATTAATGAATAATCAGAGGTAAGAGAACATGCTTGAAGCAATCTACCTTCAATCCTTCACGTAGGCAAAGTCAATTAACTGCGCAAACGCATTTAAAGGCAGGGCCGGCTCAACGGTTTTTGTGGCCCAAAACGAGACAATATTTTGAGGCCCTATCTTGAATAAAGGGCTTAACTATTAGGGTGTAAACGAGTTTTATGCAGAATTTATCATGCAAAATCAATAATCAAACTATTACACCTAAAACCAATATTTCAAGAAAAAGCAACTAACTGAATAAACAAGGAAGTAATCTATCAAAATAATCAACTAACATAACAAAATTTCGTATTATAATAATGAATCACATAATAGTGATTCACAAAAAACTACATATTAATGAATAATCAAAGGTAAGAGAACATGCTTGAAGCAATCTACCTTTAAGCCTTCATGTAGGCAAAGTCAATTAACTGAGCAAACGCATTTAAAGAGTCACAACCACTATAAAGAAAATATTACAAAGTTACAGAGGGTCAACAATGTCTTACCAACTTTATTATTGATAAACACCAATATTTCTCTCTCTTTCACTCATAATCACCTCTAATGTAGAGAACCCACTCACATAAATATAATGCTTCAAGATTAGATTATATTATTTTACTAGATTACAGTCTTGTGTAATACAACACGATATGAGTGATGAAAATAATTTGTTTGCACAACATAATAAGACAAGTAGATGTACCTTATAATCATATCACAAACTTGCAATCTTTTGCTCATAGTAATAAATACCCAACCTGCTTCTAAAGTGTTTAATCATCAATTCTTTAACAAACTTTGTAATTAATTTTACATTGTATAGTTAAAACACTGAAAACATATTTTTATAATTACCCATAAGTTTATTTTCCCTTATTTTGTAATACATCTTAACCTATCTTGCCTCACGTATCATTTAGAAAATGGTTAGGCTATATTAATAAACTGTTAAGCTATATTGATAAACGTAAAAAAATTAATAAAATGATTAAACTGTTAAATCACGTAATATGGTTAAAAATGCAAAATATTTAAACTTATACTTGGGTTTACATTTAATAATTCTTTATAGTAACTCAATGTTTGTTTCACACATATCATGTTGTCTATCATAATACTTAAAAGTCTGTAGATTCTGCATTTTTCGGTGATTTAATTCAAAAGTATCATTATTCTTACTATTATGAACGATGGTAACGAATGGGATGAAACCGGCAATAAATTGAAAACCTCTAGAGTTTAGTTGCAAAAAAAAAAGGATTTTGGAAGGAATAGGCAAATCTGCCAAAACCTCAGGGATGATTTTGACACTTCACTCTAAAAAACATAAACATATAGCTAAAATGATCAAAATGCATCTGGCTTAACGTTAAAAATAGACATGGTTAAAGTAATGAACAGAAATGACAATTTTGGAAATCTCAGGGATCGGACATGAGAAAAAAATCTATTTGTATTAAAGTGGTAATCTGATCAAACCACATAGATGAAACTAACAATTTACTCATTTGAAATGTGAATTAGCCCTAACGGGCCACCTCTAACTTGTGTCTACCAAGATTGGACTTATGTGTATTGAGTTTTACAGAATTGGTTTTGTTATGTTTGGGAGGATACCTCTACACCACCATTTGGCCTAGCGGTGGTAGAAAAATTTATCTTTTCTCAAGTGATGAGATTCCATGAAAAAACACTAAATAAAACCTTCTTTACTTGTTAGTGCACTCACATTGGGGCTCTAAAACCACTTTCTCTTTATAAATATAGAGGAAAAAATTAAAGAAAACAACTAAAACATCTCTTAACTGGAATATATGAAAACTAAGTGTGACATCTCACCAAAACTAAGTGCTGGTCCCTTATTAGCGGATGGTTCGTTATACCGTCAACTTGCGGGTGCATTGCAATATCTAACAATTATGAGACCGGACCTCACATGTGCAGTTCAACAAATATGCCTGTTCATGCATGCACCACGTGAACCCCACCTACAATTTCCGAAATATGTCCTTCGATATGTAAAAGGAACTATTGAATACGGACTACGTATCACGCCCTCCAAATCGACTCAACTAACTGCTTATTCGGACTCCGATTGGGGGGCTGCCCCGACTCTCGCAGATCCACATTGGGATATTGTGTCTTTCTAGGCAACAACTTGGTATCATGGTCATCAAAACGTCAACATACCATCTCGCGATCAAGCGCTGAAGCCGAGTACCGCGGGGTCGCCAATGCAGTAGCCAAAATGAGTTGGCTAAGAAACTTACTACTTGAATTATTTGTTCCTACTCGTAAGGCGAAAATTGTCTACTGTGACAACATATCCACCGTGTATCTTTCTGAAAATCCCGTGCAACATCAACGTACAAACCACATAGAACTTGACATCCACTTTGTTAGAGAAAAGGTTCGCATCGGTTCTGTTCGGGTTCTACGTGTTCCAGCCGATTTTCAATATGCGGATATCTTCACTAAAGGGCTACCGCGTCAACTGTTTACTCGTATTCGATCCAGCTGTGCATCCGTCCTCCTCCCGCTCAGACTCGGGGGTGTATTAATTGTATTTTTTTAATATATTTTATTGTACATTTATTAGTCAATCTCCTAATTTTGTGTATTATCTCTAGTTATAGTAGTAGCATAGAACAATGGCGGATCTAAAAAATCCGCATAAGGGTAATCTTTCAATAAAAAGAGGTAACGGAATCGAAAAAACGTTAAATTTTCAAAAAATTACACTACCGTCGGACGCCAAGGGACAACAGAGGTTACCCCTTCTATCACTCTAGGTCCGCCCCTGGCATAGAATCGGGAACTGTCCCTTTAATTCAGCTCCTTCTGATATATATTTAGTCTTGTTTGAATAATGAGAAGATGATCTTGGAATTCAATTGTTTACGGATAGAATATAGAGATAGAGAATCTGATGTGAATGTTTTGATTAAATGATAGTAATAGAGATTGAAAACGAATGCTCTAAAAGAGGCTTTATAATCAAGAAAAAAAAAACATAAAATAGGATTTCCTAACACTTAAAAACTTTAATGGCAAGATCCTTGTTATGTAAACCCCATTATGTATATAGTCCAACTTAAGATAAATAAAGCCCCAAGTAAATTATAAAATTTCCATTAGCCCAAAATCATATGGTCGGTTCAGTTTCTTCGGAACGGCTTCATGTAGAAATCGTAAAGCAAACCGTTCAATACGTTTTAAAAACTTCGTAACCAACCAGCCAAAAAGTTTGTAAAATCCGACTGAAACCAAACCATTAAATATGAATTGAAACATTCTAAACCGACCAACCAAAAAGTTTTTAAAAACCGACTGTGAAACCAAACTAATTGGTCGGTTTCATAGTTTCAATGCAAACCATATAGTTACTAGAATGGTTCAACCTTCACCATGGTGCGGATCCCACTCCCAACATAGCGAACAAGGGCCAAGAGGAGCCGCAACTTGCATGGAACAAAAGTATAGAGACAGGTCCAGTTGACAGTCCGTGTGAAATTTAGGACTTGACCACAACCTTGGGAAAAACTTTAGTAACATATTCCAACGTGTTAGAATTCTATGCAGAATAATATTTTTAAGAAAAAGTCCGATTTTAAAATTCGTGTTAGTCCCCCAAATGGTAAGCCTGCCACATGTCAGGTTTTTTTATCAACAACTATATTACTACTCAAATTAATACATTATAAGACATATATTGCAGATAAATAAAAGACCCTTTTTTCATAATCTATAATAGAGATTTGGAACCTTTATGTATGTATTTTGTAAGCTAAAAGAGTTTCCTTTTAACTTCAAAGTGATCAAACAAACTCCTTACCATGAACAACCTGTAACATATCGAACTACATGAGTACATGGTCAAACCGAAATGCGTCCAAAGCATTCCCGATCCTGGTACTTTCTGCCCAATTTAACTTTCCAGTTCACGTCTATTAACGCTCAACTGACAGCTGCAAGGGCAGGAAGTGGTTGACCAGCAATAACATCATAGCAACGTTTGCAAAGCGTCGGGTGATCAAGAAACGAGCCAACTTGAAGTGAAAAGTTCCAGCATCTTTCACATTTTGTACCCTCTGCGCGTGACACCCCGATCCATATTTTATTTTCTCCTTGAATTAAATATTCTCCGGAATATGGTATATTTTTCGTGGGCACGTCCTCCAATGTAGAAAGAATCTCAACCTGCAGTTTTGACCAACAAATATCATTAAAACTTAACACCTAATATGTCAAAACATAAGATACAGGTTTCCACGTAATAAACGGAAATACCTGAGATGTTAGGAATATGCGATGCAGTGAGTCCGCATCGATTTCAGCTTCACACATATCCCTTAATCTCTCAGCGAGCTTATCATCGGAGCTATGAAGGTACACCTTCGCCTCCAGACTGGAACCAATGAGTTTGCCGGTACGTGCGGTTTCCAAAGCTTTATTCACCTCGGTTCTCAACTATAGTATTCACACAAATTAATCATATAAATACTCAACCAAAAAGTACCAATAAATATATTCAAACATCATAGGTGTATTATTGAGGTTACCTCAAGTATTTTCCCCCAAAAGTCAATTTCTTCCTCAGGAAAAGCAAGCCATCTTTCGTTTACTGCAGGCCATTTTGACTCGAAAACAAATTTTGCCATGTCAGTGTTGTCGATATTGTATTCGAAAGGGAGATTTTGCCACACGTCTTCAGCTAGTATTGGAGCGATTACTCTCACTATTGACAGTAGATGAACCGCAAGCACTGTTTGACAACTTCTCCTCGTAAAACTTGAAGCCCCCCTGAAACAAAAGTAAACAAGTCGAAGTCTAATTATGTGTATAAACCGAAACAAACTTCGGTAAATTGTAAAAAAATTTTACCCAACGTAAAGGCGATCTTTGGCAACGTCGAAGTAGAAATTTGAGAGATCAACGATAGCAAACCGTTGAATGATCTGATATGGACATATACATTATATTCTACATATAACAATTCTTAAAACAAAAGCTACAGTAAGCTTCTGTCATTTAGTGGGTTTTTTTTGTGTCTTTTTGTGCACCTTGCCCCCTTAACTTTCAGTGTTGACACTTACACCCCCTTAACTTTCTAAAAACTTTGTAAATGTCATTTGACTCATTTCAACCCTCTCGGGTTTCTAAAGTTTCAAGTTTACCATTTTTAACTTAAAAAACACTATTTTCTCACCTGTTTATTTTTATGTACGTGTCGGTATATATTAATTCAATTTGATTTACGTTTTTGATTTAAAGAGAAGTTAGCCAGGTCAAATATAAGACGTTTTCGTGCTGATTTTTATGCACGTTTTCAGTTGATTTACGTTTTGACGTAAATTTTGTTCGGAAACAAGTTGGGTCAAACGTTTTCATTTGACGGTATAATTAGAGTGGGTAAAATGACTAGTTTACTATTAAAGAATAAAGAAACTTTGATTACAAAAACTTTTACCAAGAAAGAATTAACTTTTTACCTGGAATATTTTGAAGAACTGGTAGCTTTCATAGCTTTCTTTAACGTTTTTCACGACACTTTCACGCTGAAACAGAGCATGCTGATCGATCTCCGGAAGTTCGTCATATGCAATAGCATTTTCAGCCTGTAAATAAAATCACAATATAATATAACGCATTAACTTTATATAAACCAAAAGCTTATCAGAGGAATATCTTCGACATACTTTCCAATCATGAAGATTTCCCAAAAGAAATCGTAAAGTTCCTCTTAGTTTTCTATAAATGTCGGACATTTGTCGGAGGACTTGAGGACCGATTAGAACATCTCCCGTATAATCTACACTCGAGACCCAGAGTCGAATTACATCGGCTCCATAAGAAGGTGCTTCCTGGAGAGAATAGAAAAAAAAATAATAATATACCAATAAAGATTGTTATAAAGTTATAATCATTAATTGCGGCAAACAACCACTAACCTCTTAGTTCTTCCCGCCTTCAATTATAGTACGTGGATCGACAACGTTACCCAACGATTTACTCATTTTTAAACCCTTTTCGTCCAGCACAAATCTATGGGTTATAACTCCAGAATATGGAGCCTTTCCTGCGATATTATCAAAATAACAAGAAGAGTAGTAAATCAGGGAAATTGTATTCGTATTTCATAAACAAGGATTACAATGAATATAAATTGGAAACATAGTTACACATTAGTATCTCTAACATATAAACAAATATATATTTATTAATAAGAGTAAAGTGTCATTTTCGTCCCTGATGTTTGGCCAGTTTTGCGACTTTCGTCCAAAGATTTGTTTTTCCGCATCTGGATCCAAAAGGTTTGAAATCTTGTCATTTGGCTCGTTAACTCTATCCATTTTTCTCCATTAAGCCAAGGCTATTTCCGTCTTTTTGTTAATTTAAAGGGTAATTCGGTCTTTTTCACTTTATGTACAAGCATTTAGCATAATGTACAAGTATTCAAAAGACTGAATTGCCCTTTAAGTTAACAAAAAAGACGAAAATACCCCTAACTTAACGGAGAAAAATGGAGTTAACGAGCTGGATGAAAATGACAAGATTTTAAACCTTTTGGATCCAGATGCGGAAAAACAAACCTTTGGACGAAAGTCGCAAAACTACCCCACTTTACTCTAATAATAATAAGAGTAAACTTCTTTTTCGCTCCCTGTGGTTTGGTCGTTTTAATGGTTTTGCCTCAATCATTTAAAAACGACCATTTTCCTCCAATAGTTTACTATGTTTTTCCCATTTTGCTCCCCGCCTCTACTCCATCCAAATTGTTTGTTAACTGAAAAAGGTATTTTGGTAACATAATACCCTTAGTTTTATGCTTGAAGTTGCCAAAATGCCCTTTCAGTTAACAAGCAATTTGGATGGAGTTAGAGACGGGGAGCAAAATGAGAAAAACATCATAAACTATTGGAGGAAAATGGTTGTTTTTAAATGATTGGGGTAAAACCGTTAAAACGATCAAACCACGGGGAGTAAAACGAAAGTTTACTCTAATAATAATACTAAACGAATGAAACATTGTTGAATTAAGGATGTGTTCGTGGTCGATTTACCTTTCGTTGCAACACTAGTCAATAAAGAACTTTGGAACCAACCACGATGCTGATCGGTACCTTCAACATACAAATCTGCAGGAAAACGGAGACCATTTCTGTTCTCCAAAACAGCAGCCCATGAAGAACCTGCAATTATAAGCCATTTTAACGTTCAATTGCATGTAAAATTGTAAACTATACTAGAATTGCTAATGTTTAACCAGTAATTAATCTACCTGAATCGAACCAAACATCCATCGTATCAGTTCCTTTCACATAGTCTGAAGCTTTATCACGATAATTTTCCGGAAGCAATTCTTCTACTGGCATATACCACCATGCATCACTGCCCTTTTGGGAAATGATTGCTGCCAAATATAATAATCAAAAGGTAAATAACTATATATCATTAATATAAGTTCACTTTTGAATATGTAGTAGATTGGTTTTTACACTTGATATGATCAACAGTTTCTTCGTTTAGCAGAGGTTCCTTTGTCTCCGCATGATAAAAGACGGGAATTGGGACACCCCATGTCCTCTGACGCGATATACACCAATCGGAACGGCTGGAAGTCATTGTCGAAATTCTGTTTTCTGCCTGAACGACAAAATAATAACGTTATGATTTATTACTATTTCAATAAATTAATTTAATTCTCTGTGTTCCAATCGTGTTTTGATTTTTATTGTGTTCCGAATTCGTTTCCATTGTTGCAAATGTGAATTGCTACTTGCTCCACACTTATAATAATTAACAAATCATGTGAACTTCAATCAATTAAATACTAAAGATTCTCCAAAATAAAAACAAGAGTAAAATGCCATTTTCGTCCCTGAGGTTTGGCCAGTTTTGCGACTTTCGTCCAAAGGTTTGTTTTTTAGCAAAACTGACCAAACCTCAGGGATGAAAATGACATTTTACTCTAAAAACAATATTAATGTACCAGTTCTATACTCGTACCTGAGACGGGGTCCACGTAACTTGATTAATCGCATCCATAGCAGCCTCTCTGAACCCTTCCACAGATGCAAACCATTGCACCGTTGCCCTAAAAATCGTGGGTTTTTTCGTTCGCCAATCGTAAGGATATTTGTGCTCTACAGTTTAAACAACAATAATGTTTAAACTAGAACTTCTAACAACCATATCGAAGAGAACAACTTCTAAATTTGAATGATATGATTTACTATAAGGTTCTACCATGACAATTGATAAACGCTCATCCAAGTGATCGATTACAGCAGCATTGCCGTCACCTAACACGTCGAGCCCGTTAAAGATCCCGGCTTCTTCAGTGAACTTTCCTTCATCGTCTACTGGGGATATTATAGGCAAATCATACTTCAAGCCCGTTAAATAATCATCCTGCCCGTGGCCCGGGGCGGTGTGAACAAGCCCGGTTCCTGATTCGGTTGTAATGTAATCTCCACCGATCACAACGGGACATTCTTGGCCGTTTATTGGGTGTGCGTATCTATATGCATACATATAACTAGGTTAGTACGTGATTATATACAAACTAACTTAGTTAAGTAGAACTGGGGGTGTGCACGGTTCAGTTTGGTTCAGTTTTATGGTAAAACCAAAACCGTAACCGAAATGTTCAGTTTTTAAAAACCGTTAGGTTTCAGTTTTTTCGATTTTAGCAACGGTTTGTTTTTTGGAACAAAATTACGTAAAGATTCAAAAATAAAAAGTATAATCCAAGATTTAAGAATCGTTCTTAGATGTTTACATTTATGTTATTATATTAAACCTTATAAATTAATATTGTCCACATAAATCTAACCTTCTAATTTATTTTTATGTTTCTTCAAAGTTTTTATTAAGACATTTTCTTTTATAATACTTTGAAATCATTTAATTTTTATGTTAAATTTGTTATTTCTTGAAGGCGCTAGATAAATCATTTCAGAAATAAATAAACATGTTAATGTTTTTACTATAAATAGTTAACATTCAAGAATAGAAATTATAATCCATATATCAATATATAACAAACATTAGAAAAATGATTTTTTAGGTTATTCGTTTCTGTTTTTTTTTTCATAAAATGCAAAACCGTAACCGAACCGTATATTCCGGTTCGGTTTTTCTGCAGTTCAGTTTTTTTCAGGTTAGGTTAAATCGGGTTTTTCGGTTTCGGTTAGGTTTTTACGATTTTCTGCTCACCCCTGATTAGAACATTAAATACCTGCAATTTTCAAGATCTGAACCCAAAACTGTTTTTCTAACAAGCAGCTTCACATTCCATTTGGATTCAAGTGTCGGCACAAGATCCATTGCAACAACAAAAAATTGTCTCTTGTTCTTTTAAAACGCTACCAAATCTCCTATTTTGTCTTCAGAAGACGCGGCAGCATCAGGTGAAACAGGCTGCACTTCGACAATCGCGTATCGGAGCTTGGAATTCACCGCAACAGCTGCCGAAAAGAAACGATAAAAATGTGAATATACTTAGATAACTTTATAAGCTTTTACACGTATGAACCCTTACCAGCGTTGGCAGGAATAGTCCAGGGAGTAGTGTTCCAAACCGCAAGGGACAATTTGGGAAGAAATTCATCTAGTAATCCGTTTTTCGTTGGTGTGCTTAATAATCTGAAAATTGCATACATGCTCTTTGAAACATGGCCTTCAGGATACTGCATTAAATGACCAAACGGAGTGAGATTATTCCAAAGACAAAAAGCTTTATATACGTATGAAAAATTTACCAACTTTGTTTAAATTAGAGATCATACTTATTACTTACAGAGGTGTGAACCGTTCGGTTCGGTTTTATGGTAAATCTGAAACTGTAACCGAAATGTTCGGTTTTCGGTTATTGAAAACCGTTCGGTTTCGGTTTTTTCAGTCTTAGCAACGGTTCGCTTTGGTTTTCCCGGTTTTTGGAACAAAATTACGTAAGATTAAAAAATAAAAAAGTATAAAGCAAGATTTAATAATCTTTCTTATATGTTTACATTTAAGTTATGATGTTTAACCTTTGTAATTAATATCGTTCACATAAACCTAACTTCTAACCTATTTTTATGTTTCTCCAAAGTTTTTATTAAGACATTTTCTTTTATAATACTTTGAAGATCATTTAATTTTTATGTTAAATGTTGTTATTTCTTGTAGGAAATGAATAAAACATTTCAAAGATAAATAATCATGTTAATGTTTTTATTATAAATACCTAACATTCAAGAATAAAATTAATAATTCCTATTCCTAAATCAATATATAACAAACTTTAAGAAATGAATTTTTAGGTTATTTGGTTTGGTTCGGTTTTTTTTGGTTTCATAAAATGCAAAACCGTAACCGAACCATAAATTTCGGTTCACTTTTTTTGGTTCCCTTTTTTCGGTTCGGTTAAAATCAGATTTTTCGGTTTTCTGCTCACCCCTAATTATTTATACAAAAAGAGTTAATATCAAAACAAACATGAGACTGTTGATTAACTTACCTCTAACTCAGCCTCTGCAAGAGCAGTGCGAGATGAGGGACTCCAATGCACTGGCTTTCTACCTCGATATATGTACCCTTTGAAAACCATTTGCCCAAACACTTCAATCTAGAAAGCCAAAAGTATAATAATAAAAATGATAATAATGAGCATATAGATTATAAACAACAGGTGAAACTAATTTAGGTTATTACCTGAGCAGCCTCGTATTCTGGATAAAGAGTCAGATAAGGATGATCCCAGTCAGCCCATATTCCAAATCCCTGTAGACAGAGAGTATATATACTTAACGTTTGATATATATGTATATATATTTCTAAATAGAGTAAAGTACACGGATGGTCCTTGTGGTTTACCAAAATTTTGGATTTGCTCCCCGGTTTTCCAAAAGTACACTTTGTAACGTATTTAGTCCACAGCCAACAAATCTAAAGGTTTTAGCATGTCCAAGTTAGGGACTAGATGTGTTACAAAGTGCAAACCACAGGGACCATCCATGTACTTTTTGAAAAATCTGGGGACCAAATCCAAAATTTTGGTAAACCACAGACACCATCCGTGTACTTTACTCTTTCTAATATTAATAACAAATAACCAGCATCTTACATAAAGAAACAAATAAAAATATTGTGTAAGTCTAACCAGAACATGGAAATAATGTATTCATGGATAACGAGTAGTTGCGTTTAGATATACCTTAAATGACGCCATCTGTGTCTTCACGGTTGCTTTGGCAAATTTAGCTGCCTTTGCTCTTAGTTTTAACAGTGTTAGCCCCTTTCGGGCATCTTGGTCTAATGACTGCAATACTAAGATAATTTAACAGAAAATTACGCATGATTAAAGCAAGAAGCTACCAGAAAACTTTCAACTAAATAAACGAGCCACAAATTATCACTTGCCTTTTAACTCAATCGGCAGACCATGGCAATCCCAACCGGGAACGTAATGAACTTTACAATTTTGTAGAAGCTACCACAAAAGTAATAAGAGTAATAAAGTTCACATAGATATTCACCGTATGTCCATATTCACAGTATCTGTACTTCTTAGGCCTGTAAACGAACTGAATGTTCATGAACTGTTCGGTGGGAAATTCATTTATGTTCGTTTATTTAAATAAACGAATGAACATGAACATTTTTTTTGTTCATTAAATTAAACGAACGAACATGAACACACGTTTTGTGAACGTCCGTTTATGTTCGTTTATGTTCGTTAAAATTTTAATAAATACATAAGTAGTTATATTTATATTTATATAAATATAAACATTAATCAGGATTTCTAACTACTAATATAAAAATAACTAACTAATAATTGAGCTTCCTAGTAATAAAGAGTGGGCTTTCGAATTGAACTTGTCGTAATTAATCACTAATTTATATAATAAAAATTACAAGTTTATGTCAGGTCAATTACGTTCATTTTTGTTCGTTATGTTTATTAAATTGTGTTCGTATAAGTTTGTTTATGTTCGTTTACGTTCGTGAACTGTTCATTCAAGCTTTAAACGAACGAACATAAACGAACACAAACATGCTCATTTTCTTAATGAGCGAACATGAACAAAACTGTGTTCGATCATATGTTCGTGTTAGTTCGGTTTGTTTATAGGCCTAGTACTTCTATACCCATGAATCAAATAAAGCAGACCCTTTTGTCACCCTATCTCATATATCACAGCACAAAGTGAATGTTGCAACTATACCTTATACCGGTTAATAGAATCCTTTGAAATCTTATTTAATGCATGTCCCATGTGTAGATCACCGTTAGCATATGGAGGGCCATCATGAAGAATAAAGCTTCCCTATTAAAACCGCAAGCAATATCAGATAAAAGTAGAGACAGAAATATCGTAGCATAAAAAAACTTGAATAAGATTAAGCCTCGAAACTGACCCCGTTATTCTTTTCAGAAACTTTCTTGAAAACCTGATTTTCATCCCATAATTTCTGGATTTCAGGTTCCCTGACAGCAGAATTTGCTCGCATACCAAAAGTAGTCTTCGGAAGGTCAACGGTATGTTTGTACTTTCCATCTCCTTGCTTTGTTCCTAGACAATGCAATCCATCGATCAGAAGACTCAAAAGGAACTTATCAAGTTATTATGATTACATTGCAATCAAATTTTACTGAAACTACAAAGCTATAGAAAAGTTGTAATCATGTATGTACCTTTTGATTCTTTCTTGGCAGCCATCACGGGTCCACGAGACCTACGCTTTGACTGAGTGCAAAATGCACTTCTAGGATAAATATAACAATTTGTAAAACGGAAGAGAGACGAGATCTCAATGGCGGAACATCTTTGCAAATCAATGATGCTAAAAGAATATGACTTTCTAAACGATGAACAGCTTCTCAATGATAGAACCTGAACATAAATTGTCTACAAAGTATAAGAAACACGCCTTTCAACAATTCAAACAAATATCATATAAACCAATGAATAAAGCTCCCATGATTATGATCCAGAACATGATTCGACACTTTCTTTTATTGATTCAATAATGAAAAACTTTTATAAGCCCTCATATACTATATAGTTCAAAATTCAAATTAATAAATTAAATATTAATTTAAAACCATATCCAAGTCGGAAATAAAAGGGTTTTCCAGAGAGTTTATTAACAACAACTTCATCAAACACATACATAAAAGGAAATTAAAATCACTTTACAACACATAATTTTCAAAATCTCAAACAGACATTTCATCGAACAGTTGGCATGCAACCCAATTTACACAAAATTCCATACACCCATTAAATATTTCAACAATATTCCATCAATTTAGAACTGAACTCTGAAACTGTGAACGCAATCAAATATGAAGATATATGTGCAGACTATAATTATACTTACGGTGTGAGAAGTTTGCATCGCCATTGCAGAAGATGGGTTGATTCTTTTAAGTGGTGGGTTTAAATGCTACAAAGGGTTCATCATGTTGTTGTTCGTTTGAAAAAACTTGTGAGCTTCCGTTATCGATGATAGAAAATAATTAGAAATAACGGTTTTGTTTGGATAAGTGACAAGTGAAGGCAGAGATGGTCGTTGTTCTGTTTCTGGTACCAGTCTTGTCTGTTTAGAAAAAATAATTAATCTAACCCCTCAAACAAATTACCAGGTTTTTATTTTATGAAAAGTGACTGTAGGTAGGACCGGTAAATGGGACGGGTCGGATTAGAACGGTTCATGAGTCAGAACGGGTTAGGGTCGAAATGAGTCAAATTTAAAAAGCTTCGTTTTGGGTCGGGTCAAAACCGGTCCGGGTTGAAACGGATTCGGGTCAGATCGAGTCCCGTTCGGAAACATGATTTCATCGTGAATATACCTGATGTTCGTTTCGGTATAGAAACCGAAACTGATCAAGACAAAACTAAAAAAAACGAAACCGACCAAACCAAAACGATACAAAAAAATGAAAAATTCAATACCAAACAAAAACGAAACCGAAAAACCAGCCAAAACGAAACAAAAAAACCAAAAGCGAACAGAAACGAAAGCGACCAAAACGAAACAAAAAAATTGAAACCGAACCGAAACCGACCAAAACGAAACAAAAAACTGAAAAATCGAAAGCGAACCGAAAAAAGCGACCAAAACGAAAAAAAACCCAAACCGAAACTGAACAAAATGAAACAAAAAACTGAAAAGATCGAAACCAAGACAAAACCGAAAAATCCAATCAAAATGAAACAAAAAACTGAAACCGAAAAACTAACCAAAATGAAACAAAAAACCAAACCGAACCGAAACCGACCAACTAAAATAGAAAAATGAAAAAATCGAAACCCAAATGTAAAAAGGGACCAAAACGAAACAAAAAACTTGAAACCAAATCCAACAAAACCAAAGAAATAAACTGAAAAGATCGAAACCAATCCGAAACAAAACCGAAAAAACCGATCAAACGAGACAAAAAATCGAAACCAAAAAAACTAACCAAAACCAAACAAAAAAACAGAACCGAAACGAAACTGACCAAAATGAAACAAAAAAACTGGAAAAAAAACGAAACCGAAAACCGATCAAAACGTAACAAAAAATCGAAAGCGAAACCGACCAAAACGAAAAAAAACAAAACGAAACCCATCCTGACCTGAAACTCGTCGAGTGCGGAAACTTGTGTCGGCCCGAAACCCGTTCCGTGCGGAAACCCGTGCCGACCCGAAACCCGATCTGAACCGACTTTGTTCCAATCTGAAACCCGTCCCGACATGAAATTCATCACGACTCGAAATTCAATCCGATCTGAATCCGTTCCAATCCGAAACTTGTACCATTTCTTTGCATGTGAGAGGGGAGTTGGCGTACGTTGAATGAGTCCACGTGGCCTAGTAGTTGTCCTTGTTATCGGGTCTGTCATCAGTAGCTAAGTGGAGACCGTGGAGCAATGGTCGGCGCACGGTGATTGGTGACACGCTAGTGTCCTTGTGTACTTCTTGTCCCGTACACGATTGTTCATCGTGAGATGTTGCTGGACACAGCCTGTCGTGCACCTATTGGCTATCTGCTCTGGCATTCATAACAGCTAACCTTTCTTAAGTCACCTTGCTGGCGCCACGAAGCTTGCGCTTCTTAAGCTTGTGCCACTTTACTGAAAAATGGACTTAAGTATTGGATTTCCGTCTGTTTTGGGTATGGTTCCTTGCGAGCGACCTGAGCCTTTTTCGAGTAGCCGGCGCAGGATTTGGGACCATACCGTTTCAAGCCCCTAGTCCAGTTGCTTCTTCCATGCGCGGACGCAAGTGGTTAGAGCTCTAGACTAGAAAGTTAAGAGTATTTGCGCTGCATGTGGAAAGATAAGCTATATTGAGTTAGCCTGAGCACCTTGTCGCGCGCTTGTGTTACCTTCTCGGCTGTGTTGCGCGGCTATCAAGCTTCTTCAATACGATGGGATTTATATCGCGCGTCCACGTTTTTGAAAGTTTGAAAAGAGCATCTTCTGATAGGTTGGTGGCGAAAGCAACAGACACGTCGTTTCGTCTGGTATCAGGAGAGTGAGGACCACGCGCGCATGGTAACCATCACCCGGATTTTTCGCCTGACGTGTCGTCATGCTATTGGGCCTGTGCCGCAAGTTGTGGGTACAGTTACCCATCGCATTAAATGTGATGGGTATAAATATTCGACGAAGGGTAGGGCAGAAGACACATATCTTCGAATTCTCTTCCACTTTTCTCTCGAATCTTCAAGTGTCTTTCAAAAAGTTTGAAGATCTTCAAAAGTTTTCTAGATTATTTGCAGATTCTTTGAGATACCCAAAATATATCTATGGCTGATCATGAAGACAACGTCGTGGAAGTGGAGGAGGTTGACGGAGTAAGGCCTCCATTGAAGTGGAAGGAAGCTCTGTTCGAGCAGATCGTGAGAGGGCACCAATTTACCGATGAATGGGGTGCACAAAATCCGACGACAGGTCAAACGGCGGCCGACGCTCCAGCCAGTTTTATTACGCAGGATGGGAATTTCCAGCGGCCAGCGACAAATTTCGTTGGAGAGATCCTTTCCTATTACAAATTCCTCCCAACTTAGCCCTCTAGGCCATGCGCGGTTTAGGGTTTTCTACCACCATGTGTGGATCACACAAATTCCTTCATAAATTTCTTGGATCCAGTAATTTGCATCTTGTTGGTCAACGGAGTGCAGGAGTGGCCCTAAATACGATCTTCGGTACAAGATTCCTCCATCCATCTGATATTACAGCGCTTTATTATGGATTTTACTTGCTGCCGCTTTGTTTCTTGGAAGGATTCTGATTAGAGTGTCGCGCTCCGGTCAAAGATAATATTTATAATCCCTAATTACCCTTAACAATGTGCTAGTGGTAGTAAGGGGTCGAACCACGAAGAGTCTGTGGTTTGCGTACGGGCAAGATTGATTTTACTAAGATTGTCACCTTTATGAAGCTTGCTAACTAAATTGATAATTTGTTTGGTTGAAAAGGATGTCGGAATGAACCAACTAAGTTTTGATTTAATTAATTAACTACTAGAATTCAAGAATGATTGCAACAAAAGTAAATATGATTGTAAAACAATTGGGAGAAAACAAGGTTCACACCCGGTTTGACAATTGCAAAGCCTAGTGTTACTAAGTGTTTTAATTTGGTTTAATCAAATTAGTTCATTAACGATTTAGAATCACAAGGCTTAGGTGCCAATTGATATCAACGTCATAGACAACGGACCACAATGCACTTCGTTACCTTGGACAATTAAAACCTATCAAAAGATAAAGCATAAATACGCATATTCATTTCACAAAGACAAATTTCATAACTCATTCGTCAATTCGCAAATACAATACAAACATAGGACACTTATCTAATGATCAAATGCAATTCAATTAGTCACAAACCAAATGTTTAACAAAAAGTAAACCCTAGAACCTTACAAAAGTCTACACGAGGTGAAACCTCCGGGAATTAGCCGCTCATGGTGAACGTAACACGATCAATGGATGATAAAGCCTTGAACTTGAACATATTGAAGCTTGGAGATAAGATAAGGTGTGGTTAGGGTTTTGGGTATGAGGTGGTGATGATGAGATTGGTGATTGATGATTGATGGTGATGATGATGGATTAGGGTTAGAATCGAAGTGGATGAATCGGATGGGAAGTGAATTGAAATGGATTGGTGGAAGGTTGTGGCTCCAAGAACAAGTTTCAAACTCCCAAGAACTCGTGATACTCCAAAATAGGTCAAAAATCCTGTTTTAACCCGTCCCCAAACTCACAAAACACAAAATTCGCGATGCAGCAATTGGAGGCCCGTCGCCGACGGCCAGGAGGGGCGTCAGCGACGTCACATGCATATCCCCTTTTTGGCCGACGGCCTTTCCTGCTGTCTACGATGAAAAGCACACGACGGGCAAGAATACACGGGGCGTCGCTGACGGGCCAATGTGGCGTTGGCGACGGCACCCCTAAACTCCAATTTTTTGAATTTTGTTTTTCTTGATTCCGGTTGATCCCGTTCGCGTCCCGGTGCTCCGTTTGGCTTCCAATTAGCTCCGTAAACTCCGTAAGACCTGTAAAACACAAACCTTATTAAAAGTAGGCTATCCGGAATTAAAATTTACGTAAAAACATTAACTTAAACCAAAACAAACGCCGGTTTACACCCACGCATCACATCCCCACACTTGTCGTTTGCTTGCCCTCAAGCAAATATGTTTTTCACTTTCACGTGGGTCAAACGAAAAATACACTCCCCATTCTTGAGACGTAAGTTAAGGTCTCAAGTCATGCCCGGTTCAATATATTTTGCAATTTCAAGTTATTTAACACTCAATGGACTAGTCATATGAAAATGGTTATTCAAGATTAACCCGCCCTTAAAACCCACAACATATGCATATCCCTCACAATGTTCACTCCACTCGGTTTACAATTTGGCTAATTTATATGATGTATTAGCGCTTTTAAAAGTGATCACTCAAAACCGAATAGAACATATACCCGCATATGCTTGCAACTCAATCATTCTCCACCACCGAACACGAATACTAAGCACAAGTCAAAAGGTCTTTAGAGGGTTGTAACGCTGCTAGGCTAAGGGTATGGAATAGGATATTTAAAGCGGCTAAGTTGATGAAAATTCGATCTTTATTACTATTGCACTAAACCGACTAAACATAAGTCGACAACTAGCCTTTTATTCACAACTACCGCACATCTTTTTGTGTTTTTCTTCAATCATTCTTCTCTGTTTTTCATAGTATTTTCTGAATATTCTGTTTTTTTTTTCTTGCAAACTATATACACAACTAATACTATGATCAAATTTCCATCACACGGGTTATAAAGGTTTAAGGTTAAAGGCTAATTTGGGTGATCAAACGAAAGGATGAGGCTCAACATTGGCTACTATGGGATATATTTGGATAAGGCTAGATAAATGGGGTAAAACAAAAAGGTTTACCTATTGCCTTAATCATTCTCATGCTTGCATTCGGTCTATGGTCTCAAACGTATCAAAAGATGCAAGTTCTACAGTACATGACTAACGGACCACTCAAACAAAGAAACATGTATATGCATAATGTATACAAGTGGCCCAAAAACTCACATATTAAGGGTATGAAATGTGATATGCACACTTACAAGTTCCTTAGGCGAATTATTCCCAAATAACCACCCATTAAATACTTTTCATGCCCTTAACTTGAACCCGACCATGACAAAACACCAAATGGTTCGTGCCATCCCTCGCTAACTTAGTTACTTGTGCTTATTAGATTGCTCCAAACAAAGACATTTTTGAAAAATTTTTGAAATTTTCCCCCATCCCCACACTTGAGATTAACATTGTCCTCAATGTGTAGTGTTTAAATGAACGGGTCAAAATCGAAAAACTTTTACGACCCCACCCCCACACTTGAGGTCGACATTGTCCTCAATGTGTAAAGTTAGAGCTCTTTAGAACGCACAAGGGATGTGACACAGCTAATTTCCCAAAAAACTTTCACCCCCGAAACTAAGATACAATTTACACTCCACTTATCATCTAACTAAAAATCAAAGTAAAAAGAAATGTATGCACCTGATTTCCGAGCTCGTTCTTCATTTGCTCCACATCCTTCAACAAAGCGGTCGTCTCACGAACATAATGTACCTACAAATCTCAACCCTTGTGTAGAAGCATGCTTCTCACAACCATCAAAATTTGTTAGCAACCTAGTTCTACCACTTTTATGAAAATATCACCGATCCATACGTTAATTTACTTTGATTTTTGTGGAAAATAATGTACAACAATAACAATCCTAACTCACTTTCGTAGGAATCACGGTTGCACTTAGCTTATGCAACAAGCCCTTTTAAACCTTTCGATAGCTCGGAAGGATGAGTAGATCTCGTGAGGGTTATATAGAGAACACGCCCACAACGTTCATTTAACTAAGAAAGCAATAAAAACTATCTAATAAAGAAACTAAAACAAGAATTACAACAACAACATAAGGCATACCTCGCCTACCGCTGGTAACGCTCATTTGGGTCTTTAGGCGGGTACGGGTTATACGGGAACCCGGTGAGAGACGACGTCACCTCTTTCCAATTGTCGAGCGGACCCGATTCCCCTTCAGGTGGTGGCGGTGGCTGTAGCGGGAAGAAACTTGAGCCCGACATTTCGGGCCAGTGTGGAGATGGGTCGGAGGGTCCTTGGGGCACGGGAAGGTCCTCATAATTGTACCATGGTGTATGTTGCTGAAATAGCAACCCAACCATCAAGTCCCTCTGATGCCTCTCTTGATCATGCAGGATCTTGGCGTTATTGATGGCTATTTGTTGATCCGTGCCGGTCGCCATCCAACGTCGATCCTCAAATGCATTTCGTTCTATTCGGAGGCGATCTTGTTCTTCTTCCCATGCTCTTCGTTGAGCATTTTCTTGAGCCCGCTGTTGCTCCATCAACTCTAATCGAGATTGTTGCTGCGCTTGAAACAACTGCTGATCTTCCCAATATTGTTCAACTTTGGCCATATGGGCAGCTTCCTTATTCCAATGATTTTGGTACTGTGTTTGGAAGCTTTGTTCCCATTGGCGCCTTTGCTCATGGTACCCGCGATTCTCCCCAATACCCGCGGATACGTTGTCATACACCCCCTGTTGCCCCCAATTATAATTAGTGTAATCCGGTCTACGCCGGGAGACAACAATTTGAGCAACCTCATTTGAAATTTCCCGATGCTGTCGGGCATATCTCTGTCTCGGTCCCCTCGGACCGGTCTGTTCTTCTTCCTCTTCTACATCATGCATCTCCTCTTCTGGTGTAGCCCCTTGGGCTGCAATGGGATCCGTAAACGTGAATTGGTGGCCCTGATCATCTTTCACCGTATATTGGTGACCATTGACCTCCACGTTAATCTTCCAATGCAGGCTAATTGAAGCGAAACAAACTTGATCAATTGGCGTGGTTACCCATAACGAATCGGCAGGTAAAACGTTTTACTGTAGGATCATTGCGCTGATTAACCTCACATACGGTATCATTTTTCTGGTGCATGATTCACGCGTGTCCCACGTGTTCATCATCACAATTTGGCGCAATGACAACTTTGGCGCACCAACCAACAATGAATGCAACACCCTACAGTCAGGCACCTTTACCTTCCCGCGGTCTCCAAACTGCACCATGACGTTCTCAAGAGATATACCTTGGAGCAACGACAGATCATTTCTCGATTCACCTAACCCACCGGACCCCGACAGTACAGTGACTAACATGCCGGCTGGGTCAGCAGGATTCACCTTGTTATCCAGAAATTGGTCAATGGTGTAGTAGTAATAAGCATCCGCTCCCAACGAATCAAAACGAGCAATACAATTCATGTGCTCGAACGATATGATCATCTGGTTCTTCCCAATGTCACCAACCAATTGCCACGTGACCGGTGATCCATCCCTGTTTCCAAACCGTAATGTTGACAGCCACTCACAAACTGCTGCCAAATAAACCCTCGGTGTGATGTCTTCACACCAATCCAAAACTCTCTCCCAACCAAGTCTTTCAAACTTTTGGGCGATTCCTATTGCCCTGAACTCCTCCACGTTAACAGACCTCTCCGGAACTGTTCGTTCCGGGATCGAAGTAGTGACGTTCCCGGAAACCATTTTCCATTTCCACATTTTTGCCTCCAATTTTTTATTGTTATACCTCGACAACGGCTTCTTCTTGTTGTCGTTCCACTGCGAAGCTGTACGACTATTTCTAAATTCATCCCAATCCCAGTCCTGGCGTTCCAACTGACCATCCCCCTCTTCAACATTACTTAATTGTTCCCACTTTCTTGGTGCGTAACCTGAGCCCGAACCGGCTCGTGAAGATGACCCTTCACCGGAGGTCTTACTTCTTTTTCTTCCAAACATGGCTACAATCAAACACAAGGAACCAATTAGTATACCCAAAACTTCAAACACTCCAACTTTTGAACATACACAATGATGTTGATTGAACCTTTGCTTTAGATATAAATTAGCTTGTTTAAACTTAAAAGTGGCAACTTTATAATCTAAAACTTAATATTCATCATGTTTATTCCCAAATCCATGGAAGTTCAACAAGATTCAACACCATGCTCATGTTCAATCATACCAACAACATGTGTAATCACATCACTAAAGTTGTTGTAAGCTCAAACCCCACCTAAATCATCTATTCATGCTCAAATATAAGCTGTAACATCATAAATCGCAATAAACAACCTACTCTAAACTAAAAAGTTTAAAAATTTCGGAAGAAATTGACTAAACATATGATAATCATGCTTAAATCTGAGAAAAAAATTCATACCTTTTATGTAGCTTAGGCAAGAAGAACTAGAGAAAGAAGAAAAGCTTGAAGTTTGATGAATTTCTTCAAAAACCTGAAATTTCACGCCCATAAATCTTGCAAACTATCAAGAATTACTAAAAACAAAGTTGGGGGTTTTGTTCCTCTCGGAAAAACACACAAAATAGGCTCAAGAATCACCGGATTTGGTGAAGCTTTGAGAAAGTTATGAAGGATTGAAGATTTAGGGTTCTTGAGAAGAGGATGAAGAAGATGGAGAAGTTTGGAGAAAGATGGCAGGGATTTTGTGGTGGGTTAAGATTTGGAATCAGATATGGAGTCACATGGGTATTTGTGGTTAAAACAAGGTTCGGGTCGAGTTTGGTTGTCTAAAAACAAGTTTCGGGTCGAAAATATGCGTCAAAAGCTAATCAGCGTCGGCTGACAAACCAGGCACCGTCGCAGATGGTGCCTTGGCCCGTCGCCGACGCCCCCCCAAAAGTGGGGTTTTCCTTTTTCCTTCCGACGCACTAACCCGCTGTCTACGACACTTTTCACCCGACGGCCAACATTTGGCACCCCGTCGGCGACGGCCTGAAGCTCCGTCGCCGACGACACCTCTAAATCTGTTTTTTTTTGGCAAAAACATGAACTTTTTACAAAAGGGGCCTAGCTTAATTTAAATCCTAAAAATAAAAAAAAAAAATCTTTTTGTGAGACGTTTTCGGCTTTAATATTCACTAACAACCTATTGTTAACGATCCTACCACCCCCCAAAAAAAATCGTGTATTGTCCCCAATACACATAAAAGATTTCGATAACATACCTCATGTCATCACGACTCGTTTATAGCTTCCGGAACTTCACACATCTCAAAGAGTTGTTAGATCAAAACAATAAGCATAACCATTTTAAAACAATGCACCCAAACAATTAAAAATAGTACATCACTCTACAAAACGTGTTACCGGTTTTCAAATGACCTCGTAATGTGGTATGGCCACCACGAAGCTTACCACTTCCGTGTTCTTCTCGCCCTTATCATCATTACCATCAAGAAATGGTTTTAGACGATGACCGTTAACCGTTTGCCTTGACCCATCCTTCGGGTCCTCAATGGTGACATCACCCAGTCTTCCGACCCATGTGATCACGTATGGGCCCATCCACTTACTCTTGAGCTTCCCAGGAAAGAATTTAAGCCTTGAGTTGTAGAGCCAAATCTTTTTCCCTACCACAAACTCCTTTGGCTTCAAATTTGCATCATGTGCTCGCTTCATTCCATTCTTGTATTTCAAAGCACACTCATACGCCTCATCCCGAAGCTCTTCCAACTCGCATAACTTTAACTTTCGCTCCTTACCTGCATCATCATATTTCATATTAACTTCTTTAATAGCCCACCAAGCACGAGGCACAAGTTCTACTGATAAGTGACAATTTCTACCATAAACTAAGCGATAAGGTGTAGTGCCAATAGGTGTTTTATGGGCCGTTCGATAGGCCCATAAAGCATCATTCAACTTCGATGACCAATCCTTTCGGTCCGGTCGAACGGTCTTTTGCAAGATTTCTTTTATTTGCCTATTAGACACTTCTACTTGACCATTCGTTTGTCGGTGGTAGGGGGTAGCAATTCGATGGTCAACACCATACCGTTTCAAGAGTTTGCCAAAGTTAAAATTTTTGAAGTGGACCCTCCATCACTAATGATTACTCAGGGGATACCAAATCTAGAAATTATATTCGTTTGAACAAAATTGCAAACCACGGTATGGTCATTTGTCTTGGTAGCGATCGCTTCAACCCATTTCGACACATAGTCGACCGCCACCAAGATACACACGTTGCCATGAGAATTAGGAAAAGGGCCCATGAAATCGGTCCCCCATACATCATTATCTACAATAAGGATCGGTTGCATAGGCATCTCATCCCGTTTGGAGATACCCCCCAATTTTTGACACTCAACGCAATTTTTAGCAAAAGTAAATGCGCCTTTGAAAATAGTTGGCCAATAAAGCCCACTATTGAGCACTTTGTGCCCAGTTTTGTGACCACTGAAATGGCCCCCACAAGCAAATGAATGCAAGTGCGTCAAAACATTCGGGATCTCCTCGTCCAGCATGCATCTTCGAACAACTTGATCCGGACATATTTTGAACAAGTCCGGTTCCTCCAACGTATAGTATTTGATTTGGGACATGAAGTGCAACCTTCTCCTCCGATCCCAATGAGCCGGCAAGTCACCTGTAACCAAGTAATTCACAATGTTAGCATACCAAGGTAAAACAGTTACTTCAAAATGTGCTCATCTGGGAAGGCGTCATCAATCTCTACACGTGAAGAACCCTCTTCCACTATCAATCGAGGCAAGTGGCCCGCCACCACGTTTTCACTACCCTTCTTGTCCCGTATCTCTAAATCAAACTCTTGTAGTAGAAGGACCCAGCGGATCAATCTCGGCTTTGCATCATTTTTCTCCATGAGGTGTCTGACAGCAGTGTGATCAGAATATATAACAACTTTATTACCCCATATGTAAGCCCGAAATTTTTCCAATGCAATTACCACCGCAAGTAGCTCTTTTTCGGTAGTTGTATAATTCAATTGTGCATCCGAAAGAGTCTTACTTGCGTAGTAAGGGTTTCTTTTCTACCCTTTGACCAAACACGGCCCCAACCGCATAATCGCTCGCATCACACATGATTTCAAATGGTAAAGACCAATTCGGCGATTGCAATATTGGGGCCTCCACTAATTTCTCTTTCAATATGTTAAAAGCGGTTTGACACTCTTTGTTAAAATCAAACGGTTGGTCCTTAAGCAACAATTTACATAACGGCTTCGTGATGTCACTAAACCCCTTAATAAACCTTCTATAAAACCCTGCATGACCTAAAAATGACCTAACCCCTTTAACACTCGTGGGATACGGTACAGTAGAGATGACTTGCAACTTTGCACGGTCAACCTCTATCCCACGACTCGACACTACGTGCCCCAACACAATCCCTTCCTGAACCATAAAATGGCTCTTCTCCCAACTCAAAACTAAATTTTTCTTAACACATCTTTTCAAAACTTTCTCGAGTTGGTCAAGGCAAGCCTCAAATGATGACCCAAAAATTGAGAAGTCATCCATAAAGATCTCTAGAGACTCCCCCACCATGTCCGAGAATATACTCATCATACACCTTTGAAAGGTGGCGGGGGCATTACATAACCCAAACGGCATTCGCCTAAATGCAGAAGTACCGTATGGGCAAGTAAATATGGTCTTAGCTTGATCCTCTGGATGGATAGCTATTTGGTTGTAACCCGAATACCCATCTAGAAAGCAATAAAATTTTTGACCCGCTAACTTCTCAACAATTTGGTCAATAAAAGGTAAAGGGAAATTGTCTTTGGAAGTTGCAGAATTTAACTTCCTATAATCAATACAAATTCGCCACCCGGTTACCGGCCGGGTGGCAACCTCTTCACCTGCGTCATTTTTGACGACTTGAATGCCTGCCTTTTTCGGGACCGTTTGCGTTGGGCTCACCCACTGGCTATCAGAGACGGGGTAAATAATACCCGCATCTAGCCACTTCAACACCTCCTTCTTGACGACCTCTCGCATGTTGGGATTCAATCGCCTTTATGCGTCATGAGAAGGAGTAATACCGTCTTCGGTGATGATTTTATGCATCACCACTGAGGGACTAATTCCCTTCAGATCAGCAATGGTCCAACCAATAGCGGCTCTATTGGTGACCAAGATCTCCATAAGCTTTTCCTCTTGCTCTCTGGTTAGATTAGCCGCGATGATCACCGGAAGCGTGTTGCCCTCACCCACATAAGCATATTTCAAATGCTTGGGTAACACCTTCAATTCAACAACCGGAGGTTCTACTAATGACGGTTTCAGTTTCGTATCAATCTTTTCCGGAAGACTTTCCGCTTGATGAGTCCAAGTGGGTCTTCCTTCCTTCACCGCCATCACTTCAACTTTTCTCACCTCCTCATCCATGCTTCGATTTGTTTCCATTTGCAACTTGTCGAACATGAAACATTCCTCTATTGTGTTTTCCTCTTCGACACTAATGTCGCATAGAGGTATACACTCGTCAATGACGTCCGCCATATAGCATTCGTCACCAACTAGAGGATTCATCAATCCCGAAAAAACTTTCAACCGCAACCGACGGTTACCAAAAGTCATGTCGACCGTACCCGTTTTACAATTGATTTGAGCATTTGATTTTGCCAAAAATGGTCGACCGAGTATAACCGTTGGTTGTTTGGTTCGGTCCAAAGAAACATAATCAAGTACAAGAAAGTCCACTGGATAATAAAAGTCATCAACTTTTACTATCACATCGGTGACTATCCCACGGGGTAGTTTGGGTGTCAAGTCCGCCAACACCACGGTGGTGTTAGACGACTGAAGTGGACTAAACTCATATTGGTCATACAAACTACCCGGCACGATACTCACACTCGCCCCAAGGTCCAAAAGTGCCCTTGTCATTTTGAATTCGCCAACTTGAATAGAAATAATGGGCGCCCCCGGATCTTGTAGCTTTGGTGGAAGTGCACCCGAAAGAATCGAACTAACATTTTCAGTCAAATCAAGTTTTTTGGGAAACTTGTTAGTTTATTTCTGGGTGCATAATTCCTTTAAGTACTTCGCATATGAGGGTACTTATTTGATCGCATCTAAGAGAGGTAGGTTGATTTCTACTTGTTTAAAAATTTCCCACATTTCCTCTTGTTGTGGGCCATGTTTCATAAGCACCTTCTTAGATGGTCCCAATAAAGCTTCGGGATAAGGGTCGGTATTAACCTCCACACCCTTTTCCTTAGCCTTTGGGACTGGGACGGTCACGATGGGGATATTTTTATTATTTTCAGAAACATTTTTATTTTTACCCATTTGACCGCCAACACTCTCCTCATCACTAACATCTTCCACCACCCCTTCAACAAACTGAGGTGGTGGTGACTCGACACCACTATCGATGACTCGACCACTACGTAAAGAAATTTATTAATCGGTACCTCATGTGTGTTCTTCGAGTTGGACCCTTGATGCTTAGGGTTCACAGTGGTATCACTTGGAAGTCTTCCTCCACTTCCTCGCATCTGAGCTACCTCTTCAGCAAGTTGCCCCACTTGCTTCGTCAACACCTCATGAGATTTATCCCTCATCTCATTTGCCTTTTCATCTCCTTGATGTCGTTGCTATATTCCTTCACTACATTCAATAGCGCATCACTCTTGGCACTCAAATCATCGCCACCACCTTGAGAGTTCGAATTACCTCCCCCGTTACCACCTTGGTTGTAACCCCTTTGATAATTTCCTACACTGTTCTGATACGATTGATTACTACCTTGGTTGTAGTTTCTTTGATAGCCCCCGTGATTACCACCTTGGCGGTTTTGGTATGATGATCCGCCTTGGTTACCCGCATGGAAGTTCGGGTTCATTTGATTTTCGGCGTTCCCATAACGGAAATTAGGGTGATTCCTCAACCCGGGATGGTAAGTGTTCGAGTTCATCTCATTATGCTTCCGATCACCAAACACTTGATTCACTTCCTCGGTGTCTTCGGCTTTTCCCATTTGACACTCTATGATTCTATGATCGAGTCCCCCACACCCATCACAACCCGCAAACTGTACCGTGTTAACTTCCTTTTTCTTCATATGGGCCAACTCCCGTTCCAATGTAGAAATGCGGTCCCTTGAACTAGAGTCAAGGTCGGGTAGTGACCGTGATATAGGGTGCTTCTTAGCTCGGTCAGCCGACTCTTTAGCTTTCGATCTTTTAGCCATTCTCTCGAGAAACTCCCAATCATAGTCCTCATGATTACTCAACAACGTTCCGTTACTAGTCGACTCCAAATGATTCCATGTCTCCCCATCTAGACCTCTCACAAAGCATTTCACCAATTCCCACTTTTCGATTTGATGATGAGGACACTTTCGGATCAATTCTTTATACCTCATGAATGCCTCATGTAGCGGTTCACTCGAGAGTTGTTTAAACGCTCTAATCTCATCATGCCCATCATCAGTCTTAGCCATCAAGTAATACTCATCAAGGAAAGTTTGTTGCATCTCCACCCAAGTGTGAATGCTATTGGTGGGCAATGTCAAAAACCATTGCTTAGCCTTATCCTTTAATGAGAATTGGAAAAGACGTAAGCAAAGCTCGTCTTGAGTGAAATGACCACCCCCCAATAGTGATACATATAGCCGAGAACTCCTGTAGGTGCGTATATGGTTCATCATTCGACCGTCCATTAAAATGAGGAAATTTATTGATGTAGTTGGGTTTGAAATCAAAAGCAACTCTTCCTCTCGGCGGTGGTACAATTGGAGAATCATTTTCCGATATCATCGGTCGGAACCGACTGTCAACTCCTTGCGGTGGTTGCCGTTGATTGTTGTTGCGATTGTGTCGATTATCCCTTGGTGGACCGTTCACCTCTTGATCCCCCATTCTTCGATCCCTCTTCTATCACCATCTCGATAACCCCCTTGATTCCCGCCACCCACGTATTGTGGAATCCGATTACGATTGGCATTTTGATTGTTGTAATTGTTGTTGCCATCGTCTCGGTTCCTATTGTTATTACGTGGTTGACGGTTGTTCCCATAACCGTCATCTCTACCTTGGTTGTAACCGTATCCATCATAATCCCCCACAACATTCGCATATTGATACCCCCCGTCATCATAACCAAAATTCCCACCTTTGTGGAAAGACCCTTCATTGTCATTTCCCCATCCATCGACTTCAACCGATCATTATAATATCCCCCATCGTCCGAGTATTCCGTGTGAACACTCACATGTTCCGGTGATTGATAACCGGGTATACTATAAGGTTCGTCATCCAGAATATTATTCCTCAATTCATCAAGATTGACGAATTGGCCTTCATTCGCGGGATTGCCACGATTCACATTAACACCACGGTTGGCGTTATTGTGTCGGTTGTTAACATTTGGTGGTAATGGGTTTTGTCGGTTTTAGTTTTGAGGTGGAGGTGTATGGGCTCGTTGGTTGAGGTTTTGGTTAGGACCACGATTTTGAAATGGTGGTGTAGGTGGTCTTGAGTTGTCACCACCCGATTGGTTGTTTGGGTTTTGAGGTGGGTTATTAGGGTATTGGTGTTGATGTTGGTTGGCATTTTGGTTATCCATTGGAATGGTTCCAATAGATGAGGTGCTTGATGTGTTGGGCTTTGGTGGATTAGAGACAACGGTTGCCTCTAATCGGTTGGCTAGGTTTCTTCTAGCGACCCGCTCAATCTCCGGCTCGAATACTAACGGTGACGTTCTTCCGGAATTTCGTATATGCATGCACTACCTGTAACCTGCACAAGTAACACACCCGCGTAACACAAAAGAAGATACGATAATAAGAAAACAAGCAATTAAACAGTTAATCACAAAAATCAATAAATCCCAACGCAAAGCGCACGAACTCTCCGGCAACGGCGCCAAAATTTGATCAGAGTGTCGCGCTCCGGTCAAAGATAATATTTATAATCCATAATTACCCTTAACAATGTGCTAGTGGTAGTAAGGGGTCGAACCACGAAGAGTCTGTGGTTTGCGTACGGGCAAGATTGATTTTACTATGATGGTCACCTTTATGAAGCTTGCTAACTAAATTGATAATTTGTTTGGTTGAAAAGGATGTCGGAATTAATTAACTACTAGAATTCGAGAATGATTGCAACAAAAGTAAATATGATTGTAAAACAATTGGGAGAAAACAAGGTTCACACCCGGTTCAACAATTGCAAAGCCTAGGGTTACTAAGTGTTTTAATTTGGTTTAATCAAATTAGTTCATTAACGATTTCGAATCACAAGGCTTAGGTGCCAATTGCTATTAACGTCATAGACAACGTATCACAATGAACTTCGTTACCTCGGACAATTAAAACCTATCAAAAGATAAAGGATAAATAGCATATTCATTTCACAAAGACAAATTTCATAACTAATTCGTCAATTCGCAAATGTAATACAAACATAGGACAATTATCTAATGATAAAATGCAATTCAATTAGTCACAAACCAAATGTTTAACAAAAAGTAAACCCTAGAACCTTACAAAAGTCTTCACCGGGGTGAAACCTCCGGGAATTAGCCGCTCATGGTGAACGGAACACGATCAATGGATGATAAAGCCTTGAACTTAAACATATTGAAGCTTGGAGATGAAGATAAGGTGTGGTTAGGGTTTTGGGTATGAGGTGGTGATGATGAGATTGGTGATTGATGATTGATGGTGATGATGATGGATTAGGGTTAGAATCAAAGTGGATGAATTGGATGGATTGGAAGTGAATTGAAATGGATTGGTGGAAGGTTGTGGCTCCAAGAACAAGTTTCAAACTCCAAGAACTCGTGATACTCCAAAATAGGTCAAAAATCCGGTTTTAACCCGTCCCTAAACTCACAAAACACAAAATTCGCGATGCAGCAATTGGAGGCCCGTCGCCGATGGCCAAGAGGGGCGTCGGCGACGGCACATGCATATCCACTTTTTGGCCGACGGCCTATCCTGCTGTTTACGATGAAAAGCACACGACGGGCAAGAATACACGGGGCATCGCCGACGGGCCAATGTGGCGTTGGCGACGGCACCCCTAAACTCCAATTTTCTGAATTTTGTTTTTCTTGTTTCCGGTTGATCCCGTTCGTGTACCGGTGCTCCGTTTGGCTTCCTGATGTGTGCTAAACAGACTATAAAAATGAACTAACTATGACTTTCTAAGCTAGACACTAAAAAACTTTAAATTCTAGACTCGACTTAAACCTAACCACACAACCGGCAAGTGTACCGATCAATGTAGTATAACCTAAGTAAGTCCGGATATCGAACCCACATGACTCTACTAATTACGCTAATTAGACTCTGAAAGACTTGGATAGACACGACTAAAACTGTTTTGATTGTTTTGGGGGGGGGGGGGGTTATGGAAAATCTACGGAAATCTATATTAAAACTAATTAAAGACCAAATTAACTAACACGAACGAAGGATGGAAGTTGTTCTCAAGCGATGATGAAGACTACCTAGACGAGAATCCTGGATTGATTTTAAGCGTTTACCGATTAAATTAATTACTCATTTTCTGGAACCGGGATCTTATGATACTAAACCTATTAAATACCAGCTAAGCCCCTCAACCCTTCTAGAGGTGAAACTTATGGCGGTAACTAGACCGTTAATCCTACCGGTTGATTAGACGTCTTTCCAGTTGTCTAATATTGTGTGAGTACCCTAATGATGACCTACTCTTTTCCAATTATAGATCTAGGGTAGTTTGGATATCTAAACTTGACTTGATAGACTAATAAAACCGACGGGTCAATAAAGGCATGGACTTTTTCCAATGACCGACAATAGCAATTCGCCGGGTAAGACCTATCAATAGCCCCTCATTTTCCAGGTATTAGGACTAGTCGAACACTAAGATCTAGTAACCTGTTAACAATCACTTCTAAGGTTTACTGGGCCCTTCAACCTTAAAGACTATGAACTTATATTATGATATAGACACTCACCAAAGTTCACAACCTAATACGACTTCATTCCGTGATATAGACAGTTACCAAGAATCATATAAAGTCACAGAAAATAGAAAACCAAATCAAAGCATGCACACACATCAAGCCAGATAAACAAACTACTTACAGAGCACAATTAACACATAACAAACATGTAATTAACGAAAAAGGTATAAACTTTATATCAATCCATTTATCATAGTCTAGGTAGTTAATGCGTTTAGCCAAGCATAGTCAAGAAAAAGAAACAAGTCTTAAATAACAAATAAATCATAGTATCTAGTTTGAGAATACAAAGTAAAACAAACCGAACACTAACTATTTGCGAACCAAACTCGAATCTTGATCTAACCTCCTTCGCTTCTTGAATCCCACCTTTGCCTCTCCTCGTTTTCGTCTACTCTCTATTCGTCCGTTCTAACAGCCGTCGCTTCTTTCTACCGTGTCTTTTTAAACCTACGGCTGCTCTCAACAACAATAATAATATATGGCTTCTTTCGTAACAGTGGGATTTATGGATATCTTTTTTATTTGTTCTCCACCGCCTAATTGACTTTCTCAATCCAATTAATTCATTCACCATTCTTCCTTTAGAGCCCAAATAATCCTAAACAAATCAGCCCACATCTCATAACAAAAGAGTGGTCAACGTTTTATATAATCTCGGTCAACAGATGGCACTTTTTGTGAATGGAATTAATTCCATCGTTTGAGCACATTGCAAGAATAGTCCCTCAAGCTTTAGCAACTATTTTTAAACAACGTTCTTTTCTTCAACTTTATTTATTCTTGTCCACAAGCTTATAAAATAGAGATAGTGACTCGGCCCACTTAAGAAAATTGCGGCAATTTCAATTCGGTCGCTGGCGCCCTACTCTTGCCCAACTGGCTGGTTATTTCCTTATTACTCGTTTTTGCTCCATTTGCACCTGGCAAAACACAAAAGAATATAATATACACTAAAAACTAAAAAGAATTAATAAAAACTAAACAAAAACTATACAATTTACACGGGACAAATATGTGTATTTTACCCCACATCAAATAACCCCACACGTACTCTTTTTCGTCCCCGAAAAAGACTTCTGCAAACGGAATCAGCGACAGACAATCATTCGGGTCAGAAGTTATTTATACTTATTAGAATCAAAACTTGTGTTAGCCGCGATTGCAAATATGTTTGTCCTCTTAAACCCAAAACCCGGTTCCAATCCCTTATCATACAGATTTAGTTCAAGTGCAACCAGTTTACCTAGGGTCTCACACTAAAAGCCATAGTCCATCTAATCCCGCCTCAAGCTTATAGAACAAAAGAAACGATCACTGGACCAATTCCTAACCGTTTTATATCATAATCAAAAGAATTTAAAACCAAACTTTGTTTTTTTTTTCTTTTTCATTTTTATTGAGCTTAGACAATGCTTTACCTAACCCAGAGGCATTACGGCTGTAGAGTCGCTATCCCCAACTCGGATTACAATAGGCTTCGGTAAATTTTTCTTTTCTATGCAACTTAATTTCACACATCCCAGAGGCATTCTAAGTCAGAGTCACCATCCCCAACGAAGATTACGTAGGCCTGCGCTACTTTCTTAGTTTCTAGCTCAATTTTTTTTCATGCTTAAAAATTCCGACGATTTTAACTTATAACGGCATTCTTTTATACTATATTTGGCGGTTTCAATTTCCCGTTTTTCCTAGATGAGAACCCACTAGCAAACCGGCAATTAGGTACATTAAATCAAAGGAACCTAGAACCAGACCCGGGCCTATTCACATATCCCAAACTAGACACAAACTCGACTATATTCAACTCATATTACTATTATTTGAACCCGAGTAGAAACCCATCTTTTCTATCATTTTCCGTTCTTTATTTTGCAAACATCTAAAACAAGAACATTTTCTACTTTTTTTTTGAATTTTTAATAAATTTTTTTATCAAATTTATGACTCAAGACACTACTAACTAGACACTAAACGATAGTTTCCATCCCCACACTTAAATTCTACATTGCCCTCAATGTAGGAATAGAAACCGAATAAAAAAAACTAAAATAAAAAGGAAATAAAAGACAAAGGGCAAATTGGAAAGGACTTAGCTGGTTTTATAATCGCGTAAGCTCCAAAAACTCTCGTCCAATCCAGCTCGATCGTATAGCATTCCATTCGCGATCGGCTACTCTGACACTAGTACGATTGGAAAATCCTCGTCGTCGAAAAGCAGCTCCAAAATCACCCGAATGGCGATTGAGTACGGGTGGCACAAGTTAAACCTGCATAATCAAAAACAAAGAAAAACCAAAGCAGTACCGACTCTAAAAAAACTACAAAATACTACAAACTACGACTCTATACAAAAAGTACAACTCTATACAAACTCCACAAACTCTATGAAAGCTCCCCACACTTGAATTCAATCAGGAGGTTTCTCTTTGATCTGACCCCTGTCTAACCCGTTTAATTCCACCCGGACCTCACAAACAGCTAAAAATTTAATGGCGGAATTATAAAATATTTTAACAAATTTAAACGGGTCAGACCACCAAAATTTAAACTTACCTGGAAGGAAGCGGATACGTGGCATGTAACGAGAAGACTGGATCTGTTTGAACTTTAATTGCTCCATCTTCTGTTTTGCCCATCTTCCGACCCGTAACCACTTCCGGTTTCCAGGTTCTTTCTTTCTTGCCCTATCCCGTGGTTTTGTTGATTTTTCAGTTTCACTTGTCACTATTACCATGGGCCAGCTGTGGTGTTCTTCTTCTTCCACCACTTCCACAAGATGATCCCCACACTTAGTCTCTTCATCTGGGGCAAGTTCGATCACCTCTATCGGTTCACCTTCAAGTAGGACATCAAAATATGCTATATCCCCATCAGGATCCAACTCTCCTACTTCTTCATAAACAGATAAACCTTCTAACTCTAACTCTAAAAACTAATCCTCCTCAGATGACTTAATTTCAACCTCTTCATTTTCTTCCTCTGCACCAAACATTAACCCTATAGAATCGCCTAACTCCACTTCCTCTTCAGTCACTTCTTTTTTCACTAATGACCTTTGATAAGCAGCCCACTCTTCTTCATCTATGTCATCATCAGAGTCACTCCCAAAATCATATATAGCAACCCGGAGGTGGGACTTCATCGTCCATTTTCATCTCCGTTTCTGGAATAACCTCTTCACTTGACTCATCCTCATACTCTACATACGATAGCTCCTTACCTGGTTCCGGAAGCATAGGAAACAACTCTCCTCGAGCACTCATGTACCCTAGGTAGTTGCCTTCAGCATCATACTTAAACCCTTTTTTTACCGGCTCTACCTCCTTCTTAACTTCCTCTACTTCTTCCACACTGTAACAACTCGAAAATTCGATTGTTATCTTTTCTTTTGTTTTCCGTTTATCTATCCTTTGTAATCCGAGATTCGGTTAATAATAAAGTTTATGTTAGTTAATTATGGTATTGTACGTTATTATCGCATCTAATCGCTTAATAAATCGCATCGTTAATCTCATCGCATCGCAAATCACAGTTATTTATGTGGTTTTATGTTATTTATGTGTTATGTGTGTTTGTGGTTATGATTACGCTCGCCATCACATCGCTCTCGCACTCTCGAATCGCTAAATCGCACTATTATATCAGCTATAACGCTTAACGCTTTAATTTAACACTTAATATAACTATCTAATGCGAACCGAATAACCAAACGAACTCTTAATGCGAAATTGGCAAACGAAACTTGGTCATCAGGCCAAGTTCGGCCGAACTTGACTACCACAAGTTCGCCCGAACTTGCCTGAGACACAAGGATCCTTTGCTTTCCCTCAAGTTCGCTCGAACTTGTACATACATGTACAAGTTCGGCTGAACTTAGCCATCCATTCTTGAAATCCTAGCAAGTTCGCCCGAACTTGCATGAATCTCATGCAAGTTCGACCGAACTTGGCTCCATCAGCTCTCATTTTGCCCTCTCCTATAAATACCAAGCTCTGTTCACTCATTTGAACTTGCTGCAAGTTCGCCCAGAGCTCTCAAAACCCGAAACCTTCGTGTTCTAAGTAAGAATCAACCCGATTTCACTGCAACAACGTTTATCAATGATCTACAAAGGTTTACAACGATTTTGGCCCAAGGCGTAGCCTTCGTTTTCATCAAAACTCATTCTTTTATGAAAATCTTCATCTTTTTCTTCAAAAACTTATGTTTTAAGCTTAGATCTACACAATACGAGTTCGTTTGGCGATAGTAGAGACTTCCCAAACACGAGATCTGCAAGATCTCGGCTTGTAAGTGATAGATCTGAGAAAAACCTTTGAAAACCATTGATTTCTACACAAGATACGGACTTTTGATGGTGTTTTGTTCATTTTCTGGTATGAAACAAAGCACCTATCATTCAAGATCCCAGATCTGGAAGCACAAGGACGTTTATGTTGGTTTACACAAGCCGGACTAATCCGAACGAACCCCGAGTTCTCCCGGATTAGCCCACGCTTTTGTAAAACGGCTAAAACTGCTCTAAAAGACCTCTCTGACCCAAGTTTGCTCAGTAGCACAGGGTTGGAGGGATGAACACTCGATTTACTCAGCAAACGACGCGAAAACGCAAGATTTTAGACCCGAAACTCATCAAGTTCGCTTAAGAAACAGCAGCTCCCCAGGTCAAGTTCGACCAAACTTGTACCCAAATGGGTCAAGTTCGACCGAACTTGGGCTATTCTCATCAGTTTCTTCACAAGTTCGACCGAACTTGTCTAGTTTCTTAGGAAACTATGCAAGTTCGCCCGAACTTGTCAATTCAGTAGAGTTTCCTTACAAGTTCGCCCGAACTTGACAAGTTTCTCAGGAAACTCGTCAAGTTCGACCGAACTTAGCTCTCAACTCACCAAAACTTATCAAGTTCGCTCAAACTTGTGTCTTTACAAACAAGTTCGCCCGAACTTGGCTACTGCCCTACTCAAACTTCACCGTCTCGGCTTTTCGGAAGATTGATGTACTTCTGTTCGTCTACAGGCTGAACCGGCATTCTCCGCAACTCTCCTCAGAATCTCTAAGCTAACTAAAACGCACCCATAGTGAGTATACTTGATCCATTTTGGCTTTAACACACTTTTGGGTGTTACATACGTTCCTATATCAAAATCACTTCACAAATCAAACTGTTTATCACACGCGAATAATCTGATTATATATGCTCAATACGTGATACTAGAAACATGTGATTAGGACTTATTTTCGTTAACTTGCCTCCTTAGCTAGTATGGTACTATAGTGTGGCTTACACCCGAAGGGGTCTAGTTAGGATGGACGCGCAAGCCTTCTCACGGTAGTTAGCATGAGAAATAAGCCTATGTTAATCTGTGTGAATTGTTTCGGTGTATCATGATGTGTAGTTAGATTATTTCGCGAACGCTTTCTCGATTATGCTAGTAGTACTTAAACCTGTATGCTCACCTTTACTTAATTGTATTGACTTGTATTTTAATGTATGTAACAAGATGAGGATTTGGTAGCTTGGATGCTTGGATGCTTGGATGTGGCTTGCGTAGTTTAGTTTTGTTTTATTTTGTTTAGTTCCAAGTGTAATAAATCTAGGGGAGATCGGATCAGATTTTAATGTTTAAGGGATTTTGTTAATGTAATGATTGTTTAAGGATATTATGAGTTTAATAGTATGGGATGTTAAATGTTGATTTATTATATTTCAATAATTGTTATGGAATCTCTTGAGACAATCGGGTTCGCCTAGTGCCACTACCCCGATGATTCCGCCGTCGGTTGGGGTGTGACAGATTGGTATCAAAGCACCATAACTTTAGGATAGTTGGTAGAATTGCAATGATTCGACCTAGTAGCATGTTTAAGTACCCGATTGACCTATCTTTGTCTTAAAAGTTAAAACTACTTGCCATAAATGCTTAAATGTGCCTTTCCTAAGGCTAATACAATAATACACGCTTGGAAACGCTCGTATCACACAAAACGAGTGATCAAGTCAAGAATAGGTGTGAAAACCGAGAACTCTCGACGAGATCATTCACTTCGCACATTCTCTCACACGAGATACCTTCGTTGAGTTAGGAGTGACATCCAAACCTCGACGAACATCTCCATTTCTATCTAGTGGAACGCCCGATATCGGTGAGCGTGGCCACAATTAGGAATGATGTTGTTAAGTTAGGGGTGAAACCCGCATCTTAATAACTAATCTCGTGCTTTGATTTTCAATCTCACCAAAGTCTCGGTTTTGCCGATGGTTTGGAACACGTATTAACTGGAAGGGTAAACGTCGTTAGCCGCTTGCGGTGAGAACGTTTATCTATTAGGCTAAAGCGTGGGTCCAAATGCAAAGGGTAGTCGAACCACTTTGGCGTGTCAAACGTCTCAAAACCCCGGACACTCCCAATTGATTTAAGCCTATATCATCGATTTACGCATCATCAAGTTTATTATTATTTATGTGTTTAAAATTTTGAGAATTTTCGCTTTATTCGATTTCTCGCTTTGATGATTTATCATATCATCGATTTCTCGATTTATCGCATTTACGCTCCATCGAATGTATGCACAACATCTAAAACGCTAAACTAATACACCAACCAAACTAATCGCTTAACTCGCTTACGCCTATGAGGACGTGTGCTTCATACGCGGTATTATCTCGCTATTATATATCGCTTATATATCTCGCATCTCGTATCGCGCTACACATTGTTATTATTAGAAGGTGAATACGTGCAAAATGTGTGCTTACGTGGATTATGTGCTTACGTGCTGATGTGCTTACGTGCTTATGTGCTTACGTGAATACGTGCTTACGTGGTTATGTGATTTTGTGCCTTATGTGAATTATAATAATAATAGATATTTAAACATAACTCTATTATAATCGAATCTCTTCTAATCTAAATCCTTCGTGTAGATGTCTTCAATGGGATCGCACACCCGAAGGAATCTCCAGCGCAACAACGCCGACAAGCGTATCGCTACAATGGTAGCCAAGGAAATGGCTAAAGTCATCCCGCAAATTGTCTCAGAGATCCATGCTGTAAGCAGTAACTCATCTGTGGATTCCAAGGGAGATGCCCCGAAACCCCACTTCAGCTTTAAGCAGTTCAAAGCATGTGGACCGCTTACTTTCTCATGCACCGAAGGACCGAGTGCCATGTTCCACTGGTTTGACTCATCGAGGTCACATTCCGCCAAAGTGGGTGTCCCGAGGCTCTGCGCACAATCAATGCCATCGGCGTGTTTCAATCAAGGGCTCTCGACTGGTGGACAACCGAGCGCAACAGGCATGGGAACGATGAAGCTTACGGACTCACTTGGGAGGAACTTAAGGAAATTATGATCAAGGAACTCTGTCCTCTCTACGAGATCCAGAAGTTAGAGAACGAATTCTGGAATATCAAGCAAGATGGTCCCGATAACGTTGGTCTCACCGCTCGCTTCAAACAGTTGAGCATCATCTGTCCCGGTCAAGTGGATACGACCGAAAAGGCAATTAAGAAATACCTCAATGCTCTCCCCGATTGCGTTGCTGACTTTGTTCAAGCAGCACGCCCTGCTACTATCGAGGAGACCTACCAGCTAGCCGCCGAGATTAATGACAAATGAGTTCAGTCTGGTTACTTTAAAAGCAGCAAGGTCGCAAATCAGGCAGTCACCGAATCAGCAGCTCCTACTACCGAACAGCCCTGAGAGCCAAGGAACAGTCGCCGTGGTCGCAAAAGGGGAAACCCGAGCAAGAACTTTTCTCTTACTGCTCCAGCGAACCCTCAGCCACTCCAGTCAGCAGCACCAAACGCACCGCCAGCAAAGCGTGCGTGCACTGGTCCGCACCCTATGTGCCCTAAGTGCACATATCATCATGACGTTGGAGGCAATTGCCGTTTTTGCACGAACTGCAACATCTACGGCCACTTTACAGTTAGCTGCCGTAGTGGTACTCGTCAGCCAGCTCCTCAAGCTCCTACAGCTCCAGCTTTACCTGCTCCTCCTCAAGCCAACCAGTAGCAAGCTCCAAAGGCACGAGTGTGCTTCGTGTGTGGTGATCCGAACCAGTTTGCTAATGTTTGCCCAAGAAATAAGAGCCGCAACAGCAGCAGCCACCACCGCAGCCTCAACAGCAACAACAAGCTGTGCGTGGAAGACCCTTCAGTCTCAATCACCGCCAGGCCCAAAATGACAACAATGTTATCAATGGTACGTTTCTCGTTAATGGTATTTATGCTTCATGCTTATTTGATACTAGTGCCGATAATTGTTTTGTATCGTTAGAATTCGAAAATGTTTTAAAATCTAAGCGCGCTAAACTCCCAAGAATTTCGATGTGGAAGTCGCCACCGGAAGAACCGTTACCGTTAATTCCGTCTTACGTGGTTGTAATCTCGATCTCAACAACCATGTATTCTCGATCAATCTCATACCTATGCAGTTAGGTAGCTTCGATATCATAGTAGGCATGGATTTTCTTCGTGAGAATCATGCTGAAGTTGTATGCTTCGATAAAATGATTCGTTTCTCTCTTCCTAACGGTGATCAACTGCATGTATAGGGTGAAACTCCCTCAAAGAAGTTGATGCTTTTGTCATGTACTCGAGCACATAAATGCTTGCAAAAGCGATGTGTTTCTTTCCTCGCTCATATCCTGAACCCGGAGAAACAAAAGAAGACTTATAAAGACGTTCCCGCTGTTTGTGAATTTCCTAAAGTCTTTCCCGACGATTTACCCGGTTTACCCCTACTCGTGATGTTGAATTCCGTATCGATTTAGTTCCTGGAGCTACTCCCGTTGCTAAAGCTCCTTATCGTTTCGCACCATCCAAAATGCGCGAGCTATCAAGCCAACTTCAAGAGCTTCTTGATAAAGGCTTCATACGCCCGAGCACTTCGCCATGGGGCGCTCCTGTCCTTTTCGTGAAAAGAAGGACGGATCATTCCGTATGTGCATCGATTATCGTGAACTTAACAAACTCACGATAAAGAATCGTTACCCTCTTCCTCGATCGGCGACTTATTTGATCAGCTTCAAGGTGCTACTTGTTTTTCCAAGATCGATCTTCGTTCCGGTTATCATCAGTTACGCATATTGGAAGAAGATATTCTGAAAACCGCCTTTCGTACCCGTTATGGCCATTTTGAATTTGTGGTCATGCCTTTTGGTCTTACCAATGCACCCGCGGTCTTCATGGATTTCATGAACTGTGTGTGTAAAGCTTTCTTAAATCGTTTCGTCATTGTCTTCATCGATGATATCCTTATCTATTCGAAGTCGAGAGACGAACACGCACGTCATCTCCATTTAGTCCTCGAACTTCTTCAATGAAATCGCCTTTATGCTAAGTTCTCTAAATGTGAATTCTGGCTCGAGGAAGTCCAATTTCTCGGCCACATCGTTAATAGTCAAGGAATTCACGTCGACCTTGCAAAGATTGAAGCCGTCAAGAGTTGGATTACACCAAAGAATGCCTCCCAAATCCGTTCAATTCTTGGATTGGCGGGTTACTATCGTCGATTCATCGCCGATTTTTCTAAAATCGCCGTTCCGCTTACCGCTTTAACTCATAAAGATAAACCTTTTGTTTGGGATTCCAAGCAAGAGGAAGATTTTCAAACTCTCAAGCGTATGCTATGCAATGCTCCTGTCCTCGCTTTACCCGACGGAAACGATGATTTCGTTGTTTACTGCGATGCCTCTAATCTTGGTCTTGGTTGTGTTCTCATGCAACGAGACAAGGTTATTGCGTATGCGTCTCGCCAACTCAAGATCCACGAGAAGAACTACACAACCCACGATCTCGAACTCGGTGCAGTTGTTTTGCATTAAAGTATATGGCGACACTACCTTTACGGTACTAAGTGTACGGTCTTCACCGACCGTAAGAGCTTACAACTTATCTTTAATCAAAAAGAACTAAACATGCGACAACGTCGATGGGTTGAACTTCTCAACGACTATGATTGCGAGATACGCTACCATCCTGGCAAAGCAAACGTCGTCGCCGATGCTCTCAGTCGACGAAGCTATGTGTACAGTATTCGTGACTCTCAAGCTTGTGCTAAACTTGAAATCCTCATCCGTGCCGCTCAATTCACATGTTTTAACGAGAATACCTTGGAAGAAGAAATGAAATGTGGTGCCGAAGCTCAGCTTGTATCTAATTCTGATGGTATTTATTACTATCTCAACCGCATTTGGATTCCCTATCGTGATAATCTTCGTAAGTTGCTAATGGACGAAGCTCATAAATCTCGATACTCCATTCACCCCGGTGCCGACAAAATGTACCAGGACCTTCGTCCTAAGTATTGGTGGCCGGGCATGAAGAAAGATATCGCCATTTACGTCTCAAAGTGCTTAACTTGTTCGAAAGTTAAAGCCGAACATCAAAGGCCCTCTGGCTTACTCGAACAACCCAAAATCCCGATGTGGAACTGGGAGAGTATAGCTATGGACTTCGTTATGAAACTTCCCCGCACTTCATCTGGTCACGATAGCATTTGGGTTATCATTGATCGTCTTACTAAATCTGCGCACTTTATTGATATACCGACGAAGTTATATGTCGACACGGGACGCCTCGTGACATCATCTCTGACCGAGACGGTCGCTTTACCTCACGTCTCTGGGAGACTTTTCAATCCGCTCTCGGTACTACTCTCAATCTCAGTACCGCTTTTCACCCTCAAACCAACGGTCAGACTGAGCGAACGATCCGCACCCTCGAAGACATGCTTCGTGCGTGCATCATAGATTTCGGTGGTAACTGGGATACACATTTACATTTAATCGAATTCTCGTACAATAATAGTTATCATACCAACATTAAAATGGCTCCTTTTGAGGCACTGTATGGAAGAAAATGTCGATCGCCTGTTGCATGGCACGAGATCGGAGAAGCACAAATCATCGATCCCGAGCTAATTCAAGAAACGATGGACAAAATCCTCCAGATCAGAGACAATCTCTTGAAAGCTCGGAGTCGTCAAAAGAGTTACGCCGATAAACGCCGCAAGCCCCTACAGTTCGAAGTGGGAGATCACGTTCTCCTAAAGGTTGCACCTTGGAAGGGAGTGGTCCGCTTCAGCAAGAAAGGAAAGCTAGCGCCTCGATATGTTGGTCCCTTTAAGATTCTAGAAAGAATCGGTAAAGTAGCCTATCGTCTCGAATTACCGGAGGAACTTAACAACGTACATCCGACTTTCCACGTGTCTAATCTCAAAAAGTGCTTAGCCGAAGAGAATCTGCATGTCCCTCTCGAAGATCTGCAAATCAACGACTATCCATTTCGTGGAAAAGCCTGTGGAAATCATGGACCAAGAGACCAAGAAACTCCGACGCTCTCGCATCCCTATCGTGAAGGTCCAATGGGAGGGCAAATGCGGCGCCGAGTTTACTTGGGAATTGGAAAGTGATATGAAGGCCAAGTACCCGCATCTATTTTTTTCAGCTACTACTTGAATTTCGGGACGAAATTTCCTAAAGTAGGCGAGACTGTAACAACTCGAAAATTCGATTGTTATCTTTTCTTTTGTTTTCCGTTTATCTATCCTTGTAATCCGAGATTCGGTTAATAATAAAGTGTATGTTAATTAATTATGGTATTGTACGTTATTATCGCATTTAGTCGCTTAACAAATCGTATCGCTAATCTCATCGCATCGCAAATCGCAGTTATTTATGTGGTTTTCTTTTATTTATGTGTTATGTGTGTTTGTGGTTATGATTACGCTCGCTATCGCATCGCTCTCGCACTCTCGAATCGCTAAATCGCACTATTATATCAGCTATAACGCTTAACGCTTTAATTTAACACTTAATATAACTATCTAATGCGAACCGAATAACCAAACGAACTCTTAATGCGAAATTGGCAAACGAAACTTGGTCATCAGGCCAAGTTCGGCCGAACTTGACTACCACAAGTTCGCCCGAACTTGCCTCAGGCACAAGGATCCTTTGCTTTCCCTCAAGTTCGCTCGAACTTGTACATACATGTACAAGTTCGGCTGAACTTGGCTCCATCAGCTCTCATTTTGCCCTCTCCTATAAATACCATGCTCTGTTCACTCATTTGAACTTGCTACAAGTTCGCCCAGAGCTCTCAAAACTCGAAACCTTCGTGTTCTAAGTAAAAATCAATCAGATTTCACTGCAACAACGTTTATCAACGATCTACAAAGGTTTACAACGATTTTGGCACAAGGCATAGCCTTCGTATTCATCAAAACTCATTCTTTTACGAAAATCTTTATCTTTTTCTTCAAAAACTTCTGTTTTAAGCTTAGATCTATACAATACGAGTTCGTTTGGCGATAGTAGAGACTTCCCAAACACGAGATCTGCAAGATCTCGGCTTGTAAGTGATAGATCTGAGAAAAACCTTTGAAAACCATTGATTTCTACACAAGATACGGAGGGATGAAACTGCTCTAAAAGACCTCTCTGACCCAAGTTTGCTCAGTAGCACAGGGTTGGAGGGATGAACACTCGATTTACTCAGCAAACGACGTGAAAACGCAAGATTTTGGACCCGAAACTCATCAAGTTCGCTCAAGAAACAGCAGCTCCCCAGGTCAAGTTCGACCAAACTTGTACCCAAATGGGTCAAGTTCGACCGAACTTGGGCTAGTTTCTTCACAAGTTCGACCGAACTTGTCTAGTTTTTTAGGAAACTATGCAAGTTCGCCCGAACTTGTCAATTCAGTAGAGTTTCCTTACAAGTTCGCCCGAACTTGACCAGTTTCTCAGGAAACTCGTCAAGTTCGACCGAACTTATCTCTCAACTCACCAAAACTTATCAAGTTCGCTCGAACTTGTGTGTTTACACACAAGTTCGCCCGAACTTGGCTACTGCCCTACTCAAACTTCACCGTTTCGGCTTTTCGGAAGACTGATGTACTTCTGTTCGTCCACAGGCTGAACCGGCATTCTCCGCAACTCTCCTCAGAATCTCTAAGCTAACTAAAACGCACCCACAGTGAGTATACTTGACCCATTTTCGCTTTAACGCACTTTTTGGGTGTTGCGTACGTTCCTATATCAAAATCACTTCACAAATCAAACTGTTTATCACACGCGAATAATCTGATTATATATGCTCAATACGTGATACTAGAAACATGTGATTAGGACTTATTTTCGTTAACTTGCCTCCTTAGCTAGTATGGTACTATAGTGTGGCTTACACCCGACGGGGTCTAGTTAGGATGGACGCGCAAGCCTTCTCACGGTAGTTAGCATGAGAAATAAGCCTATGTTAATCTGTGTGAATTGTTTCGGTGTATCATGATGTGTAGTTAGATTATTTCGCGAACGCTTTCTCGATTATGCTAGTAGTACTTAAACCTGTATGCTCACCTTTACTTAATTATATTGACTTGTATTTTAACGTATGTAACAGGATGAGGTTTTGGTAGCTTGGATGCTTGGATGTGGCTTGTGTAGTTTAGTTTTGTTTTATTTTGTTTAGTTCCAAGTGTAATAAATCTAGGGGAGATCGGATCAGCTTTTACTGTTTAAGGGATTTTGTTAATGTAATGATTGTTTAAGGATATTATGAGTTTAATAGTATGGGATGTTAAATGTTGATTTATGATCTATAAATAATTGTTATGGAATCTCTTGAGACAATCTGGTTCGCCTATTGCCACTACCCGATGATTCCGCCATCGGTGGGGGTGTGACACACACTCTCTCTCACTATCCCGTATTTTTCCATCTGCATCGTAGTCTCCTCTTCTTCACAACAAAATCAATGATGCCCTTCTTCTCAGCTTCTTCTATTTCTTCTAATATCCTAGACATTGCTTCTACTAAATATCGAATGTTTCAGAGTATAGACTGCTGATTTTGAAGCATGACTTCATGTTCTTGAATCATTTTCTGAGTAGTCTCATCAGTAGCTAACAGTTGAACGCACAACCCGTTATCCTATCCTCCTGGTCCTGATAGACTTCAAAATTTTGCTGCTAAGGCTGCTGATACGGTTCCTCATACTGGTACGAGGAACACCCTTGTGAAAAATATGGTTGCGGCTGCACATAGGGGTTAGCATAACAACGTCTAAAGTACCTTTGGAAATGCGAATGGTATATAGGGACGTGAGGTACACCACAATCTTGACACATAACTGACACTAAGACTCAAGAAAAAGAAAAGACACAGACAATTAAACTGCTACGACTCCAAAGAGAAAGACATGAAGACTCACTAGACTCACCACAGAAAGCAGATACAAACAATTAGACTCCTACGACTCAATATACAAAGCAGCTAGCACGTATGATGTCACTAACACTCAAACTAAAAATAAAAGACTCAAAACAAAAATAAAACACATAGCACGTATATGTCAATCAAGTCTATCAGAGCTAATGAACACAATTGCCAAGAGTCCCCGGCAACGGCGCTAAAAACTTGATGTGTGCTAAACAGACTATAAAAATGAACTAACTATGACTCTCTAAGCTAGACACTAAAAAGCTTTAAATTCTAGACTCGACTTAAACCTAACCACACAACCGACAAATGTACCGATCAATGTAGTATAACCTAAGTAAGTCCGGATATCGAACCCACAGGACTCTACTGATTACGCTAATTAGATTCTGAAAGACTTGGACAGACACGACTAAAACTGTTTTGATTGTTTGGGGGGGGGGGATTATGGAAAATCTACATAAATCTATATTAAAACTAATTAAAGACCAAATTAACTAACACGAACGAAGGATGGAAGTTGTTCTCAAGCGATGATGAAGACTACCTAGACTAGAATCCTGGATTGATTTTAAGCGTTTACCGATTAAATTAATTACTCGTTTTCTGGAACCGGGATCTTATGATACTAAACCTATTAAATACCAGCTAAGCCCCTCAACCCTTCTCGAGGTGAAACTTATGGCGTTACCTAGGCCGTTAATCCTACCGGTTGATTAGACGTCTTTCCAGTTGTCTAATATTGTGTGAGTACCCTAATGATGACATACTCTTTTCCAATTATAGATCTAGGGTAGTTTGGATATCTAAACCTGACTTGATAGACTAATAAAACCGACGGGTCAACAAAGGCATGGACTTTTTCCAAAGACCGACAATAGCAATTCGTCGGGTAAGACCTATCAATAGCCCATCACTTTCCAGGTATTAGGACTACTAGAACACTAAGATCTAGTAACCTGTTAACAATCACTTCTAAGGTTTACTGGGCCCTTCAACCTTAAAGACTATGAACTTATTCTATGATATAGACAATCACCAAAGTTCACAACCTAATACGACTTCATTCCGTGATATAGATAGTCACCAAGAATCATATTAAGCAATAGAAAACAGAAAACCAAATCAAAGCATGCACACACCAAGCCAGATAAACAAACTGCTTACAGACACAATTAACTCATAACAAACATGTAATTAACGAAAAAGGTATAAACTTTATATCAATCCATTCATCATAGTCTAGGTAGTTAATGCGTTTAGCCAAACATAATCAAGAAAAAGAAACAAGTCTTAAATAACAAATAAATCATAGCATCTAGTTTGAGAATACAAAGTAAAACAAACCAAACACTAACTATTTGCGAACCAAACTCGAATCTTGATCTAACCTCCTTCGCTTCTTGAATCCCACCTTTGCCTCTCCTCGTTTTCGTCTCCTCTCTATTCGTCCGTTCTAACAGCCGTCGCTTCTTTCTACCGTGTCTTTTTAAACCTACGGCTGCTCTCAACAACAATAATAATATATGGCTTCTTTCGTAACGGTGGGATTTATGGATATATTTTTTATTTGTTCTCCACCGCCTAATTAACTTTCTCAATCCAATTAATTCACTCACCATTCTTCCTTTAGAGCCCAAATAATCCTAAACAAATCAGCCACATCTCATAACAAAAGAGTGGTCAACGTTTTATATAATCTCGGTCAACAGATGGCACTTTTTGTGAATGGAATTAATTCCATCGTTTGAGCACATTGCAAGAATAGTCCCTCAAGCTTTAGTAACTATTTTTAAACAACCTTCTTTTCTTCAACTTTATTTATTCTTGTCCCACAAGCTTATAAAATAGAGATAGTGACTTTGGCCCACTTAAGAAAATAGCAGCAATTTCAATTCGGTCACTGGCGCCCTACTCTGCCCAACTGGCTGGTTATTTCCTTATTACTCGTTTTTGCTCCATTTGCACCAGGACCTGGCAAAACACAAAAGAATATAATATACACTAAAAACTAAAAAGAATAAATAAAAACTAAACAAAAACTATACAATTTACACGGGACAAATATGTGTATTTTACCCCACATCAAATAACCCCACACGTACTCTTTTTTCGTCCCCGAAAAAGACTTCTGCAAACGGAATCAGCGACAGACAATCATTCGGGTCAGAAGTTATTTATACTTATTAGACTGGAATGTATATAACCTTGAAAGACTGGAATTTCTGGATTAATTCCTTCGCTTTTTCGAGATACAACGCCATGATTTCGCCCTTGGCGTCATACAATCCGTCGATATGTCCTGCTACCAACAAGGAGTTAACATGCGCTTCAAGATGTTTCACATCTATTTTGATTGCGAGCTGCAATCCTTCTAAGAATGCCTCGTATTCAACCTACTATTTGTGTTCTTGAACTCGAGGAGAATGGCATATGTAAACTCATGCTTCTCATGGCTGACTAGACGTAGACCTACACCTGTGCCATCTTCATTCGATACTCCATCTGTGTAGAGTAGCCATACTTCATCTGTCTGTTTTGGCGCACGGCTTTGAATGGCTTCACACTCTTGGATTTTATCAATGGGTACTTATGTGGCAAAATCTACCAAGATTTGACCCTTGATCGTTGGCCTTGGTTTATAAACAATGTTGTGGCCTCCCAACTCAATCGTCCATTTGGCTAATCTTCCTGAAATCTATGGCTTACTCAAAATGGTACCAATGTGGTAGTTGGTCTGGACATTGATCACGTGCCCAATGAAGTATCTACACAACTGATGTGTTTAGAATTACATATATATTACGTATCAAATTCCCTACATTTTGATAGATTTGTGGATGGTTTTCCCGCAATTTTGGTACTGATTTGATTAAATTGTAAATTGGCAGGAGTTGATGAAGAACCTGTTGATTTTGCGGTGAAAACGAAGGAAAGCGGATGCAGTAAAGAGAGCACAGAAATGTGTGTCGGAAGATAGAGTTTTAATGTTAAAATTTGCTTTCCACGGGCCTTACGGAGCGTAAGAATTGGGTCTATACGGTTAGTAAGATGAAGAGGCGCGCTGCATTTGTTACCCTTACGGATCGTAAGGGTTAAGCCCATACGGTCCGTATGAAAGTCGGTTTTGCGAAAAAATAGTATTTATGGCCCTTTAACCATAGGGTTGAGATATCTCGCACACCAGACGGTAAAGGAGAACTTTAGGACGAATTTGAAGACTTTTGAGGCTGCTTTGAAGACTTGGAAGCTTTCGGTTCATCTTTGGAGCGTTTCGGGTTCGGTTGACATCGTTTTACACACTTTAAACATCATAAACCATGTTTTGATTAGTTTTCAGTTGTGATTATGCTTTGTTTATGAACATTATGAGTAGCTAAATCAGTAAATTACTTAGGCTGAGATGAACTAGATGTTTGTGACGTTTTTTTGACTCGGTTTGGCTATTTTATGTGATTTACATAATCTTGTCTTGAAATTGATATTGATATTGCATGTTTTCGTGTTGTGTTGATTGTTGATTGATAAATTCAGCGGTTTAGGCATGTTGAAATACACCCTAGACTTAGGATTTAATTTGAATCGAGAAATTCTTAGGGTTTTCGGTTTGAGTCTTGACTTTAAAAATAAATCAAGTAATCAAGAATTAAAATCAATAACTAAAACTTGCATCCTCATCTATTGACTCGAGAGACAATTTAGGTGTGCTAGGTTATTAGCTAATCGTTGTTGGGTAGATTGGGTGATCGATAGCTCGGGCTCGTTTACTTATTCGCGTTTAGGGTTCCTAGGATTTCATCTTTCAAGATTTGGTTTGCTTCGTGAATTAAGGACTACTAGATATTCATGGGATTTGGTATTGATAGGTCGAGCTGGTTCGTTCTAGCACTTCGCATTTTGTCCATATCTTTCGGTTAATCATCTCTAGCGAGAGGTTATTCAGGTAGATTAGGATATTTAGCGACTATCTAATCAAGATAGTGTTGCATGATTCTAGGGATTCGACACCTAGGTAGTTCCTTCTCATCATATTTGAGTTACACTTAGCTCCCGAGTTCGCTTACGTGTTGCATTTGTCAGCTTTGTTTACTGTTTTCATCATTATTTAAGTTGTTAGTGAAACATCAAAATCAAACTTAAAATTGACTTTGTAGTCGATAACGGTTCAGTATCTTGGGTTTGCTCATAGTGTCCACGGATTGATATCCGGTCTTGCCATCTACACTATACTGCAACCGGTGCACTTGCCGATTGTGTGTGGTTTAGTTTGCGATTCCATTGTTAAAACTTGTCTAATTTTTGATATACACATTTTCACACATCAAGCTTTTGGCGTCGTTGCCGGGGACACTGGCACTTTAGAGAACGACCCTAGTCGTCTATTTAGTTGTTTACTTGCTTTCTTAGATTTCCATTGCCTTTAGGTGCCTTCTACTTGCAATTTGTGCCTTTAGTTTTATATTTGCTTTTGTACTTAGATTAGTGCTCTTACAAGTTTACAGGGACCGCCTTCGGTTGCTATTTCTTCTGAGCCCGAGCGATTGTTTCACGAGCGTTCTCGTCTTCTCCGAGCTAGTCAGGTACACGTTCCATCTTCTGCTTTTGATATTGATGACGTTAAGATTCCCGTTAGGAGAGTTGTTGCTGATTACGCCCGCCAAATGCGGGTGGTGCAAAGTCTTCCATTACCCGACCTGCGATCGGTATCAATAGCTGGCAGATTCCGCCTCAGATCCTCACGATGGTTACGAACACCATCCAGTTCCACGAGCTACCTTCTGAGGACCCGAATGTTCATCTATCCCATTTTATGAGAATCTGCGGTACATTCAAGATGCAGGGTGTCAGCAAGGACGCCTGCAAGCTACGTCTATTCCCCTTCCCACTTGCTGACCGCGCTCACGCTTGGTTGGAATCCCTTCCTACGGGATCCATCACCACTTGGGCCGAGATGCAAGATAAGTTCTGACCGAAATAGTTTCCCCCTGCCAAAACCGATCATCTAAGGAGCATGATTTAGGAGTTTCGCCAGAAGGAGGGAGAGACTTTTTACGAGACGTGGGAGTGCTTCAAGGAGTTGCTGGTGAAGTGTCCTCATCACGGATTCGAGGATTGGGCGTTGGTTGAGAAGTTCTACCATGGAGTTACACTTGTTACAAGGAACATGCTCAACATCACTGCTGGTGGGAATCTGATGACCACCAAGACGCCCGAGGAGTGTAACGACATGTATGATGACATTGCGAGATATGCACTGGAGGGTATGACACGGCCGCGTGTCCTATTGCTGCAGGCTACCGAGCCTTCCCCTAGATTCGAGGTATTCGAGGTCATCGACAAGGAGGAGACTCCGAAGGAGAGGCCGTCAGTTGAACCCTCGCCCCTAGAGCTGAAGGAGTTACCGTCTCACCTGGAGTACGCATTTTTCGGCTAGGGTTCTTATTTACTCGTCATCATTTCTACTAGATTGACGGAGGAGGAGAAGAAGAAGCTGATGAGTGTACTGAGAGGCCATAGGCAGGTGATCGCGTGGAAGTTGATGGATATTAAGGGTATCAACCCTTCGTTTTGCACGCACAAGATCTTGATGGAAGAGGAGTTTAAGCCGGTGGTTCAGCCTTAGATAAGGCTAAACCCGAATATGCAGGACGTCTTAAAGAAAGAGGTGATTAAGCTGCTGGATGCAGGACTGGTTTACCCGATTTCGGACTCTACATGGGTGAGTCCCTTCCAGGTGGTCCCCAAAAAGAGGGGTATAACAGTGGTCGTCAACGAGAAGAATAAGTTGATACCCACCCGGACCGTCACCGGCTGGCGAGTTTGCATAGATTATCGCAGACTCAATGACGCCACACGCAAGGATCACTTTCCTTTACCGTTCATTGACCAGATGCTAGAGCGACTGTCGCGACAATAATTTTATTGCTTTCTTGATGGATTCTCAGGTTACTTCCAAATCCACATCGCACCGGATGATCAGGAAAAGACCACGTTCACATGCCCTTTCGGCACCTTTTCGTATCGTCGCATGCCGTTTGGGCTATGTAACACTCCAGCCACATTCCAACGATGTATTGTGGTGATATTTCATGAGTTGATCGAGGACTGCATGGAGGGGTCATGGACGATTTTTCATGTTTGGGAGCTCCTTTGATCACTGTCTACATAATCTAGAGCGTGTGCTTACTTGATATGAGGAGACGAACCTGATGCTTAACTAGGAAAAGTGTCACTTTATGGTTCGAGAGGGAATTGTGCAGGGCACAAGATTTCACAGGCGGGGCTTGAGGTTGACAAAGCCAATGTTGATGTTATTTCTAAGCTCCCGTCGCCTACTTCTGTGAAATCTATTAGGAGTTTCTTGGGTCATGCGGGATTTTACCGTCATTTCATCCGTGACTTTTTGAAGATTGCTCAACCGATGACCCAGTTGCTAGAGAAGGATATGCCGTTTGTATTCGATGAGGAGTGTTTGAAGGCCTTCGAGTTGACTAGGGAGAGGTTAGTGAGTGTGCCTATTTCGATCGCTCCTGATTGGAGCCTTCCGTTCGAGATCATGTGTGATGCTAGCGACTTCGTCGTTGGGGCCGTTCTAGGGCAGCATAGGGAGAAACACTTTCATCCCATTTACCACGCGAGCAAGACCCTAAATGACGCCCAAGAAAACTATACCATGACTGAGAAGGAGTTGCTAGCAGTAGTATTCGCGTGCGATAAGTTCAGGTTGTATCTTGTGCTTTCGAAGACCATCATATTCACGGATCACACAACCCTCCAATAGTTGTTCACGAAGAAGGATGCGAAGCTGAGGCTGATTCGGTGGATTTTGCTACTTCATGAGTTCGATTTAGAGATTCGAGATAAGAAGGGTGTTGAGAACCTGGCTGCCGACCACTTGTCGAGACTGGAGAGCCCCGAGATACAGAAAAATAGGGAGGATAGGATTGGGGATGAGTTTCCCCGAGGTGTTTATGTTTTTGAAAGCCCACGAGGAAGGCTTTCCCTGGTTCGCCGATCTTGCGAATTACTTATCTACAGGTGACTTTGTGGAGGGCATGACGCACCAGCAAAAGAAGAAATTTTTTGCGGACGTCAAGCACTACATTTGGGAGGATTCGTACTTGTTCAGGATTGGAGCGGACCAGCTTATTCGGAGATGTGTGTTTTGGTCCGAGTCCCGCAGTATTCTGCGACATTATCATTAGGGACCGACTGGTGGTCATTAAGGTGCGGCCTACACTGCCAAGTGGGTGTTTGACGCGGGATTTTGTTGGCCGACCATCTTTAAGGACACACACGAGTTTGTGCGGAGTTGTGATGCCTGTCAGAGGACAGGAAATATCTCATCCTGGAATGAGATGCCTCAGAACCCTATTCAGGTGGTTTAAGTGTTTGATATCTGGGGCATCGATTTCATGGGTCTGTTCCCTCTATCGAGAGGGAACCGATACATCCTAGTTGTAGTCGACTATGTTTCTAAGTGGGTGGAGGCAGAGGCGTTGCCTATGAATGATGCTAGGGTTGTTTTGAGATTTCTGAGGAGATTGTTTGCTAGGTTCAGGACACCGAAATCATTGATTTCAGATTGAGGAACCCACTTCTGCAATTCACAGATGGAGAAAGTCTTAAAACGCTATGGAGTCACCCATCGGCTTTCAACGGCTTATCATCCTCAGACTAGTGGGCAGGTGGAAAAATCGAAAAGGGGGATTAAGAGAATCTTGGAGAAAACTGTCGAAAACAGTCGCATTGACTGGTCCGACAAGTTAGACGATGCACTATGGGCTTTCCGAACCGCTTATCGGAAACCTATTGGGACTACTCCATTTAGGTTAATTTATGGGAAAGTGTGTCATCTACCGATCGAGCTTGAGCACAGAGCCTATTGGGCGTTGAAGGCAGTCAATCTTGACTTGCCGGCTGCAGAAAGGAATCGCTTTCTTCAGATTCACGGGTTAGAGGAGTTATGCGACGAGGCGTACGAGAAATCGTGGGCGTATAAGGAGCGCACCAAGGAGTTGCACGATAAACACTTGAAGGAGGTGAAAGAGTTCAAGTGTGGGGAGAAGGTGTTGCTATATAATTCCCGGTTGAAGTTGTTCCCGGGGAAGCTGAGATCGCGTTGGTATGTGGTTACACAGGTGTTCCCGTACGAAATGATAGAGGTTGAGAATGGGGACAGTCAGAGGTTTGAGGTCAATGGGAATCGTTTGAAACATTTTGTCGAGGGACCGACCGAGGAGAGAGAAGAGGAGGTGATTGACCTCCCGGTTATGAGCACATGAGAGTTTGTTTCGCACACTCGGGTTTTCCCGAGTTGTAGAGTTTGTACCGTTATTTGTGTGTTTCATCTTTGTATATTGAGTCTATTAGTGTCTAGTTATGATCGAACGTACTAACTGGTTTATTGAGATGCGCAGTTAACATGTTGAATTAAGCGAACGGAAGCAACCGGGCATTTCAAATTTTGTAAGTTGTAAATTTCTAGGGCCAAATTGTGTATTTCTGTAATAATGTTAATTATAATAATAATTACAAAAAAGTTAAAAATTTGAAAATGGAAGCTTACGGACCGTAAGCCTTATGGCCATACGGTCCGCATGGACAAAGGGGCAGAAAAAAAAATAACATCCATACGGACCACAAGGAGAAACCCTTACAGTCCGTAAGCCTGTGGTCAGACCAAAAAAATAAAACCCCAAATTAGGGGTCATCGTCCCCAAATTAAATCATCAAACTCCACCACCATTCTCCATCCCTTCACCCTCACCGCCGCTCACCGGCCACCACTCACCGCCCCCTCACCTTCTACTCTCCACCCTCCATCTGCCACCACCGCAGCCCATCCACCTCACCACTCACCACCTTCCTCTCCGCTCTCCACCTCCGATCACCATCACAACACCACCGTTCACAACCACCCTTCTCCACTGCTCACCGCCAATCCTCCCAATCACCTCTGCCGCTTAGAACCACCACCTCCAGTGCACACTTGTCACTCAGCTGATTCGAGTCACTACGATTCCTGTGTCGACGAATAGGTACGCACCCGATTCCCGTCAAGTTCTGTATGTACTGCATGTATTTTGGCTTGGTTAAGTTGAGTCAGTTCGAGTCATGTCGTTTGTACAGTCATTTCGTATTTCACTTGGTCGAGTCATGTTGGGTTAGTTTTGATTGCATTCGAAATTGCGTTAATTGTTAGGTTAGGTGTCGCGTCTTGTTGGTATCATATACATGGAGTAGTGCTCATTGTTGTTGTTGTTATTGTAATTCGTATTGGTCAAATCAAGTCGCTAAATTAGGTCTTGGCATCACTTTGAATTGAATTCATTTTGAATGTCGAGATTTATTATTGCGTTTATTTAAAGGTTATGATCTCCTCGCCCGTACTCAATCTCCATTCGAGCGAGGATGGTCGATTCTTGTAAATACGTCGGGGGCATGCCGAAATTTTTTATTTTTAGTTGTTGTTGTTGTTGTTCTATTTATCCATTGCGGCCACGAACAAAATGCTATACGGCCGCAACCGTCGTCCCCAAGACACCAAAAACACGTTTTTCGATTTAAGTTATTGAATCTAATAATAATAACAATAAAAACGTGTTGGGGATCAGGCCTATTTAATAACCTGCGGTTTCTTATTTGTGTAATCAAGTGCCGGTATGGCATCATCTTCACAACCGTCCCGCAAGCAGGGACGCCCTTCGACTCAGCATACTCCGCCCCCACAACCGCCTCCGAGCGACCTGCTAGGGTGATTCATTACTCGAAGGATGCGCAACTACCAGACTAGCTAGCACCAGCACCATTACCAGCTGATCTTCCACCGTGGTGGAGCACACTGTGTTATAGTTCATAGCAGACTCAAACGAGTATACAGCTCTTCAGAGGTATATCGGTTTGCGTTATCACAGGGCTAGAGTCATAGATTGGGGTTTGATGGAGCGCATGGACTTACGCTCTAGGCTGGAGGGTTTGATTACACCTCGCTGGAGGAGGTTGCTAGATGAGAGACAAGCGTTCCATCATGAGCTAGTATTGGAGTTTCATTCCACTTTCCGATTTTCATCATGCTCGTTTCACAGATCCATCTGCAGTCAGCTTTGCTCTTGGACGGCAGATGAGTACCTTGTCCCTTGCTCAGTTCGCCGTCCACACTGGATTATACACACTTGAGGAGACTACACAACCGGTTTGTACTAAGAGTTTGATGGGTTGGACAGATGAGGCATTACCGCAGTGTGTCACCACTACGCAGATGATGGTGTTTTGGTCCACCATAGGAGATGGTACATGGGTTTCAGGCATCCTGGCTTCACAGGTCAGGGATCTAGTTATTCGCTTTGTCCACCGGGTTCTTGCATGCACCGCCCTTTCTCGATACATGAGTTGAGAAAGTGACATATCATGATTTGTTTACTTTATACTGTATGGTGCAGGCCAGGAGGCCAATCTAGCGGTGTTTTTATTGCATTTGTTTGACAGAGCTCGGGGGCGAGGTATAGACTCTTGGATTTGCATGGGCTCATATATCAACGTACTTGCAGAGAGCTTGGAGGTATTCACAGATTTTCCACCAGCATGGTTGCACCAGGAGCCTGCATGGTCGGTGATTAGGCATAGTGACATGATGCAGATGACCCAGTTGTTGGCAGCAGGCAATTCGCCTAGATTTCTTGAGCCGAGGGTGGTTCAGGTAGTTCCTGGGGCCAAGGGAGAGGCATAGGAGGACGCCCCTGTTGTTGCACCACTCCACCAGCATGGAGGTAGGCAAAGAACTCCTGTTATGGCAGCTTGAGCTCCGAGGGCATCACGGACAATGAACGACTTGTTGGATAGTTTGGAGCAGATTGTGGAGGAGGTCACGGATACGCAAGTAGAGATCAGGGCGATGCTACATCACATCATGGATCATCTTCATATTCCTCCACAGGTTCAGCAGCCACCAGATCAGCAGTAGTCAGCCGCAGAGCTGGGTTTTTGGGTTACCTTTGAACCTTTTTCTCCTTATTTTTGCTTTTATGATCATGGTTTGTATTTGATACATATACTTAGGAGGAATTGTAAGGGTAACCGGTTGGATTTTTTTTGTTATTGTACATGTAAATATATCGTATATTATGGTTGTGTCTGATATCTTGCTCCTAGCCGTGCAGTTTCATTATACAGGTTATATCACGATTGCTGAGTCGCATGAGTTAAACGGTTGGAGTGTATACGAGCAGTGTATCAAGCATATCAGGAGAGTTTTAGTTTCTTTTCCCCTATTAATGGTATTGTTGTACTTCATTTCGTTCACATTGAGGACAATGTGTCTTTCAAGTGTAGGGATGGGGGAATTTGTAAATTGAGTCCGTAATTTTGTTTTGTAAATATTACATAAGAAAAACATTTAAAATAAATAAAATTAAAATTTGAAAATCGTTGGTTTTGTGAGTCCCGGTCCGTAGCGCATAGAAAACGAAAAACCTTTTCAGGATGTCGGTTAAATGAGGTTTAACTGTCGAATTTGCGAGTCAAGAACGCATGTCTCTTTAAGTTGCGGGATAGTAGGTTGACTGATTCTGTTTTTGGGAGTAAAAGGTTTTGGGATGCCTAGGAAAGTGGGATGAGCTGGAGAGTTAATTGGTTATGCATTGTCGATATCAGTAACCTTTGCTTTTCCGCATGATAATGAGATTTGAGGCTTTATTTGTTTCACATATATATGTTCACTATTTTCGTTTCATGTGTGTTTACCGACTTGTTGCATTACTTTAGAACTTGTGTGTTTTGATACAGTTTGAGATCTTTGGTTAGGATTTGGCATGGATATGATAGAGGCATTAGGATCACCCTATTTGTGTAGCCTTTGTGTTTGACCTGTTTCACCATTACCCTTAGATACCACCTTGAGCCTAAAACCATTCGTTTGTTACCCATTGTTGATTTGATAACCGGATCGTGTTATGTAATTATCTTTATTGTGAAAAAAAAGAAAAAATGAGAAAAGGAAAAAAAAATAGAATAAAAGATGTGGGTTTATATGACCAATATGTTAGTGTTTGCTTTGTGCCTATCCGGTTTATCGTGTGATCATTTGTGTTAGCCCATTTTTCCCAAATAAAATAACCTACCTTTTGCCCTTGCCTACCCGTTTAAGTCCTCTTGATCCGTGCCGAGTTTTAACAATTAGGTGGAAATTTGATTGACGTACAAGCGTATTATAGTATATTTCATAGTTTGGTTTTTGAGAGATCACTCAAGATTATACATATATTTAGCCGAGGGTTGAGTGAGATTTTGAGGGGTGTTGACATTGCATAATGGGTTGCTTGAAGGTAAGAAAAACTTGATTAGGTAGGCCCGGTTTTGATTTAAATATCTTGAGTTGTCAACCTTTTGAATGTTGTAAGTCTTGCGAGACCGCTGTGCTTAACAACTTCGTAGTTCGCGTTATAATTTTTTGAGACTTGCTTTGTTGTTAAGTGTTTATGTTGTACATGTGGCTTGAGATTTGCTTAAGGACAAGCAAAAGTTTAAGTGTGGGGATGTTTGATGTGTTTAGAATTACACATATATTACGCATCGAATTCCCTACATTTTGATAGATATGTGGATGGTTTCCCTCAATTTTGATACTGATTTGATTAAATTGTAAATGGCAGGAGTTGGTGAAGAACCTGTTGATTTTGCGGTGAAAACGATGGAAAGCGGATGCAGCAAAGAGAGCACGGAAATGTGTGTCGGAAGATAGAGTTTTAAAGTTAAAATTTGCTTTCCAGGGGGCCTTACGGACCGTAAGACTTGGGTCTATATGGTCCGTAAGATGAAAAGGTGCGCTGTATTTTTGTTACCCTTATGGACCATAAGGGTTAAGCCCATGCGGTCCGTATGAGAGTCGGTTTTGTGAAAAAAATATATTATTTAAGGCCCTTTAACCCTAGGGTTGAGACATCTCGCCGATGTATTGTAAAATACATCCTTTATTCGTGTCCAATTTGTACAATCTTTATTAGTTTTAGTATCGATTTCCGTAGAATAGTTAGTCTTTTGATCCAATTGCGTTTTGCAGGTTGTATGAGTTTAAAGTAGCTGAAAAACGTGATAATTGAGTGGAAATACGAATTGGTAAAGTCCTGGAACGAGTTGGAGAGTTTTGGAGCTGAAATAAGTTAAATTCTGAGGAAAATGCCTCCTGGCGGGCCGCGAATGGCCAGAACCTTTGCTTCTCGCGTCCAGGGAGAAGCCTGTTAGTTGCTAATGTCATAAACACGGTCGCGGGCCGCGAACCGATAAGCTTAAACCTTCTCGCGCCCCGAGAGAGGGTGGTATCTGCAAACGGATTTGTTTTGAGCTGAGATTTGGGGGTATTTAAGTGATTTTTATCATAGGTAAACCCTAGTTACGAATTTTGGGAGTTCTTGCAGCCGTTCTGAAGCCGATTAAGCCAAGTTTGAAGGTTTGAAAGCTCTGGAATCATTGGATCAAGTGAAGATTGACGATTAGAGACTTTCTCGGGTTTACACGATCCTTGTTTGTCTTGTTTTCTCTTTTTGAACTTGTAATGATGAATTCTAGTTTGACTATTCTTGTTTTGATTTCATTATTGACTATGCTAGGCTAAACGCATTTACTACCTAGCCTTTGATGAATGGATTGATATAAAGTTTATACCTTTTTTGTTAATTACATGTTTGTTATGGATTGATTGTGCTCTGTAAGCAGTTTGTTTATCTGGCTTGGTGTGTGTGCATGCTTTGATTTGGTTTTCTTTTTGCTATTACTTCATATGATTCTTGGTAACTGTCTATATCACGGAATAAGTCGTATTAGGTTGTGAACTTTGGTGAGTGTCTATATCATAGAATAAGTTCATAGTCTTTAAGGTTGAAGGGCCCAGTAAACCTTAGAATGATTGTTAACAGGTTACTAGATTTTAGTGTTCTACTAGTCCTAATACCTGGAAAGTGAGGGGCTATTGATAGGTCTTACCCGGCGAATTGCTATTGTCGGTCTTTGGAAAAAGTCCATGCCTTTGTTGACCCGTCGGTTTTATTAGTCTATCAAGTCAAGTTTAGATAACCAAACTACCCTAGATCTATAATTGGAAAAGAGTATTAGGGTACTCACACAATATTAGACAACTGGAAAGATGTCTAATCAACCGGCAGGATTAACGGCCTAGGAAACGCCATAAGTTTCACCTTGAGAAGGGTTGAGGGGCTTAGCTGGTATTTTATAGGTTTAGTATCATAAGATCCCGGTTCCAGAAAACGAGTAATTAACTTAACTGGTAAATTCTTAAAATCAATCCAGGATTCTAGTCTAGGTAGTCTTCATCACCGCTTGAGAACAACTTCCGTCCCTAGTTCGTATTAGTTAATTTAGTCGTTGATTAGTTTAATATAGATTTCCGTAGATTTTCCGTAACCCCTCAACAATTAAAACAGTATCTGTCCATGTCAGTTAAAGTAATTAGTAGAGTCTCGTGGGTTCGATACTCAGACTTACTTTAGCTGTACTGCATTAACCGGTACACTTGCCGGTTGTGTGGTTTAGGTTTAGGTAGAGTCTAGGTTTATAAATTTAAAACTTAGTGTCTAGATTAGAGAGTCTAATTTAGTTAATTTTAGTAGTCTCTTTAGCACACATCAAGTTTTTGGCGTCGTTGCCGGGGACTCTTGGCAATTGCGTTTATTAGCTTTGGGTCTTAGTAATCTAGTGTCTATTTTTCTTTGGTAGGTGTTCTTATGCCACATCTGCGCTCACAGGGACCTCCACCGAAGCCACCGACGGATAAATCAACCTCATCTTCTTCATCTTCTCAGGTAAGTACACCACTTCCCTCATCTTCCACCCATTCTGAATCTACCCTCCAATCTAAACTACCAAACTTTGACTTCACTCTGAAGTCTTCACCCCGTAATTCCCCACCACCTTCCGTCCCGAAAGCCCACCCATCGTCCAAATGGCCGAACGTAGACAAACCGTCCACCAACAAGCTACCCAAAATTTCACTGGTCTTGCCTTACCCATCACTGTCCCACCCATCGTTAACCAAAACTCATGGAAAATTCCCTCATATGCCATGACAGCCACACCAATACCATTCATTTCCATGGTCGCGATGACGAGGATGCACCCGCTCATATAAATCGTTTCTCTCGCATGCTCGCCACCTTTAGCCTCCATGGAGCACCCAAAGATGCCACCTATCTTCAGCTTTTCCCATTTTCACTCGCGGGCCGTGCAGCTACATGGTTGGACTCTCATCCAACCGGTACCTTCACTACTTGGGCGGCCCTTCGTCAAGCCTTTCTGAATAAGTATTTCCCGCCCGCTAAAGCTTCACGTCTTCGCGATCAAATTCACTCATTTCGCATGGAGCCCGATGAACCCTATTACCTTGCTTGGGAGCGTTTTCAAAACGTAGTTGCTCGTTGCTCTCAACACAATCTCTCTAATTGGGCTCTTTGTGAGAAATTCTACAACGGTCTCACCCCAGAGACTCATGATCGTTTTGACACTAATGCGGGAGGTCACATGATGGGAATACTTACTGTCGCCGAGTGTTTAGAGCGTTTCGAAAGCTTTGCCCAATCTCAAGCTCAGTCGCAATCCGACATACGGTATTCAAGTGGTAATTCAAATACCACTACTAGTGCACCCACTCGAGGGGTGAACCAGGTTAACCTGGATCCTAGTGTAGTCGCCGTGTTGGAACACCTCACTCGAGAGATTAAAGAGATCAAGCAAAAAGTTGATAAGTGTGAGTATTGCCGAGGGGGTCATGATACTAGTGCGTGCCCATTGTTGATCGGTGAGGAACAGGTCGACTTCGTAGGAGGAGGTCTAGGTAGAGGTCAGGGTAGTGGGTTTGGTAGCAATTTTAACTCGGGGTGGCGTAATAATAATAACTTCTATAATAATAATAATAATAATAATAACTTTCGTTCCACCGGTAATCCCCCTAGTTTCCAAGTAGCTCAAAATCCAAACAGGGGGCAGGGTTCGTTCTTTAGTGGGGGGATCAAATGGGCAGTTCAATAAGGGGTTCAATAGTCAAACTGGGGGTGGAGGGTTCGAATAGTCAGGTTCAACCAAATCAGGGGTCAAATAGTGATGTAGGGGGTCATCTTCAGCGTCTAGAAGCCATGATGAGTCAAATACTCGTCAAAGACCAAGCCACCCAAAAGGTCTTCTCCGAACATGACCTTTTACTTAAGAACCACCAGTCTTCACTCCGCAACATTGAGAGGGTCATGGGTGATATGTCTAGGAAACTCGAGGAGAGATCACCCGCTTAGTTCTGAGGTACGACCCAACAGAACCCTAATGCCCAAGCAAAGGCCATTACCACCCGTAGTGGCAAGACCGTAGAGAACCCGAGAGTAGAGGAGAGAGTTGAGAGTGAGGATGAAGAGTTAGTTTATGAGGAGATTGAGATGGAGGCGTCGGGCAAAGTGCAATCTAGGCTAGTCCCAGAAAGTACCGCACCACCCAGTGAGCCTGTAGGAGAGCAGAGAGTAGAGAGACCACCCATTGACGTTAGACCGTCTCCACTCGTAGATCACTCACGTGTCCCGTTTCCTTCACGTCTTAGGAATAAAAAATACTCTAAAGAATACGGGCACTTCTTAGATATCTTCAAGCAGTTGAAGATCAATCTACCCTTCATAGAGGCACTCCAGTCCATGCCTAAGTACGCCAAGTTCTTAAAGGACCTTCTTAGAAATAAGGAGAAATTAGGGAGTTATCGAATGTCATGTTGAATGGAGGGTGTTCCGCCGTCGGTTGAACAAGTTTCCCGAGAAGCTTACCGATCCCGGTATTTTTACCATCCCATGTCTAGTCGGTAGTGACAACAAGACACGAGCCTTAGCCGAACTAGGTGCTAGCATCAACTTGATGCCATTTTCTCTTTACGAGAAGCTAGACTTAGGCGAGCTTTCACCCACCCGTATGACATTATCCTTAGCCGATCGGTCCGTGAAGTACCCAAGAGGTGTTGTCGAGAATTTGCTAGTCAAGGTCGACAAATTCGTTTTTCCCGCTGATTTCGTCTTTCTTGATATGGAAGCTGATGAGCGAGTTCCTATCATCTTAGGTCTACCTTTCTTGCATACCGCCAAAGCTCTCATAGATGTCTATGACGGGCAAATTACTCTTAGAGTTGGTGAGGAGAGAGTTACTTTCGAGATTGATCGTTCCATGAGCCACCCGAGTGGTTTCGATGATTATAGCGGCCCATGTCATTCCGTCTACTTCTTGAATTCGTTCATCTCGTGTGTAGACCATTATCTAGAGTTCATTAGTGGTGCCGACTTGGTAGGAGGAGAGGTAGTTGAGGAGAAAGTGCTAGAGGTAGAGGAGATAGGAGACGAGGGGATTTCTATAATTCCCGAAGTGTTAGAGGTTAGTGATAACACCCAACCACCACCTTTAGAGCTTAAGGTCCTTCCGTACCACCTAGAGTATGCCTATTTAGAATAGGGATCTGAGCTTCCCGTTATCATATCATCGAAATTAGAGGAGAGTGAGAAGTTGAAGTTGCTAGATGTGTTGAGGGCCAACAAAGAGGCCATTGCATGGAGGTTGTCCGACATTAAGGGTATAAGCCCTTGTTATTGCACACACCGGATTCTCATGGAGGACAATTTCAAACCGGTGGTGCAACCTCAGCGACGCCTCAATCCTAACATGCAAGATGTGGTGAAGAAGGAGGTGATGAAACTCTTAGATGCCGGGATGATTTATCCCATTTCCGACTCACCATGGGTGAGTCCCACTCAGGTTGTCCCTAAGAAGGGAGGGATGACTGTTGTTATGAATTCGAAGAATGAGCTTATCCCTTATCGCACGGCCACGGGTTGGCGCGTATGCATCGATTATCGCAACTTGAATGATGCCACCTGAAAAGACCACTTCCCATTGCCCTTTATCGATCAGATGTTGGAGCGTCTCGTTGGTCAGCAGGTTTACTGTTTTCTCGATGGTTTTTTCCGGTTATTTCCAGATCCCTATCGCAACCAGAGGATCAGGATAAAACCACATTAACATGCACCTATGGCACTTTCGCGTACCAACGCATGCCATTTGGGCTGTGTAACGCTCCAGCTACCTTTCAGCGATGCATGGTCGCCATCTTTTAGGATATGATAGAGAGTTCCATGGAAGTTTTTATGGATGATTTTTCAGTGTACGGCGATTCGATAATCAGTGTTTAGTGAACCTCGAGAGGATGTTGAAGAGGTGTGTTGAAACGAAGTTGATGCTTAATTGGGAAAAGTGTCACTTCGGTGACCGAGGGGATAGTTTTAGGTCACAAGATTTCGAGGGATGTTATGGAGGTAGATAGGGTGAAGATTGATACTATTAGTAGGTTGCCCCCACCCACGAGTGTGAAGTCGATTCGTAGTTTCTTAGGTCATGCGGGGTTCTATAGACGTTTCATTAGGGATTTCTCTAAGATCACACGACCCATGACCCGTTTGCTAGAGAAGGATGTTCCGTTCGTCTTTGATGAAGAGTGTCTCAAGGCCTTCAACTTTTTGAAGGAGCAACTTGTTAGTGCACCCACTCTTATCTCGCCCGACTAGAGCTTGCCGTTTGAGCTCATGTGCGATGCGAGTGACTATGTCGTAGGAGCGGTTTTAGGATAAAGAAGGGAAAACCACTTCCACCCGATCTACTACGCGAGTAAGACATTAAATGACACTCAAGAGAATTACACCACTACGAAAAAGGAGCTCTTAGCCGTGGTTTTCGCTTTCGACAAATTCCACTCATACCTCGTTCTCTCCAAAACCATAGTCTTCACTGATCACTCAGCGTTGCGTATTCTTTTCCAAAAGAAAGACGCGAAACCTAGACTTATCCGTTGGATCCTCTTACTTTCCGAATTCGATATCGAAATTAGAGATAAGAGCGGGGCCGAGAACGTGGCCGCCGACCACCTTTCACGTCTTGAAGATCCCAAGAGAGAGGAGATTCGTGAGGAGGAGATAGGGGACACATTCCCTCACGAGTCAATAGAGTTTGTTGATGCCGAGGAAGAAGGATTGCCATGGTTTTGTGACTTAGCGAATTATTTATCTAGTGGCGATATTGTTAAGGGAATGAATACGCAACAACGTAGGAAGTTTCTTAGTGAGGCTAGGAAGTATTTGTGGGATGACCCTTTCCTTTATAGGATAGGAGGAGATAGGATCCTTAGGCGTTGTGTGTCTAGAGAAGAGGGAATGAACATCCTTAAACATGTGCATGAGGGTCTAACAGGAGGCCACCATGGGGCCCATACGACCGCACAAAAGGTGTTCGATTGTGGTTTTTATTGGCCCGCCGTACTTCGTGATGCCGAGAGGTTTGTAAAAGCATGTGACGCTTGTCAACGAACCGGCAACATTTCGGCCAAAGATGAGATGCCTCAAAACCCAATCCAAGTGGTAGAATTGTTTGATGTTTGGGGATAGATTTCATGGGACCGTTCCCTACCTCGAAAAGGAATCGGTATATCTTGTGGCGATTGACTATGTGTCAAAGTGGGTTGAGGCTCAAGCTCTTCCCACAAATGAAGCCCGAGTAGTGTTGAATTTCCTCAAGAAACTCTTTTGTCGATTTGGTACACCCAAGGCCCTAATTAGTGACTGTGGCACTCACTTTTGCAATGCATTGATGGAGAAGTTGCTTGCACGCTACGGGGTCACTCATCGTTTGTCCACCGCTTATCATCCGCAAACGAGTGGACAAGTGGAGAACGCAAATCGGGGTGTCAAACGCATTTAGAGAAAACCGTGGGGAAGAATAGGAAGGGTTGGTCCGACAAGCTCGACGATGCATTGTGGGCGTTTAGAACCGCCTACAAAACACCTTTAGGTACCACTCCATTCATGATCGTCTATGGAAAAGCGTGTCATCTCCCCGTCGAGTTAGAACATCGTGCCCTTTGGGCTTTGAAAACCGTTAACCTCGACATGACCGAAGCCGCTAGAAAACGTTTCTTTCAAATTCATGAGCTAGAGGAGCTTAGGGATGCGGCTTATGCTCGATCGTGGAGCATTAAGGAGAAAACCAAAGCCCTACACGATCGTAAGTTGAAGAAGATTAAGGAATTTAGCAAGGGTGATAGAGTGCTACTTTAAAATTCTCGGTTGAAGTTGTTTGCGGGGAAGTTGAAGTCAAAGTGGTCGGGTCCTTACATAGTGAATGACGTGTCTCCGTATGGAGCAGTTGAGATTGTGGATGAGTCCGATTGCAGAAGTTGGAAGGTGAATGGCCATCGTTTGAAGCACTACATTGGCGGACCACTTGATAGGAATAAGAGGGAGGACATTCCTCTCAAAATTCCACCGAACACCACCACTTAGTGTTTTGGTGAAAGCCCAAGTATACCGTTTGTACCTTTTGTATACGAGTCGTATTTATTTATTTTTTGTAGCTAACGGTTTTCTTGGGTAGTTTGTGGGTCTTCGTTTGTGTTTTGAGTCATTTTGCAGGAATTCTATACTAAGGATGTGTAGGGAATGAGGAGAAAACGGTTCCAGGTAAGTTCCAGAGTTAGAAAAATTTTGGGTTGTGTTTTGTGGGGTTTGGTTAAGTGCTGAAATTTTTTCTAAGGCATGAATATCTAAAAATTTCGAAACTTTCTATGAATTTTGCCTTCCAGCGGGGGCGAGCGGTTCCCCCTATTCTTCTGGCGGCCCGCAAGCGACCCTTTAATGCTGACGTCATGTTTGCGGTCGCGGGGCGCGAGCGTTCTCCTATGGGACTCGCGGCCCGCGAGAGACCTTACCTGTAGCCCCAAATCGTGAAAAAGCCCTAAATTTCTTTCAATTTGCTTTACCCTTCTTCTCCACAACCGCCGACTACCACCTCTCACCACCACAAACCACCGAAATTCACCATCTAATCACCAAATCTGCAACCCCACTACGGTTACACACATTATCCCACCGATTTTAACCATCCTCCTTCATCCGTTCACCACAAACACGGGGTTTTCACGAAGTTTTCAAGCTACAACCGGATTTTTCTTAGTTTCTTTTGTCTAACTCAACTCCAAGGTATGTTTCTTGTAATCTTTGTACTATGAGTCGATTATTTCAGTTTTTAGTTCATTTAGGTTTCGATTTAGTGTCGGGTCTTGTTCTAGTCTTGTGTTTGGGTATGTTTAGTGCTTGTTTGAGGTTGCGGTTGGTTCAGTATGGGTACTTTAGCATAATGCGGGTTGCGGAACGGTTGGTTTGGGTTAATTACGTTGATTTTGTGATTGCCATAGTTTTGGGATGTAGTAACATTGAGTGTGGGGATTCGGGTGGGTCATTTCTTTAAGTTACATTTGTGTTTATAACCCCACTTTTGACCCGTTTCGCTGTTTATGACGCTCAAGCTTGCAACTTTTGCACTCAACGTTTGTTTATTTTGGCACTTGAGTTTTAATTGAGGACAATTAAAGTGCCGGGAGGGGGTAGTGTACATTGAGTCATGTATTTTGAGTTTAATAGCTTTAGTGTTAGTCGGTCACGGGTTTACTTATATGCACGTACAGGTACAAAACACCTCGCCCGTACTCAATCTCCATTCAGGCAAGGTTGTTTATAACTTATGCTTTTGTAAACGGTAACCCAGTTTTTATTCATTGTTTAGTGTCGGTTTCAACCGCGAAAGAAATGCTATACGGTTGATTTGTAATAATAATAAAAAAAAAACTTAAAAATCCCAAAAATAGTTTGTGACTTCTAATGATCTGCTTTGCTGTGTTTGTCAAATATAATTGTTTTGCAGATGTCAGGTGAAGGATCGTCGAGCAAAAGGGGAAGGAAAAGAGGCCCACCGGCTCGTCCTCAAGGTGTTCCGGAGGCACCGGTTCAGCAAGACGAGTATGTCCACTATAGGGAAGTGGATTATAGGGGCCGGGAGTCCCTCATGGTCAAAGCACAAGGATAGTGGATAGCCCTTTGTTGTAATTCGAGTTAGATTCCGGGGAGTATGATCGATTGGGTTCTTTGATTCAAGTTGATTTGTTGAAATTTAGGAGGATAGATTGGGGCCTGTTGGATCGTTTAGGGGCAAGGGCCCAGGTTGAGCAATTGTTGGGACCGAGATTCCGGAGAGTTTTGGATTGTGATGCTCGTCAATACAAGGAGATTACCCTTGAGTTTCATTCGACATTCGAATACAAACAAGGGAATTTCTTTGACAAAGATGCAGTGTTCTTTGCTTTGGGTCGCAAATCTTACGAGATGACCTTTCCTCAGTTTTACACTGAAGAGGAAGTACAGACAGTTGACTTTATCACAAGCCTTCATGGGGTTTTTAAAAAGGATCATGACTATAGTGTTCGTACAAGTGAGTTGAAGAGGTTTTGGGGTACGATTTCGAGGGCACCCTATTCAACCAACATGGTAGCTAGTGAGATCACCGACCCAGTGTTGAAGTTTGTACACAAAATTCTAGCAGCTACTTTGGTAGGAAGGGGTCAAGGTGATAAAAAGGTTAATCAGGTGAGTTTGTTTTGTTTAATGTGCATGGTTGAGGGGCGGCCCGCTAATCTCGCGATGATTTTTGCTTGGTCAATGAGGCGAACATGGAGAGGTGGTTCTGGGGCTAGGATTTATTTGGGCCCGTACATTACATGGTTAGCAGAGAGTTTGAGCATTTTTGCCAGGTACCCAAGCGGACAAGATGAGAGAGGGGCCGACGCCGGGGTTTATGAGGTTACAGGATCTTCAGGCTGCTGGTATTTTGACTTATTCTGACCCACCCGAGTGGGATTAATCTACCCAACAGTCACAGAGTACACCGACTTCAGGGACTGGTACATCTACACGTTATCAGCAGAGGACCAGACCGCGGATGCCTCAGCCTCAGTCTCCACCTAGGCAGCCAGATATTGATCCACCTACTTTTCAGCCTCTGCCTATACCGCCACGTCCTAACCCGCTTACTCTGGACTCTTTGTATGACCGGATGGAGATCGGTTTTGGTGATTTGAGGGGTTATGTGGATACTCAGTTTGGATGTGTTAGGCATGTGATGATGGAGAGTCGTCGGATGCACGAGCAGAGTTAGCAGAGGTTAGAGGATGGTATGAGGTACATGATGGAGGGTATGCACCTCGCGGTTCCCCGTTCTTCAGGCAGCCACAGGCAGGATCGAGTGGTTTAGCAGGGGTTGAGCCGTATCATGTTCCCCAGCAGGGATCGGAGGAGTCGGATGATGATGAGTGATTTTAGGCAGCAGCAGTGGTGGTTTATCTAGTGTCTTTTATTTTTCTTTTATGTTGTTTTTAATCTAACTCGGTCTATATCCCTAATTTTGAATATTTTGGTATTTGGTTGGGTTGGTTTGGGGGTAGTATGTTTGGATGTTTGTTGGAGGTGTTGAACACTTTTATTTTTATGATGGTATGTTAGTAGTTGGTTTGATTATAGGTATGGTGTTTATTTTTGCCACTTCCGTTCGCGTGTCCGAGGGTTAGGAATTGTTTGCTGAGCGTGTTCGGATTGGAGTGCGAATGTGGAATTGACTGGCATTGACAGTTTCGCATATTTACAGCTAAGTCGTTTCACTTGTATCTTGTATATATATTTATTTCGTTATTTAATATTTTAGTTTTTTCTAGGTAATTTGAGTCGTGTCTCGTCTTTGCATTAGGGACAATGCAATCTTTAAGTGTGGGGATGGGATGCATGATGTAAATAGGAGTCGTAGTCATAGAGTTTATAAAAAAAAATTGAAAAAATTTAGAAAATGTCTTTTGAAATAAGAAGTTTGCAAAAATATAACGGAAAATGATAGAAAAGATGGGTCGCTATTCGGGTTCAAATAATAATAATATGAGTTTAAGATAGTCGAGCTTGTGTCTAGTTTGGGATATGTGAATAGGCCAGGGGTCTGGTTCTAGGTTCCTTTGATCTTAATGTACCTAATTGCCGGTTTGCTAGTGGGTGCTCATCTAGGAAAAGTGGGAAATTGAAACCGCCAAAAATAGTATAAAGAATGCCGTTCTAAGCCAAAATCGTTAGAATTTTTAATCATGAAAAAAAATTGCATGAAAAAATAAATTGAGCTAGAAATTTTTTATTGCGTTTATTTAAAGGTTATGATCTCCTCGCCCGTACTCAATCTCCATTCGAGCGAGGATGATCGATTCTTGTAAATACGTCAGGGGCATGCCGAAATTTTTTATTTTTAGTTGTTGTTGTTCTATTTATCCGTTGCGGCCGCGAACGAAATGCTATACGGCCGCAACCGTTGTCCCCAACACACCAAAAACACGTTTTTCGATTTAAGTTATTGAATATAATAATAATAATAATAACAATAAAAACGTGTTGGGGATCAGGCCTATTTAATAACCTGTGGTTTCTTATTTGTGTAATCAAGTGCCGGTATGGCATCATCTTCACAACCGTCCCGCAAGCGGGGAGGCCCTTCGACTCAGCGTACTCCGCCCCCACAACCGCCTCCCGAGCGACCTGCTATGGTGATTCATTACTCGAAGGACGCGCAGCTACCAGACCAGCTAACACCAGCACCATTACCAGCTGATCTCCCACCGGTGGAGGAGCACACTGTGCTTTAGTTCATAGCAGACTCAGACGAGTATACAACTCTAGGTATATCGGTTTGCGTTATCACAGGGCTAGAGTCATAGATTGGGGTTTGATGGAGCGCATGGACGTACGCTCTAGGCTGGAGGGTTTGATTACACCTCGCTGGAGGAGGTTGCTAGATGAAAGACAAGCGTTCCATCATGAGCTAGTATTGGAGTTTCATTCCACTTTCCGATTTTCATCATGCTCGTTTCACAGATCCATCTGCAGTCAGCTTTGCTCTTGGACGGCAGATGAGTACCTTGTCCCTTGCTCAGTTCGCCGTCCACACTGGATTATACACACTTGAGGAGACTACACAACCGGTTTGTACTAAGAGTTTGATGGGTTGGACAGATGAGGCATTACCGCAGTGTGTCACCACTACACAGATGATGGTGTTTTGGTCCACCATAGGAGATGGTACGTGGGTTTCAGGCATCCTGGCTTCACAGGTCAGGGATCTAGTTATTCGCTTTGTCCACCGGGTTCTTGCATGCACCGCCCTTTCTCGATACATGAGTTGAGAAAGTGACATATCATGATTTGTTTACTTTATACTGTATGGTGCAGGGCCAGGAGGCCAATCTAGCGGTGTTTTTATTGCATTTGTTTGACAGAGCTCGGGGGCGAGGTATAGACTCTTGGATTTGCATGGGCTCATATATCAACGTACTTGCAGAGAGCTTGGAGGTATTCGCAGATTTTCCACCAGCATGGTTGCACCAGGAGCCTGCTGGGTCGGTGATTAGGCTTAGTGACATGAGGCAGATGACCTAGTTGTTGGCAGCAGGCAATCCGCCTAGATTTCTAGAGCCGAGGGTGGTTCAGGTAGTTCCTGGGGCCAAGGGAGAGGCATAGGAGGACGCCCCTGTTGTTGCACCACGCCACCAGCATGGAGGTAGGCAAAGAACTCCTGTTATGGCAGCTTGAGCTCCGAGGGCATCACGGACAATGAACGACTTGTTTGATAGTTTGGAGCAGATTGTGGAGGAGTTCACGGATACGCAAGTAGAGATCAGGGCGATGCTACAGCACATCATGGATCATCTTCATATTCCTCCACAGGTTCAGCAGCCACCAGATCAGCAGTAGTCAGCCGCAGAGCTGGGTTTTTGGGTTACCTTTGAAGCTTTTTCTCCTTATTTTTGCTTTTATGATCATGGTTTGTATTTGATACATATACTTAGGAGGAATTGTAAGGGTAACCGGTTGGATTTTGTTGTTATTGTACATTGTAAATATATTGTATATTATGGTTGTGTTTGATATCTTGCTCCTAGCCGTGCAGTATCATTATACAGGTTATATCACGATTGCTGAGTCGCATGAGTTAAACGGTTGGAGTGTATACTGTCACACCCCGACCCGCAGCGGAAAAGGTGATCGGGGCATGATTGGGTTTTCATCAAAGCTCATGACATTTATTATAATGTTTCATATTTATTATTACAATTTAAAGGAGATCATACAATCATATCATACAAGTTCAACATGTTCTATACATCTTTCTAGGCTTCATTATTTTTCTTCTAAGGCACTTTCCTATGTGTTCCTTGCTTCCTCCTGTTCACCTGTATCATGTGTAAAAATGGTTTTTGGATTAACAAAAGTTGGCGAGTGAATCATATTAAAACATTTAAACGTGTTTATTGAATTGATTATAAAATAAAGTGCATAACCACATATGAGATAATGTAGATGTAAATTTATTCACAAAACACTTAATATTAAATATTGCACACACATACAACAATAGATTGTTTTGAGGCACGCGTTGTTCAACTCGTCTCCCACGAGGAACTGATGGGCCTAATGAATGAGTTTTGAGGCGCGCGTTGTTCTACGAACTGATGGGCCTAATGAATGAGTTTTAAGGCACGCGTTGTTCAACTCGTCTCCCACGAGGAACTGATGGGCCTGACAAATAATTTGCATACAACTTGACAATATGTAATACATAACAACAAACAATATTTACATTCTAAGTTCAGATCATAATATGGTATAGCACGAGTTTGAATAAACGAATTAGTTTAAGCGACACATGATACACCCCAAAACATGAATTAAAAGGGGAATGTGTAAGAATTCACTCACAGTGGGTGCGTTTCTTGGATTGATGATGAATGCGCACGAATTCGGATTTAATCGACAAGGGAACTAACCTAAATAATAACATAATAGTTCGATAAATAAATAAACTCTTATTTGAGATTAGTATTTTCAATTAGTGTTCTTAATGGGATTGTTCGGTTTATTTTTGGTGAGTTCAAGGAAATTTTCTAACTTTTTAAAAATATTATTTTTAAGTATTTTTAATTGATTTTTAAATAAAATAAATAAATAAAAGAAAATAAAAATTTTTGACTTTTTGACCAGTTGACCGTTGACCAGTTGAACGTTGACCGTTTGACCGGTTCGGACTTGTGTTTATTTGCACTGAGTGAGGTTCGAACTTGTGACCTCCCGTACGCGTGCACGCAGCTCTACCAACTGAGCTACGTGTCTAACCCGAAATATTTCTGTTTTTAATTATACTTATATACTTGTTAGGTTATACCGGAAATTAAAAGGGTTTAAATTAACGAGCTGGTGAGTACTTCATGAATCGAACTCGCGGTGTCAGTGTCATTGTGCACCCAGCCCAACCAACTGGGCTAGGTGTCTAACCCGGATATCTATGGATTTTTATTAACTTTAAATACTATCCGCTCTGTTTCATATTTAAGTGCAAAAATGTTTGATTTAAATCAGGAACTCATTGCCACGACTGAGACTCGAACCGGGTGTTTGTGCAGTGTGTTTGCACACAGTTCACCACTGGACTGTGTGTCTAACTTGGTTATTATTCTGGTTTTTATTATACTTATACACTGATTACATGTTTCAGGATTTGGCTTTTATAAAAAGGCATATTATTTCAGTGAATCAGAACACAACAGAACTCGAACCCGGGACGTATGCTTTAAAATCGCACACAGTCCTCCGCTGGACTGTGTGTCTAACCCGAGATATAACCCGATTAATATTAAATATATATACAACCGAAGCTTCATCTTCTTCGTTAAACTTTACCCAGAAACCAATCCCGACTGTTTCGATACATTCATCAATTTCTTTAGTAAATTGTAATTAACTACATATGAGATTAATAAAAATGAGAGAGATTAGGTGTAAGATATACCGAACAGAGATCCCCTGTTTCTCCGGCGAGATTCCGATGACAGCAGGTTATTCCGGCGACGTGTATCTTGCGGCAGAGGATCTTCAGAAAGTTTGAGGCGAGTGTGAGTGACTTCGGTATGAGCTCTAGATGTTCTGTTTATAAAGTAAGGCAACAGAGATGAAAGGGGTTCGGTTTTCCGGCGACTTGCAGAGAATTCCGGCGAGTTGTTTTTGCTGAATAGGGACTTGTAGAGAGTTTTACGAGTGTGTTGAGAGAGTAAGCTTGATAAACTCGCTAGCTCAAATGATGAATAAAGTATAACTCGGATTGAATATATTTTCGGTTTCGAATTCCAAAATCATACGGTTATGGTTTTGACGATTTGAATGAGTGGCTTTAAGGTTTTTCAGTTATAACCGACGTTTATCATCAGTTACACTCGTTAAATCGTAAGGAAATCATTAATTGAGCTTGATTGCGTTTTCGACAGTTACTGGTTTCCGCCCTTTTTGAATCGCAGGTTTGTTCCTTGTTTGTATATATCAATTAAATTGTTTGAATAAAAACCAATCAATGTGTGTAGCTCAGTGGTGTGTGTTGCGTGTGGGTTCGATGGAGACCCGGGTTCGAAACCCGACGTCCGCAAATAATTTTTATTTCATTAATTATTATAAATTATTAATTATAGTTTTTAAATTATAATATATTTATTAATTATGTATCGTATAAAATTAATTTGAGCATTAAATACGCAACGAAAATTTTAACTGGATGTTCGGTTAATAAACGAAGCGGGTTTGGTTAACCCGGTTTTTTACGGATGTTACATATACGAGCAGTGTATCGAGCATATCAGGAGAGTTTTAGTTTCTTTTCCCCTATTAATGGTATTGTTGTACTTCATTTCGTTCACATTGAGGACAATGTGTCTTTCAAGTGTAGGGATGGGGGAATTTGTAAATTGAGTCCGTAATTTTGTTTTGTAAATATTACATAAGAAAAACATTTAAATAAAAAAAATTAAAATTTGAAAATAGTTGGTTTTGTGAGTCCCGGTCCGTAGCGCATAGAAAACGAAAAACCTTTTCACGACGTCGGCTAAATGAGGTTTAACTGTCGAATTTGCGAGTCAAGAACGCATGTCTCTTTAGTTGCGGGATAGTAGGTTGACTGATTTTGTTTTTGGGAGTAAAAGGTTTTGGGATGCCTAGGAAAGTGGGATGGAGCTGGAGAGTTAATTGGTTATGCATTGTCGATATCGGTAACCTTGGCTTTTCCACATGATAATGAGATTTGAGGCTTTACTTGTTTCAAATATATATGTTCACTATTTTCGTTTCATGTGTGTTTACCGACTTGTTGCATTACTTTAGAACTTGTGCGTTTTGATATTGTTTGAGATCTTTGGTTAGGATTTGGCATGGATATGATAGAGGCATTAGGATCACCCTATTTGTGTAGCCTTTGTGTTTGACCTGTTTCACCATTACCCTTAGATACCACCTTGAGCCTAAAACCATTCGTTTATTACCCATTGTTGATTTGATAACCGGATCGTGTTATGTAATTATCTTTATTGTGAAAAAAATGAAAAAATGAGAAAAGGAAAAAAGTAGAATAAAAGATGTGGGTTTATATGACCAATATGTTAGTGTTTGCTTTGTGCCTATCCGGTTTATCGTGTGATCATCTGTGTTAGCCCATTTTTCCCAAATAAAATAACCTACCTTTTGCCCTTGCTTACCCGTTTAAGTCCTCTTGATCGATGCCGAGTTTTAACAATTAGGTGGAAATCTGATTGACGTACAAGCGTATTATAGTATGTTTCATAGTTTGTTTTTGAGAGTTCACTCAAGATTATACATATATTTAGCTGAGGGTTGAGTGAGATTGTGAGGGGTGTTGACATTGCATAATGGGTTGCTTGAAGGTAAGAAAAACTTGATTAGATAGGCCCGGTTTTTGATTTAAATATCTTGAGTTGTCAACCTTTTGAACGTTGTAAGTCTTGCGAGACCGCTGTGCTTAACAACTTCGTAGTTCGCATTATAATTTGTTTGAGACTTGCTTTGTTGTTAAGTGTTTATGTTGTACATGTGGCTTGAGATTTTGCTTAAGGACAAGCAAAAGGTTAAGTGTGGGGATGTTTGATGTGTTTAGAATTACACATATATTACGTATCGAATTCCCTACATTTTGATAGATTTGTGGATGGTTTTCCCGTAATTTTGATACTGATTTGATTAAATTGTAAATTGGCAGGAGTTGGTGAAGAACCTGTTGATTTTGCAGTGAAATTGATAGAAAGCGGATGCAGCAAAGAGAGCACGGAAATGTGTGTCGGAAGATAGAGTTTTAAAGTTAAAATTTGCTTTCCAGGGGGCCTTACGGACCGTAAGACTTGGGTATATATGGTCCGTAAGATGAAAAGGTGCGCTGTATTTTTGTTACCCTTACGGACCGTAAAGGTTAAGCCCATGCGGTCCGTATGAGAGTCGGTTTTGCGAAAAAAATATAGTATTTAAGGCCCTTTAACCCTAGGGTTGAGACATACCGCTGATGTATTGTAAAATACATCCTTTATTCGTGTCCAGTTTGTACAATCTTTATTAGTTTTAGTATCGTTTTCTGTAGAATAGTTAGTCTTTTGATCCAATTACGTTTTGCAGGTCGTATGAGTTTAAAGTAGCTGAAAAGCGTGATAATTGAGTGGAAATACGAATTGGTAAAGTCTTGGAATGAGTTGGAGAGTTTTGGAGCTGAAATAAGTTAAATTCTGAGGAAAATGCCTCCTAGCGGGCCGCGAATGGCCAGAACCTTTGCTTCTCACGCCCAGCGAGAAGCCTGTTAGTTGCTGATGTCATAAACACGGTCGCGGGCCGCGAACCGATAAGCTTAAACCTTCTCGCGCCCTGCGAAAGGTGGTATCTGCAGACGGATTTGTTTTGAGCTGAGATTTGGGGGTATTTAAGTGATTTTTATCATAGGTAAACCCTAATTACGAATTTTGGGATCTGAAGCCATTTAAGCCAAGTTTGACGGTTTGAAAGCTCTGGAATCATTGGATCATGTGAAGATTGACGATTAGAGACTTTCTCGGGTTTACACGATCCTTGTTTGTCTTATTTTCTCTTTTTGAACTTGTAATGATGAATTCTAGTTTGACTATTCTTGTTTTGTTTTCGTTATTTACCTAGACTTTGATGAATGGATTGATATAAAGTTTATACCTTTTTCGTTAATTACATGTTTGTTATGGATTAATTGTGCTCTGTAAGCAGTTTGTTTATCTGGCTTGGTGTGTGTGCATGCTTTGATTTGGTTTTCTGTTTGCTATTACTTCATATGATTCTTGGTGACTGTCTATATCACGGAATAGAGTCGTATTAGGTTGTGAACTTAGGTAAGTGTCTATATCATAGAATAAGTTCATAGTCTTTAAGGTTGAAGGGCCCAGTAAACCTTAGAAGTGATTGTTAACAGGTTACTAGATTTTAGTGTTCTACTAGTTCTAATACCTGGAAAGTGAGGGGCTATTGATAGGTCTTACCCGGCGAATTGCTATTGTAGGTCTTTGGAAAAAGTCCATGCCTTTGTTGACCCGTCGGTTTTATTAGTCTATCAAGTCAAGTTTAGATAACCAAACTACCCTAGATCTATAATTGGAAAAGAGTAGGTCATCATTAGGGTACTCACACAATATTAGACAACTGGAAAGGTGTCTAATCTACCGGTAGGATTAACGGCCTAGGTAACGCCATAAGTTTCACCTCGAGAAGGGTTGAGGGGCTTAGCTGGTATTTAATGTGTTTAGTATCATAAGATCCTGATTCCAGAAAATGAGTAATTAACTTAATTGGTAAATTGTTAAAATCAATCCAGGATTCTAGTCTAGGTAGTCTTCATCACCGCTTGAGAACAACTTCCGTCCCTAGTTCGTATTAGTTAATTTAGTCGTTAATTAGTTTAATATAGATTTCCGTAGATTTTCCATACCCCCCAAACAATTAAAACAGTATCTGGCCGTGTCAGTCATAGTCTAGATCGAGTCGTTAACGTAATTAGTAGAGTCTCGTGGGTTCGATACTCGGACTTACTTTAGCTGTACTGCATTGACCGGTACGCTTGCCGCTTGTGTGGTTTAGGTTTAGGTAGAGTCTAGGTTTATAAATTTAAAACTTAGTGTCTAGTTAGAGAGTCTAAATTAGTTAATTTTAGTAGTCTGTTTAGCACACATCAATCGCACACCAGACGACAAACGAGAACTTTAGGACGAATTTGAAGACTTTTGAGGTTGCTTTGAAGACTTAGAAGCTTTCGGTTCATCTTTGGAGCGTTTCGGGTTCGGTTTGACATCGTTTTACACACTTTTAACATCATAAACCATGTTTTGCTTTGTTTTCAGTTGTGATTATGCTTTGTTTATGAACATTATGAGTAGCTAAATCAGTAACTACTTAGGCTGAGATGAACTAGATGTTTGTGATGTTGTTTTGACTCGGTTTTGGCTATTTTATGCGATTTACATAATCTTGTCTTGAAATTGATATTGATATTGCATGTTTTCATGTTGTGTTGATTGTTGATTGATAAATTCAGCGGTTTAGGCACGTAGAATTACACCCTAGACTTAGGATTTAATTTGAATCGAGAAATTCTTAGGGTTTTCGGTTTTAGTCTTGACTTTGGAATAAATCAAGAATTAAAATCAATAATTAAAACTTGCATCCTCATCTATTGACTCGAGAGACGATTTAGGTGTGCTAGGTTATTAGCTAATCGTTGTTGGGTAGATTGGGTGACTGATAGCTCGGGCTCGTTTACTTATTCGCATTTAGGGTTTCCTAGGATTTCAACTTTCAAGATTTGGTTTGCTTTGCGAATTGAGGGTTTTGGGGTAAGATAGCTTTCACTACTTGATATTCGTGGGATTTGGTATTGATAGGTCGAGCCGGTTCGTTCTAGCACTTCGCATTTTGTCCATATCTTTCGGTTAATCATCTCTAGCAGGAGGTTGTTCGGGTATATTAGGATATTTAGCCACTGTCGTAGTCAAGATACTGTTGCATGATTCTAGGGATTTGACACCTACGTAGTTCCTTCTCATCATATTTGACTTACACTCAGCATCCGAGTTCGTTGGCGTGTTGCGTTTGTCAGCTTTGTTTATTGCTTTCATCATTAATTAGGTTGTTAGTGAAACATCAAAATCAAACTTAAAATTGACTTTGTATTCGATAACGGTTCAGTATCTAGAGTTTGCTCAAAGTGTCCATGGATTGATATCCGGTCTTGTCATCTACACTACACTATGACCGGTGCACTTGCCGATTGTGCGTGGTTTAGTCTGCGATTCCATTTTTAAAACTTGTCTGGTTTTTCATATACACATTTTCACACATTAACAACCTTCTTGATGCATGGACAAGTGCCAAGAATAGCTTTTCCATGATCGAATACCTCGTTTCTGGGTCTTTCAACATATAACTCACGTAGTAAATCGGTGTCTGCACTCCTTCCTTATCCATTAGTAATATTGCGTCTATAGCTTTGTCGGAGGCCGACAAGTATAGGACCAATGGTTCTTTTTCACCCGGGGCGGTGAGGGTTGGTAGTCGGTTGAGCGCGGCTAGCCTGTCGGCTAACCGTTGCATTTCTTTTATACTACTCTGTTATGACATTCGCTCTCTAGCTTGTACTTTTCAGGGTTGACCTTGAAACCACCCTTCATCATAATGAAACCCAAAAACTTTCCTTCTTCCATCCCAAGTGAACACTTGCTCGGATTGAGCTGTAACATCCGTCAAAAAACGGATTTACCAAACCCACTCCGTTTATTAACCGAACAATCAGTTAAAAATTTCGTTGCATATTTAATGCCCAAATTATTTTTAAAAGATACATAATTAATAAGTATATTGGAATATATAATTTGTTTTTGAAAAACTGTTAAAAATAATGAAATAAAAATAAAAAGCAGCTGCCGGGTTTCGAACCCGGGTCAGCCAGCGTTTCAGCAAACAACTTATCTTCCAACCATCCAACCACTGCGCCACTTGTGATTCTTGTTTATTATTAGAGACAATTAATACATAAAATAAATCTCGAATTCAAAAACCGACGCGCCTAATTGCAGTCGTCGGAAATCCCGACTAACTCGCCAAGAATTGACGGTTACTTCAGTTATAACGTAAACTTTAACTATGACATCGGTTATAACCGACGTCTGAACCCGCGACGCAAGTTATAACCGCCGGAAAGTTTCTAACCGATGAATCAAGTCGGAAAACGGGCCAAATACGTCGATGTCCCGCCCTATAAATACCTCCTCGAACCTTTTTCGCCCAAAACCGCACCTTTACCCGACGTAATTCCACTCGCCGGAAAAGTTCTGCACCTCGCCGGAAAATCGAGCCCTTCACTTCTGAGCCTGACTGAACACCCAGAACTTATACCGAAGCCACTCACATCCATCTCAAGCTCTCTGAAGACTCTCTGCCGCAAGACACACGTCGCCGGAAGTTTCTGCTGTCACCGGAGTTTCGCCGGAGAAACAGAGGAGTCCAGTTCGGTATACCTTACGCCTAATTTTTCATTCTTTTTATTTATCTCACCTGTAATTAACCTCAAAACACTAAAAGAACTTGATTAAAACTTCGAACCAGTCGGACTTCCGATTCTGGTTAAGATTAACGAAGAAGACGAAGTTTCAGTAGTATATAAGTTTAATTTAAATCAAGATATAACCCGGGTTAGACACACAGTCCAGCGGTGGACTGTGTGCACATTAAACACGCTTACGTCTCGAGTTCGAATCTTGTCCCACGCACCTTCGCCCTAATAAAAATGTTCCATTTTTTTTTACCGAACCGGAGTCACTGCGTAAGATGTTAAGTTTAATAATAACCGGAATAATAACCGAGATAGACACACAGTCCAGTGGTGGACTGTGTGAATGTTTAATCACAGGACACGAGTTCGAGTCCGGGCTACCGCACCGGTCCGGACAATTATTAAACTTTTTATTTAAGACAGAAATGAAAATATTTAGTTTGTATATAAGTATAATAAAAATCGGTTTATTTAACAAGTTAGACACACAGTCCAGCGGTGGACTCTGTGTTAACTCAACCCACAGGTCCCGGGTTCGAGACCTGTGGAGCGCCCCGGTTCGATGCTTTAAAATTGTTTTTAAAATAAATGATTTTCTGTTTAATTCAATTAATATATAAATATAATTAAAAATAGAAATATTTCGGGTTAGACACGTAGCTCAGTTGGTAGAGCTGCGTGCACGCGAACGGGAGGTCTCGGGTTCGAGCCTCACCCGGCGCAAACAATTTCACAGCCTGACCGGTCAACAGTCAACGGTCAACGGTCAACGGTCAAAAAAGTCAACATTTTTTATTATTTTTATTTATTTATTTTAATTAAAAATCAATTAAAAATACTTAAAAATAACATTTTTAAGGTTAGAAAATAGCCTTAAACTCACAAAAATACACCCAACAATCCTACTAAAATGGATTAATAAAACCCGTTTACTTACCGAACCATTATGCCATTATCTAGGTTAGTTTCACTCGTGGATAAAACCAACTTCGCGTGCATTCAACATTATCAACCGAACGCACCCAATGTGAGTGAATCTTACAACTCCCCTTTTTAATTACACGTTTTGGGGTGTGTCATGTGTCATAAAATTAACTCGTTTATTTAAACTTGTGCCATACCATATTGTGATCTAAACTTAGATTGTATATATTGCTTGTAGTTATGTACTTCATTTTGTCACTTTATATGCAATTCATTCATTAGGCCCATCAGTTCCTCGTGAGAGACGAGCTGAGTAACGCGCGCCTCAAAACAAATCCATTATTGTTCGTGTGTGTATTATTTAGTTTATGTTGTTTGTAGTTATATATTTCATATTGTCAAGTATATGCAAATCATTCATTAGGCCCATCAGTTCCTCGTGAGAGACGAGTTGAGCAACGCGTGCCTCAAAACGATCCATTATTGTTCATGTTTGCATTATTTAATATTAATTGATTGGTGAATAAGTTTACATCTATTTTTACTCATGTGTGGTTGTGCACTTTATTTTACAATCAATTAAATAAACTTGTTCAAATGTTTTTCATAGGATTCACTCGCCAACTTTTTGTTGATCCAAAAACCATTTTTACACATGATACAGGTGAACAGGATAAAGCAAGGAAAACATAGGAAATGCCTTAGAAGAAAACAATGAAGCCTAGATTAATGTTTAGGACATAATGTATTTATGATTGTATATTCCCTTTAAAATTGTATTAATGAATATGAAACGTTATAATAAATGTCATGAGCTTTGATGATAACCCAATCATGCCCCGATCACCTTTTCCGCTGCGGGTCGGGGTGTGACATGAGCTTCATCTTTACACTACGCAAAGACTTGAAAGTCTTCTCAATATCCTTTGGCATAAGACTTCTCAATCTCCACCATGAGAGCGCGTTGCCTTCTAAAGTACTGGTTGCGTACTTGACCCGATTGTTAACAGGGCAATCACAAATCTCAAAGACTGATTCTACTTTCTCAATCCAGTGAAGAACACCCGCTGCTCCTTTTGTGCCGTTAAAAGGATGAGGTTTGCAATCCACGAATGTCTTGAAGGTACAAGCTCGAGGTTGAGTAGGTGGCTGTGGTGCCAGAGCTTCGGCAACCTGTGCATTGATTAGAGCCTAAATCTGGGCCTATGTCATGTTAGCTCCACCGCGTCCACTCATGATTCTACATCCACAAGATACCAACATGAGAAAAATATGTAGTGCGTATTATTTCCATATTCAGTACAAGTAGGAAAGAAAAGTAAAAATAGTATAGTTCAAGATTAAGTAGGAGTCCATCATCGCTATGGCTCCTATGGATTTCTGAGTCCACAATTATGTCGGATAATGGGTCAGAATCCTTTACACACGCTTGGTCTCACTGGGACTCACATGTACCTCGATATTATTATACGTGTGTACCCGTAATGATAATTCAATTTAAATGTTTACCCCAATTTCTTCTAATTGTGTCAAAAGATCCTCAGATTCGAGTCAGAAGTAGGTGTTGTCAAGGTGGTAAAGAACATGAAAGGTCTAAAGGTAATGTCATTCAGATGATTCGTCATAATCATGAATTGACAACACATGAAATCGTACTATAATGTTGTATGTGTAACTATATGCAATGCAATGCATAGGTATATACTAAATGTATAATGTATACGATAATAAAAGACGAACCTTGCAGCTTAATGTCATGGTCGCTTTCGGAACTGATTTGGTTATAGTCTGGTTTTACTAAAACTTTTAAAACCTAGTTCACTATAACGAGTGGCTCTGATGCCAAACTGTCACACCCCCAAAATTACCACCGACGGAGTTTACCACGAGACGTGTGACGTACCAGGATCTAGCCACTAATCATGCCGAACTAATAGTAAATAATATAAAACACTAATGACAAGTCCAACACTAATAGTGTATTTCCAAATAAACGATTCAAACAGAGAATATGTTCAGCGGAAGCAAATGTAAATATCTCAAACAATTGAAATCAAAATGTTTTAAAACGTAAATGCAATCAAGTAGCGGTAACAACTAATACCCTGTTGCCTCCAAGGCAACTGGTTTTGGTAGGTAAGTAGGGACTTTCATGATAGAGTTTGAGTTTATTAACTAACATCAAAATTAAACTACAACATTGTAAAAAGTATTCATCCAAGGAATAGTAGTTTGCCCCCCCCCCCCCCGAGACACATGCTTGTGAAAGTGTAGTGAACTCACCTTAGTTTGCTCAGTAAATGATAAAGTGCCTTTATATGTTAAGTAAGTGTTGGGTTCGTTACACTCGACCTAATGTACGTTAAATGTAAGTATGTATATGAGTAGAGTTTTGCGATACCCTAAGTGTCCAAACAACCAAGTGTTCATATAATCAGGTTACAAGTTTAACACACAGTGACATACAGCGGATTCTTGATGGCAAGTAATGTGATTTAAGAAACTTGGTTACAATACTCAATCAATCTAGCAATTATCACACATTCATCAGTCATGAAACAAAACACAGATTGTTTGGATGTCTAGGGTTTTGCATGGATCAAAAGAACAATAATCACAACATATAACATAAACACTTACTTTAGATTGATGTAGAGATTGTTCTAGGAAGATTGAAAGATCAGAGGTTGATGATTTGTTTAAGAACTTGGTGTAGCCAAAAGATCAGAGAAAAGATGTAGAGAAAACTGATGTATGATGATTATGGAGAGTGTTTAGGGTTTCCAGTATTTTATTAGAGTTTCAACAATAACTCTAAACACCCTTACTAATTAACTTTCACACAAAGGCACATGAATCATGCAATTCACATCTAAAACACATAATCCACGTATTTGTCATGCAACGTGTTAGTTTCATATAAACCATTCGTTTATAATTATTTTTCGTGTTAGTCACCAACGTTCGAGATTTAACTTGTGTGTGTGTTCCGGTAATTCCTCGAATTACTAATGTAGACTCATTTAACTAACCCTAGTTAAATGCAGTGCTATGAATGTATGTCTAAATTAACCGTGGTTAGGTTAAAGCATTAACCTGGAATTGCGGGTTGTCACACCGCGTGAGTAAAATGTGCGTGCATCAAATCTTTGCTAACATTCCCGATCTCTAGGCACTCATTGTTAAAACGAGTGATAAATTCCTCCCGGCCTTCGTTCTCCCTTCTCCAAATGTTCATCACTTTTGATATGTCATGTTTGGGACATCTTTGCTGGCTAAAGTGAGCAAGGAACTTATGTTCTAAGTCTGGCCATGATTTTAGTTTGCCTGTAGGGAGGCTATCGAACCAAGCGCGAGTCGCCCTTGTCAAGGCTTGGACAAAAAGATGGCACCACATCGGCATGGTCCACCCTCCTACAACACTAGCACTTGTAAAAGCCTGGATATGATCATCAGGATCAGTCAGTCCATTAAACTTTCCAATGGTTGGAGGTAACTTCGCTTTTTCTAACGGCGCCAGAGCAATTTCAAGAATGAATTTTGACTGTTTTGCCGCTGCTGCTGGCCTGTAAACAAGGTTGTAATAATGCTTAGCCGACTTGTTGTACATCGCGCGTGTGCATGGAGTGTATGCTGCATGACCTTTTGGGAGACGACTGAAGAGTTGTCGCCTTGTTGGTACGTCGGGTCGGACTCATTTGTATGTGTATCACACTTTTCGCTTATGTTGCACGGGCCTAACCGGCTACTCACCAGTGTTCGTTAGTATGTGTGGGTATACTGGCTATCATAATAGCTTCCATTTCTTCATACGTGTCACGCGTGGTGTGGGCACTTTGCCTTCATGGTGATGGCGATCTGCGATACTAATGCCTATTTGCGCGCTCTTGCTGGGACGAGTCGCAGTCTAGTTGCCTAGGCGTCAGCGTCACCATCGAAGTTTGTTGGGTTTGAACTTGAGTCAGGCCTTGTTATGCACACATTTGCACGTAAATATCATTTAAAGTCGCTTGACTCTTCACGAACCATAAGGCGGGGGCCTCCTCCTCTGGTAATAATGACGTCAGTGGCGCTGATGGTCCAACACCCTGATTTGTTGGGGTCATGGTTTGGGTGGTACGAGTACCACTTGCATGCATGCCACCAACCTCCGTGTATTTTCACTAGGCATACTCGTTAGCAAGGTAGCTTTGGATGTCGCATTGACCGGCGTCGGTCTCGTTTGAGAGTAAAACCAATGGGAGAGAAAGGACTACATGATCAGCCATGAGATCAGAGAAGGTAACTCGGAAAGAAGATGAAAAAAGTGTTTGTAAAAAAATCTGTGGGCGTCAAAAGAAACACCAAGTTAATCCGAGGGTTAAATTGTAGTTTGTGTCTCGTCCAAATAAGGTTAATCTTCTTTCTTCCTCGTTTGATTACTGCAACGATCATGCAAAACAACCACAACACCGTGAAGCTCGTTACAAGGAGGAGAATAGGGGGTTCTCCTTGTAACCGCCCTACGGCATGAGAATAAGAACTTGTTTTGAGGATCAAGTGTGTGCATTAAGTGAGAGAGTAAGAGAACGATCCTTAAACCTGAAGATGAAGTCCTTGAGTTATGAAGGAAATGGGCTGATGAGCCTGGCATCGACAACAAGGAATATCTCGTTTGCCTCCCTGAACACGACCGTTAGTGTTTGCAGGCGAGAGGGGAGTTGGCGCACATTGAATGGATCCATGTGGCCTGGTAGTTGTCCTTGTTGTCGGGTCTGTCATCAGTAGCTAAGTGGAGATTGTGGAGCAGTGGTCGGTGCAAGGTGATTGGTGACACATCAGTGTCATTTTGTACTTCTTGTCTCCTACACGATTGTTCATCATGAGATGTTGCTGGACACAGCCTGTCGTGCGCCTATTGATCATCTGCTCTAGCATGCATAACAGTTGTCCTTTCTTGAGTGATCTTGCTGGCGCCACGAAGCTTGCACTTTATAAGCTTACGCCATATTACTGCAAAAAGAGAGTATTGGATTTTGTCTGTTTTGGGTATGGTTCCTTGCGCGCGACCTCAGCCTTCTTCAAGTATCCGGCGCAGGATTTGGGACCATACCTTTTCATACCCCTTCACGTGTGGAAATACTTTTTTGTTTTACATTTTGGTGTAAATTTTCGGTTCAACATTTTTACATCTATTTTTGTTTGATTTTGCAGTCCCGCGTAACGCACGGGTCCTAAATACTAGTTTGTTTTTCATTTGCTAAAATTTATGTTCATGAAATTTGGGATGGAATCAAATATACCCCTCAACTGTAAAATGCTAAATATAAACCGACTTTATTTAAGTTATCAAATATTTTTAAAAAGATTCTGAAATTATAAATATTGTTTTGGACTTTCAAATATCCGTTTCACTATCCAATCCGTATCCAAAACTGAGGTGTCTGAAATCCGGATATCTGAAATTTTGGATACAAAATCGGATAGCGAAATGAGCTATCCGGAATTTTCGAACATCCAAACTTGAACACCCCTACCAAAACCCATAAGTATTTGTATTTGTGAAAATATAAGTTAAAATGTAAAAAGTATATATTAATACTTCAATTCTTAGAAAAATATACAACATTACATAATCTATTCTCAGATCATATAACATGCATATGTTCATATTTTCTGTCAAACCTCTCTGGAACAAAAATAGAACTACGTTCCTAAGCTTGTGCTTCGTCGGTTTAGAACTTTATGGTACAATAATACTTTTTTGAGTCAATGTGCAATCTTTAGAATATATAAAAAAAAATTCCTATGATTTATTTTCAACGGTTTTGACAGCCATTTGGCTTTTGAAATAAAAACATATATACATATTAAATCATAGGCTAACATAAAAATTCACAGGAATCACAATAACTCAATTTTGGTTATAAGCTACTGGAAAAATAAAGTGTTTATCATAAAATTTTCTCTATTGTTGAAGCTTTTAACGGTTTTCGGTTCAGTTTAAAACTCAATAATTCGTGAAAAATAGTTTCTACCACTTTTATATCAAAAATCACTATTGTGGGTTAATTAAACTGTGAGAATACACAAACGCTTATGTTTATGAGAATTTAACCTTGGGTTTTCCTATTTTAATAATTTATGTCATTTATAGCCCTAGATACATAGCAAAAGTTACATAAAAGTTTCCTACTCTAAAAATATGATCTATAATTAGGTTGGATCTAAAATAATGAATTTATGGTCCGTTTTTGGGTTTTAACGTGTTTAACGTTCGATTGAACTGTGTGGCCATACCGAAAGTCAAAACGGTCTGATTCTTTTTCCTAAGTTCATATTTTTGGTTAAACTTTCTGTAAAAATACTTTTCATAATTTGATAGACTTTTTGGATTTGTGGTTAAGTTACGCGAAAATAGTTAGTTTTTAACCGTTTATGGTGTGTGTGCGAATTTGTGAAGTGTCATGTGTTATTTTAGAGATTCTAAGGTTCACATGTTCTGGAAAATAAGTATACTTATCATTATATGCGCATATAAGATACCATTGGTGCCTAAACAATGTATAAAACCCTAATTATTTTCGTGAAATAAACGAAGATCACAGTTGGGAATGCTAACCTTTGACAAAGGGGCTGACGTTTCTGGACTAAAATAAGCCTTAAACAAATACCTTGTGTAGTTGTGTGTGATGATCAAGAGACCAACCTAGACCAACACATACGAGCATCTAATTTACAAGATTGAGAGTGTGTGTGTGTGTAACTGATTCACGGGGAGTTCTTTAGAGAGGGTTCTAAGGGGCTGGAACTTTGAGAGTGATCTTAAATGTTTAAATGGTGTGAATGAAGGTTGGTTTATATAGGGTTTTTTGGATTTTTGGGATCTTTTTGCATGAAAATGGTGTGAATAAAGGTTGGTTTATATAGGGTTTTTTGGATTTTTGGGATCTTTTTGCATGAACGTGAATGGTTACCAGAGATTTTGAGATCAAACATTAGATTATATAGTGAGATATTATAGGATATTGTAGACACTTACTAGGATATAATTATAAGGTAATTTAATTAATGTGGGAGTTGGGGTAAGGGATTGTATAAAATATTACTAGATTTTAAAAGATTTTTAATTTAATATATGTGGGTGCACTCACATTATGGGGAAAGGTTTGGGAAGGAAATTTTAACTACCAACCTTTTAAGGAATCTTGTTTAGTTATGAATTTTACATTTTATAATATATATATAATAATGTTTAGTTAGGAATCTTGTTTAGCAAATTTTAATTACCGGCTTCAAAGAAAGTTATTATTATTATTATTATTATTGTTATTATTATTTTACTACTGCATCAATAGTATAATAAAAGAACCAAGTCAAATAAACAAAAGTGAATTATACTCTAACAGGTTTTTCTTTTAGTTGCTATAATGAATACTGGTATTGTAAGTCGAATTCCCGCTGTGAAAAGCGAGGAAATTCTACTAGTATATACTTATTAGTATGTTTTGACGATGCGTGTACATCGCTAAATATGACTGTTGTATATAAATATATACGGGAGAGGATCATGAGAAAACTAGTTAAATATGAGAAAACTAAAAAAAACTCATTCAAAACCACAAAAAATGAGGGGATGAGACTTTAATGAAGGAGGGGTAATATTGGAAAAAAATATATAATTTTTCAAACATTTCTATCTTGTTATTTATTTTTAATAAAAATTGCACCATAAGATCACAAATTTTCTTATCTTTCATTCAAGTATATTCGAGCATATTTTTTCGACACAAACAAAAGATACAATGTGTCGTCTTTTTTTAATACTACTACTATAGTAGTGCACATATGTAACATAACATGTAATTTAGCCTTAAGGTTTACGTTTTGGGTTTACCTTTTAGGGTTAGGTATTTGGGAGGTTTAGCTAATTAGGTTTCAGGTTTAGTTTTTAGGTGGTGGGGAGTTAGGTTTTTGGGGGTGGAGGTGGATGTTTAGTTTTTTTGTAGGGTTTAAATTTAGGGTTTAGTTTTTAGGGTTTTTTTGGGAGGGGGGGTTAGGTTTTTGGGTGTGGGTGTCGGGGTGGGGGGTTTAGGTTTTTGGGGTTGGGGGGTTTAAGTTTTTCGTAATGTTGCACATATATAGTAATAAATAATAGTGTTGAAAAAATATGACACCTTAAATTTTATTTTTATGTCATAAAATATGCTCAAATATACTCGAATGAAAGATAAAAAAAATTGTGATATTATGTTACTATTTTTTTTAAAATAGCAAATTAGAATATTTAAAAAAAAAAATTCTAATTTTACCCCTCCTTCGTTAAAGTCTCCATCCCTTACTTTCTAGTGGTTTGATGGAGTGTTTTAGTTTTCTCATTAAGATGAATTTTCTTATGATTCATCCCCAAGTATATACTTAGATTAGATTAGATGTATTTATTGAATTTTATATCAAACTAGAAGGAGCACCCGCCACGTTGCGGCCTGGGTTCAACTTCATATCAGACGTTTGAGTAACCCACTTTTAGAAAGTAAAATGCATCAACTAAGGTAGGGTCTGGGAAGGGTAAGATGTAGATAGCCTTACCTCTACACCGAAAGAGTCTGCTTCCAGTGAGACCCCCGACTCGATAGTAGTTTTGCATCAAACCTGGACATAAGGCACAAAACACTCAGCAATTGGGACAAAAACCAATTAGTGCTTGTACCCCCGTCTTTCGGCTATCAACGCCATCACATGATGCATGATTAACCATCCCTCGCTTTTTAACGTATTTTTACGAAATTAGTAAAATAACTGAAATTAACCAACCCATGGTTTCTTCAAAACAACCATACATATTTCAATACAAATGGTACAAACAATAATGCAAGCATATATTACTACTTATAATTGTAAATAATGTTTTTTTACAACCATTGGATGCACAAAACACCAAGTCACCAACAATCCAACATAGCATGGTGTACAACCTTTAATGCAACAAAATCTTGCAAATTATAATATTATATAATTATAACATTATACAATAATTAAGTTTGTGGGTTCGGTTGATTGGGTCGAGTCCAATGATCTATAGCTTGGCCGAGCCCAATGGGCCTAGGCCATTTTGTATACATGATTCATATCGGATCCTAAATCAAAACCTTGATTTCGTAAATTGTTTCCTAACTGAACGACAGTAAAGAATTTTGTAGTTGGTTGCTGCCAAACGTGAAACGATGAATTGTTTTCTTGAGCCGGAACAAACGCCGTGTGTTGTCTACAACTCAAGACACTTTGTTTCAAGATAATTTTAACCCATTTAAGTTTTCAGGTTGGGTTCGGTTCAACCTCCCAAACCATGTTCTTTTAATAAATTTAGTGATGTAAACAAGCCAAGCTACTCGAGATTGACTTAAAAACAAGTTCGGGCTCAAGCCTGAGCCCAAACCTAAAAATAAGCTTCACGAGCTTCACTTATCAAGTTCGGGCCAGCTCGCAAGCCTAAGCAGACCCATTATTTATATATTTTTTAAATAATATGTTAAATAAACAGAATAATTATTTATATAGCTTTTAAACACTACATAAATTATGATTGTATATATATGTCATATATATAAATTTATAAAGTTATTAATAATTATAATTAATATAAATTAATTAATAAATAATTAACTAACTAAGCTCGAGCCGAGCTTTCACAAGATAAACGAGCTTGACCTCGAGCTTAGTGAAGCCCGAGCTCGACTCGTCCGTCCGCACCCTAATATTCTATATCTCATGTGATCGTGTGATTCCAATAATAAGAACAAGACAATCAACTGCAATATAGCATATTATAGTACCTAAATCAATAATCATATAATCATTTCCATCACTAAAGTTACAAAAAAAACAAAAAAACCATTCCATCATCCTGTGTGCATAATGAATCCAAAGACCAAACATTCACCTACAAGAACAATCGACATCCAAGAGACCAATGATCATTACCAACAAGCTTCACCTGATAACCGTCTTCCGTGAAATACGCGTCTCTACGCTCCCCGCTACGGTTAACAACGCTTCGTGGCACGCTCAACAGCTCCGACGATGGAAATATATCACGCCCATCGCCGCCGTCTGCTTGATCTAAACAAACTAAACCCTTTACATCACAACCCAGATCTATAACATCGTGTCTATAACTCGGGTTGTTGTCGACAAGCCACACGGGGTTAGCCATGCGTCGGTTATTACCTCCAAAACCAACAATCTGTTCTTGTATAGAACGACATCTTCGGACCACAAACCCATTTGGTGGCTCGTCAGACAGATTGCAACCTGCATGAGTTAGTGCAATGATGCAACTCTGCCACACCGAAGAACCAAGTGAACTCATGATCAACTTTAAAAAGTGTGAATCGTTAACATCAAGCGTGTCTAATCTATCAACATACAGCACAACATTCGGGCGTGTTTTCGTGTGAATCTTTTTATAGACTTTAAAACTTTTTGGTTATATGGTTGGTCAAGGTAGGAACTTTTGAGGCCCGGTGTGTCGATCACTCGAAGCTGGATCCCGTCTACATTCCCTGTAATTTCTTGTATGGTGGTTGTACCAGGTTCAAACGCGTTTGTGACTGCCTTGTTTTCACCAAAAATGGAATTTATCGTTGCGCTTTTACCTACACAGATCTTTCCGATAGCTAAAATGGTCAGAGCAAAGTCGAAGTTATAGTTACCGCCTTCTCGGTTGACTCCCGTAGTCAACTGTTCGTTGAAGGCAAGCCTTAAGAACTTTGTCCGTATCCGCTGCATTTTCTTTAGCGGTTCTTCTTCATTTTTGCTTACAATTTCTTGTTCACTTTCATTGAAGGTTTTGATTTCAATTTCACTGTCTGAATGTGAAACATTTTGTTCATCTGGTTCCAAATGTTTGGCGTTGATAGTTTCAATTTCAATCTCACGGTCTGAATTTAAAGCAACCTGTGCACTGATTCGTTCAGAATCAAAGCTCGGTTCGTCTAATTCTGAAAGTTTCTCTTTGATAGTTTCAATCTTTTTGTCGATTTTTTCCAAAAAGCTCAATACATCCGCCTCAGTTGAAGCATAATTTAAATTTTCAATCTCACTGTCTGAACTTGAAACAATCTGTGCATTGGTTATTTCCGAATCAAAACCCATTTCATCTGATTCTGAAAGTTTTGTTTCGATCTCAATCTCGTTGTTTGAACTCGAGACGGTCAGTGCATCGATTCTTTCAAAATCGAAGCTCGATGCATCCGACTCAGAAAGCTCCACAACTTCATTCAAACACTTAACTTTACATGCCTTGTTTTCAACCGATTCAGGTGAACGAAGTCTGAATTTTCAATCTCACTATCTGCATTTGAAACAATCTTTGCATCGATTCTTTCCGAATCAAAGCTCGGTCCATACAGTTCTGAAAGTTTCGTTTCAATCTCGTTGTATGAACTCGAAACAGTCAACGCATCAATTCTTTCCGAATTAAAGCTCATTTCATCTGATTCTGAAAGTTTCATTTCAATCTCGTTGTATGAACTGGAGACAGTCGATGCATCGATTGTTTCCGAATCAAAGCTCGTTTCATCTGATTCTGAAAGTTTCGTTTCAGTCTCGTTGTATGAACTTGAAACAGTCAAAGCATCGATTCTTTCCAAATCAAAGCTCGTTGCATCCGACTCAGAAATCTTCACAACCTCATCCAAACACTCAACTTTACACTCCTCATTTTCAACCGATTCAGTTGAAACGGAATTCATATTTTCAACTTCAATCATATCATCACCAGAAAACACACCCTCAACATGCAACTCATCATCCACCTCATCATCCCCTTCATCACTAATAAAGCTTCTAACTTTAGGGGCCATAGTAACCTTCTGCACAATCCCATCATACCGAATCGATCCAGCATCATCCACCGGCCACCGCCAACCGAATCACCGTCACTGTCACTGTCTCCGGTCAATGGCGCTATCGGCACACTCAACTTAATACCAAAAGGTCCAAAATCAGCACTACTACTTTCTTCACATGGGATTTTCACAAAAGGCCTAAAATCACTAAAATGTTCATCTGGGTATCTCACAAATGGCCTAATAAATAAGACTCTTCAACATGAGACCTTTCAATCACAAAATTTTCATCTGGGTATGCAACAAAATCATTACTTTCTTCTTCAAGAATGCTAGTATGTTCATCACCATAGCTACTGACATCAATACTACTGCTACTGGTGTTAAAACTACTGGTTCTTGAATAAATATGATCATTGACGGATAAAGATAACTCAGAATCTGAATCAATAGTAAGGGGAGCTCTAATGGGTATGGAATAACCTGGTAATGGAGGGTCTTGTGGTGTATCTGCATCATCCATGGCGATTGGTAGTTGAAGAAGATGAAAAGATTTGATTTTGGAGAGTTGTGTTTGTAATGTAATGATTTAGGGTTTTGAATTCGGGGTTGTTGGTGTTTGTGAGGATTTATGTTTTTGTCTTGTTTGGATGACGAGAAAGTGGTATAGTTTAGAGTAAATTGCACAAAACGTCCTTTATGTTTTCTCAAACTTGCAGTTCCAGCCTTAATGTTTAAAACTTGCCAAAAACAACTTTTACGTTTATTTTTGTTGCCGGTTCAGTCCTTTATTACTAACCAAGTTAATTATCTCAGTTTATTTCCCTCACATGCCTAACATGTGAGGGTATATTCGTCATTTTGTTTCCTCTTCTTATAAACCCTCAAAAAAACACATCACCTCCTCCACCCACACCACCTCCTCTGCCACCACCTCCAATTCACTTCAATTCTGCATTTAAGATCCGATAACAACTTCATCCACCACTTTCAATCACACCTATACACACACACGTTGACATTTTCTGTGTGCGTGTGTGGTTTCACTGGTGTACATATAACAACATATTGAGTGTACATATTGATTTGTTAAATTACGGTGAAATTACATTTTTAGTGTCGGTGAAGTGAGATATTTTGTTGCTGATTTGCTCTGCTAAATCTTATCTTCAACGGTAGGTATATGTATTGCATTATTGTTTTCGAATTTTGTCACCGAATAATGATTTTATCGAAGAATTTTGAAAAAATATGGTGATTTTCATGATTAGGTCTTCTGTACGTTCTGGTGTGAATGACATTGAAGTGAAATTTACAAATTAATAGTTGAAAATGATATTTTGTTGCTTTTTGTTGTGAAAAATTTACAAATTAATAGTTGAGATTATGAAATTGAGTTAGGGTTTTGGTGTAGTGTTGTTACAGGTTGGTGGAGATGGAGGGAGGGATTCATCCTGATGCAATGCTTGATTATGTTGAATTTCACATGTTTCCTAGCCAGAACAGGTTATTATTATTATTATTATTATTATTATTATTATTATTATTATTATTATTATTATTATTATTATTCCTTTTATTTACTGACAATTTTGATTGTTTTCTGTTGTGTAAGTCGATGTTACAAGCTCTTGTGTTTATCTAATCATCTAATTATTTTGGAAAGGGTGGATTAGATGAATTTATGATATACATTTTTGTAAGATGAAAAGCCAGTTGTACACTAGGGATGAGAATTTTCGTATAGAATAACGGTACCGTACCATACCAAACCATACCATACCAGTATGGACCGAATACATACCACACTGTATTTGGTTTGAATTTAGCTCAATTTTGGTATCGGCACTACATGGTACCGGTACTACATGGTACGGTACCTGAACCCTGTTCGTGACTTTTAATGGTACCGTACCATATAGGTATCGACCGAACATGGAGTAGCAAGTGCATGGAGTAGCAACCGAGAAGAGAATGTAGCATCCGGACCATTGGAACAACTGCTGTTCTTGGATTCACCCGAAATCAAAAGTTTGTCCAACAAAGGCTCCGACATAAAGTTCAAGATTTTACCACCCGAAAATGTTAATGATGCCAGCTGGTTCACAACAGCCACACTTAAAAGGTCCATATAATACGTATCTTAATTCCGTTTTCCAAATTTCTTCATTCTCTGCTCACCTGAGTTTGTTTATTTTCGTTTAGATTTCTACACTTTACCGGTTTGCAAGACGTTCTTACCATTGGAAACGAAATTTCACAGTTAGAGGAAACCAGAAATTTCAACTCTCGTTATTCGATAAGGTCTGTCCTGATTCTCCCCTGTTTTATGACCAAGCATTTGCATCAAACTCTTTTTCAAAGCCTGATGTATGTTTACGTGTGTGTTTCGTGTTTTAACAGGCTGAAGCTGATATGACCACATCGATTGAGTCGAAGTAATTTTCTTGTACCGCCTTTTAATTCTTATGTTACATGTTTTCTTACCAATTACCAACATGTGTTGTGGTTTCTGATAGGAATGAACTACTCCTAGCAGTTGATTTGAGATTAACAGCATTAAAAAAAGAAATAGCTTCTGCGTTTAACCAGGCTATCGGTTCCAAATCCTCACCTAAGGATATTTCCGACATAAAAAACTTCGCCTTTCATTTTGGAACCAAGAATCTAAGGTATGACTTTTGGCGTTCATTTTGTGTCGTGAATTTCCATTAACAAGATTGGTACTTGTTTCAGGGATTCATTACAGAATTTTGTGGAATCAATCACAATATCAACAGAAGACGAAGAAGATTCAACCATTTCAAGTGAGAATGATGAACCGTCTGTTGAACGAAGTCGGAGTCTTACAAGATCTGCAATGCCTAGAAGATCAGCATCTCCTATGAGAAGAATCCAGATTGGCCGATCTGGTTCTAGAAGAGCAGCTTCACTAAGTATTAAAAGTCTCAACTATTTTCCGGTCAAGGAAAAGTCAACATCCTATGGAGACGCAGATGGTGATAGTAGTGAAGAAGATTCACAGAGACCCGTTAAGAACAATGCTTTAAGAATGAGCGTGCAAGATAAAATCAGTCTTTTTGAAAGCAAACAGAAAGACCAAGGTGTAGCAGACGTTCATAAGACGAAACCGAGTGTCGGTGCGAACAAAGGTGGAGGTGGTGGTAGAGGAGGTGGTGTGGGTGGAGGAGGTGATGTGTTTTTTGAGGGTTTTATAAGAAGAGGAAACAAAATGACGAATATACCCTCACATGTTAGGCATGTGAGGGAAATAAACTGAGATAATTAACTTGGTTAGTAATAAAGGACTGAACCGGCAACAAAAATAAACGTAAAGGTTGTTTTTGGCAAGTTTTAAACATTAAGGCTGGAACCTGCAAGTTTGAGAAAACATAAAGGACGTTTTGTGCAATTTACTCTATAGTTTATGGTTGAGGTATCTCCATATGTCCAAATAAAAAAGGTACAACTAGATGCAAACAAATATAGGTAAAAACCCGAGGAGTAGATAAATTCAAAACACATTTTATATACAAAGTATAAGAATCACTTAAAAAGTGTCATTTGGCTTCCAACTAATTATAAATAAATGGTTAAATGATAACTTAAATAACATCAATTATCTTAAATTTCTTATAATTATGCTAACAAGCAATAAATTCTTTATTTGGATCTTTCTTTTGTTTTCAATGTGCTAATAAAGAAAAGTGTTGATATCATTCACATATGTGCTAAAATCAGTTATTTTGATTGATTTTCATGTGCTAATATAATTCGAAATGCTATTTTTATGTATGTATTGTTTTAGTATGTGCTAATTTAACTTTTTTTAAGTGCTAGGATCTGTTCTTACGGTTTGTATGATAAATATGATTTGTACCGGAACCAACCCCAACCCTAGTGACATTAATAAAAACCGGTGGGATTTTTTGTGCTACTTGACGGCTCGTTTGTTGAGGTACCATAAAGATAGATACTAATACTTGGTATGAAACGAATATTGGTATTAATATTGATGTTGTGTTAGACGGTACTGATTCGTTTCGTTATGCTATATATGTGGCACCGACACTTGATATAGCTTATGATAAAAAAATCTATTCTAATGTTGATCGGATATTATTCTACGGATTCATCACCGGCAATTAGTTTTGTAATGTCTATAACTAGTAAATTTCCCCGCGCAATGCGGGGGTCAAAATATAAAGTAACTCGGATTTGTGCAGTAAAGGCTTGAAACGTTTCTGAAAAAAAGTTACGTCAAAACGTAGATAAACCGAAGATGTACATAAAACTAAGCACGGAAATGTATTATACATGACTCGGCTTTTCTGCAAAAGAAATTTACGTCGAACACCAACCTAAACTTAAACCGACACAAAAAAGTATAAATTTATGTGTTTTAAGTTAAATTGGTACCGCTCGTTGTGGTGGAACCGAAACATAAAGTAAACTGAATTTATAAAGTCTTATGAAAACATATTTTATTTGATCCTACTTGTTTTAAAACAAAATTTATGCCAAAATGTAGATTAACTAAAGTAGTAAAAGAAAAAAAAACGGATTATATCTGAACCTACCCATTTTCAAAGAAACGTACTCAACTTAAATTTATATTGATACGTACATAAATATAAACACATAAAAATGATTATAAAGTTTTTAGATTGTTGAAGGGTTGTAACCGACAATACTAAATGTTGAAGGGTAAAGGCTAAAATAAATAAAAACTTACTAAATGACAAAAAAGGTTGAAGGATAAAGGCTAAAATAAATAAAAAACTTACTAAATGACAGAAAAGGCAATAACTTGAATTTATATAGATACGTACATAAATATAAGTACGTAAAAATGATTATATAGTTTTTAAAAAGCCGAAAGGTTGTAAATGTCAATACTAAATGTTGAAGGTAAAAACTAAAATAAAGAAAAACTTACTTTAAGAAAAGTGATTATATAGTTTTTAAAAAGCCGAAGGTTTTTAAGTGCTAATACTAAATGTTGAAGGGTAAAAGCTAAAATAAACAAAAACTTACTTTAAAAAAGTTATTATACATTTTTTAAAAAGCCAAAGCGTTGTAAGTGTCATTACTAAATGTTGAAGGGTAAAAGCTAAAATAAACAAAAACTTCGTTTATTAAAAAAATATTGACCCATGGCATGCTGTGATGCAGCAGCCTGCCACTGTTGAGTAAATTTACCCGAGCTATCCGGCTGGTCCAAATGTAAAGTAACTCGGATTTGTGCATTAAAAAAATGAACCGTTTCTGAATAAAAGTTACGTCAAAACGTAGATAAACTGAAGATGTACACAAAATAAACACGAAAACGTATTATATATGGCTCGACTTTTTGCAAAAGAAATTTACGTCGAACACCAACCTAAACTTATACCGATACGTACATAAAAAACAATATGTTTTTTAAGTTGAAATGATACCGTGCGTTGCGATGGAACCGAAACGTAAAGTAAGCTGAATTTATAAAGTCTAATAAAGATCCGACTTGTTTTAAAACAAAATTAATGCGAAAACGTAGATTAACTAAACCGTAAAAAAACAAAGAAACATAGTATATCTGAGCCTACCCATATTCAAAGAAAAGTAATCAACTTGAATTTATACTGACAGGTACATAAATATAAACACATAAAAATGATTACAAAATTTTTAGAAAGTTGAAGGGTTGTAACCGACAATACTAAATGTTGAAGCGTAAAGGCTAAAATAAATAAAAACTTACTAAATGACAAAAAAAGGTAATTAACTTGAATATATATTGACACGTACATAGACATAATCACGTAAAAAATGATTATATAGTTTTTGAAAAGCCGAAGGGTTGTAAGTGCCAATACTATATGTTGAAGGGTAAAAGCTAAAATAAACAAAAAGTTACTTAAAATTTGGATTATATAGTTTTGAAAAAGCCGAATGGTTGTATGTGCCAATGCTAAATGTTGACAGCTAATAGCTAAAATACACAAAAACTTACTTAAAAAAGTGAGTATATAGTTTTTAAAAAGCCGAATGGTTGTAAATGTCAATACTATATGTTGAAAGGTAAAAATAAAAAAAAATATTTTGAAAAAGAATTGACCAATGACAGGCTGTCACTCAGCAGCCTGAAACTGTTGATGCAGCTTATTATTGTATGCTTTATACAATGTAATTAGTATGTTTCTATATACTATAATTAGCAATGTCAGTACAATCCTAACCAATAGCATGCCAGCTTTCCTGATGTGAAGCCAACCCAGTGTGTAGCTTACTAGCTTTATGCGGGTAATCCGAGGTTTGACCTTGTCAACCACTTTTGTTTCGGTTTTTACTTTCTTTTTCAACAATATTAGGGTATACGGAGTGGTGAACCTTTACTGCTCAGTAAACTACTTTACCGATAGTGATATCCACCGCCAATGCACCTTTACCGATTTTGGGCTTCAATTTCGGTGAATCTTTACCGATCGGGGAGAGGGAGGGAAGGGGGAAGAGAGATGATGGGTGTGTGATAGGCTCCATTCCTTCTCAATCAATCACACATTTTTCCTCTTTTTTTAAAATAGTTCACCTAAACCCCATTAGGTAAACAACTGTCAATATTTTTGAGCATTAGATAACTTATTTAGATGAATGGACATGGCAATGTATGATTGTGTGAATTGAGGGTTTACATATTTGAAATGAGTAACTACTCGCTTCACCCTTACCCTTATAGGGTATATGTTGTAAGCGTACAAAAAGTTTTAACAATTAAAGATTAATTCAGCATAGCTGGTTGGATGTCTCTCATTCCAAAGGCCATGTTGAATTATCAAATCTTGCACACCACAACCCTTTTTTCCTTTACTGTTGTTATTACTTTTCCCTACTATTTTCTTTTTGCTTTACTATTTTCTTTTTGCTTTATCATGACTATTGTTAAATTATTAGAATTAGAACTTTAATTAATTATAATATTATATAAAACATCTTTTTGTGATAGAGATGTAATTTCACACTTTTTTAGATGTTTGTTACAATGTTTGAAGCATATAACCAGTGTTGTAAAAGTTGGATTTCAAGGCCGAGTATCCGGCGACTACTTGGTACTCGAAACCATACCTTGGAGAGTTACTACAAGTCGGTCTTCATAAGTTGGAGGCGGTCAAACTCGGCCTACTCGGCGACTACTCGGAATACTCGGCCAACTACTCAAAATACTCGGTCAAATACTTGGGCGGAACCTTGGAATACTCAACGACTACTCGGATTACTTGGTCAACTACTCGGGATTATGCTAATTTTTACATGAGTTATGCTAATTTTAACATGAATAATGATAGTTTTGACATAAATTACGCTTATTTTGACACATATAAATATCCAATAATTAATTTTCTTTATATTTAACATGTCCGAATATTCCCGAGTACTTCGAGTACTCCCAACTCCCCACTCGGTCGACTAGGGAGCGCCTAGCGACTTCTACAACACTGGATATGACAAAAATGTGTTATGCAATAGTTCTTAATTTGTCCATAATAAACATCTCTTAATTAATACATTATATAATACACGTGAGGTTATTTAATTCAATACGTTAACTATCTTCTTATTTAAAATACTTTAAACTATTATTTAAATTTACATTTACGATTTTTATTTTTATAACTAAATTGTCACACCCCAACCGATGACGGAAACATCAAGGCCGGACGAAAAAGATTGCTCTTTGCTCATAATACTAGAAGTGACAATAATTAATTTAAACCGGATTTCATTTCATAAAACTGTCAAGTACAACATCATTTCAGAAATACAACAATACAACAAGTTTGAATAATAACAGCATAACAAAATTGATATAACAATATTAAACCCTAACGTCTAAATGTGTATCTAGCGTCATCGTTACTTCGTTTTCATAGCATCAACCTTCTCAACCTGTAACATGTTTAAATACGAGTTCAATGCAAAAGCAAAGGTGAGTATAAAAGTTTGAGCATAGCATACGTATAAGCATAAGTTTAACAAATCCACATGGCAACTAAGTTTGCATACGAGCAAATACAAGGCATGCGATATTTCTAGTCAACCCTCTGTTTACGCAACTAGTATAAATAATTCAACATGACCACACGTTCACGGGCGGTGCGTTACTCCTATAGCGCTATACATGTCAAATGGAGGCTCAAAATAAGCTAATGACTCGGTATCACATACGTTCGGTACTAGTATAAGCATAACATACGTATCAAAGCGTTCATGTATAATGGATTGTTCGTGCAAGTAATAAAGCATAAGTTTAGTGTTGTTTTTTATATGTAAACATGTTACACCCCAAAATTGGTAAACGTAAAAGGGGGTTCGAGTATACTCACGGTTTTGCAAGCTTTCCGACTTGTTAGTTCCGTGAAGAGTTGGAGGTTGGAGCTTCAAAGCTTCCTTTAAAACACTTAGTGTTTTCTTTTAGAACTCTTAGAGTTCTCTTCCTTGCTTGGAAGATTTGAGAGAAGTGGAGATGTTGAGAGAAAAATGGTTGGAACACTTAGTGTCCTTTTAGAATTCTTAAAATTCTTTATTTAGAGTGTCACACCCAACCGATGGCGGAAACATCAGGGTAGTGGCACTAGGCGACCAGATTGTCTCATGAGAATTCCATAACAATTATCTAACAATATCATTCAACGTCAACATCCCATACCATTAACACAATACTTTAAACAATCATTACAGAATCTGAGTTTTCTCACTAAACAACAAGGTTCGATTTTCCCTAGATTTATTACATTTCAAAACTAAACAAAAACAAAACAAACAAAGCAACTATGTCTGATGCATCCAAGCTACAATCCTTAACCTGTCACATACGTTAAGATACAAGTCAATACAATTAAGTAAAGGTGAGCATACAGGTTTGAGTACTACTAACATAATAGAGAAAAGCGTTCGCGAAATAATCTAACTACATATCATGATACACCAAAACACTTCACACAACATAGGCTTATTTCTCATGCTAACTACCGTGAGAAGGCTTGCGCGTCCATCCTAACTAGACCCCATCGGGTGTAAGCCACACTATAGTACCATACTAGCTAAGGAAGGCAAGTTAACGAAAATAAGTTCTAGTCACATGTTTCTAGCATCACGTATTGAGTATATATAATCAGGTTATTCGCGTGTGATAAACAGTTTGATTTGTGAAGTGATTTGGATATAGGAACGTATGTAACACCCAAAAAGTGCGTTAAAACGAAAATGGGTCAAGTATACTCATTGTGGGTGCGTTTAGGTAAGAGTTCGGGATCTGCGAGGAGTTGAGAAGAGCGCCGAATCAGCCTGCATACGCGAACGGAAGTGCATCAGTCTCCAAAAAGCTGAAACGGTTAAGTTTGGGTTGGGCAGTAGGCAAGTTCGGGCGAACTTGTATGGATCTTGGTGTTTTAGATTCAAGTTCGGTCAAACTTGATGAGTTTCTTGAGAAACTTGTCAAGTTCGGGCGAACTTATAAGAAGATCTTACTGAAAAGACAAGTTCGGGTGAACTTGTTTAGTTTCCTAAAAAAATAGACAAGTTCGAGCGAACTTGTAAGAAATTTTGGAGAAATTGACCTAAGTTCGGTCGAACTTGACCCATATGGGTGCAAGTTCGGTCGAACTTGACCAGTGAGCTGGATTCTTAAGCGAACTTGATGTTTTCGGGTCCAAAATGTTGCATTTTCGCGTCGTTTGCTGAGTAAAATCGAGGGTTCATCCCTCCAACCCTGTGCTACTGAGCAAACTTAGGTCAGAGAGGTCTTTTAGAGCTCTTTTAGTTGTTTTACAAAAGCGTGGGCTAATCCGGGCGAACTCGGGGTTCGTTCGGGTTAGTCAGGCTTGTGTAAACCAACATAAACGTCCTTGTGCTTCCAGATCTGGGATCTTGAATGATAAATGCTTCGTTTCATATCAGAAAATGAACAAAACATCATCAAAAGTCCTTAATTTTGTGTACAAATCAATGTTCAAAAGGTTTTGCTCAGATCTAAGCATAGATCTGAGTGAAAAACAGAAGTTTTATGTAAAAAATGAAGATTTTCGTAAACAGAGAAGATTTGTTGAAAACAAAGGCTATGCCTTGTGCAAAATCGTTGTAAACCTTTGTAAATTGTTGATAAACGTTGTTGTAGTTGAAATCGGGTTGATTCTTACTTAGAAATCAGAGGGTTTTGGGTTTCGGGAGCTCTGGGCGAAGTTGCAGCAAGTTCAAATGAGAGGAATGAGCTGGGTATTTATAGGAGAAGGCAAGAAAGTGAGCTGGTGGAGTCAAGTTCGGCCAAACTTGCATGTTTTCATGCAAGTTCGCGCGAACTTGTCAGATAATTGAAGGAGAAGTGCCAAGTTCGACCGAACTTGACCTCCCTGAGGTCATGTTCGAGCGAACTTGAGGTCTCTGAGGATTTCAATTGGCCAGTCAAGTTCGGCCGAACTTGGTATCACCAAGTTCGAGCGAACTTGACCCAATTATTGGGTTTTCTTCGTTTATTTCGCGTTAAGGGTTCGCTTGGTTGTTCGGTTCGTATTAGTTAGTTATATTAAGCGTTAAATTAAAGCGTTAAGCATTATAGTTGGTATAATAGTGCGGTTTAGCGATTCGAGAGTGTGAGAGCGATACGATAGCGAGCGTAATCATAACCACGAACAAACATAACACATAAATAATATAAAACCACATAAATAATTGCGATCTGTGATGCGATGAGATTAGCGACGCGATTTAATAAGCGATTAGATGCGATAATAACATACAACACCATGATTAATTAACATAAACTTTATTATAAACCGAATCTCGGGATTACAAAAGATAGGTACATCGGAAAGACAAATGAAAAGATAACAACGAATTTTCGAGTTGTTACAGTTTCCCCTACTTTAGGGAATTTTGTCCCGAAATTCAAGTAGTAGCTGTAACAAATAGATGCGGGTACTTGGCGTTCATATCACTTTCCAATTACCAAATAAACTCGGCGCCGCGTTTGCCTTCCCATCGGACCTTCACGATAGGGATGCGAGAGCGTCGGAGTTTCTTGGTCTCTCGGTCCATGATTTCCACAGGCTTTTCCATGAAATGGAGAGTCTCGTTGATTTGCAGATCTTCGAGAGGTACATGGAGATTTTCTTCGGCTAGGCATTTCTTGAGGTTAGACATGTGGGAAGTCGGATGTATGTTGTTAAGTTCCTCCGGTAATTTGAGACGATAGGCAACTTTACCGATCCTTTCCAGAATCTTAAAGGGTTCAACGTATCGAGGCGCTAACTTTCCTTTCTTGCCGAAGCGGACCACTCCCTTCCAAGGTGCAACCTTTAGGAGAACGTGATCTCCCACTTCGAACTGCAGGAGCTTGCGGCGTTTATCGGCATAACTCTTTTGAGGACTCCGAGCTTTCAAGAGATTGTCCTGATCTGGAGGATCTTGTCCGTCGTTTCTTGAATTAGCTCGGGACTGGTGATTTGTGCTTCTCCGATCTCGTGCCATGCAATAGGCGATCGACATTTTCTTCCATACAGTGCCTCAAAAGGAGCCATTTGAATGCTGGTATGATAACTATTATTGTAAGAGAATTTGATTAAAGGTAAATGTGTATCCCAGTTACCACCGAAATCTATGATGCACGCACGAAGCATGTCTTCGAGGGTGCGGATCGTGCGCTCAGTCTGACTGTCGGTTTGAGGGTGAAAAGCGGTACTGAGATTGAGAGTAGTACCGAGAGCGGATTGAAAAGTCTCCCAGAGACGCGAGGTAAAGCGACCGTCGCGGTCAGAAATGATGTCACGAGGCGTCCCGTGTCGACATATAACTTTGTCGGTATAGATTCGGGCTAACCATTCAACCTTAAAGTCTTCTCGTATAGCAATAAAGTGCGCAGATTTGGTAAGACGATCAACGATAACCCAAATGCTATCGTGACCAGGTGAAGTACGCGGGAGCTTGGTAATAAAGTCCATAGCTATACTCTCCCACTTCCACATCGGGATTTCAGGTTGTTCGAGCAAGCCAAAGGGCCTTTGATGTTCGGCTTTAACTTTTGAGCAAGTTAAGCATTTTGAGACATACAAGGCGATATCCTTTTTCATGCCCAGCCACCAGGACTTAGAACGAAGGTCCTGGTACATCTTGTCGGCACCGGGGTGAATGGAATATCGAGATTTATGAGCTTCGGTCATTAACAACTTTCGAATATTATCACGGCTGGGAATCCAAATGCGATTGATGTAGTAATAAATACCGTTAGGCTTAGCTACGAGCTGGGTTTCGGCACCACATTTCATTTCGTCTTGAAGGGTATTCTCGTTAAAACAAGCAAATTAAGCGGAGCGAATCATGATTTCGAGATCATTCAAAGCTTGAGAGTCACGAACACTATATACATAGCGTCGTCAACTTAGAGCATCGGCGATGACATTTGCTTTGCCGGGATGGTAGCGTATCTCGCAATCGTAATCGTTGAGAAGCTCAACCCATCGGTGTTTGCGCATATTCAGTTCCTTTTGATTGAAGATATGTTGAAAGATCTTATGGTCGGTGAAGGCCGTACACTTTGTACCGTAAAGGTAGTGTCGCCGAATCTTCAATGCAAAAACAACTGCACCGAGTTCAAGATCGTGGGTTGTGTAATTCTTCTCGTGGATCTTGAGTTTTCGAGACGCGTACGCGATAACCATGTCTCGTTACATGAGAACACATCCAAGATCAAGATTTGAGGCATCGCAGTAAACAACGAAATCGTCGTTTCCGTCGGGTAAAGCGAGTACGGGAGCTGTATAGCATACGCTTGAGAGTTTGAAAGGCTTCCTCTTGCTTGGATTCCCAAACAAAAGGTTTGTCCTTATGAGTTAAAGCGGTAAGCGGAACGGCGATTTTCGAAAAGTCGACGATGAATCGACGGTAGTAACCCGCCAATCCAAGAAATGAACAGATTTCGGATGCATTCTTCGGCGTAATCCAACTCTTGACGGCTTCGATCTTTGCAGGGTCGACGTGAATTCCTTGACTATTAACGATGTGGCCGAGAAATTGGACTTCTTCGAGCCAGAATTCACATTTAGAGAACTTAGCATAAAGGCGATTACCTTGAAGAAGTTCGAGGACTAAACGGAGATGACGAGCGTGTTCGTCTCTCGACTTTGAGTAAATAAGAATATCATCGATGAAAACAATGACGAAATGATCTAAGAAAGCCTTGCACACACGGTTCATCAAATCCATGAAGACCGCAGGTGCATTGGTAAGACCAAAAGGCATGACTACGAATTCGAAATGCCCATAGCGAGTGCAAAAGGCGGTTTTCGGAATGTCTTCTTCCAATACGCGTAACTGATGATAACCGGGACGAAGGTCGATCTTAGAAAAACAAGTAGCACCTTGAAGCTGATCAAATAAGTCGTCGATTCAAGGAAGAGGGTAGCGGTTCTTTATCGTGAGTTTGTTAAGTTCACGATAATCGATGCACATTTGGAACGAACCATCCTTCTTTTTCACGAAAAGGACAGGTGTGCCCCAAGGCGAACTGCTCAGGCGTATGAAACCTTTATCAAGAAGCTCTTGAAGTTGGCTTGATAGCTCGTGCATTTCTGATGGTGCGAGACGATAAGGGGCTTTAGCAACGGGAGTAGCTCCAGGAACTAAATCGATATGGAATTCAACATCTCGAGTAGGGGGTAAACCGGGTAAATCGTCGAGAAAAACCTTAGGAAATTCACAAACAACGGGAACGTCTTTATAAGTCTTCTTTTCTTTCTCTAGGTTCACAATGTGGGCGAGGAAGGCAACACATCTCTTTTGCAAGCATTTTTGTGCTCGAGTACATGACAAAAGCATCAACTTCTTTGAGGGAGTTTCACCTTAGACATGAAGTTGATCACCGTTAGGAAGAGGGAAACGAATCATTTTATCGAAGCATACAACTTCAGCATGATTTTCACGAAGAAAATTCATGCCTACTATAATTACGAAGCTCCTAACTGCATAGGTATGAGATTGATCAAGAAGACATGGTTGTTGAGATCGAGATTGCAACCACATAGAACGGAGGTGACGGTGATAGATTTTCCGGTGGCGACTTCCACAACGAAAGTCTTTGGGAAGCGCGCTTACATTTTAAAACCTTTTCGAATTCTAGCGATACGAAACAATTATCGGCACCAGTATCAAATAGACATGAAGCATAAATACCATTAACGAGAAACGTACCATTGACAACATTGTTGTCATTCTGAGTCTGGTGGTGGTTGAGATTGAAGGCTCTGCCACGCGCAGCTTGTGGTTGCTGCTGCGGCAGCTGAGGCTGCTGCTGAGGCTGCGGTGCTGGCTGCTCTTGCTTGACAGGACGATTCGCGCAGACATTGGCGAAATGATTCGGATCACCACACACATAGCACACACGTGCTTTTGGAGCTTGCTGCTGATTGGCTTGAGGAGGAGCGGGTAAAGCTGGAGCTGCTAGAGCCTGAGGAGCTGGCTGATGAGGACCTGATCGGCAACTCATAGTAAAATGGCCGTAGGTATTGCAGTTGGTGCAAAAACGACAGTTTCCACCCACCACATGATGATAAGTGCACTTAGGGCACAGTGGGTGGGGTCCAGTGTACGTACGTTTAGTCGGAGGTGCGTTCGGAGTTGCTGATTGGAGCGGCTGCGGGTTTGCTGGAGCGGTGAGGGCAAAGTTCTTACTCGGGTTTCCTCTTTTGCGTCCATGACGCTTTCCCTTTGGGTCACTGGATGATTCGGTAGCAACGGTTGGTTCGACGACGGCTTGACTGGCGATTTTAGCAGAGTTCTTGAAATAACCATCCTAAACTCGCTGATCGTTGATCTCAGCGGCGAGCATGTAGGTTTCCTCGATGGTTGTAGTACGAGCAACTTTCATGAAACTTGCAACACACTCGGGTAAACCACAGATGTACTTGTTGATAGCTTTCTCAGTCGTATCAACCTGGCTGGGACAGATGATGCTCAAAATTTTAAACCGAGCAGTAAAAACAGCATTGTCGGGACCATCTTGTTTGATTCCCCAAAACTCATTCTCGAGCTTTTGCATCTCGTGCGGAGGATAGAACTCCTTCATCATTACTTCCTTGAGTTCCTCCCAAGATAGACTGTAGGCTTCATCATTTCCACGCTTGATTCTTTCGACTGTCCACGAGTCGAGAGCACGGGACTGGAAGACTCCGGTAGCGTTCACGGTGCGGAGGTCATCGGGGCATCCACTTTGCCTAAAAGTGACCTCAATAGCATCAAACCAGTGAAACGTAGAAGTCGGTCCGTCATTACCCGTGAAGGCGAGAGGTGCACAAGCCTTGAAGTTCTTGAAGCTAAATCGCGGCTTGGGATTCCCAGTCTTTGAGTCGACTGATGAGTTACTGCTCACGACATGAATTTCCGAGACGATTTGTGGAATGACTTTAGCTATCTCCTTGGCTACCATTGTAGCGATACGCTTGTCGGCGTTGCTGCGCTGGAGATTCCTCCGGGTGTGCGATCCCATTGAAGACATCTACACGAAGGATTTAGACTAGATGTATTATTATTATTATTATTATTATTATTATTATTATTATTCATACAAGGCACAAAATCACATTAACACGTAAGCACGTAAACACGTAGACACATAAGCACGTAAGCACATAATCCATGTAAGCACACACTTTGCACATGTTCACCTTCTAATTAAACATTATGCGTAGTGCGATATGAGATGCGATATAATAGCGAGATATAAACGAGATATATGCGATATATAATAGCGAGATAGGCGAGATAATACCGCGTATGAGACACACATGTCCTCATAGGCGTAAGCGAGTTAAGCGATTAGTTTGGTTGGTGTGTTAATTAGCGTTTTAGATTTCGAGAGCTGTGCGAGTTGTGCATATATTCGATGGAGCGTAAATGCGATAATTCGAGAAATCAATAATTATGACAAATCATCAAAGCGAGAAATCGAACAAAACGAAAATTCTCAAAATTTAAACACATAAATAGTAATAAACTCGATGATGCGTAAATCGACGATATAGGCTTAAATCAATTGGGAGTGTCCGGGATTTTGAGACTTTTGACTACCCAAAGTGGTTCGACTACCCTTTGCATTTGGACCCACGCTTTGGCCTAATAGGTAAACGTTCTCACCGCAAGTGGCTAACGACGCTTACCCTTCCAGTTAATACGTGTTCCAAACCATCGGCATAACCGAGACTTTGGTGAGATTAAAATCAAAGCACGGAATTTGTTATTAAGGTGCGGGTCTCACCCCTAATTTAACAACATCATTCCTAGTTGTGGCCACGCTAACCGATCACATCAGGCGTTCCACTAGATAGAAAGGGAGAAGTTCGTCGAGGTTTAGATGTCACTCCTAACTCAACGAAGATACCTCGTGCGAGAGAATGCACGGAGTGAATGATCTCATCGAGAGTTCTCGGTTTTCACACCTAGTCTCGACTTGATCACTCGTTTTGTGTGATACGAGTGTTTCCAAGCGTGTATTATTGTATTAGCCTTAGGAAAGGCACATTTAAGCATTTATGGAAAGTAGTTTAACATTTAAGTCAAAGATAGGTCAATCGGGTACTTAAACATGCTACTAGCTCAAACATGGCATTTCTACCTATTACCCTAAGGTTATGGCGCTCTGATACCAATATGTCACACCCCAACCGATGGCGGAAACATCGGGGTAGTGGCACTAGGTGACGAGATTGTCTCATGAGAATTCCATAACAATTATCTAACAATATCATTCAACGTCAACGTTCCATACCATTAACATAATACTTTAAACAATCATTACAGAATCTGAGTTTTCTCACTAAACAACAAGGTTCGATTTTCCCTAGATTTATTACATTTCAAAACTAAACAAGAACAAAACAAACAAACCAACTATGTCCCATGCATCCAAGATACAACCCTTAACCTGTCACATACGTTAAGATACAAGTCAATACAATTAAGTAAAGGTGAGCATACAGGTTTGAGTACTACTAGCATAATAGAGAAAAGCGTTCGCGAAATAATCAAACTACATATCATGATACACCAAAACACTTCACACAACATAGGCTTATTTCTCATGCTAACTACCGTGAGAAGGCTTGCGCGTCCATCCTAACTAGACCCCGTCGGGTGTAAGCCACACTATAGTACCATACTAGCTAAGGAAGGCAAGTTAACGAAAATAAGTCCTAGTCACATGTTTCTAGCATCACGTATTGAGCATATATAATTAGGTTATTTGCGTGTGATAAACAGTTTGATTTGTGAAGTGATTTTGATATAGGAACGTATGTAACACCCAAAAAGTGCGTTAAAGCGAAAATGGGTCAAGTATACTCATTGTGGGTGTGTTTACGTAAGAGTTCGGGATCTGCGAGGAGTTGAGAAGAGCGCCGGATCAGCCTGCATACGCGAACGGAAGTGCATCAGTCTCCGAAAAGCTGAAACGGTTAAGTTTGGGTTGGGCAGTAGGCAAGTTCGGGCGAACTTGTGTGTAAACACACAAGTTCGAGCGAACTTGTATGGATCTTGGTGTTTTAGAGTCAAGTTCAGTCGAACTTGATGAGTTTCTTGAGAAACTGTCAAGTTCGGGCGAATTTATAAGAAGATCTTACTGAAAAGACAAGTTTGGGCGAACTTGTTTAGTTTCCTAAGAAACTAGACAAGTTCGAGCGAACTTGTAAGAAATTTTGGAGAATTGACCTAAGTTCGGTCGAACTTGACCTATATGGGTGCAAGTTCGGTCGAACTTGACCAGTGAGCTGGGGATTCTTGAGCGAACTTGATGTCTTCGGGTCCAAAATCTTGCGTTTTCGCGTCGTTTGCTGAGTAAAATCGAGTGTTCATCCCTCCAACACTGTGCTACTGAGCAAACTTAGGTCAGAGAGGTCTTTTAGAGCTTTTTAGCCGTTTTACAAAAGCGTGGGCTAATCCGGGCGAACTCGGGGTTCGTTCGGGTTAGTTGGCTTGTGTAAACCAACATAAACGTCCTTGTGCTTCCAGATCTGGGATCTTGAATGATAAATGCTTCGTTTCATATCAGAAAATGAACAAAACATCATCAAAAGTCCGTAATTTTGTGTAAAAATCAATGTTCAAAAGGTTTTGCTCAGATCTAAGCATAGATCTGAGTGAAAAACAGAAGTTTTATGTAAAAAGATAAAGATTTTCGTAAACAGAGAAGATTTGTTGAAAACGAAGGCTATGCCTTGTGCCAAAATCGTTGTAAACCTTTGTAAATCGTTATAAACGTTGTTGTAGTTGAAATCGGGTTGATTCTTACTTAGAAATCAGAGGGCTTTGGGTTTCGGGAGCTCTAGGCGAAGTTGCTGCAAATTCAAATGAGAGGAATGAGCTGGGTATTTATAGGAGAAGGCAAGAAAGTGAGCTGGTGGAGTCAAGTTCGGCCGAACTTGCATGTTTTCATGCAAGTTCGCGCGAACTTGTGAGATAATTGAAGGAGAAGTGCCAAGTTCGACCGAACTTGACCTCCCTGAGGTCATGTTCGAGCGAACTTGAGGTCTCTGAGGATTTCAATTGGCCAGTCAAGTTCGGCCGAACTTGGTATCGCCAAGTTCGAGCGAACTTGACCCAATTATTGGGTTTTCTTCGTTTATTTTGCGTTAAGGGTTCGCTTGGTTGTTCGGTTCATATTAGTTAGTTATATTAAGCATTAAATTAAAGCGTTAAACGTTATAGTTGGTATAATAGTGCGATTTAGCGATTCGAGAGTGCGAGAGCGATACGATAGCGAACTTAATCATAACCACGAACAAACATAACACATAAATAATATAAAACCACATAAATAATTGCGATCTGCGATGCGATGAGATTCGCGATGCGATTTATTAAGCGATTAGATGCGATAATAACGTACAACACCATTATTAATTAACATAAACTTTATTATAAACTGAATCTCGGGATTACAAAAGATAGGTACATCGGAAAGACAAATGAAAAGATAACAACGAATTTTCAAGTTGTGACATAGAGAGATTGAGAGAATTAGAGAGATGGAGAGAAGAATGGTGTGAAGAAAATGGTAGAAGGAGGTTGGTATTTATAGGTAGAGAAGGGGAAAAGGGTGAAATATGATTGGTTAAAAAAAGTGTAAGAGTATTGAAAAGATGATTGGTGGAGAAAGGAGATGAAAAATGGTGAAATATGATTGGCTAAAAAAGGTGGAAGAGGATTGAAAAGATAATTGGTGGAGAAAGGAGGTGGAAAAGGATGAAATATGATTGGTTAAAAAAGGTGTAAGAGGATTGATGAGGTGAAAAGATGATTGGTATATTTCTTTGGTATTTCTTGAGTATATATTATGTAATTGAGTATATAAAAAGTATAAAAGTATAAGTCAAATATTGATGATGTGCGTATAAGTATTTATACATATAATTGTGTCGGTTTGCGTATAAATACATATTTAAATGATGGTTGTGTGAATAAAAAAATATGTATAAAATATGAATTTTATTATGATTAACGCCTCGAATTGTGAGATTGAAATTAAAATACGAATGCAAGGTTTCTAAAATTAGAATACGAATACAAACATTTTTAAAATAAAAATACGAAGATACAAGGCGTTACATAAATACTATTTTATTTAAACATTCAGTAAATATTTAGAGTAAATTGTCATTTTAGTTCCTGAGATTTGTCATAAATTGCCATTTTAGTTCAAATATTTTTTTTCCTCTGGGTCCCTGAATTTTCCATTCTTTTTGCCATTGCCTAACCATCTATTTTTAACATTAAGTCAAGGACTTTTCGATCATTTCACCTATTTGTTTTTTTTTTGTTTTTTTTACTTTATTTATCTTTTTATTATTTACTTTAAACATAAATATTAATTGTCACACCCCAACTGATGGCGGAATCATCGAGATGTGGCACTAAACGACGAGATTGTTCATGAGAATCCATAACGACTATTATATGATAATATTTAACGAGGTTCAATTTCCCATAAAATTAAACAAATATTCATACAATAATCGAAATTATTCCATGTTTCTCAAACAATTAAACAAGTAGATAAGCAGGTTTCTAGAGAGCCTAATCTTGATTTGAGATATCCTGCGTTTAACCTGCAACATACATTAGCGAGCATACAGGTTTTGATAAAATAGCATAGTAGATAAAAGCGTTGTGAAATACCATATACATAAACGGGATACAGCACAACATATACACTAATCAAGACAATTACATATGCTAAGTCCCATGCAGCAGCGAAGGAGAGGTGTGAGCCCTTAACTAGACCCTGTCGGGTGCGAGCCAAACTATAGTACCATAATCGTTAAGGTGGAAGATTAACAAGTAAGAGTCATAGCATATATGTATCAAGCATCACGTGTAAATATGTATAACAGATATTCGTGTGTGAGAAATTAGTTTAGCGTGTGTAGTGTATTTTGTTATGAACATATGTTACACCCAAAAGTGCGTTAAAGCGAAAAAAGGGTCAAGTATACTCGTAATGAGTGCTTAAACACAAGTCACGAGCGAGATGGGGTGAGGAGAGCGTCGGGTCAGCCTGCGCGTAGAAACAGAAGTGCATCAATTTTCCAGAGTGCTGAATGGTTGAACAGAGAGTGGTGCGGGACAAACAAATGGGTCGCACAAGGCATCACCCTCGTGCGAGTCATCATTCGTACGAGCGACTGCTCGTGCGAGCGACCTGTTTTCGAGTCCAAAAATCGAGTGTTTTCGTGTCGTTTCTTCGGGATCTCGAGTATTCATCCCTCCAGCCTTAGGCCACTGATCGAACCTTGAGCCAGAGAGGTCTTTAGAGTGAGCTAGTCTCTGGTGGAAACTCGGACTGGGTCGTACGAACCCATAGTGGTTTGTGCGAGCCAGCCCAGTTTGCACAAGTGACTGTTCTTGCGTCTTCATGCAACCGGAACTGAGTTTTCATCTGAAATGGATGTAGATTCGAATCCTTTTCATGACGTTTTTAACATTGCTTCATCCCACTTATGTAGTGAACGGAACATGTGTCGCTTTTGTTCGTTTTTGTGTAAAATCGAGTTTTAAAACAGTTTTCTTAGGATCAACACTTGGTGAGTTTGAAACAACAAGGTTTCTAGTCTTGAGAAGCCCAATCTAACTCAAACATACTCGTTTAAGTGTGAATTCGAGGTAAAAACAGAAGGTTTTATGAAAAAGTTGAAGATTTTCGTAAGCAGAAGAAGTTTAGATGAAATCGGAGATAAACTCGTGTAAAATCATTGTAGAAATCGTTGTGATTCACGTGGAAAGCGTTGTTTCTTACTTGGCAATGGAGGAGGCGTGTAGAAATCCTTTCGTGCGAGTGACAGCAAGGTGAGCATGAATGCACAAGTTAGGTATTTATAGGAGAAGAGGGAAAATGACAGGCGAGTGACTCGTGCGAGTGAGGTTTCGTGCGAGTGAAATTTCTTACGAGTGAGCTTTCGTGCGAGTGAGGTTTCGTGCGAGTGAGGCTTCACTCGTGCGAGTGGTGACTCGTACGAGTGAGTCTGGTTCGCCTGTTGGCTGTTTTCTTCGGTGACTTCGTTCATATTAGTTAGTTTAAGTACATTATGTCGTTTTAGCGATGCGCTAAGCGTTGTGTTGCGTAATAATGCGTTAAACCGAGTTTAGCGAGCGAGCATTCGAGTTTGCGTTGCGTGGAGCGTTTTAAGTATTTAGCGTTTAAGCGAGATAAAACACGTTTTAGTTCCTAAGTTTTGTGGGTGTCGCGTTGGTGTGTAAGTGATCGAGTAGTCTTGGGAATATCACGCGATTTTCATAGTATAAGCAAAGGCGTTTGTAAGTGAAAGTGTAGTGAAGTGCAATGTATTGTGTTGAAATAAGCAACATAGTTCACATTATGATCCGAATCTCTGGTGCTAGGCGTAACGAGAGTAACGAGCGCGAAAGTGCGGGCAGTTACATTAATAGCCCATCCACCCACACCTAGAGGTGTACAAAAAAACTGATTACGCAACTGAAACCGGAAAAAAAACCGAAACCGGTTATTTTTAAAACCGGTTTTTTTGTAACCGGTTACATATTTCCAGCTCGAATCGGTTTAGAAACCGGTTATTAAAAAAATCCGGTTATAAAACTGGTTAAAGGAAAAACCAGATTAAAAACTGGTTATTAAAAAAACTGGTTATGATAAAAACCGGTTAACCGGTAACGGCTCTTAAAAAACCAGTTATAAAAACCGGTTAAAACCGGTTATTTTTGCCCAGCACAGAAAAACGGTCATATGACCGTTGGGACCGCAAACTAGCCGGTTTTTTTTTGTTTTTTTGGGCCTAAAATGCAGCTCCAAAGTAGTATAAAAGGTGGTGGGTGTTTTGGTTCAATCACATTATTCTCTAATCTCCTAAATCTCTTAAAAACGCTCACTTACACTCACTTTCTTGTTCGGTAACTCTTACAAAAAGCATGGCAAGCTCTAGTGCTCATGATTCGGTCAATGTTGGCGAGTTTACAACCGATACGGTTGTTCGTGTAATTCCAACGAAGCACAACCTCGAAGTTTGGTCACATTTTGATTGTGCGAGATGGCGAACGGGACGAAAAAAGCACGTTGTCATCATTGTAATGGTTTTTACGCCGTAGGGGCAAACACCACCTTGAGACAACACATTGAAAAACCGTTTTGCAAGTCGTTGAAACAACAACACACTAGTGATCAAGCTTCAATGGCAAGTGAAGGCGCTAGCTTGTTCGTGTACAATTTGGATGTGACTAGGGTGGAAATGGCGAAGTTTGTAATCCAAGAAAGTTTGCCGTTCAACCATTTCGACAACCAACGCTACACAAAGATGGTTCAAAGAACTCTCCAACCACGATATACCCATGTAAGTCGTGCTACTCTTAGGAGAGATTGTTTAAGATTGTGGAAAAATGCTAAACAAGAATTAATCTCTTATTTTGAAAAATTAGAAACCGGTGTTAACTTGACTATCGACGTTTGGTCTACACCGCACAGTTCACCCGACTCGTATATTTGTGTCACCGCCCATTGGATTGAACCGGTGACGTGGCACATGATGAAACGCCACGATTTTGTTTAAACTATTTGATTACCCCCACACCGGTGAATCTATATATAAAGTAATCGACAAATGTATTAAAACCTACAAATTGGAAAACAAGTTTTTTTCAATAGCTTTTGATAACGCCTCAAACAATACGCTTTCGGTAACACATTTAAGATTAAAGTACAATCCAATTTGTGAGGGTATTTTTTTCCATAGTCGATGTGTCGCACACATCATAAATTTGGCCGTTCAAGACGGCTTGAAAGTTATTGAACCTCAAAAAGAAGCTTTCAAAAAAATGTTGCGTCATATATATAGTCATACACAAAGACATTCAAAATATATTAAAATGTGTAAGGAAACGGATCGAATATGCTTAGGACCCAATTGGGACGTCGCTCATCGATGGAACTCGACTTGCACCATGTTTGAAAAAGCAATTTTGCAAAAGGAAAGTCTAATAAAATTTCATAACCTTTTGTCGAGTCGTGGAAAGGTTTCGTCTTACCACCAATCGTATTGGGGTCTTATTGAAACGGTTACACAATTGCTTCAAGTTTTCAAAACGTCAACAAAGACTTTATCGGGGGTTTACTATCCAACTAGTTCATTGGTACTTCACAATTTGTTTAAAATGTGTATGAAGTTAAACGAGTTGTCGGGGAGGGGCAGACCATATTGTGATATGGTAGCTACGATGAAGGAAAAACTAAGAAAATATTTTAAAGAACTACCCGCGGTTTTCACTTGTGCTGCCGCTTTAAACCCTTGCTTTAATATTTTTGGAACCAGGTCTTTGATTTTAAAAATTACAAACGAGTTGGATTTAAACACCGATGACGAACCAAACTTTGGCGAAGCCGCAAAAATTCGTTTTAATGAACAACTTTAAAAAATGTTTGATGTTTATGTAACAAAATATGGTCAAACCTCGTCACACATTCACGATTCAATGAGAAATGCCGCTTTCAGCGAAGGTTCATCAAGTATGGATGATCAAGATTTGTATGTTTATAACAATTTGTTAGATGAGTCGAGTCAAATGCAACGTGGTAACACTAGTGGTAGCGAACTCGGTCGGTATGGTGGGTCAAACTTTCTACAAACAATGACTTCACAAGAATTTAAAAATTTTGATTTGTCGGGTTGGTGGAAAGGGAAGGAAGATCAATTTCCGATCCTAGCCACAATGGGCCCGAGATTTACTAACGGTCCAAGCTTCAACCGTAGCTTTGAAAAGTGCTTTTTCTATAAGTGCTAGGGTGATTTCTATACGGAGGACAAAGCTAACACCAAAGGCGGTTGAGATGTCGATTTGCTTGAAGACTCCTTGGATGCGGCGGAGAGATGTCAACACATACGCTCACTCGAGGGAGAATTAGATTACGAAGGCAAAGTGTACGAGGACGAGGTTGTAGCTGAATTAACAACCCCAATGACCGAGGAAGAAGCCGAACTAGATGATTCCTACGCAATAGTTCGAGTTCGGGTTCGGGCGAAGAAGATTAAACGAGGCTCATTAAGATATATATTAGTCCAACTAAAAAAATATATTAGTGGACGTTCTTGCAAATTAATATTTTAACTTTATGTATTTCGTTTGTAACGTTTAGCGTTCGTATTTTCATTGTTATGTAAGCGTTTGTTCCAAGACTTAATCGTATTATTATATTTTAACCGTTTTATATTTTGATTCTTAATATTACATATAAAAAAACAGCATTTCAGCCTCAAAAATGCAGGAAAACAGCAAAAACAGCAAGTTAAATGTATTCTGTAAACAATTCTGCAGAACCGGTTTTGTTTCAACCGGTTTATTAACCGGTTATTTATTCAAATAAAAAACCGGTTTTTTTTGTAAACCGATTACTAACCGGTTATAACCGGTTAGTACCAGTTATAGTTTTCAAACAAAAAAACCGGTTTATAATCGTAACCGGTTTCTCAATAACCGGTTTTCTTGTTCAACCAAAAAAAACTGGTTCGGTTTTTAACTGAAACCGGTTTTAAAAAAAAAAAACCGTTTTGTACACCTCTACCCACACCCCACGCTCTTTCTCTCTGAATCCTCTTCTTCTCTATATTCTCTCTCTCTAAACCCCCACCACAGCCACCACTTGTTACGACCCAGCTCTGCCGCCCAACTCCACTACCATCACCCATATTTAGAAAGAGAAAGTAGTAGACGGGAGATAATGAAAAGACGAAGGTTGTGTGGATTGCGGCGGATGAGCGGTGGTGGTTTCGGTGAAATTAGGGGTTGCGGGGGTAATGCTATGGTTTTGACGGCGGCGGTGACCCAATCTAGGGTTCTGGTGAGGGGTTTTCAGATTTATATTTTTAATTCGAATCTGGGGTGGTCACGGTGGTGGTTGCAATGGTGGCTAGTAATGGTTGTAGTTAGTGGCGGTGGTGCTCGTAGTGGCGATGTGATGGTGGGATGGATTGGGTGGTCGTGGGTTGCAATGATGGTGGTTGGTTGATGGCATGTGGTGATGGTGGTGGGTTGGTTAGGTTTTGAGAAGGTGAATTTATGGTGTCTCTGTGTGATGAACCCAATGAGAAGGTGAACTAGAGGTTGAATATTGAAGTGTTTGGGTTTCTAAACTTGAAAACTAAATATAATGATGTAATTTGTGTGATAAGTTTGATCAATTGTTTCTAAACATATATTCTGTTTTGTTTTTTGGATTTGATATAATGATATCAAGTTTTTGAATCTGGTGCGATGATGGTGGTTTTACCTTTTTAAATCAGTTTATCTTGGGTTTAAGATGAAGACTAGAGGGAGAGGGAGCGGTTCGTGGTGGTGGTCATGGCGTTTTACATTCTAAAAATATGGATCTAATATTTATTCCAAATCACTGGCGTTTTGGCTTCGCCTGATTTTCATGGTCGTTTTTAAAGTGGCTTATGATGGCGTTTTGGTATCATGGCGTTTTCGTATGATTTATTTTTTTTGAAGTGATAATTGAAGTTATTGTAACGTCGTTATATAATAATGTTTTTGGCACGTAGTTCAGGAGGGAATTTTTTTGTAATTAATGTTAATAATTAACCTTTTAAGTTACTTTTTTTCCACATGAAATATATGCAATGCGTTTTTATCATTTTAAGCCTCGTCGTTTATATAACAGTGGCGTTTTAGATTTTTTGGCGTTTTCATGTGAAATGGCGTTTTATAATTAATGTGACGTTTTGTTTTAGAGCTGTAGAAAGACCCTTTTACCCTTAATGACACACGTTCAAGTAATAAAGTTTACGTTATTTACGAAAACGCCACCGCGTCAATCTAATCTACTGATTGTTTTGATCCAACGGCTGATGGCCATTCTCACCGTTTTCACACTTTTCAGCGTTTTCTCTAAATCGTGCCCATATATATATATATATATATATGTATATATATATATCTATATTTTGTTTTATGTTTTTTTATTAGTTAAAAGGTTTTTTAATTAAAAAATAGAAAAAAACTAAATAAATATGTAAAGTGACAAAACTGCCCTTAAGTTAACTGTGACTTTTGGATAGAGTTAGGTGGTTGGATCAAAATGACAATAAATGAGAAAAGCCAGGGACCTAGAGGAGAAAAAAACTATTTAGACTAAAATGACAATTTAGGAGAAATCTCAGTGACTAAAATGACAATTTGCTCAAATATTTACACAATTATAATAATAATAATAATAATAATAATAAATAATAATAATAATCTTATTTATAAAACTTTAAATTAAGATTTTAATATAAATTTAATATTCATAATTTTATAACTAAATGCTATTTAAATTAAAATTTAACTTATTTAAATACTTAAGTATTGAAGTTACTAGATAAATTTATGTAGCTTCTTAACGACATTCTATTAAATGAACTACAACTAGTGAAACTCCCCGCGCTATGCGGCGGGGAATTCGAACATTATAGATTCCTTTCATTTTGTAATGGCATTAATACGGAACCCAAAGTCGGTATAACAATCGAAAGAAACAAAGTCGTGCCATGATAAAAACAATATCCACACACAAAAAAATACATTACGTCTAGTAAGGTTCGATTTTACGCTAGGGATGAGCACGGTACCCGTTCGGTACCGATAAATAGGGAAAAGTGGTACCAGTGCTGAATACACCGGTTCGGTACCGGTACTTACCTGTGTTTTACCCGTAAATACTGGTACCGTACCGGTACCAAGAAACAGGGAAAATTGAAACAGGTACCGAATATATCCGATACGGTTCGGTACCGGTATGATATCGGTTCGGTACCTGGTACCAAATGCTCATCCCTAATTTGCGCTACAATGTAGGAGAAGAAGGTATGTTTAAAAAAGCTATTTGTTTTAAAAGTTTTGGTTATAAGAATCACAGGTAGCAGGTACTAAAATTTTTTTCTTCCCATGAAGGGCTTTGACCCGAGACACTCCAATATTTGAATGTTTATATAACCAACTGAATTGCGAAAGTTTTTCTTATTAGTTTGGCGCAATAATAACTATAATATATACATAAAGCGGTAAAGGACAAAAAAAAAAAGAAAAAAAGAAACAACAAAACAAAGAAAAACGATGGCAAAAATATAAATCTAAATTGAGGGCAAGATCGTAATTTGGCTGAGAGGAAGAAAATAAACTAATAGCAAAACTGTAAATTTAAACGGGTAAAAATCAAAATTTTGAACCAAGGGCAAAATTTTAACTTTTAGTTGTGGGCAAAAGCATAATTTTATTTTGAACTGCGGGTAAAAACGTAATTTTGAACTGATGGCAAAATCGTAATTTTAAAGCGGAAATAAAATCGTAAATTGGTTGGGCCAATGGGGGAGTGCGAGGCAGCTGCCTCGCATTATTCCACCATCTTGTGTCTATAGTTATACACTGGGGGCAAAATCGTAATTTGACTGAGAAAGCAAATAAAAAAGATGAAAAAATGTAAATTTAAATTGAAGGAAAAATCGTAATTTATCTGGGAGGAAGAAAACAAAACTAATGGCAAAACTGTAAATTTAAATGAGGCAAAATCGTAATTTTAAACTGGGAAAAGTTATAAATTTTCACTGGGGGCAAAAGCGAAATTTTATTTTGAACTGAAAGTAAAAACGTAATTTTAAACTAATGACAAAATTGTAATTTTACAGCGGGGACAAAATCTTGACCCAAATTCCACAATGAAGGCAATACTTTTAATTTTGTTGTTTAAAATAATATATACTTACTGTACATCAAAGTTGGAAAATGTAATAGAGTTAAGAGTATGGGGTATGGGGCATGGGTTGGGAGGAAACGCCTATGTGACTATTCTGGTTGGGCTTGGGTTTGGGCGTGGCCCTTTGGGCGGGGGTTTCAGCCCGGACGTTGGGCGTGGCTACCCATTTGAGCTGGCGGGTAGACATTAGATGCACCCTACCCTATGGTTTACCCATTAATTAAAAAAAAAGAAAAAATAAAAAGAATTTGGCCAAGCCATGCCCCAAACCCAAACCTCACCATACCCCCAGTTTTTTGGATTTTACCAATGAAGCCCACCCAACCCACGTATCAACCCATGCTCTAAATCCCCGCTCACCGTATCCCCACAGTCTAATTTGATGTTTATTGCAATTTCATCATTAATACTTCATCACTACCATCCATTTTGGCCAAACTTTGTTTGGTGGTCCTCAAAAAAAAATTTCTGCTAAAGTTTATGTTATTTCTCTTTCTTTAAGTATTAAAATTCTCATATTTGTCTCCTCACTTCCAAACTTTTGATCTTTCGATTTTCTAATATGTATCGGTATAAATTGCATTTCGTCTACATTTTATATCACGTAAGTTACTTGATGTTATACATTTGTATTTTTCTTTTATGTTTTCTCCGGTTTTGATCGTTGATGGCTTGCTCCTTAGCACGGTTCAACCCCCCTCTAAACGTTAGTAGCACGTTTTTACGCCCCCTTAAAACTAGTTACTAAACATTTACATAATAATAATGCCCAAATATAATCCGCATTTAAAATGGGTCAGGTTAGATTATGGTCTCTAAAAGAGGCTTAGTGACACCCGCCGCAACAAGCAGAGTAACTCACTGTATATTATTAAAATCAATTTCAATTTAAGCAATAATTTTTTAGTTTCACCCCATACATGTTTAAGCAATAATCTTTTAGTTTCACCCATACATGTTTAACCAATTTAATTTTTTTAGTAAATTTGATTTTTTTTTTCTAATTAATTAAGTTCGTTGACTTTTTTAGGAATTTTGAATAAGTTGATCAGTTAACTTTTTTTAATGAGTTAATTACTGTTTTCATCCCTGTGGTTTGTCACACTATTTCAGTCCATTAGTTTAAAAATTGCGATTGCAGTCCCTGGGGTTTCACTTTCGTAACCATTTCAGTCCACCTTGCAACCATTTCAGTCCCTGTACTTACATAATAAATGGATTGAAGTGGTTACGAAAGTGAAACCACAGGGACTGAAATCACAATTTTTAAACTAATGGACTGAAATAGTGATTTTTGACAAACTACAGGGACGAAAATAGTAATCAACTCTTTTTTAATTAACAATTGGGTATAAACTTTGTTAAAAAAAAGGTTATAGGTTTTTTTTTGTATAGTAAACTATTCCCTTTCAATTTCACAAATACCGAAAGTAATTGCAGAACGGAAATAAAGAGAAACCCACATATCTTCTCTCCCACTCCCGAAGCGACATTCACTTCCGGTGATTCTAGCTGTAAGTAATTGCAGAATGAAGTTGCGTGTGTGAGAGAAAGACAGAGCGAACAAGAAAATCTGTTCACAAGGTTAAGCACCATGTGTTTGATGAAATGCCCAAAGAATATACTTTTTTACATTGGTCCATAAATAATGGGCTTCAGAGTATTCCAATTATTGTGGAGATACAAAGAAAAAGACAAAAGGGGATTTAACAAAAGTTTCCCAGTAGGAAATTTCATCGAAATGAAGGGGATTGGAAAACTAATAATTCACCAATATTGACCACTGGCAAGATCTCAAGGTTATCATTTCTATGCGGGTCGGTTTCAGTGTCACACACACACTATTTCATCCAATAAAGTCAGTCACTTCATGAACTTTTATGAACTAACACATGGAGGGTGTTGAACCATCATTCATGGGTATGCTACTGAATTTGTCTCACTCTCACCTTTCAGTTGTAACAATGAATGAAAACTTTGTGTAGGTACATGGGTTTTCTGCTTTCACACACCTTGGTTTCTTGCTTCTTGTATTCATCAGTTGCTTCTGCAAAACAATCACTTTCAAAGGTCCTCCTATACAGATGCCCAACAATGGGGTCCTGTTATACAGACAGACCCTGTTATCTTGTGTGGTCCTTGTGGTTCTTAACCTTGTTATGTGTTTCTTGAACCTTCTTTATTGGTATAGAAATGGTTGGAGTAAAGAAAATATTGTTACCTTTTCGGATACCGTTGTTCGAACCCTTGTTTGGTTATTCATTTCGGTTTACTTGCACAATCGTGTCTCTAAGTATCCGTTTGCATTAAGGATTTGGTGGTTTTCGTCTTTCTTAATCGTTTGTTTTTGCCTAGTGTTAGACTGTGTTTTCTATAAACAGGTCCATAGTTTAGCAGCCCAGTTCTTAGTGTTAGATGCTTCGTCTGCTATCGTCGGTTTATTCCTGTGTTATGCCGGGTTCTCGGTTAAGAATGAAGGTGGAACCATAAGCCATTCTTATCATGAACCGTTGCTGGATGGTGAAACTATTAACCCTTCTTCAACCAGCAATATCTTTAGTCTTCTTACATTCTCTTGGATTCATCTGTTGATTTGCATAGGATATAAGAAACGATTAGATCTTGAGGATGTTCCACAACTTGACAGTTTAAATAGTGCTCAACGATTGTTTTCGGTCTTAAGAAATAAAATAGAAATGGACAAGAGTAAAAGTATCCAAATGAATACTTTAAGTCTTGTCAAGGCTGTGGTATCGACAACATGGAAAGACATAATAATTACTGGTCTGCTTTCGTTTGTGTACAGGCTAGCTTCATATGTGGGGCCGTTCCTCATAGATACACTTGTTAAATATCTGAACGGACATCGAAACTTGAAAGACGGCTTTCTGTAGTTTCGGCATTCATTGTCGCTAAGATTGTAGAGTGTTTGGCACAACGACACTGTGATTTCAAGCTGCAACAGGCTGGAATTAACGTCAGAGCCGCACTTGTTGCAATGATATACCACAAAGGTTTGACCCTTTCGTCTCAGTCAAAACAGGGGCACTCAAACGGCGAGATTATCAACTTCATGGTGGTTGATGCTGAAAGAATAGGTGATTTTAGCAAGTACATGAACAATGCTTGGCTTGTCGTTGTACAAGTTGGTCTGGCACTAGCAATACTGTATAAATATCTCGGGATTTCTTCGTTAGCTACCTTTGTTGCAACGATTGTCGTCATGCTATCGAATCTACCGTTAGGGCGTTTACCGGAAGAATTTCAAGAGAAGTTGATGAAATGTAAAGATAAACGGATGAAAACAACTTCTGAAATTTTGAAGAATATGAGGATTCTCAAGCTTTACGGATGGGAGATGAAGTTCTTGTGGAGAATTAATGATATCCGGAACGATGAGGCGCATTGGTTGTATAAATTTATATTTACTATGGCCATGACATGTGTCGCATTCTGGGTTGCGCCCACGTGTGTCGCTATAGCCACATTCGTAACGTGTATGCTTGTAGGCATCCCGCTTGACTCGGGAAGGTCTTGTCTTCACTTGCAACGTTTAAGAATCTGCAAGAATCAGTGTTAATCTTCCGGATACAATACAAATGATAGTACAGACTAAAGTTTCACTCGATCGTATTGCATCGTTCCTCAGTCTATCTGAGTTAGATCCCGGTCTGGTAGAAATAGTCCCGAGCGGTAGATTGTTGATGGAAATTTTTCATGGGATGTGACATCTTGTAATCCAACGTTAATTGATATAAATTTTAGATTTTTTCGTCACATGAAGGTTGCTGTATGCGGCCCGGTTGGGTCGGGAAAGTCAAGCTTATTGTCGTGTATACTAGGAGAAGTGCCTAAACTATCCGGAAAAGTCAAACTCAGTGGCACAAAGGCTTATGTCGGTCAATCACCATGGATACAGAGCGGAACGATAGAACATAATATCCTATTTGGTAAGGCGATGGACGGAGAACGTTACGAGAAGGTTCTAGAAGCGTGTGATTTGAAGAAAGACCTTGAAGTTCTATCTTTCGGTGATCAAACGGTTATCGGAGAGAGGGGAATCAATTTGAGTGGTGGTCAGAAACAGAGGATACAGATAGCGCGTGCTCTGTATCAAGACGCTGATATATATCTATTTGATGATCCGTTTAGTGCGGTTGATGCTATCACAGGAAACCATCTTTTCAAGGTGAGTTGATCACTTATAAGTTATAAATCCTCATTTTCTCATAATTATATAATCTGTTAACTAGATTAAGTAATTTATCGACAGGAATGTATGTTGGATTTCTTGGAATCAAAAACAGTGATTTACGTCACGCACCAGGTGGAGTTTTTACCTGCTGCTGATCTCATCCTGGTAAGCTTTTGAATAGGGCTGCAAACGAACCGAACGTCCAGCGAATAATTTGTGAACCGTTCGGCGTGAAGTTCATTTGTGTTCGTTCGTTTAATAAATGAACGAACATGAATAAGAAATTTGTTCGCTTGTTAAATAAATGAACATGATCAGAGGCCGTGTTTGTCCATTTATGTTCGTGAATGTCCAATAAAGTGTTTGTTTATGTTCATTTGTGTTCAATAGTTCATTAGTGCTTTTTATTTTTATATTTTATTTAAATACTTCAAAGTTCAAAATTCCGACAAATAAAATATTTAATAAGTATCGGTGTATTATATATTATGTTTATGAACACATGTTTGTGTTCGTTTGTTTTCATTTGTGTGCATGAACATTAGTTTGTGTTCATGAACGCTTGTTTGTGTTCGTTTGTTTCCATTTGTGTTCATGAACATTTGTTACCTAAAACTAACAAACGAACACGAGCACGAGCACGAACAAAAAATCTCATCCGGTAAGTGTTCATGAACAGTTTGTTTACACATATATTTCCTTAATAAACGAACACCAGTTCGTTTGCAGCCTTACTTGTGAAGTATTATTATTATATCTATACGCACAAAAACTATCTGAAGAAAATGGGAATTCAACATTTCTACCAGGTCTTGAAGGATGGAAGAATTACACAAGCTGGAAAATACAATGATATTATGAAGCTAGGAAGTGACTTTTTAGAACTTGTAGGCGCACACAAAAAAGCTTTATTAGAAATCGATTCCGTAGGGCATAATTTAGTAACTGTTAAAAAGAATATCGAAGACGAGGCTATAACGGGTCAAAACGGTGATTTAGTTCACATGGAAGAGAAGAAAAGGCAGCTTGTGGAAGAAGAAGAAAGAGAAAGAGGTAAAGTCAGCTCATCGGCCTATTGGAAATACCTTACAACTGCTTATGGAGGGGCACTTACTCATTTGGTATTATTAGCCGAAATTATGTTTGAATCATCTCAAATCGGCAGCAATTACTGGCTGGCTTGGGCATCGTCTACTTCCGAAATCGATGAAGCGCGTGTCGGTGGCTTTGAATTTATTATCGTATATGTGGCTTTTGGTATTGGATGCTCGTTTTGTATTCTGGCAAGATCGTTTTTACTTATGAAAGCTGGTTACGAAACAGCCAACCGCCTTTTCTACAAAATGAATCTTTGTATCTTCCGTGCCCCCATGTCGTTCTTTGATGCCAACCCATCTGGTCGAATTCTAAACAGAGTATCTACAGACCAAACCGCCGCGGACTTGACAATACCGTATCTCATTGGCCCGTTTGCGTATGTGGTCATACAGCTTTTCGGCATTATCTTAGTTATTTCACTAGGTGCTTGGCCCGTGTTCCTTGTTTTCTTTCCCGTAGTTGGAATTTGCATCTGGTTACAGGTAATAATTAATACTTACCGTAAAAAGTAAAAACCATTTGTTTTTTGATAATGTTATTAGTATTCTTTTATTCAGAATTTCATTTGAAATATATGTAATGTGTTTGAAGCAATATTACATGCCTTCAGCACGAGAGCTGGCTCGGTTGGTTGGAGTATGCAAAGCACCAGTCATTCAGCATTTTTCTGAAACAATATCTGGATCAACGACTATTAGAAGCTTTGATCAGGAACATAGATTCCAAGACACATGCTTGAAACTGATCGACGATTATTCCCGACCGAAGTTTCATGTTGCTGGTGCATTGGATTGGCTCGGGTTACGCTTGGATATGTTGTCGTCTTTTATTTTTGCATTCCTTCTGATCTTTCTAGTCTCGGTTCCCGAAGGAATAATTGACCCAAGTAAGTAAATTTTACGACTCACAACTTTGATTATAGTTTCAACAATAGATAGTTATAGCTCATCCACATCCAACCGTTGTAGGTACCGCGGGCTTAGCGGTGACATATGGGCTAAACTTGAACATGTTACAAGCTTGGGCTATAGAAAAACTTTGCAAATTGGAAATAAAATTTATCTCGGTAGAAAGAATATTTCAATACAGCTCTATCCCTAGTGAGCCTCCTCTTGTTATAGACTCGAATCGACCGATCACTTCTGGCCTTCACAAGGAAAAGTCGATATTCACCATCTACAGGTTATTAATACATTACCGTTATCTTTAAACGTGCAAGTGAAATTAGACACTTTAAGGAAATTTATAAATAATGTGTGAATAGGTTCGATACCCCCCACACATGCCACTTGTGTTGAGAGGTATTACATGCACTTTCCATGGAGGTAAAAAGACGGGAATTGTAGGGAGAACCGGAAGCGGTAAATCTACTCTTATACAAACACTCTTCCGTATCGTTGAACCTACCAGCGGGGAAATTTTGATAGACGGGATCAACATTTCGTTGATTGGACTCCATGATTTACGGTCTAGATTGAGCATAATTCCCCAAGATCCCACTATGTTCAATGGAACTGTTAGAAGCAACATGGACCCACTTGAGGACTATACCGATGATCAGATTTGGGAGGTACGTCAAATAGATTTAATCTGCTTATGCTTGCGTGTAGTATTATATTCATATGTATGCCGTTAGTAATATTTAGTTTGTCATTTCAGGCTCTTGATAAATTCCAGATTGGTGATGAGGTTAGAAATAAGGAAGGCAAGCTTGATGCATCAGGTTCTTGATCCCTCCACCAATTTAATACAAGTTATATTTTCAGTTTTGCATAAAAATTCAAACTTTTGAAAACCCATGTTTCTAAAACTGTTATAGTTGCTGAAAATGGAGAAAATTGGAGCGTGGGTCAACGGCAACTGATCTGTCTTGGGCGTGTGCTACTGAAGAAAAGCAAGATTCTGGTTCTTGATGAGGCCACTGCGTCAGTTGATACAGCAACGGATAACATGATTCAAAAAAACTTAGGGAACACTTTTCAGACTCTACTGTCATAGCAATAGCACACCGAATCACCTCTGTGGTCAAAAGTGACATGGTTATAGTTTTAAACAACGGTTCGTGTGAGCTAAACATGTCATTTTGTCTTAATAGATCAGTATCTTTTGTGCACATAAACTTTGTTTGTGATTCCTTTGTATTACGGGTGATATGCAGGTCTTATTGAAGAATATGATTCTCCTACCGCATTGCTTGAAGATACATCATCTTCTTTTTCCCAGCTGGTTTCTGAGTACAGCATGAGGTCGAATTCTAGTCATGTAACTAGCTACAGTTGACAATTGACTGATGCCATAATTATGTTCTGTATAGAAAAGAAAATACAACCATCATCGGACTAGACTGTTTGAATGTATATCACTAAAGGGGCGAAACTAGAAATTTTCCTCCAGTTCGTAACAAATTTTTTAGTACATTTGCTAGTTTACATGAATTAGTTCTTTTTATCAATTGATAATTATTGATTGGTATACACAATGGTGGATCATTAACAAGTGCTTGTTTCTTTTTAGATTTATATATATAGGAGAAAGATCCGTTAGAACCACCCTTTTATTGCTAGAACCACTCAAAAATACTTAAAAACCACACAAATTTTTTTTAAACATTTTTTACAAAAAAATCGCTACTTTTCGTCACACAAAAAAAATTGTTTTTTTTTTACGAAAGGTAGCGATTTTTTGTTAAAAATGCTAATTTCTTTTTGAGTGGTTTTTAGATTTTTTTAAAGGTTTTTTTGGGCGTGTAGTTATTAGCATTTAGCTTGGGTGTGTGGGATGGGAGGGGGGTTAGGTTTTTTTAGGTTTTTTAGGTTTTTGGGGGGTGGGGTGTCGCAACCCCCGACCCCACCCCGGGAGCGGGGGTCGTGAGACACAGAGATGGTGATACCGGTGTTTATTAATTTGGCAACGGAATTAAACCATCAGGATCGTCGTTAGGAAATAAATATCAGAGTTTCAAAACACCAAACTTTTATATTAAACAAATAGGGTAGAACCCGAATTTCCATTACAACATATTTGTAGGGATAAACCCTAATTTATGGAAAACATAAACTCCTTTTTATTTAGGTAACTTTTATAGCCACTTTTCTAAGCCTTCAGTGCTCTCCAGCCGGCTTCTGTTAGCTTCACATTAAGTTACCTGAAACGCGTTTTAAAAACATTTTATCAGCAAGAAATACTGGCGAATCCATCTCAGTTTTATCAAAACAAGTGATTATACTTTACAGTTATTGAGGAGCATCCGCATTTACAATGTTTATATCTACATAATTACTCAATCAGTACTATCAATCCTGACTTGTGGGTCATATTACTTTGGGCCTGTCACCCAACAGTAACGGTTCCTGTCACATTCCCGTGACTTTGGACTAGCAATGTATACAAAACCCCAACATACCGGCAGTAACTGGAGAATACATATACTCAATCACTGTTAAGCATAATTAAAACATTTGAGGTTTTGGTAACACATTTTGACTCACAAAAAAATTTACAAAAAGAGAATGTACTCGCCTTGAACACTTTAAGTATTCCTACGGAGTTCCTGGTGATGGTTCTTGATTACTTCCTGGGAATTCTATTAAAACATACAATGCACATGTGTTAGTAAGTTAACCCAAGTCACTTTAACCATACAACAATCGACTGAACTTCAACGAACGTAGTCGGGCAGAGCCTAGAAATGCGTTGGCGATTCTAGATCGATTGGGTAGGGTGTCCATACAACACGAGATAGGATTTCAACGAACGTAGTCGGGCAGGGCCTTGACATGCGTTGGTCCTAATCTCGGGTAGGATAGTGAATTAGTGATCGGGGTTAAGTTACTTACAGCGGGCAGCGTTTCGTAGGTTTAGGGGTTTAGGGTTTTAGGGGGTATTGCACGAAGAAACGGGGATAGAGAGAGTATACGATCGAATTTTTCGTTCGATTTTGAGCACAGAACTTAGTCTCACGCTGCTCCTTTTATACCCGATTTTGACCTTCCCCGCGCGTCGCGCGGGGATTTGGGTTCCCTCTCGCGTGGCGCCTGAGGTGCCTAGCTAGGCTAGGTCAGCCTGGTCACAAGTGTAGGGTTGCCAACTGGCACGAAACGGTGACACGTCACCTGGACACCTCCCGCGCGTCGCGACAGAGACTGGTGTGTCTGGCGCGTGGCGCCTGGACTGTCCAGGTGGACCTGTCTCGTTTTGCGTGCCGCGTCTCGATTTGCGTGTCCGGTTTTACGTTTCGGCTAATTTCGGGGTGTTTTGGAGAGTTGTTACATCCTCTCCACCTTGTTTTAAATCTCGTCCTCGAGATTCACTTGAATAGGTGTGGATACTTTCTTTGCATTTCTGACTCTAGTTCCCATGTATATTCTGGTCCTCTTCTTGAATCCCATTTTACTTTTACCAGAATTAATCTCTTGCGTTTGAGATTCTTGATCTTTCTATCTTCAATCTGAATGGGTTTCTCAACGAACTTTAGTTTCTCATTTACCTCTACATCTTGAAGAGTTATCACCAATGATTCGTCAGCTAGACATTTCTTGAGATTGCATATATGAAATACATCATGTATTCCTGCCATTTCCTATGGCAATTGTAGCTGATAGGCTAATGGCCCTATTCGTTTGACAATCTTAAAAGGTCCAACATACCTTGGGCTTAGTTTTCCTTTCTTGCCGAATCTTACAAGTCCTTTCCAGGGTGAGACTTTTAACAGCACTTTATCTCCGACTTGAAATTCCAAGGGTTTACGTCTGTTATCTGCATAATTCTTTTAGCGATCTTGAGCCGCTTCAGTCTTTCCTTGACTTGAATGATTTTGTCAGTTGTTTCTTGCACAATTTCAGGACCTGATAGTTGCTTTTCTCCAATCTCTGCCCAACATACTGGAGTTCGACATTTTCGCCTGTAGAGGGCTTCAAATGGTGCAGCATTGATGCTGGTATGATAGTTGTTGTTGTAGGAAAATTCTATCAAAGGCAAATGATCATCCCAATTTCCTCCGAAATCAATTACACAAGCTCTAAGCATGTCTTCCATTGTTTGAATTGTTCTTTCACTTTGACCGTCTGTTTGAGGATGATATGCCGTACTCAGATTTAGTCTTGTTCCCATTGCTTTTTGGAAACTTGTCCAAAAATGAGAGGTAAAACGGCTGTCCCTGTCAGATACAATAGATAAAGGAATTCCATGCAATGAAACTATTTCATTTACATATAATTTAGCTAATTGTTCCATACTGAACGTTTCCTTCATCGGTAAGAATGAGCAGATTTGGTTAACCTGTCTACAATCACCCAGATTGTATCATTACCTTTTCGTGTCCTGGGTAGTTTGGTAACAAAGTCCATGGTTATCATTTCCCGTTTCCAAATAGGTATTTCCAATTGTTGCAACAGGCCTGAAGGTTTTTGATGTTCAGCTTTAACCTGTGAACATGTTAGGCATTTGGTAACGTAGCTTGTGTAACATTTGTCAAAAACGGGTTTTCCAAACCCGCTTCGTTTGTAATCGAATATCAAGTTATAAATGTTTCGATGCGTATTTATGTCAATTTTAATTTTTAATGATGCATAATAAATAAACAAACTAGAATATAAAAGTTATAATTGATAAAAAATAAAAATAAAATAAATAAAATGAAAAACAGGCTGCCGGGACTCGAACCCGGGTCAGCCGGAAAGACTTAAAGACTTAACACGCGCACTCATAACCACTCCGCCACTTGATGTTTTCTGTTAGTCCTAGGAATCAATTAAACCTTATGTTCAACCATGAATCGATCTGTTTGCGCCAACTGTAACCGTAATCGGTTTTCCAAATGTCCTGGACGTTTGAGTGTTCGCGGTTTCTGTCAATAACCGATACACCGACACCTCCAATCAATTTAGTCTTGAATGGACTTGAATTCATGAGTTGATCGGTTTTAATAACCGAAAAATCTGCACTTCCTGTTTTACTCCAACCTTAGTTCCCTCTCGCGACTCAAACTCATCTGCAGACCTTCAATTTCATTTTCGCACTACTTTCAGTTCGTCGGAGCAGCTTTTTGAACTCGCCGGACTTTCGCCGGAAAACCGCGTCTTCCATTAACTCAGTAAGTCTCTCATTTCTTTCATCGTCTATCAGTTGTTAAGCTGTTGCTAATTCAAACCCTTCAATCGGAATCAGTTTCAGACGTCGATATCGGATAATTCACTCTCGTCGGAAAACTTCTGAAAGTTCCCAATTCTCGCTGTGAAACGGTATAGCCTTTTAAATCTTCTGGTAATTCTTGTTCAGTGTTTTAATTCCGCATCTAGCTAATCAAACTTGTTAATCTGTCCGCTCAGACAAAATATGTAAAAACAGAGCCGACGACTTCGCCGAAATTCTGAGATAAATCGTTTCTCCGGTATGTTTACTTCCGAAATCTTCTCTGCCATTTCATTTTAGTCATTTGAATGTTTGTCTACCGAATTAATCAAGAAACAATGGAGTAATCGTAGTCTGTGATTCTGTAACGAAGAAGACGAAGTTAAGTTGTTTATAAGTTTAATATAATTTGGATATTATCTCGGGTTAGACACACAGTCCAGCGGTGGACTGTGTGCACACATATATCACACGCCGCGAGTTCGATCCTTGACACACACGTATGCTCTGTAATAAAGATGTTTTATTTTTCTAACTGAACCGGATTAACTCACGGTAGTTGTTAAGTATAATAAAAATCGGTATATTAACCAGGTTAGACACACAGTCCAGCGGTGGACTGTGTGCAACACTAACCCACAGGTCCCGGGTTCGAGACCTGTAGCACGCTCCGGTTCGATGATTAAAACACTTTTTGAAAATAAAAGAATTTTGAATAAATTAAAATAGTATATAAATATAATTAAAAACAGAATTATTTCGGGTTAGACACGTAGCTCAGTTGGTAGAGCTGCGTGCACGTGTACGGGAGGTCTCGGGTTCGAGTCCTGCCCGGCGCATACATACACACAATAGAACCGGTCAAACAGTCAACAGTCACAGTCAAACAGTCAATGGTCAACGCAAAAGTCAACATTTTTTTTTATATTTTTATTTATTTAATTTAATTTAAAAATCAATTAAAAATACTTAAAAATAATGTTTTTAAAGATAGGAAATAACCTTAAATTCACAAAAATATATCTAACAATCCTTTTATTAATAAAATCTACTCATTTACTATACCTTCCGTTATTATTTAGGTTAGTTAATCCTCGTTGATCAATCCTTCAAACTCGTGCGCATCTCATCATCTCCAACCGAACGCACCCAATGTGAGTGAATCTCTACAAATTCCCCGTTTTAATCACGTTTTGGGGTGTATCATGTGTCTTACCATTTATTATATTTAAATCATTGTGCATACATCATATCATGAACAAATGTGTATTCAGCTTGTATCAATTGTTTGTGTGGTTATTGTTTAGATTTAATTTATTATTTTCAATACATGCAATATCATAGGCCGCCGCTCCCCATTACATCATGAGCGTTGAGCAGTTCCCCATTACATTATGAGCGTGAACCGGGCGTTGCCAACATACGATCGGCTCCGTTTGATTGAGCCTTGATCGCACAGACATTCATCATAGGCCGTCAGTTCCCCATTACATTATGAGCGTGAACGTGACGTTTCCAACATATACAGTTTCATTCATGTTATATATTCATGCAAGTTCATATGTTATTGTATGTATTGTTTGTGGTTGTTATTGCTATTGTTTGATTATTTACATTTGCTCACATATGACTATTGCATAATTTTTCCTTGATAAAGATAATAAGAAATCAATAATAAATGTTTATCTAACAAGGTTCACTCGCCAACTTATGTTGACCCAAAAACCCCCATTTTTACACATGATACAGGTGACCCAGCTGCAGCAAGAAACACATAGGATTGGCTTAAAAGAATAAACTGGTTTAGAGCTTGGATTGTTTAGTTGATTATTTTTCTTTGTATTTGTATGAACATGTTTGGATTATTGAGAATGTAATTTTGACTTAAATGAATATGAAACATATTAGTAAATATCATGAGCTTTGGTGATAACCCAATTATGCCCCGACTCTTATTCCGCTGCGGGTCGGGGTGTGACAGATTGGTATCAGAGCCATGACTATAGGGATATAGGATAAGTTATTAGACCCTATACTATAGTTGATTAGAAAATTTTAAGATTTTTGTGTGTTACATGCAAATTCATGATGTTTATATGTTTTATGTTTAATGTTACATTCAATGTTATGCAAGCATGTTCATAAGTACATATTATTATATAATGCCTATCATGAATCATATTCTCATAACATATCATATCCATGAAAGCACACATCACATCATTTTCATGATTGTTTTTTTTTTCAATGATTTTTGTATTTTCAAATCACATCAAAGTGAGTTCTCATGACGGGCATGTAGTAACTGGAAGGGTACAAGTACCGGTAGTCGGAACGTCCTGTCTAGGCTGGCATTCGTATAAATCCAAAATAAAGGACCAGTTTGCCTACCTGGGGACTAACGATGAGAGTACGAAGTACCTATTAGGCCAAAGCATGCTATACCAAACGTCGTGTGAGCTAACCCCACTTTGAGTTGTCATTGTGTCTACACCTGGACACATTCCGACCATGCATCTCGTAAACATATTTCGTGGTTTTCATTCGGGTAATGCGAGTGTTAAACCGCCAATACTAATGTGAATCCTACCAAGCCAATAGTCATAGGGGCCCACATGACTATACAGGTGAAGGTATGGGGGACATTTGAGGCCCAACATGAGCAAACCCAAGACATCCTATGGATGTAGTTGCATTATTGATATTTATGTTATTTTCATTTTCTTTAAGACACATGACACCTAAAAAGACTCCATAAACTCACAATCTTCTTATGTATGTTCCTGTAGATGTCGGCTAGACAACAACGAGGGGGTAGAAGATCAGGAAGGTCACACGAACGCTTGGCCACTCAAATCGCAAAGCAAATGGCCGCGGTGCTTCCTGACATTGTGGTTCAAGTACAACAAGCTCTCGCCACAAATCCCACCAATCCTCCCCAGCAAGAAGACCAGAACATCGGCAACCCTCCTACCAAAAAGTGCTCATATAAACATTTCAAGTCTTGCGATCCTCCTAAATTTGAAGGGACCGAAGGTGTCACTGCTCTCCTCCACTGGTTTGAGGAAATGGAAAACACCTTCCTCAACTACGATTGTCCCGAGGATCGCAAGGTACGATACGCAACCGGGAGACTATTTGGGGTAGCTCTTACCTGGTGGAATACTGAAAAGGGTAAGAGGGGAATCGAAGATGCAATGGCCTTAACGTGGGAGGAGTTAAGGGAAATCATGACGAGACGATTCTGTCCTAGAGGTGAGATTAAAAAGCTAGAAGATGAATTTCATTCATTGAAGCAAAAGGAGGGAGATCATACTTCCTACAATAAGAGGTTCTTAGAGTTGAACCAGATGGTCCCTAACTTGTTCACCCTAGTTTACCGCTTAATCGAGCATTATATTCGAGGTCTTCCCTCGAAAATTCAAGATTCAGTTCTCAGCACTTCGCCAGCAACACTTGAAGCTGCTATGGAACTAGCTACTGAACTGACCGAGAATCGAATTCGCAACGGTAAATTTAAAGAGGAGAAAAAGAAAGCCCCCGTTGAGGGCCAAACGTCAAACCATTCCACCTCCTCCTCTAAGTTTGCTAACAAGAGGAAACGTAACACCAGAAACTTCGCTGTCACACAAACCAATTTCCCTATCCCTGCTACACCCATTACCCAAGTTGCCCCCTCACCTGCACCATACAAAAGACCATACTCTGGCCCATTACCAAAATGCAACTGTTGCCAATACCATCACTTTCCTGATCATCCCTGCCAACATTGCACCGGCTGTGGTCGCGCAGGTCATACTGTTCAAACCTGTCGCATACCTCAGCGAACGAACCGCCACCAGCCTTCAACCCAAACCCACCAACAAATAATGGGTCAAGCCCAACAACCCCTACTACTACCACCTACCCAACATTTAGCCCAATCATACTACCAACCTAACTATCCCATGGTGCAACCTATGCGGGCTTGCTACAATTGTGGAGATCCAAGCCACTTTAGAAACACTTGTCCACGTTTGGTAAATATTATACATGCTCAAGCCCAAGCCAATCCGGTGAATCAAGCTAACCAAGCTCCTCCACCTGCAAGAGGAAGAGCTTTCAACATCAACGCTAATCAGGCTAGAGTTGACAGCAATGTGGTTAACGGTACGTTTCTTATCAACGGTAGTTATGCATCCATGTTGTTTGATGTCACACCCCGACCCGCAGCGGAAATAAGAGTCGGGGCATAATTGGGTTATCACCAAAGCACATGACATTTACTATTATGTTTCATAATTAAATGAAGTCAAAGTTACATTTCTCAAACATCCAAACATGTCCATTCATTACAAAGGAAAATAACCAAACATAATAATCCAAATACTAAATCGTTTTATTTCTTCTAATCCAGGTCCTATGTGTTCCTAGCTGCTGCTGGTTCACCTGTATCATGTGTAAAATGGGAGGTTTTTGGGTCAACATAAGTTGGCGAGTGAACCTTATAGATAAACATTTGATAATGATTTTCTGGTTAGTTTATCAATAAAATATTGTGCATAATCATAAAAGAGCACATGTATGAAATCAAACATTGGCAGACATCAGTTACAATTATAACATACATTAACAATCGATAGCATACATGAACATACCAACATCATATAATAATTAACATAAATGAATTGTGCGATCAAGGCTCAATCAAACGGAGCCGATCGTATTGCATGAACTGGAAATGTAAATTGAACTGTGCGCTCAAGGCTCAATCAAACGGAGCCGAACGTATTGCATGAACTGGAAATGTAAATTGAACTGTGCACTCAAGGCTCAATCAAACGGAGCCGAGCGTATTGCATGTATTGAAATGTAAAATGAAATGACCGATCAAGGCTCAATCAAACGGAGCCGATCGTGCGGGCACGCCCTGATCAACCGCATAATAAAATGGGGATCAAACTCAACCTCGATGGATGGGGAGCTACGGCCTCGGCAATTGCATGTACTGAAATAATAATTTGCAAACAATAATAACTACTTAACAGCAACAAACTAATACACATGTCATGATATGATATATGCACAATAACTTGATTATAATATGTAAATGAACATGACACATGATACACCCCAAAAACGTGATTAAAACGGGGAATTTGAAGGGTTCACTCACATTGGGTGCGTTGGATTGGAGATGGTGAGATGCGCACGATTTAGACGAGCGAGTCGACGAGGAATACTAACCTAAATAATAATGGAAAGATATATTAAATGGATAGATTTTATTAAGGATTTTAATGGGATTTTTAGATATATTTTTGTGAGTTTATGGCTGTTTTCTATCTTTAAAAAAAATGTTATTTTTAAGTATTTTTAATTGATTTTTAAATTAAAGTAAACAAATAAATATTAAAAAAAAATATTTTTTTTTACTGTTTGACCGTTGACCGTTGACCGGTTCGGTCAGCGGTAAATATTTGCGCCAAGCGGGATTCGAACCGGTGACCTTCCGTTCACACGCACGTAGCTCTACCAACTGAGCTACGTGACTAACCCGTTAGAAACCCAGTGTTAATTATATTTATATACTTATTCGAATTTACCGAAAATTCCTTTATTTTGCAAAACGTTTTAATCTCATGGACCGGTGCTTGTGACGGGACTCGAACGCGCGACGTGAAGTTTATTTTGCACACAGTCCACCGCTGGACTGTGTGTCTAACCCGGTTATATTCTTGATTTATATTATACTTAACAACTACTCGCTCTAACCCGGTTAGTTCATGAATAAAAAGAAATGTTATTTCGTAGAGCGTGTGTGTAGTAAGGATCGAACTCGGGACTTGTATATAAACTTTGCACACAGTCCACCGCTGGACTGTGTGTCTAACCCGTTTATTATCCGAATTTTATTTACTCTTATCCCGTTTTTAAGTTCGTCTTCTTCACTACAATTACCGACTTTACTCAAACAACTGGTTCATGATTTAACTACTTAAATAACATGACTACTAGCTTGAATGTACAAAACCGAACAGTTTGGGGAAAGGAAATACCGGACAGGTCGTCTTCTTTAAGGAGTCCGGCGAAAATCAGATAGCTCTGTTTTTGAACCTCCGGTTGAGAGAGTCTATCAACAGAATTTAGGAATTAGATTTGAAATTGAACCAGAGTACATGGATTATTAGCACGATTGAATGTGTTTACCGTTAACTAGCGAGTTTCCGGCAAATTCCAGAATTTCTCCGGCGAACCCAGAAAATCCAGCAGAGTCTTCTGTGACTGCTTTTGAGTGATGGATTAATGTTAGTAGAGTCCTAACAATAGATTGAAACCGCAAAGGAGGAAAATTTTACCGGTTTGTGTTGAACACGGTTTTCCGGCGAGTTCTGCAGAGAATTCCGGCGAACAGTTTTTGGTGCTCAAAAGACTTGAAAACGCGACGAAAAGGAGATGGAGTGTTGTTGTGACAGTTCTGAATCGCACAAATGATTTGGAACTTGAATTATTCGGAGTTTGATAACTTTTCGGTTTCAAAAACCGAAACTTTAAGTTCATTCAATTTGAACTTAATTAGAAACCGATATTCATCGGTTATAAGCTAGCCAGACGATTTCGAACGGATTTGGCGATCGGTTTACCGATTTCTGTTATTCAGATAACATTAACTGTTAATTCGAGTTTGCGTATAAGAACGAATTGTTTTCCTAAGGTTAACAGAAAACACTTGTGGCGGAGTGGTTAAGAGACCGGTTGATAAGTCTTGGCGACAGCTGACCCGGGTTCGAGTCCCGGCAGCTACAATTGATTTTTATTTATTTTATTTTAACTTTTTATCCAATTTAATTTTTATAGTTTAGTTTATTTATTAATTATGTAACGTTTAAACTCAAAATAACCATAAATAATTACTGTATTTTCATAACTTGGTATTTGATTACAAAACGGAGCGGATTTTGGAGACCCGATTTATACAAATGTTACAGTATCCCCTACTTTTAGGAATTTCGTCCCGAAATTTAAACAGTTGAAGTAGTAGGGAAAAGATGAGGGTATTTTTCACGCATTGAGTCTTCACGTTCCCAAGTAAACTCAGGTCCCCGATTCGACTCCCAGCGTACCCTAACAATAGGAATGCGACTTCGACGTAGACGCTTTTCTCCATAGTCCATAATCTCTACTGGTCTTTCAATAAAATGCATGGATTCATCAATCTGAATATCCTCCAGTGGAATATGAAGATTCTCATCAGCGAGGCACTTCTTCAAGTTCGACACGTGGAATGTGGGATGAATCCTGTCGAGTTCTTCCGGTAGATCAAGCTTGTATGCTACAGGACCTACTCTTTCGAGTATCTTGAAAGGTCCTACGTAACGTGGTGCTAGCTTTCCCTTTTGACCAAAACGAACTACTCCCTTCCACGGTGATACTTTTAAAAGCACATGATCACCAACGCTAAACTCCAAGGGCTTCCGTCGTTTATCTGCGTAACTCTTTTGACGACTTTGAGCCGCTAGAAGATTGTTTCGGATTTGATGAATCTTATCTGTGGTTTCTTGGATCAATTCTGGACCAGTAATTTGTGCTTCCCCAATTTCGTGCCAACAAACAGGAGATCGACACTTTCGACCATATAAAGCTTCAAAAGGTGCCATGCCGATGCTAGAATGATAGCTGTTGTTGTACGAAAATTCGACTAACGGTAGGTGGGCGTCCCAATTTCCCTTGAAGTCTATGACACATGCTCTAAGCATGTCCTCAAGGGTTTGAATGGTGCGCTCAGACTGTCCATCAGTTTGAGGATGATAGGCGGTACTGAGATCTAGTCGAGTGCCCATAGCGGATTGCACTGCTTGCCATGTTCGTGAGGTGAAACGGCCATCACGATCAGAAATAATACTTAATGGAACTCCATGTCGGCTGACGATTTCGTTGATATAAATACGAGCAAGCTTTTCGTTCTTGAAATCTTCTCGAATAGGAATAAAGTGAGCTGATTTTGTAAGTCGGTCTATAATCACCCATATAGTGTCATACCCACTAGAAGTGCGAGGTAACCCGGTAATGAAATCCATGGTTATATTTTCCCACTTCCAAATAGGTATTTCTGGTTGGACTAGAAGTCCTGAGGGTCTTTGGTGTTCAGCCTTTACTTTAGAACAAGTGAGACACTTGGAAACAAAAACGGCAATATCTTTCTTCATTCCAGGCCACCAATAGGTGTACCGTAGGTCTTGATACATCTTATCGGCTCCTGGGTGTATAGAATATCGCGTCTTATGGGCTTCATGCATGAGTGTTTCACGAAGATTGATGTGGTTAGGAATCCATATACGATCTAGGTAATACAAAATACCATCAGATTTAGTTTCAAGTTTTAGCTCGGCTCCACAGGACATCTCTTTTTGTACATCTTCCTCTGTTATGGAAACGTGTTGTGCTTCTCGAATTTGGTCCTTAATATTGGTTATAATTTGCGAACATAGGAGATGAATGGAGTTCGCATAACCCTTTCGACTAAGTGCATCAGCCACCACATTTGCTTTACCAGGGTGGTATCTGATTTCACAGTCGTAATCATTTAGGAGTTCGACCCATCTTCGTTGCCTCATATTTAACTCTTTCTGATTGAAGATATGTTGAAGACTCTTGTGGTCAGTGTATATTTCACACTTCGTACCATAGAGATAATGTCTCCATATCTTAAGAGCGAATACAACGGCTCCAAGTTCAAGGTCATGAGTGGTGTAGTTCTTTTCGTGTGTCTTGAGTTGTCTTGAGGCATAAGCTATGACTTTTCCTCTTTGCATGAGAACGCAACCTAATCCTTGCCCTGACGCGTCGCAATAGACCACAAAATCATCACAACCTTCAGGAAGAGTGAGGATTGGTGCATCACAAAGTTTTTGCTTAAGAGTTTGAAAAGCTTCTTCTTGCTTGGGCCCCCATACAAATGGTTTCCCTTTATGGGTTAAAGCCGTGAGTGGCACCGCAATGCGAGAGAAGTTTGAAATGAATCGACGATAGTAGCCAGCAAGTCCAAGAAAAGACCTTACTTCAGTTGGCGTACGTGGAGCTTGCCATTCTTGAACTGCTTTGATCTTTGATGGGTCCACATGTATTCCTTTGTCATTGACTACATGCCCGAGAAATTGCACCTCTTTTAACCAGAATTCACATTTAGAGAACTTGGCATAAAGCTTTTCCTTTTCTAGAAGTGCAAGAACAAGTCGCAGATGACGCTCATGATCAGCTTTAGATTTTGAATAGATAAGAATATCGTCGATGAATACAATAACAAATCGATCAAGGTAAGGTTTGCAGACTCTATTCATTAGGTCCATGAAAACAGCTGGTGCGTTGGTTAATCCAAACGACATAACCATGAATTCATAGTGACCATATCGAGTTCGAAAAGCAGTTTTAGGGACGTCTTCTTCATGCACTCTAAGCTGATGATAGCCAGATCGAAGGTCGATTTTCGAAAAGCAACTGGCACCTTGAAGTTGGTCAAGAAGGTCATCTATGCGAGGTAAAGGATATTGATTTTTGATAGTTAACTTGTTGAGCTCTCTGTAGTCGATGCACATGCGAAAAGATCCATCCTTCTTCTTTACAAAGAGTACAGGTGCACCCCAAGGCGATGAGCTGGGGCGTATAAATCCCTTGTCAGTCAACTCTTGCAATTGACTGGCTAGCTCTTGCATTTCAGAGGGGGCTAACCTATATGGAGATTTTGCCACTGGTGTAGCACCAGGTATAAGATCGATACGAAATTCGACATCTCTGATTGGAGGAAGTCCTGAAATGTCGTCAGGAAAAACTTGTGGAAAATCTTTTACAACAGGGATATCTTCAAGTTTCTTTTCTGAGGTCCCCTTCTTGATGATATGGGCTAAAAACGCGACATAATTCTTGCGAAGGTATTTTTGAGCTTGAAGACAAGACATTAAGTTGAGCCCTTTCGCCGAGGTTTCTCCAATAATTCGAAGAGTCTGACCGTTTGAAAGAGGAATACGAATAAATTTCTCACGACATACAACTTCCGCATGATGCTGACTGAGCCAATCCATTCCGATTATGATGTCGAAACTTCCCAGCTTCATAGGAATAAGATCGACTGAGAAATCGTGGTCGTTTAGGGTGAGCGTACAGTTGCGTAAAATAGAGTCTAACGAAACTGGTTTTCCGTCCGCAACTTCCACCGTTATGGATTCCGCGAGCTTATCCCGATTTTTGCTTAAGATAGGTTCAAATTCTAATGACACGAAACTTCTATCCGCACCAGTATCAAATAACATAGAGGCATATCTACCATTTATAAGAAACGTACCGTTGACCACATTGCCGTCAGCTCTGGCCTGGTTTGCGTTAATATTGAAAGCCCTTCCCCTAGCAGGTGGAGGAGCTTGGTTTGCTTGATTCACAGGTTTGGCTTGGGCCTGAGCATGAATAATATTGACCAGCCTTGGACATGTGTTCCTGAAAGGACTTGGATCACCGCAATTGAAACAAGCCCGCATAGGTTGGCCCATAGGGTAGTTGGGTTGATAGTATGTTTGGGCTAAATGTTGAGTGGGTGGAAATGGTTGTTGTTGTTGGGCTTGACCCATTAATTGTTGGTGGGTTTGGGTTATAGGTTGGTGGCGGTTTGTTCGTTGAAGCGTGCGGCAGTTTTGAACAGTGTGTCCAGCGCGACCGCAGCCGGTACAGTATTGGCAAGGATAGTCAGGGGAGTGGTGATACTGACAACAGTTACATTTTGGTAGTGGCCCTGTGTATGGTCTTTTGTATGGCGCGGGTGGAGGAGTGGCTTGAGTGATGGGTGCAGCAGGAACAGGGGTGTTGGTTTGGGTGACTGCAAAGTTCCTGGTGTTACGCTTCCTCTTGTAAGCAAATTTAGAGGAAGGAGTGTGGTGGTTTGAGGTTTGTCCCTCAGCAGGGGTTTTCTTCTTTTCCTCCTTGAACTTCCCATTGCGAATTCGGTTTTTGGTCAGTTCTGTTGCCAACTCCATGGCAGCTTCGAGTGTTACCGGTGAAACGCTGAGGACCGAATCTTGGATTTTCGAGGGAAGTCCTCGAATGTAATGTTCGATCAGACGGTAGGTTGGAGTGAATAAGTTTGGTACCATTTGGTTCAACTCCAAGAACCTTTTGTTGTAAGTAGAGTGATCACCATCTTTTTGCTTCAAGGCATGAAATTCATCTTCCAATTTCTTAATTTCACTTCTAGGACAGAATCGCCTAGTCATGATTTCCCTTAACTCCTCCCAAGTTAAGGCCATCGCATCTTCCGTTCCCCTCTTTCCTTTCTCGGTATTCCACCAAGTGAGAGCTACCCCAAGTAGTCTCCCGGTGGCATAACGAACTTTGCGATCCTCAGGACAATCGCAGTTTAAGAAAACGTTTTCCATCTCCTCGAACCAATGTAGGAGAGCAGTGACTCCCTCAGTCCCTTCGAATTTTGGGGGATCGCAGGACTTAAAATGTTTGTAGGAGCATTTGATGGTAGGAGGGTTGTTGATGATCTGGTCCTGTTGTTGAGGAGGGTTAGTAGGATTTGCAGGAAGGGCTTGTTGTACTTGTACTACGATGTCAGGTAATATCGTGGCCATTTGATTCGCGATATGAGTGGCCAAACGTTCCCGAGACTTTTCCGATTTCCTACTCCTTCGATGCGGTCTAGACGACATCTACAGGATCATAAAATGAGAAGATTGTGAGTTTATGGTATCTTTTTAGGTGTCATGTGTCTTTAAGAAAATGAAAATAACATAAATATCAATAATGCAACTACATCCAAAGGATGTCTTGAGTTCGCTCATGTTGGGCCTCAAATGTCCCCCATACCTTCACCTATATAGTTATGTGGGCCCCCATGGCTATTGGCTTGGTAGGATTCACATTAGTATTGGCAATTTAACACTCGCATCCCCGAATGCTAACCACAAAATATGTTCATGAGATGTTTGGTCGGAACGTGTCCAGGTGTAGACACAATGACAACTCAAAGTGGGATTAGCTCTCACGACGTTTGGTATAGCATGCTTTGGCCTAATAGGTATTTCGTACTCTCATCGTTAGTCCCCAGGTAGGCAAACTGGTCCTTTATTTTGGATTTATACGAATGCCAGCCTAGACAGGACGTTCCGACTACCGGTACTAGTACCCTTCTAGTTACTACATGCCCGTCATGAAAACTCACTTTGATGAGATTTGAAAACACGAAAATCGTTGTAAAATCAATCATGATGTGGTGTGTGCTTGCATGGATGTGATATATTATGATCATACGATTTCATGATAGGCATTATTTGATAATACATACTTATGAACATGCTTGAACAATATCAAATGTAACATTTAACATAAACATATAAACATCATGAAATTTGGCATATAACACACAAAATTCTTATAAGTTTCTAATCGACTATAGTATAGGCTCTAAGGGTCTAATAACCTATCCTATATCCCTATAGTCATGGCTCTGATACCAATCTGTCACATCCCGACCCGCAGCGGAAATAAGAGTCGGGGCATAATTGGGTTATCACCAAAGCACATGACATTTACGATTATGTTTCATAATTAAATGAAGTCAAAGTTACATTTCTCAAACATCCAAACATGTCCATTCATTACAAAGGAAAATAACCAAACATAATAATCCAAATACTAAATCGTTTTATTTCTTCTAATCCAGGTCCTATGTGTTCCTAGCTGCTGCTGGTTCACCTGTATCATGTGTAAATGGGAGGTTTTTGGGTCAACATAAGTTGGCGAGTGAACCTTATAGATAAACATTTGATAATGATTTTCTGGTTAGTTTATCAATAAAATATTGTGCATAATCATAAAAGAGCACATGTATGAAATCAAACATTGGCAGACATCAGTTACAATTATAACATACATTAACAATCGATAGCATACATGAACATACCAACATCATATAATAATTAACATAAATGAATTGTGCGATCAAGGCTCAATCAAACGGAGCCGATCGTATTGCATGAACTGGAAATGTAAATTGAACTGTGCGCTCAAGGCTCAATCAAACGGAGCCGAACGTATTGCATGAACTGGAAATGTAAATTGAACTGTGCACTCAAGGCTCAATCAAACGGAGCCGAGCGTATTGCATGTATTGAAATGTAAAATGAAATGACCGATCAAGGCTCAATCAAACGGAGCCGATCGTGCGGGCACGCCCTGATCAACCGCATAATAAAATGGGGATCAAACTCAACCTCGATGGATGGGGAGCTACGGCCTCGGCAATTGCATGTACTGAAATAATAATTTGCAAACAATAATAACTACTTAACAGCAACAAACTAATACACATGTCATGATATGATATATGCACAATAACTTGATTATAATATGTAAATGAACATGACACATGATACACCCCAAAAACGTGATTAAAACGGGGAATTTGAAGGGTTCACTCACATTGGGTGCGTTGGATTGGAGATGGTGAGATGCGCACGATTTAGACGAGCGAGTCGACGAGGAATACTAACCTAAATAATAATGGAAAGATATATTAAATGGATAGATTTTATTAAGTATTTTAATGGGATTTTTAGATATATTTTTGTGAGTTTATGGCTGTTTTCTATCTTTAAAAAAAATGTTATTTTTAAGTATTTTTAATTGATTTTTAAATTAAAATAAACAAATAAATATTTTAAAAAATATATATATATATATATTTTTTTACTGTTTGACCGTTGACCGTTGACCGGTTCGGTCAGCGGTAAATATTTGCGCCAAGCGGGATTCGAACCGGTGACCTTCCATTCACGCGCACGTAGCTCTACCAACTGAGCTACGTGACTAACCCGTTAGAAACCCAGTTTTAATTATATTTATATACTTATTCGAATTTACAGAAAATTCCTTTATTTTGCAAAACGTTTTAATCTCATGGACCGGTGCTTGTGACGGGACTCGAACGCGCGACGTGAAGTTTATTTTGCACACAGTCCACCGCTGGACTGTGTGTCTAACCCGGTTATATTCTTGATTTATATTATACTTAACAACTACTCGCTCTAACCCGGTTAGTTCATGAATAAAAAGAAATGTTATTTCGTAGAGCGTGTGTGTAGTAAGGATCGAACTCGGGACTTGTATATAAACTTTGCACACAGTCCACCGCTGGACTGTGTGTCTAACCCGTTTATTATCCGAATCTTATTTACTCTTATCCCGTTTTTAAGTTCGTCTTCTTCACTACAATTACCGACTTTACTCAAACAACTGGTTCATGATTTAACTACTTAAATAACATGACTACTAGCTTGAATGTACAAAACCGAACAGTTTGGGGAAAGGAAATACCGGACAGGTCGTCTTCTTTAAGGAGTCCGGCGAAAATCAGATAGCTCTGTTTTTGAACCTCCGGTTGAGAGAGTCTATCAACAGAATTTAGGAATTAGATTTGAAATTGAACCAGAGTACATGGATTATTAGCACGATTGAATGTGTTTACCGTTAACTAGCGAGTTTCCGGCAAATTCCAGAATTTCTCCGGCGAACCCAGAAAATCCAGCAGAGTCTTCTGTGACTGCTTTTGAGTGATGGATTAATGTTAGTAGAGTCCTAACAATAGATTGAAACCGCAAAGGAGGAAAATCTTACCGGTTTGTGTTGAACACGGTTTTCCGGCGAGTTCTGCAGAGAATTCCGGCGAACAGATTTTGGTGCTCAAAAGACTTGAAAACGCGACGAAAATGAAATGGAGTGTTGTTGTGACAGTTCTGAATCGCACAAATGATTTGGAACTTGAATTATTCGGAGTTTGATAACTTTTCGGTTTCAAAAACCGAAACTTTAAGTTCATTCAATTTGAACTTAATTAGAAACCGATATTCATCGGTTATAAGCTAGCCAGACGATTTCGAACGGATTTGGCGATCGGTTTACCGATTTCCGTTATTCAGATAACATTAACTGTTAATTCGAGTTTGTGTATAAGAACCAATTGTTTTCCTAAGGTTAACAGAAAACACTTGTGGCGGAGTGGTTAAGGGACCGTTGATAAGTCTTGGCGACAGCTGACCCGGGTTCGAGTCCCGGCAGCTACAATTGATTTTTATTTATTTTATTTTAACTTTTTATCCAATTTAATTTTTATAGTTTAGTTTATTTATTAATTATGTAACGTTTAAACTCAAAATAACCATAAATAATTACTGTATTTTCATAACTTGGTATTTGATTACAAAACGGAGCGGGTTTTGGAGACCCGATTTATACAAATGTTACATTTGATACTGGCGCGGATAAAAGTTTTGTGTCCTTAGAGTTTGAACCCATTCTAAACCAAATTCGTGATAAGCTCGTGGAATCCATAACAGTAGAAGTTGTTGACGGAAAACCGGTCTCATTAAACTCTATTATACGCAATTGTACTCTCACCTTAAACGACCACAATTTTCTAGTTGACCTCATTCCTATGAAGTTGGGAAGCTTTGACATTATAATTGGTATGGACTGGCTCAGCCAACATCAGGCTGAAGTTGTATGCCGCGAAAAGTTTATACGCATTCCTCTTTCAAACGGTCAGACTCTACGAATTTTTGTAGAAACCCCATCGAAAGGGCTCAGATTAATGTCCTGTCTTCAAGCTCGAAAATACCTTCGCAAGAATTATGTCGCATTTTTAACCCATGTCGTCAAAAAGGGAACCATGGAGAAGAAACTTGAAGACATCCCAGTAGTAAAAGATTTTCCGCAAGTCTTTCCTGACGACATTTCAGGACTTCCTCCCTTGAGAGAAGTCGAATTCCGCATTGATCTTATACCTGGTGCTACACCAGTTGCAAAGTCTCCTTATAGGTTAGCCCCCTCTGAAATGCAAGAGCTAGCCAGTCAATTGCAAGAGTTGACTGACAAAGGATTCATACGTCCTAGCTCCTCGCTTTGGGGTGCACCTGTCCTTTTTGTGAAGAAGAAAGATGGAACGTTTCGCATGTGCATCGACTACAGAGACCTCAACAAGTTAACGATCAAGAATCGCTATCCATTACCTCGCATTGATGATCTTCTTGACCAACTTCAAGGCGACAGCTGTTTTCAAAAATCGACCTTCGTTCTGGTTATCATCAACTCAGAGTACATGAAGAAGACGTCCCAAAGACCGCTTTCCGAACTCGTTATGGTCATTATGAATTCATGGTCATGCCATTTGGTTTAACCAACGCTCCAGCTGTCTTCATGGATTTAATGAACAGAGTCTGCAAACCCTATCTCGATCGTTTTGTTATAGTCTTTATCGACGACATCCTCATTTACTCAAAGTCTAAGTCTGATCATGAACGGCATCTTCGACTCATCCTTACCCTCTTAGAAAATGAAAAGCTCTACGCCAAATTCTCCAAATGCGAATTCTGGTTAAAAGAGGTACAATTCCTTGGACATGTTGTTAATGACAAGGGAATACATGTCGACCCCTCAAAAATCAAAGCGGTACAAGAATGGCAAGCGCCACGTACACCAACTGAAGTAAGATCATTCCTTGGTTTGGCTGGTTATTATCACCGTTTCATTTCAAACTTCTCTCGCATTGCTGTACCACTCACGGCTTTAACTCAAAAAGGAAAACCCTTCATATGGGGACCCAAACAAGAAGAAGCCTTCCAAACCCTTAAACAAAAACTCTGTGATGCACCAATTCTCACTCTTCCTGAAGGTTGTGATGACTTCGTGGTTTATTGCGACGCGTCAGGGCAAGGACTAGGCTGTGTTCTAATGCAAAGAGGGAAGGTGATAGCTTATGCTTCTAGACAACTCAAAACTCATGAGAAGAACTACACCACCCATGACCTAGAACTTGGAGCCGTTGTGTTCGCTCTTAAGATATGGAGACATTATCTCTACGGTACTAAGTGTGAAATATACACTGACCACAAGAGTCTTCAACATATCTTCAGCCAAAATGAGTTAAACATGAGGCAACGAAGATGGGTTGAACTTTTAAATGACTACGACTGTGAAATTCGGTATCACCCTGGCAAGGCAAATGTGGTGGCTGATGCACTCAGTCGAAAGGGTTATGCGAACTCCATTCGTCTTCTATGTTCGCAAATCATAACTGACATTAAAGATCAAATTCAAGAAGCCCAACATGTTTCAGTAACGGAAGACGACGTACGAAAGGAGCTGTCCTGTGGAGCTGAACTTAAAATTGAAACTAAATCTGACGGTATTCTGTACTATCTAGATCGCATATGGATTCCTGACCACAACAACCTTCGTGAATTCCTTATGAATGAGGCACACAAAATACGATACTCTATACACCCAGGAGCCGACAAGATGTATCAAGACCTTCGATACACCTACTGGTGGCCTGGAATGAAAAAGGATATTGCTGTTTTTGTTTCCAAATGCCTTACATGTTCCAAGGTAAAAGCTGAACACCAAAGACCCTCAGGACTTCTGGTCCAACCTGAAATACCTGTATGGAAGTGGGAAAACATAACCATGGACTTCATTACCGGGTTACCTCGCACTTCTGGTGGGTATGACACTATATGGGTAATCATTGATCGTCTTACAAAATCAACTCACTTTATTCCTGTCCGCGAAGATTTCAAGAACGAAAAGCTAGCTCGTGTCTACATCAGCGGAATCGTAAGCCGACATGGTGTACCGATAAGCATTATTTCAGATCGTGATGGTCGTTTCACTTCACGAACATGGCAGGCCGTACAAGCCGCGTTGGGTACACGATTAGACCTCAGTACCGCTTATCATCCTCAAACTGATGGACAATCTGAACGCACCATTCAAACTCTTGAAGATATGCTTCGAGCATGTGTCATAGACTTCAAGGGAAATTGGGACGCTCATTTACCATTAGTTGAATTTTCGTACAACAACAGCTATCATTCAAGTATCGGCATGGCACCTTTTGAAGCTTTATATGGTCGTAAGTGCCGATCTCCAGTATGTTGGCACGAAATTGGGGAAGCTCAAATCACCGGTCCAGAATTGATTCAAGAAACCACAGACAAGATCCATCAAATTCGAAACAATCTTCTAGCAGCTCAAAGTCGTCAAAAGAGTTATGCAGATAAACGACGAAAGCCTTTGGAGTTTAACATTGGTGATCATGTACTTTTAAAAGTATCACCGTGGAAGGGAGTAGTTCGTTTTGGCCAAAAAGGCAAGCTGGCACCACGCTACGTAGGACCTTTCAAGATACTCGAAAGAGTAGGACCTGTAGCATATAAGCTTGATCTACCAGAAGAACTCAACAGAATTCACCCCACATTCCACGTATCGAACTTGAAGAAGTGCCTCGCTGATGAGAACCTCCATATTCCTCTGGAAGATATTCAGATTGATGAATCTATGCATTTTATTGAAAGACCAGTAGAGATCATGGACTTCGGAGAAAAACGTCTACGACGAAGTCGCATTCCAATTGTTAGGGTACGCTGGGAGTCGAAACGGGGACCTGAGTTTACTTGGGAACGTGAAGACTCAATGCGCGAAAAATGCCCGCATCTTTTTCCTACTACTACTACTACTTAAATTTCGGGACGAAATTCCTAAAAGTAGGGGATACTGTAACATTTGTCAAAAACGGGTTTTCCAAACCCGCTTCGTTTGTAATCGAATATCAAGTTATAAATGTTTCGATGCGTATTTATGTCAATTTTAATTTTTAATGATGCATAATAAATAAACAAACTAGAATATAAAAGTTATAATTGATAAAAAAATAAAAATAAAATAAATAAAATGAAAAACAGGCTGCCGGGACTCGAACCCGAGTCAGCCGGAAAGACTCAAAGACTTAACACGCGCACTCATAACCACTCCGCCACTTGATGTTTTCTGTTAGTCCTAGGAATCAATTAAACCTTATGTTCAACCATGAATCGATCTGTTTGCGCCAACTGTAACCGTAATCGGTTTTCCAAACGTCCTGGACGTTTGAGTGTTCGCGGTTTCTGTCAATAACCGATACACCGACACCTCCAATCAATTTAGTCTTGAATGGACTTGAATTCATGAGTTGATCGGTTTTAATAACCGAAAAATCTGCACTTCCTGTTTTACTCCAACCTTAGTCCCCTCTCGCGACTCAAACTCATCTGCAGACCTTCAATTTCATTTTCGCACTACTTTCAGTTCGTCGGAGCAGCTTTTTGAACTCGCCGGACTTTCGCCGGAAAACCGCGTCTTCCATTAAATCTGTAAGTCTCTCATTTCTTTCATCGTCTATCAGTTGTTAAGCTGTTGCTAATTCAAACCCTTCAATCGGAATCAGTTTCAGACGTCGATATCGGATAATTCACTCTCGCCGGAAAACTTCTGAAAGTTCCCAATTCTCGCTGTGAAACGGTATAGCCTTTTAAATCTTCTGGTAATTCTTGTTCAGTGTTTTAATTCCGCATCTAGCTAATCAAACTTGTTAATCTGTCCACTCAGACGAAATCCGTAAAAACAGAGCCGACGATTTCGCCGGAGATAAATCGTTTCTCCGGTATGTTTACTTCCGAAATCTTCTCTGCCATTTCATTTTAGTCATTTGAATATTTGTCTATCGAATTAATCAAGAAACAATGGAGTAATCGTAGTCTGTGATTCTGTAACGAAGAAGACGAAGTTAAGTTGTTTATAAGTTTAATATAATTTGGATATTATCTCGGGTTAGACACACAGTCTAGCGGTGGACTGTGTACACACATATATCACACGCCGCGAGTTCGATCCTTGACACACACGTATGCTCTGTAATAAAGATGTTTTATTTTTCTAACTGAACCGGATTAACTCACGGTAGTTGTTAAGTATAATAAAAATCGGTATATTAACCAGGTTAGACACACAGTCCAGCGGTGGACTGTGTGCAACACTAACCCACAGGTCCCGGGTTCGAGACCTGTAGCACGCTCCGGTTCGATGATTAAAACACTTTTTGAAAATAAAAGAATTTTGAATAAATTAAAATTGTATATAAATATAATTAAAAACAGAATTATTTCGGGTTAGACACGTAGCTCAGTTGGTAGAGCTGCGTGCACGTGTACGGGAGGTCTCGGGTTCGAGTCTTGCCCGGCGCATACATACACACAATAGAACCGGTCAAACAGTCAACAGTCACAGTCAAACAGTCAATGGTCAACGCAAAAGTCAACATTTTTTATATTTTTATTTATTTAATTTAATTTAAAAATCAATTAAAAATACTTAAAAATAATGTTTTTAAAGATAGGAAATAGCCTTAAACTCACAAAAATATATCTAACAATCCTATTAAAAATATTAATAAAATCCACTCATTTAGTATACCTTCCGTTATTATTTAGGTTAGTTAATCCTCGTTGATCAATCCTTCAAACTCGTGCGCATCTCATCATCTCCAACCGAACGCACCCAATGTGAGTGAATCTCTACAAATTCCCCGTTTTAATCACGTTTTGGGGTGTATCATGTGTCTTACCATTTATTATATTTAAATCATTGTGCATACATCATATCATGAACAAATGTGTATTCAGCTTGTATCAATTGTCTGTGTGGTTATTGTTTAGATTTAGTTTATTATTTTCAGTACATGCAATATCATAGGCCGCCGCTCCCCATTACATTATGAGCGTTGAGCAGTTCCCCATTACATTATGAGCGTGAACCGGGCGTTGCCAACATACGATCGGCTCCGTTTGATTGAGCCTTGATCGCACAGACATTCATCATAGGCCGTCGGTTCCCCATTACATTATGAGCGTGAACGTGACGTTGCCAACATATACAGTTTCATTCATGTTATATATTCATGCAAGTTCATATGTTATTTTATGTTATTGTATGTATTGTTTGTGGTTGTTATTGCTATTGTTTGATTATTTACATTTGCTCACATATGACTATTGCATAATTTTCCTTGATAAAGATAATAAGAAATCAATAATAAATGTTTATCTAACAAGGTTCACTCGCCAACTTATGTTGACCCAAAAACCCCCATTTTTACACATGATACAGGTGACCCAGCTGCAGCAAGAAACACATAGGATTGGCTTAGAAGAATAAACTGGTTTAGAGCTTGGATTGTTTAGTTGATTATTTTTCTTTGTATTTGTATGAACATGTTTGGATTATTGAGAATGTAATTTTGACTTAAATGAATATGAAACATATTAGTAAATATCATGAGCTTTGGTGATAACCCAATTATGCCCCGACTCTTATTCCGCTGCGGGTCGGGGTGTGACAGCTTGCTACATCCTTTTTCAATCCTATCCACCAGAAATTCTTTCTCAAGTCTTTATACATCTTATCACTTCCAGGATGCATTGTATACTTAGTCTTATGGGCTTCCTCTAGTATTCGCTTTCGTAGATCTCCTTGGATAGGGATCCAAATTCTGTTTTTATGGATCTCCAAATTCCATCTGTTCCTTTCTCTAATTCTTTAATCATTCATTTTAATCCTTCAACATCGTCCTTGATTGCTGTTTCCTGTGTTTGTTTAATTTGCTCATTTAAATCTATCTGCAGGTTTAGTCTTAGAGAGCGTACCCTTTTCGGTTTCTCATGATACTTTCGACTTAAAGCGTCAGCTACTACGTTAGCTTTTCCTGCATGATACTGGATATCACAATCATAATCACTAAGAATTTCCATCAATCGCCTCTGTCTCATGTTTAATTCCCTTTGTCCAAAGATATATCTTAAACTCTTATGATCTGTGAATACTACAAGCTTACTACCGTAAAGATAGTGTCTCCAAATCTTAAGGGCAAAAATTATTGCTCCTAACTCTAGATCATGGGTTGTATAATTTGTAACATCCGTCAAAAAACGGGTTTCCAAAACCCGCTTCGTTTATTAACCAAATAGTCAGTCATAATTTTTGTCGCGTATATATTGGTTATTTTAATTTTAAACGATACATAATTAATAAACATTGTTAGAATTTTAAAACATAATTAATAAAAAAATAAGAGAATAAAAAATATTTGAGGCTGCCGGGTTTCGAACCTGGGTAGCCGGTTCAACAAGCAACCAACACACCACTCCGCCACACGCTTAAGTTTGGATTAATACTGAAATAAATAATACTTAACATAAAACTCGAATTCGAAATCGGACTTTCAGCGCGACAGAACTCGCGATCACCGGAAAATCCGGCAATCCGCGAGTTTAGCCATTTTCCTTTTGACTATAACGTTATAACCGACTACGACATCGGTTATAACCGACGTCTACAGTCAATTCCAGTCGTAAACGCCGGAGAAACCTTGACCGCGAATCAAGACAAAATTCCGACCCAATACATCCTGTTCTACCCTATAAATACCCCCCTCAACCTTCCGGGAATCCTTTCGTTCAAGACCGCACACTTTTTCGTAGTTGAAGTGCTCAGAAACTCGTCGCCGGAGATTTTCAATTTCGCCGGAATTGGTCACCGGAAAACCGAACCCATTTCACTTCTTTGCCTTACTCTAAAATAAGACTTCTAGAGCTCAGACAGAGAGCACCGCACTTACCTCAAACTTCTGGTAGAGCCTCTGTTGCAAGTTGAACTTCGCCGGAATTCTCTGCAAGTCGCCGGAATCCTCAGTTACTCGCCGGAATCATCACCAGAGGATTTCAATTCGACTCTGATCGGTATAATCTTTTGATCCAAGTCCTTTTATCATTTAATTTACTAAAGTATACTAGATTTCTGATTTAGCAGTCGAGTTATGATTCTGGGTATTAATTCAGTCGAAGAAGATGAAGATTTAAACAGTTTATATGTACAATTAAAACCGGAATAATAACCGGGTTAGACACACAGTCCAGTGGTGGACTGTGTGCAAAAACAATAAGCAAGGTCTCGGGTTCGACTCTGCTCTTGTTTCGATTCGTCACAATATTCAAACCTTTTTATAAAACCCAAATATGAAACTTGACAGTAAGTATATAAGTATAATAAAAATCAATAAAACTAACAGGTTAGACACACACCACCTACAATAAAAGATTCCTCGAGTTACATCAAATGGTTCCCAACATGTTCACTCCCCTCTACCGTTTGATCGAGCACTACATTCGTGGTCTTCCGTAAAAAATTCAAGACCCTGTAATAAGTACCAAGCCTGCAACTTTGGAAGCAGCAATGGAGCTAGCAACAGAGCTCACCGAGAATCGAATCCGAAACAAAGACTTCAAGGAGGAGAAGAAGAAGGATAAAGAATCGACTGAAACCTCCGACTCCACCCAAACCGAATCCCCTTCTCAACCCAATCCTAAGAGAAAAAGAGACGGGCAACTATTTGCTGCTATCCAACGTAACCAACCTATTTCACACGCCATAACCCATCCAAGCTATCCCAATCACTCAAGTGCCACCCAACTCAACCTATCCAAATAAGAAACCATATCTTGGACCTCACCCTCAATGCAACAACTGTTTTTATCACCATCCCCTTACCTTACCTTGTCGACTATGTACAACTTGTGGACGCTATGGTCATTTGAGCAAGGTTTGTCGCACCTTTCAAAACCAAACCTCTTCCCCTACTCAAAACATGGCCCAAACTTATCATCAACCCCAATACCCCATGTTCCCATATGTTCGAGCTTGTTTCAATTGTGGCGACCCTACCCACTTTAGAAACACATGCCCTCAATTGGTTAACGTCATCAACACTCAAGCCCAATCAAACCCAGTTAACCAAGTAAACCAAGAAAACCCAACCGCTAGGCCACCAGCAAGAGGAAGAGTCTTCAATATCAACGCCAATCCTGTCGAAGATAATGACGGCCCAAGCGAAGATACTCAACTAGTCCTTTTCACCAAAGATCCAGATTCAACTCCTATCGTTTAGTTTTATGTTTTTCTTTATCACATAGAACCAAACATAACTTAAGGATAAAGCCAATGAAACTTTGACGAGAATACGGTGGATACGCCGTTGGTACTTCCTATATATAAGTATTCTTGTCAAAGGATCAGAAGCATTATCTAGCGGTTATGAGAGGTTCCATGTGTAGACTGTTAGAGTAATTATTGTTTATTATTTTCAGTACATGCATTTGCCAAGGCCGCAGCTCCCCCATTTATGAGGTTTTGAGCTTGTTCCCCATTTTATTATGCGGTTGAACTTGGCGTGCCCGCACGATTGGCTCTGTTTGATTGAGCCTTGATCGATCAGTTCATTTTACATTTTCATTACATGCAATAAGCTCGGCTCCGTTTGATTGAGCCTTGAGCGCACAGACAATTTCATTTTCAGTACATGCAATACGTTCGGCTCCGTTTGATTGAGCCTTGAGCGCACAGACATTTTCATTATCAGTATCTTGTGGTTGTGGTGTTTGTAGTAGAGTCGCATAGAACTAACCATAACTTGCGGATAAAGTCAATGAAAATTTGACAAGAATATGGTGGATACGCCGCTGGTACTTCCTATACGTAAGTATTATTGTCAAATGATCGGAGGCATTATCAGGCGGTTATGAGAGGTTCCATGCATAGGCTGTTTGTGTGATTGTTGTTTAGATTAAGTTGTTCATTGTCAGTACATGCAATACGTTCGGCTCCGTTTGATTGAGCCTTGAGCGCACAGACAATTTCATATTCAGTACATGCAATACGTTCGGCTCCGTTTGATTGAGCCTTGAGCGCACAGACAATTTCATTATCAGTATCTTGTGGTTGTTGTGTTTGTTGTAGAGTCGCGTAGGACTAATCATAACTTGCGGATGAAGTCAATGAGAAATTGACAAGAATATGGTGGATACGCCGTTGGTACTTCCTATATATAAGTATTCTTGTCAAATGATCGGAGGCATTATCAGGCGGTTATGAGAGGTTCTATGCATAGGCTGTTTGTGTAGATTAAGTTTATTTTCAGTACATGCAATACGCTCGGCTCCGTTTGATTGAGCCTTGAGTACACAGAGGATTTCATTTTCAGTACATACAATACGATCGACTCCGTTTGATTGAGCCTTGATCGCACAGATATTTTTCATTTCAGTATTTTATGTTTGTTGTATTGGTTGTAGAGTTATATAGGACTAATCATAATTCACTGATAAAACCAATGAAAATTTGACAAGAATATGGTGGATACGCCGCTGGTACTTCCTATATATAAGTATTCTTGTCAAAGGATCAGAGGCATTGTCAGACGATTATGAGAAGTTCTATGTAGGATTTATTAGTTTCTTGGTAACTAATCATAATTTGTGGATAAAACCAATGAAAATTTGGCAAGAATATGGTGGATACGCCGCTGGGACTTCCTATATATAAGTATTCTTGCCAAAGGATCAGAGGCATTATCAGGCGGTTATGAGAAGTTCCATGTAGGATATAGTATTGCGTTGGTTGAAATTGTGTTACATTTATATCATCTTGCTATTTAGAGAAATTGGATTTGTGTTCCATTTCTACATAAACTAACCTCTCCATCATAACAAACGAGAGAGGAACTTCCACCATTCAAACATATATGCTATCAGAATGTGGATTCAAATATTAGCTGTTGTTTTATTCATGTTCAAATATTAGCTGTTGTGTTTATTTATGTTCAAATATTAGCTGTTGTGTTTATTTATGTCCCATGTAGGTTGTAGTATTAGAAGTTTTGCCTTAGGATATAACCATACCCTTCCAAACATATCCAAACTCTTATGCATGATATCTTAGTTAGCGAATCAATTCTGCTTATCAATACTTTTACAGTAGGCAACAAAAAGCGATTCCTGTAATAGAGTACTTAACCCTTACAAGGAACGTTACCGCCTCAAACAAAAACTTAAACCTTTACTTTTTCTAAGCATATAACTGTCAAACTAAACACCATCATTCTTTTAGTCAAATATATCACTATTTAAATTTCGGGACGAAATTTCTAAAAAGCAGGGATACTGTAACATCCGTCAAAAAACTGATTTTACCAAACCCGGTCCGTTTATCAACCGAACAGTCAGTTAAAATTTTCGTTGCGAATTAAATGCCCAAAATAATTTTAAACGATACATAATCAATTATTACACGGGAATATATAATTAGTTTTTGAAAAACTGTCAAAAATATGAAAATAAAAATGTTTTGTTCCTGCCGGGTTTCGAACCCGGGTCAGTACCGGTCCAGCAACAAACTTAACACACAACACACAAACCACTGCGCCACTAATGCTATTTGTTAATTCTTAAGATCATTTAATTCATATCATAACTTTCCGAATTCAAAACCGGCGCCCAAAGTTCAGTCGTCGGAAATCCCGGCAATCTCGCGAGTATTTAACGAATCCTTCCGTTATAACGTAAACTTTAAACCTATATCGGTTATAACCGACGTTTGAGTCCGCGACACCATCTATAACCGCCGGAGAAATTCAAACCAACGAATCAAGTCGGAAATCGGGCCAAATACATCGACGACTTGCCCTATAAATACCCCCTCGAACCTCTGCAAACCTTTTCGCTCAAAACCACACCCTTTCTCTCGGCGAAAACTCTCTCGCCGGAATTCTTCTGTTTGTCGCCGGAAAACCGGGTTATCCATTCCTGAGCTTTACTGAACCCCCTAAGCTTATACCGAAGTCACCCATACCTTTTTCAAACTTTTTGAAGGCTCGCTGCTGCAAGACACCCGACGCCGGAGCCTGTTGCTGTCGCCGGAGTTCTGCCGGAAAACAGGGAAGCTAGTCGGTGTACCTCACGCCTAATTTCTTTTCTTTTTACTTATATCTCATATGTATTTAATCATCAAACACTAAAGAAACCGATTCAAACTTTGAACCAGTCGGATTTTCCGATTCTGGTTAAAATCTGACGAAGAAGATGAAGTGCGGTAAACGTATAAGTATAATTAAAATCAAGATATTACTCGGTTAGACACTCAGTCCAGCGGTGGACTGTGTGCACATTAAACACAGAAAGGTCTAGAGTTCGAATCCTGTTCCACACATGCTGCCTTAATAAAAATGATTTTTTGTTAAACCGAACCGGAGTCACACAGGTGTATGTTAAGTATATTAATAACCGGAATAATAACCAAGTTAGACACACAGTCCAGCGGTGGACTGTGTGTATGTTTAATCACAGGTCACGAGTTCGAGTCCGGTCTACTGCATCGATTCGGACCATTATTCAAACTTTTTAAATACGGCATAAATGAAAATACTTAATTTGTATTTAAGTAAAATAAAAATCAGATTAGTTAACATGTCAAACACACAGTCCAGCGGTGGACTGTGTGTTACGCAAGCCACAGGTCCCGGGTTCGAGACCTGTGGAGCGCACCGGTCCGATTGAATTAAATCGTTTTTAAAAATAAAAGGATTTTCTGTTTAACTTAATTAATATATAAATATAATTAAAAACAGATATATGACGGGTTAGACACGTAGCTCAGTTGGTAGAGCTGCGTGCACGCGTACGGGAGGTCTCGGGTTCGAGCCTCACTCAGCGCACAATTTCTCGATTCGAACCGGTCAAAGTCAACGGTCAACGGTCAAAGTCAAAGTCAACTGTAGCAAAAAAAATCAAAATTTTTTATTATTTTTATTTATTTATTTTAATTAAAAATACTTAAAAATAACATTTTTAAGGTTAGAAAATAGCCTTAAACTCACAAAAATACACCCAACAATTCTACTAAAATGGATTAATAAAATCCGTTTACTTACCAAACCATAATGCGATTTATCTAGGTTAATCTCACTCGTGGTTAAAACCACTTCGCGTGCATTCAACATCATCAACCGAACGCACCCACTGTGAGTGAATCTTACAACTCCCCCTTTTAATTACACGTTTTGGGGTGTGTCATGTGTCTCAAATAATTAACTCGTTTATTTAAATTTGTGCCATACCATATCATGACCTAAACTTAGATTGTTTATATTGTTGTGATTACTTAGTTAATTTTGTCAAATTATATGAAATTCATTCATTAAGCCCATCAGTTCCTCGTGGGAGACGAGTTGAACAACGCGTGCCTCAAAACCAATCCATTATTGTTCATGTGTGTATCATTGAGTTTATATTGTTTGTAGTTGTGTCATTCATATTATCATGTTTATGCAATTCATTCAATAGGCCCATCAGTTCCTCGTGAGAGACGAGTAGAGCAACGCGTGCCTCTAAATGTTCCATTATTGTTCATGTGTGCTTTATTTAATATCTAATGATTGTTGAATAAGCTTACATCTATTTTTACTCGTGTTTGGTTGTGCACATATTTCATAATCAATTTAATAAACTTGTTCAAATGTTTTTCCATAGGATTCACTCGCCAACTTTATGTTGATCCAAAACCTTTTTACACATGATACAGGTGAACAGGTTGAAGCAAAGAAAACATAGGAAATGGCTTAGAAGAGAACAAAGACGCTTAGATTGATAGTTAGAACATGTTGTAACATTTATTGTAAATTTCCATTAAATTGTATTTAATGAATATGAAACGCATAATAAATGTCATGAGCTTTGATGATAACCCAATCATGCCCCGATCACCTTTTCCGCTGCGGGTCGGGGTGTGACAGATTGGTATCAGAGCCATGACTATAGGGATATAGGATAGGTTATTAGACCCTTAGAGCCTATACTATAGTCTGCCTAAATTTTAATTGATTAGGTGGTTACATACAAACTTGTGATATTTATTTGTTTCATATTTGTTTACATTTACAGTCGAACATACATGCTTATATACATATTCATTATACATATATCGATGTTCATGTATTCAAATTATTTTCATACTTTCATTATCCAAAGATTTTGTTGCAATTTTCAAATCTCATCAAAGTAAGTTCTGCGACGGGGATGTAGTAACTGGAAGGGTACAAGTACCGGTAGTCGGAACGTCCTGTCTAGGTTGGCATTCGTATAAATCCAATATAACGGACCAGTTTGCCTACCTGGGGACCAACGATGAGAGTACGAAGGACCTATTAGGCCAAAGCATGCCACACCAAACGTCGTTCGAACTAACCTACTTTGAGGTGTCACCGTGTCTACACCTGGACACATTCTGAATATCACACGTTGTATACATATTTATCGATTTTCTCCGGGTTTTAGTGTACGCAACCTGGCAAACCCGTGCGAACCATATGAAAAACCGGTATTCATGGGGGCCCACATGATTACACAGGTAAAGTATGGCGGCATGTAGGGCCTAATGGCGAGCAAAACCCAAGACATCCTATGGATGTAGTAGATTTATTTTCTATAATTATTTTATGAATGTTCATTCCTAATGCGACCCATGAACCCAAAAACATCCAACTCATACTCTTGTCATGTATTCCTTGTAGATGTCTTCTAACCTCGCCCGTAGGAAGACGAGAGCAAGAAAAGCCCGCGAACGCATGGCTGCCTTAATCGCTCAACAAATGGCTGCCGTAATACCCAACATTGTAATCCAAGTTCAACAAGCACTTACCGCTAATCCTGTCAATCAAGAAAACCAAAACATTATCAACTCTTCCTCAAATATCACTAAATGCACCTACAAGCATTTCAAATCATGCGACCCTCCAAAATACAAAGGGACTGAAGGCGTCACCGCTCTCCTCCATTGGTTTGAAGAAATGGAGAACACTTTTCTAAATTGCGATTGCCCTGACGATCGCAAAGTGCGATATGCTACCGGTCGATTATATGGGATAGCACTTACTTGGTGGAATACAGAGAAGGCCAAACGAGGTGTTGAAGATGCTATGTCCTTAACTTGGAACGAATTGAAGGAAATCATGACCAGACGATTTTGCCCAAGGAGCGAAATCAAGAAATTAGAAGATGAATTTTATTCGTTGAAGCAAAAGGAAGGAGACCACACCACCTACAATAAAAGATTCCTCGAGTTACATCAAATGGTTCCCAACATGTTCACTCCCCTCTACCGTTTGATCGAGCACTACATTCGTGGTCTTCCGTAAAAAATTCAAGACCCTGTAATAAGTACCAAGCCTGCAACTTTGGAAGCAGCAATGGAGCTAGCAACAGAGCTCACCGAGAATCGAATCCGAAACAAAGACTTCAAGGAGGAGAAGAAGAAGGATAAAGAATCGACTGAAACCTCCGACTCCACCCAAACCGAATCCCCTTCTCAACCCAATCCTAAGAGAAAAAGAGACGGGCAACTATTTGCTGCTATCCAACGTAACCAACCTATTTCACACGCCATAACCCATCCAAGCTATCCCAATCACTCAAGTGCCACCCAACTCAACCTATCCAAATAAGAAACCATATCTTGGACCTCACCCTCAATGCAACAACTGTTTTTATCACCATCCCCTTACCTTACCTTGTCGACTATGTACAACTTGTGGACGCTATGGTCATTTGAGCAAGGTTTGTCGCACCTTTCAAAACCAAACCTCTTCCCCTACTCAAAACATGGCCCAAACTTATCATCAACCCCAATACCCCATGTTCCCATATGTTCGAGCTTGTTTCAATTGTGGCGACCCTACCCACTTTAGAAACACATGCCCTCAATTGGTTAACGTCATCAACACTCAAGCCCAATCAAACCCAGTTAACCAAGTAAACCAAGAAAACCCAACCGCTAGGCCACCAGCAAGAGGAAGAGTCTTCAATATCAACGCCAATCCTGTCGAAGATAATGACGGCCCAAGCGAAGATACTCAACTAGTCCTTTTCACCAAAGATCCAGATTCAACTCCTATCGTTTAGTTTTATGTTTTTCTTTATCACATAGAACCAAACATAACTTAAGGATAAAGCCAATGAAACTTTGACGAGAATACGGTGGATACGCCGTTGGTACTTCCTATATATAAGTATTCTTGTCAAAGGATCAGAAGCATTATCTAGCGGTTATGAGAGGTTCCATGTGTAGACTGTTAGAGTAATTATTGTTTATTATTTTCAGTACATGCATTTGCCAAGGCCGCAGCTCCCCCATTTATGAGGTTTTGAGCTTGTTCCCCATTTTATTATGCGGTTGAACTTGGCGTGCCCGCACGATTGGCTCTGTTTGATTGAGCCTTGATCGATCAGTTCATTTTACATTTTCATTACATGCAATAAGCTCGGCTCCGTTTGATTGAGCCTTGAGCGCACAGACAATTTCATTTTCAGTACATGCAATACGTTCGGCTCCGTTTGATTGAGCCTTGAGCGCACAGACATTTTCATTATCAGTATCTTGTGGTTGTGGTGTTTGTAGTAGAGTCGCATAGAACTAACCATAACTTGCGGATAAAGTCAATGAAAATTTGACAAGAATATGGTGGATACGCCGCTGGTACTTCCTATACGTAAGTATTATTGTCAAATGATCGGAGGCATTATCAGGCGGTTATGAGAGGTTCCATGCATAGGCTGTTTGTGTGATTGTTGTTTAGATTAAGTTGTTCATTGTCAGTACATGCAATACGTTCGGCTCCGTTTGATTGAGCCTTGAGCGCACAGACAATTTCATATTCAGTACATGCAATACGTTCGGCTCCGTTTGATTGAGCCTTGAGCGCACAGACAATTTCATTATCAGTATCTTGTGGTTGTTGTGTTTGTTGTAGAGTCGCGTAGGACTAATCATAACTTGCGGATGAAGTCAATGAGAAATTGACAAGAATATGGTGGATACGCCGTTGGTACTTCCTATATATAAGTATTCTTGTCAAATGATCGGAGGCATTATCAGGCGGTTATGAGAGGTTCTATGCATAGGCTGTTTGTGTAGATTAAGTTTATTTTCAGTACATGCAATACGCTCGGCTCCGTTTGATTGAGCCTTGAGTACACAGACGATTTCATTTTCAGTACATACAATACGATCGACTCCGTTTGATTGAGCCTTGATCGCACAGATATTTTTCATTTCAGTATTTTATGTTTGTTGTATTGGTTGTAGAGTTATATAGGACTAATCATAATTCACTGATAAAACCAATGAAAATTTGACAAGAATATGGTGGATACGCCGCTGGTACTTCCTATATATAAGTATTCTTGTCAAAGGATCAGAGGCATTGTCAGACGATTATGAGAAGTTCTATGTAGGATTTATTAGTTTCTTGGTAACTAATCATAATTTGTGGATAAAACCAATGAAAATTTGGCAAGAATATGGTGGATACGCCGCTGGTACTTCCTATATATAAGTATTCTTGCCAAAGGATCAGAGGCATTATCAGGCGGTTATGAGAAGTTCCATGTAGGATATAGTATTGCGTTGGTTGAAATTGTGTTACATTTATATCATCTTGCTATTTAGAGAAATTGGATTTGTGTTCCATTTCTACATAAACTAACCTCTCCATCATAACAAACGAGAGAGGAACTTCCACCATTCAAACATATATGCTATCAGAATGTGGATTCAAATATTAGCTGTTGTGTTTATTCATGTTCAAATATTAGCTGTTGTGTTTATTTATGTTCAAATATTAGCTGTTGTGTTTATTTATGTCCCATGTAGGTTGTAGTATTAGAAGTTTTGCCTTAGGATATAACCATACCCTTCCAAACATATCCAAACTCTTATGCATGATATCTTAGTTAGCGAATCAATTCTGCTTATCAATACTTTTACAGTAGGCAACAAAAAGCGATTCCTGTAATAGAGTACTTAACCCTTACAAGGAACGTTACCGCCTCAAACAAAAACTTAAACCTTTACTTTTTCTAAGCATATAACTGTCAAACTAAACACCATCATTCTTTTAGTCAAATATATCACTATTTAAATTTCGGGACGAAATTTCTAAAAAGCAGGGGATACTGTAACATCCGTCAAAAAACTGATTTTACCAAACCCGGTCCGTTTATCAACCGAACAGTCAGTTAAAATTTTCGTTGCGAATTAAATGCCCAAAATAATTTTAAACGATACATAATCAATTATTACACGGGAATATATAATTAGTTTTTGAAAAACTGTCAAAAATATGAAAATAAAAATGTTTTGTTCCTGCCGGGTTTCGAACCCGGTCAGTACCGGTCCAGCAACAAACTTAACACACAACACACAAACCACTGCGCCACTAATGCTATTTGTTAATTCTTAAGATCATTTAATTCATATCATAACTTTCCGAATTCAAAACCGGCGCCCAAAGTTCAGTCGTCGGAAATCCCGGCAATCTCGCGAGTATTTAACGAATCCTTCCGTTATAACGTAAACTTTAAACCTATATCGGTTATAACCGACGTTTGAGTCCGCGACACCATCTATAACCGCCGGAGAAATTCAAACCAACGAATCAAGTCGGAAATCGGGCCAAATACATCGACGACTTGCCCTATAAATACCCCCTCGAACCTCTGCAAACCTTTTCGCTCAAAACCACACCCTTTCTCGGCGAAAACTCTCTCGCCGGAATTCTTCTGTTTGTCGCCGGAAAAAACCGGGTTATCCATTCCTGAGCTTTACTGAACCCCCTAAGCTTATACCGAAGTCACCCATACCTTTTTCAAACTTTTTGAAGGCTCGCTGCTGCAAGACACCCGACGCCGGAGCCTGTTGCTGTCGCCGGAGTTCTGCCGGAAAACAGGGAAGCTAGTCGGTGTACCTCACGCCTAATTTCTTTTCTTTTTACTTATATCTCATATGTATTTAATCATCAAACACTAAAGAAACCGATTCAAACTTTGAACCAGTCGGATTTTCCGATTCTGGTTAAAATCTGACGAAGAAGATGAAGTGCGGTAAACGTATAAGTATAATTAAAATCAAGATATTACTCGGGTTAGACACTCAGTCCAGCGGTGGACTGTGTGCACATTAAACACAGAAAGGTCTAGAGTTCGAATCCTGTTCCACACATGCTGCCTTAATAAAAATGATTTTTTGTTAAACCGAACCGGAGTCACACAGGTGTATGTTAAGTATATTAATAACCGGAATAATAACCAAGTTAGACACACAGTCCAGCGGTGGACTGTGTGTATGTTTAATCACAGGTCACGAGTTCGAGTCCGGTCTACTGCATCGATTCGGACCATTATTCAAACTTTTTAAATACGGCATAAATGAAAATACTTAATTTGTATTTAAGTAAAATAAAAATCAGATTAGTTAACATGTCAAACACACAGTCCAGCGGTGGACTGTGTGTTACGCAAGCCACAGGTCCCGGGTTCGAGACCTGTGGAGCGCACCGGTCCGATTGAATTAAATCGTTTTTAAAAATAAAAGGATTTTCTGTTTAACTTAATTAATATATAAATATAATTAAAAACAGATATATGACGGGTTAGACACGTAGCTCAGTTGGTAGAGCTGCGTGCACGCGTACGGGAGGTCTCGGGTTCGAGCCTCACTCAGCGCACAATTTCTCGATTCGAACCGGTCAAAGTCAACGGTCAACGGTCAAAGTCAAAGTCAACTGTAGCAAAAAAAATCAAAATTTTTTATTATTTTTATTTATTTATTTTAATTAAAAATACTTAAAAATAACATTTTTAAGGTTAGAAAATAGCCTTAAACTCACAAAAATACACCCAACAATTCTACTAAAATGGATTAATAAAATCCGTTTACTTACCAAACCATAATGCGATTTATCTAGGTTAATCTCACTCGTGGTTAAAACCACTTCGCGTGCATTCAACATCATCAACCGAACGCACCCACTGTGAGTGAATCTTACAACTCCCCCTTTTAATTACACGTTTTGGGGTGTGTCATGTGTCTCAAATAATTAACTCGTTTATTTAAATTTGTGCCATACCATATCATGACCTAAACTTAGATTGTTTATATTGTTGTGATTACTTAGTTAATTTTGTCAAATTATATGAAATTCATTCATTAAGCCCATCAGTTCCTCGTGGGAGACGAGTTGAACAACGCGTGCCTCAAAACCAATCCATTATTGTTCATGTGTGTATCATTGAGTTTATATTGTTTGTAGTTGTGTCATTCATATTATCATGTTTATGCAATTCATTCAATAGGCCCATCAGTTCCTCGTGAGAGACGAGTAGAGCAACGCGTGCCTCTAAATGTTCCATTATTGTTCATGTGTGCTTTATTTAATATCTAATGATTGTTGAATAAGCTTACATCTATTTTTACTCGTGTTTGGTTGTGCACATATTTCATAATCAATTTAATAAACTTGTTCAAATGTTTTTCCATAGGATTCACTCGCCAACTTTATGTTGATCCAAAACCTTTTTACACATGATACAGGTGAACAGTTGAAGCAAGAAAACATAGGAAATGGCTTAGAAGAGAACAAAGACGCTTAGATTGATAGTTAGAACATGTTGTAACATTTATTGTAAATTTCCATTAAATTGTATTTAATGAATATGAAACGCATAATAAATGTCATGAGCTTGATGATAACCCAATCATGCCGATCACCTTTTCCGCTGCGGGTCGGGTGTGACAGATTGGTATCAGAGCCATGACTATAGGGATATAGGATAGGTTATTAGACCCTTAGAGCCTATACTATAGTCTGCCTAATTTTAATTGATAGGTGTTACATACAAACTGTGATATTATTTGTTTCATATTGTTACATTTCACGAACATACATGCATACATTTCATTATACATATATATGTTCATGTATTCAAATATTTCATACTTCATTATCCAAAATTTGTTGCAATTTCAATCTCATCAAAGTAAGTTCTGCACGCATGTAGTAATGGAAGGTACAAGTACGTAGTCGAACGTCTGTCAGGTTGCATCGTATAAATCCAATATAACGACCATTTGCCTACCTGGGACCAACGATGAAGTACGAAGACCTATTAGGCCAAAGCATGCCACACAAACGCGTTCGAACTAACCTACTTTGAGGTGTACCGGTCTACACCTGACACATCTAATATCAATTGTAATACATATTTATCGATTTTTTCCTTTTAGTTACAATGAAACCGTCGAACATATGAAAAACGTATCATACATGATTACACAGTAATATCGATGTAGGCTAATGCACAAAACCCATAACATCCTAATGATTAGTAATTTATTTCTATAATTATTTTATGAATGTTCATTCCTAATCGACCATGAACCCAAAAAATCCAATATAACGGACCAGTTTGCCTACCTGGGGACCAACGATGAGAGTACGAAGGACCTATTAGCCAAAGCATGCCACACCAAACGTCGTTCGAACTAACCTACTTTGAGGTGTCACCGTGTCTACACCTGGACACATTCTGAATATCACACGTTGTATACATATTTATCGATTTTCTCCGGGTTTTAGTGTACGCAACCTGGCAAACCCGTGCGAACCATATGAAAAACCGGTATTCATGGGGGCCCACATGATTACACAGGTAAAGTATGGCGGCATGTAGGGCCTAATGGCGAGCAAAACCCAAGACATCCTATGGATGTAGTAGATTTATTTTCTATAATTATTTTATGAATGTTTCATTCCTAATGCGACCCATGAACCCAAAAACATCCAACTCATACTCTTGTCATGTATTCCTTGTAGATGTCTTCTAACCTCGCCCGTAGGAAGACGAGAGCAAGAAAAGCCCGCGAACGCATGGCTGCCTTAATCGCTCAACAAATGGCTGCCGTAATACCCAACATTGTAATCCAAGTTCAACAAGCACTTACCGCTAATCCTGTCAATCAAGAAAACCAAAACATTATCAACTCTTCCTCAAATATCACTAAATGCACCTACAAGCATTTCAAATCATGCGACCCTCCAAAATACAAAGGGACTGAAGGCGTCACCGCTCTCCTCCATTGGTTTGAAGAAATGGAGAACACTTTTCTAAATTGCGATTGCCCTGACGATCGCAAAGTGCGATATGCTACCGGTCGATTATATGGGATAGCACTTACTTGGTGGAATACAGAGAAGGCCAAACGAGGTGTTGAAGATGCTATGTCCTTAACTTGGAACGAATTGAAGGAAATCATGACCAGACGATTTTGCCCAAGGAGCGAAATCAAGAAATTAGAAGATGAATTTTATTCGTTGAAGCAAAAGGAAGGAGACCACACCACCTACAATAAAAGATTCCTCGAGTTACATCAAATGGTTCCCAACATGTTCACTCCCCTCTACCGTTTGATCGAGCACTACATTCGTGGTCTTCCGTAAAAAATTCAAGACCCTGTAATAAGTACCAAGCCTGCAACTTTGGAAGCAGCAATGGAGCTAGCAACAGAGCTCACCGAGAATCGAATCCGAAACAAAGACTTCAAGGAGGAGAAGAAGAAGGATAAAGAATCGACTGAAACCTCCGACTCCACCCAAACCGAATCCCCTTCTCAACCCAATCCTAAGAGAAAAAGAGACGGGCAACTATTTGCTGCTATCCAACGTAACCAACCTATTTCACACGCCATACCCATCCAAGCTATCCCAATCACTCAAGTGCCACCCAACTCAACCTATCCAAATAAGAAACCATATCTTGGACCTCACCCTCAATGCAACAACTGTTTTTATCACCATCCCCTTACCTTACCTTGTCGACTATGTACAACTTGTGGACGCTATGGTCATTTGAGCAAGGTTTGTCGCACCTTTCAAAACCAAACCTCTTCCCCTACTCAAAACATGGCCCAAACTTATCATCAACCCCAATACCCCATGTTCCCATATGTTCGAGCTTGTTTCAATTGTGGCGACCCTACCCACTTTAGAAACACATGCCCTCAATTGGTTAACGTCATCAACACTCAAGCCCAATCAAACCCAGTTAACCAAGTAAACCAAGAAAACCCAACCGCTAGGCCACCAGCAAGAGGAAGAGTCTTCAATATCAACGCCAATCCTGTCGAAGATAATGACGGCCCAAGCGAAGATACTCAACTAGTCCTTTTCACCAAAGATCCAGATTCAACTCCTATCGTTTAGTTTTATGTTTTTCTTTATCACATAGAACCAAACATAACTTAAGGATAAAGCCAATGAAACTTTGACGAGAATACGGTGGATACGCCGTTGGTACTTCCTATATATAAGTATTCTTGTCAAAGGATCAGAAGCATTATCTAGCGGTTATGAGAGGTTCCATGTGTAGACTGTTAGAGTAATTATTGTTTATTATTTTCAGTACATGCATTTGCCAAGGCCGCAGCTCCCCCATTTATGAGGTTTTGAGCTTGTTCCCCATTTTATTATGCGGTTGAACTTGGCGTGCCCGCACGATTGGCTCTGTTTGATTGAGCCTTGATCGATCAGTTCATTTTACATTTTCATTACATGCAATAAGCTCGGCTCCGTTTGATTGAGCCTTGAGCGCACAGACAATTTCATTTTCAGTACATGCAATACGTTCGGCTCCGTTTGATTGAGCCTTGAGCGCACAGACATTTTCATTATCATATCTTGTGGTTGTGGTGTTTGTAGTAGAGTCGCATAGAACTAACCATAACTTGCGGATAAAGTCAATGAAAATTTGACAAGAATATGGTGGATACGCCGCTGGTACTTCCTATACGTAAGTATTATTGTCAAATGATCGGAGGCATTATCAGGCGGTTATGAGAGGTTCCATGCATAGGCTGTTTGTGTGATTGTTGTTTAGATTAAGTTGTTCATTGTCAGTACATGCAATACGTTCGGCTCCGTTTGATTGAGCCTTGAGCGCACAGACAATTTCATATTCAGTACATGCAATACGTTCGGCTCCGTTTGATTGAGCCTTGAGCGCACAGACAATTTCATTATCAGTATCTTGTGGTTGTTGTGTTTGTTGTAGAGTCGCGTAGGACTAATCATAACTTGCGGATGAAGTCAATGAGAAATTGACAAGAATATGGTGGATACGCCGTTGGTACTTCCTATATATAAGTATTCTTGTCAAATGATCGGAGGCATTATCAGGCGGTTATGAGAGGTTCTATGCATAGGCTGTTTGTGTAGATTAAGTTTATTTTCAGTACATGCAATACGCTCGGCTCCGTTTGATTGAGCCTTGAGTACACAGACGATTTCATTTTCAGTACATACAATACGATCGACTCCGTTTGATTGAGCCTTGATCGCACAGATATTTTTCATTTCAGTATTTTATGTTTGTTGTATTGGTTTGTAGAGTTATATAGGACTAATCATAATTCACTGATAAAACCAATGAAAATTTGACAAGAATATGGTGGATACGCCGCTGGTACTTCCTATATATAAGTATTCTTGTCAAAGGATCAGAGGCATTGTCAGACGATTATGAGAAGTTCTATGTAGGATTTATTAGTTTCTTGGTAACTAATCATAATTTGTGGATAAAACCAATGAAAATTTGGCAAGAATATGGTGGATACGCCGCTGGTACTTCCTATATATAAGTATTCTTGCCAAAGGATCAGAGGCATTATCAGGCGGTTATGAGAAGTTCCATGTAGGATATAGTATTGCGTTGGTTGAAATTGTGTTACATTTATATCATCTTGCTATTTAGAGAAATTGGATTTGTGTTCCATTTCTACATAAACTAACCTCTCCATCATAACAAACGAGAGAGGAACTTCCACCATTCAAACATATATGCTATCAGAATGTGGATTCAAATATTAGCTGTTGTGTTTATTCATGTTCAAATATTAGCTGTTGTGTTTATTTATGTTCAAATATTAGCTGTTGTGTTTATTTATGTCCCATGTAGGTTGTAGTATTAGAAGTTTTGCCTTAGGATATAACCATACCCTTCCAAACATATCCAAACTCTTATGCATGATATCTTAGTTAGCGAATCAATTCTGCTTATCAATACTTTTACAGTAGGCAACAAAAAGCGATTCCTGTAATAGAGTACTTAACCCTTACAAGGAACGTTACCGCCTCAAACAAAAACTTAAACCTTTACTTTTTCTAAGCATATAACTGTCAAACTAAACACCATCATTCTTTTAGTCAAATATATCACTATTTAAATTTCGGGACGAAATTTCTAAAAAGCAGGGGATACTGTAACATCCGTCAAAAAACTGATTTTACCAAACCCGGTCCGTTTATCAACCGAACAGTCAGTTAAAATTTTCGTTGCGAATTAAATGCCCAAAATAATTTTAAACGATACATAATCAATTATTACACGGGAATATATAATTAGTTTTTGAAAAACTGTCAAAAATATGAAAATAAAAATGTTTTGTTCCTGCCGGGTTTCGAACCCGGGTCAGTACCGGTCCAGCAACAAACTTAACACACAACACACAAACCACTGCGCCACTAATGCTATTTGTTAATTCTTAAGATCATTTAATTCATATCATAACTTTCCGAATTCAAAACCGGCGCCCAAAGTTCAGTCGTCGGAAATCCCGGCAATCTCGCGAGTATTTAACGAATCCTTCCGTTATAACGTAAACTTTAAACCTATATCGGTTATAACCGACGTTTGAGTCCGCGACACCATCTATAACCGCCGGAGAAATTCAAACCAACGAATCAAGTCGGAAATCGGGCCAAATACATCGACGACTTGCCCTATAAATACCCCCTCGAACCTCTGCAAACCTTTTCGCTCAAAACCACACCCTTTCTCGGCGAAAACTCTCTCGCCGGAATTCTTCTGTTGTCGCCGGAAAACCGGTTATCCATTCCTGACTTTACTGAACCCCCTAAGCTTATACCGAAGTCACCCATACCTTTTTCAAACTTTTTGAAGGCTCGCTGCTGCAAGACACCCGACGCCGGAGCCTGTTGCTGTCGCCGGAGTTCTGCCGGAAAACAGGGAAGCTAGTCGGTTACCTCACGCCTAATTTCTTTCTTTTTACTTATATCTCATATGTATTTAATCATCAAACACTAAAGAAACCGATTCAAACTTTGAACCAGTCGGATTTTCCGATTCTGGTTAAAATCTGACGAAGAAGATGAAGTGCGGTAAACGTATAAGTATAATTAAAATCAAGATATTACTCGGGTTAGACACTCAGTCCAGCGGTGGACTGTGTGCACATTAAACACAGAAAGGTCTAGAGTTCGAATCCTGTTCCACACATGCTGCCTTAATAAAAATGATTTTTTGTTAAACCGAACCGGAGTCACACAGGTATATGTTAAGTATATTAATAACCGGAATAATAACCAAGTTAGACACACAGTCCAGCGGTGGACTGTGTGTATGTTTAATCACAGGTCACGAGTTCGAGTCCGGTCTACTGCATCGATTCGGACCATTATTCAAACTTTTTAAATACGGCATAAATGAAAATACTTAATTTGTATTTAAGTAAAATAAAAATCAGATTAGTTAACATGTCAAACACACAGTCCAGCGGTGGACTGTGTGTTACGCAAGCCACAGGTCCCGGGTTCGAGACCTGTGGAGCGCACCGGTCCGATTGAATTAAATCGTTTTTAAAATAAAAGGATTTTCTGTTTAACTTAATTAATATATAAATATAATTAAAAACAGATATATGACGGGTTAGACACGTAGCTCAGTTGGTAGAGCTGCGTGCACGCGTACGGGAGGTCTCGGGTTCGAGCCTCACTCAGCGCACAATTTCTCGATTCGAACCGGTCAAAGTCAACGGTCAACGGTCAAAGTCAAAGTCAACTGTAGCAAAAAAAATCAAATTTTTTATTATTTTTATTTATTTATTTTAATTAAAAAATACTTAAAAATAACATTTTTAAGGTTAGAAAATAGCCTTAAACTCACAAAAATACACCCAACAATTCTACTAAAATGGATTAATAAAATCCGTTTACTTACCAAACCATAATGCGATTTATCTAGGTTAATCTCACTCGTGGTTAAAACCACTTCGCGTGCATTCAACATCATCAACCGAACGCACCCACTGTGAGTGAATCTTACAACTCCCCTTTTAATTACACGTTTTGGGGTGTGTCATGTGTCTCAAATAATTAACTCGTTTATTTAAATTTGTGCCATACCATATCATGACCTAAACTTAGATTGTTTATATTGTTGTGATTACTTAGTTAATTTGTCAAATTATATGAAATTCATTCATTAAGCCCATCAGTTCCTCGTGGGAGACGAGTTGAACAACGCGTGCCTCAAAACCAATCCATTATTGTTCATGTGTGTATCATTGAGTTTATATTGTTTGTAGTTTGTGTCATTCATATTATCATGTTTATGCAATTCATTCAATAGGCCCATCAGTTCCTCGTGAGAGACGAGTAGAGCAACGCGTGCCTCTAAATGTTCCATTATTGTTCATGTGTGCTTTATTTAATATCTAATGATTGTTGAATAAGCTTACATCTATTTTTACTCGTGTTTGGTTGTGCACATATTTCATAATCAATTTAATAAACTTGTTCAAATGTTTTTCCATAGGATTCACTCGCCAACTTTATGTTGATCCAAAACCTTTTTACACATGATACAGGTGAACAGGTTGAAGCAAAGAAAACATAGGAAATGGCTTAGAAGAGAACAAAGACGCTTAGATTGATAGTTAGAACATGTTGTAACATTTATTGTAAATTTCCATTAAATTGTATTTAATGAATATGAAACGCATAATAAATGTCATGAGCTTTGATGATAACCCAATCATGCCCCGATCACCTTTTCCGCTGCGGGTCGGGGTGTGACAGATTGGTATCAGAGCCATGACTAAGGGATATAGGATAGGTTATTAGACCCTTAGAGCCTATACTATAGTCTGCCTAAATTTTAATTGATTAGGTGGTTACATACAAACTTGTGATATTTATTTGTTTCATATTTGTTTACATTTACAGTCGAACATACATGCTTATATACATATTCATTATACATATATCGATGTTCATGTATTCAAATTATTTTCATACTTTCATTATCCAAAGATTTTGTTGCAATTTTCAAATCTCATCAAAGTAAGTTCTGCGACGGGCATGTAGTAACTGGAAGGGTACAAGTACCGGTAGTCGGAACGTCCTGTCTAGGTTGGCATTCGTATAAATCCAATATAACGGACCAGTTTGCCTACCTGGGGACCAACGATGAGAGTACGAAGGACCTATTAGGCCAAAGCATGCCACACCAAACGTCGTTCGAACTAACCTACTTTGAGGTGTCACCGTGTCTACACCTGGACACATTCGAATATCACACGTTGTATACATATTTATCGATTTTCTCCGGGTTTTAGTGTACGCAACCTGGCAAACCCGTGCGAACCATATGAAAAACCGGTATTCATGGGGGCCCACATGATTACACAGGTAAAGTATGGCGGCATGTAGGGCCTAATGGCGAGCAAAACCCAAGACATCCTATGGATGTAGTAGATTTATTTTCTATAATTATTTTATGAATGTTCATTCCTAATGCGACCCATGAACCCAAAAACATCCAACTCATACTCTTGTCATGTATTCCTTGTAGATGTCTTCTAACCTCGCCCGTAGGAAGACGAGAGCAAGAAAAGCCCGCGAACGCATGGCTGCCTTAATCGCTCAACAAATGGCTGCCGTAATACCCAACATTGTAATCCAAGTTCAACAAGCACTTACCGCTAATCCTGTCAATCAAGAAACCAAAACATTATCAACTCTTCCTCAAATATCACTAAATGCACCTACAAGCATTTCAAATCATGCGACCCTCCAAAATACAAAGGGACTGAAGGCGTCACCGCTCTCCTCCATTGGTTTGAAGAAATGGAGAACACTTTTCTAAATTGCGATTGCCCTGACGATCGCAAAGTGCGATATGCTACCGGTCGATTATATGGGATAGCACTTACTTGGTGGAATACAGAGAAGGCCAAACGAGGTGTTGAAGATGCTATGTCCTTAACTTGGAACGAATTGAAGGAAATCATGACCAGACGATTTTGCCCAAGGAGCGAAATCAAGAAATTAGAAGATGAATTTTATTCGTTGAAGCAAAAGGAAGGAGACCACACCACCTACAATAAAAGATTCCTCGAGTTACATCAAATGGTTCCCAACATGTTCACTCCCCTCTACCGTTTGATCGAGCACTACATTCGTGGTCTTCCGTAAAAAATTCAAGACCCTGTAATAAGTACCAAGCCTGCAACTTTGGAAGCAGCAATGGAGCTAGCAACAGAGCTCACCGAGAATCGAATCCGAAACAAAGACTTCAAGGAGGAGAAGAAGAAGGATAAAGAATCGACTGAAACCTCCGACTCCACCCAAACCGAATCCCCTTCTCAACCCAATCCTAAGAGAAAAAGAGACGGGCAACTATTTGCTGCTATCCAACGTAACCAACCTATTTCACACGCCATACCCATCCAAGCTATCCCAATCACTCAAGTGCCACCCAACTCAACCTATCCAAATAAGAAACCATATCTTGGACCTCACCCTCAATGCAACAACTGTTTTTATCACCATCCCCTTACCTTACCTTGTCGACTATGTACAACTTGTGGACGCTATGGTCATTTGAGCAAGGTTTGTCGCACCTTTCAAAACCAAACCTCTTCCCCTACTCAAAACATGGCCCAAACTTATCATCAACCCCAATACCCCATGTTCCCATATGTTCGAGCTTGTTTCAATTGTGGCGACCCTACCCACTTTAGAAACACATGCCCTCAATTGGTTAACGTCATCAACACTCAAGCCCAATCAAACCCAGTTAACCAAGTAAACCAAGAAAACCCAACCGCTAGGCCACCAGCAAGAGGAAGAGTCTTCAATATCAACGCCAATCCTGTCGAAGATAATGACGGCCCAAGCGAAGATACTCAACTAGTCCTTTTCACCAAAGATCCAGATTCAACTCCTATCGTTTAGTTTTATGTTTTTCTTTATCACATAGAACCAAACATAACTTAAGGATAAAGCCAATGAAACTTTGACGAGAATACGGTGGATACGCCGTTGGTACTTCCTATATATAAGTATTCTTGTCAAAGGATCAGAAGCATTATCTAGCGGTTATGAGAGGTTCCATGTGTAGACTGTTAGAGTAATTATTGTTTATTATTTTCAGTACATGCATTTGCCAAGGCCGCAGCTCCCCCATTTATGAGGTTTGAGCTTGTTCCCCATTTTATTATGCGGTTGAACTTGGCGTGCCCGCACGATTGGCTCTGTTTGATTGAGCCTTGATCGATCAGTTCATTTTACATTTTCATTACATGCAATAAGCTCGGCTCCGTTTGATTGAGCCTTGAGCGCACAGACAATTTCATTTTCAGTACATGCAATACGTTCGGCTCCGTTTGATTGAGCCTTGAGCGCACAGACATTTTCATTATCAGTATCTTGTGGTTGTGGTGTTTGTAGTAGAGTCGCATAGAACTAACCATAACTTGCGGATAAAGTCAATGAAAATTTGACAAGAATATGGTGGATACGCCGCTGGTACTTCCTATACGTAAGTATTATTGTCAAATGATCGGAGGCATTATCAGGCGGTTATGAGAGGTTCCATGCATAGGCTGTTTGTGTGATTGTTGTTTAGATTAAGTTGTTCATTGTCAGTACATGCAATACGTTCGGCTCCGTTTGATTGAGCCTTGAGCGCACAGACAATTTCATATTCAGTACATGCAATACGTTCGGCTCCGTTTGATTGAGCCTTGAGCGCACAGACAATTTCATTATCAGTATCTTGTGGTTGTTGTGTTTGTTGTAGAGTCGCGTAGGACTAATCATAACTTGCGGATGAAGTCAATGAGAAATTGACAAGAATATGGTGGATACGCCGTTGGTACTTCCTATATATAAGTATTCTTGTCAAATGATCGGAGGCATTATCAGGCGGTTATGAGAGGTTCTATGCATAGGCTGTTTGTGTAGATTAAGTTTATTTTCAGTACATGCAATACGCTCGGCTCCGTTTGATTGAGCCTTGAGTACACAGACGATTTCATTTTCAGTACATACAATACGATCGACTCCGTTTGATTGAGCCTTGATCGCACAGATATTTTTCATTTCAGTATTTTATGTTTGTTGTATTGGTTGTAGAGTTATATAGGACTAATCATAATTCACTGATAAAACCAATGAAAATTTGACAAGAATATGGTGGATACGCCGCTGGTACTTCCTATATATAAGTATTCTTGTCAAAGGATCAGAGGCATTGTCAGACGATTATGAGAAGTTCTATGTAGGATTTATTAGTTTCTTGGTAACTAATCATAATTTGTGGATAAAACCAATGAAAATTTGGCAAGAATATGGTGGATACGCCGCTGGTACTTCCTATATATAAGTATTCTTGCCAAAGGATCAGAGGCATTATCAGGCGGTTATGAGAAGTTCCATGTAGGATATAGTATTGCGTTGGTTGAAATTGTGTTACATTATATCATCTTGCTATTTAGAGAAATTGGATTTGTGTTCCATTTCTACATAAACTAACCTCTCCATCATAACAAACGAGAGAGGAACTTCCACCATTCAAACATATATGCTATCAGAATGTGGATTCAAATATTAGCTGTTGTGTTTATTCATGTTCAAATATTAGCTGTTGTGTTTATTTATGTTCAAATATTAGCTGTTGTGTTTATTTATGTCCCATGTAGGTTGTAGTATTAGAAGTTTTGCCTTAGGATATAACCATACCCTTCCAAACATATCCAAACTCTTATGCATGATATCTTAGTTAGCGAATCAATTCTGCTTATCAATACTTTTACAGTAGGCAACAAAAAGCGATTCCTGTAATAGAGTACTTAACCCTTACAAGGAACGTTACCGCCTCAAACAAAAACTTAAACCTTTACTTTTTCTAAGCATATAACTGTCAAACTAAACACCATCATTCTTTTAGTCAAATATATCACTATTTAAATTTCGGGACGAAATTTCTAAAAAGCAGGGGATACTGTAACATCCGTCAAAAAACTGATTTTACCAAACCCGGTCCGTTTATCAACCGAACAGTCAGTTAAAATTTTCGTTGCGAATTAAATGCCCAAAATAATTTTAAACGATACATAATCAATTATTACACGGGAATATATAATTAGTTTTTGAAAAACTGTCAAAAATATGAAAATAAAAATGTTTTGTTCCTGCCGGGTTTCGAACCCGGGTCAGTACCGGTCCAGCAACAAACTTAACACACAACACACAAACCACTGCGCCACTAATGCTATTTGTTAATTCTTAAGATCATTTAATTCATATCATAACTTTCCGAATTCAAAACCGGCGCCCAAAGTTCAGTCGTCGGAAATCCCGGCAATCTCGCGAGTATTTAACGAATCCTTCCGTTATAACGTAAACTTTAAACCTATATCGGTTATAACCGACGTTTGAGTCCGCGACACCATCTATAACCGCCGGAGAAATTCAAACCAACGAATCAAGTCGGAAATCGGGCCAAATACATCGACGACTTGCCCTATAAATACCCCCTCGAACCTCTGCAAACCTTTTCGCTCAAAACCACACCCTTTCTCGGCGAAAACTCTCTCGCCGGAATTCTTCTGTTTGTCGCCGGAAAACCGGGTTATCCATTCCTGAGCTTTACTGAACCCCCTAAGCTTATACCGAAGTCACCCATACCTTTTTCAAACTTTTTGAAGGCTCGCTGCTGCAAGACACCCGACGCCGGAGCCTGTTGCTGTCGCCGGAGTTCTGCCGGAAAACAGGGGAAGCTAGTCGGTGTACCTCACGCCTAATTTCTTTTCTTTTTACTTATATCTCATATGTATTTAATCATCAAACACTAAAGAAACCGATTCAAACTTTGAACCAGTCGGATTTTCCGATTCTGGTTAAAATCTGACGAAGAAGATGAAGTGCGGTAAACGTATAAGTATAATTAAAATCAAGATATTACTCGGGTTAGACACTCAGTCCAGCGGTGGACTGTGTGCACATTAAACACAGAAAGGTCTAGAGTTCGAATCCTGTTCCACACATGCTGCCTTAATAAAAATGATTTTTTGTTAAACCGAACCGGAGTCACACAGGTGTATGTTAAGTATATTAATAACCGGAATAATAACCAAGTTAGACACACAGTCCAGCGGTGGACTGTGTGTATGTTTAATCACAGGTCACGAGTTCGAGTCCGGTCTACTGCATCGATTCGGACCATTATTCAAACTTTTTAAATACGGCATAAATGAAAATACTTAATTTGTATTTAAGTAAAATAAAAATCAGATTAGTTAACATGTCAAACACACAGTCCAGCGGTGGACTGTGTGTTACGCAAGCCACAGGTCCCGGGTTCGAGACCTGTGGAGCGCACCGGTCCGATTGAATTAAATCGTTTTTAAAAATAAAAGGATTTTCTGTTTAACTTAATTAATATATAAATATAATTAAAAACAGATATATGACGGGTTAGACACGTAGCTCAGTTGGTAGAGCTGCGTGCACGCGTACGGGAGGTCTCGGGTTCGAGCCTCACTCAGCGCACAATTTCTCGATTCGAACCGGTCAAAGTCAACGGTCAACGGTCAAAGTCAAAGTCAACTGTAGCAAAAAAAATCAAAATTTTTTATTATTTTTATTTATTTATTTTAATTAAAAATACTTAAAAATAACATTTTTAAGGTTAGAAAATAGCCTTAAACTCACAAAAATACACCCAACAATTCTACTAAAATGGATTAATAAAATCCGTTTACTTACCAAACCATAATGCGATTTATCTAGGTTAATCTCACTCGTGGTTAAAACCACTTCGCGTGCATTCAACATCATCAACCGAACGCACCCACTGTGAGTGAATCTTACAACTCCCCCTTTTAATTACACGTTTTGGGGTGTGTCATGTGTCTCAAATAATTAACTCGTTTATTTAAATTTGTGCCATACCATATCATGACCTAAACTTAGATTGTTTATATTGTTGTGATTACTTAGTTAATTTTGTCAAATTATATGAAATTCATTCATTAAGCCCATCAGTTCCTCGTGGGAGACGAGTTGAACAACGCGTGCCTCAAAACCAATCCATTATTGTTCATGTGTGTATCATTGAGTTTATATTGTTTGTAGTTGTGTCATTCATATTATCATGTTTATGCAATTCATTCAATAGGCCCATCAGTTCCTCGTGAGAGACGAGTAGAGCAACGCGTGCCTCTAAATGTTCCATTATTGTTCATGTGTGCTTTATTTAATATCTAATGATTGTTGAATAAGCTTACATCTATTTTTACTCGTGTTTGGTTGTGCACATATTTCATAATCAATTTAATAAACTTGTTCAAATGTTTTTCCATAGGATTCACTCGCCAACTTTATGTTGATCCAAAACCTTTTTACACATGATACAGGTGAACAGGTTGAAGCAAAGAAAACATAGGAAATGGCTTAGAAGAGAACAAAGACGCTTAGATTGATAGTTAGAACATGTTGTAACATTTATTGTAAATTTCCATTAAATTGTATTTAATGAATATGAAACGCATAATAAATGTCATGAGCTTTGATGATAACCCAATCATGCCCCGATCACCTTTTCCGCTGCGGGTCGGGGTGTGACAGATTGGTATCAGAGCCATGACTATAGGGATATAGGATAGGTTATTAGACCCTTAGAGCCTATACTATAGTCTGCCTAAATTTTAATTGATTAGGTGGTTACATACAAACTTGTGATATTTATTTGTTTCATATTTGTTTACATTTACAGTCGAACATACATGCTTATATACATATTCATTATACATATATCGATGTTCATGTATTCAAATTATTTTCATACTTTCATTATCCAAAGATTTTGTTGCAATTTTCAAATCTCATCAAAGTAAGTTCTGCGACGGGCATGTAGTAACTGGAAGGGTACAAGTACCGGTAGTCGGAACGTCCTGTCTAGGTTGGCATTCGTATAAATCCAATATAACGGACCAGTTTGCCTACCTGGGGACCAACGATGAGAGTACGAAGGACCTATTAGGCCAAAGCATGCCACACCAAACGTCGTTCGAACTAACCTACTTTGAGGTGTCACCGTGTCTACACCTGGACACATTCTGAATATCACACGTTGTATACATATTTATCGATTTTCTCCGGGTTTTAGTGTACGCAACCTGGCAAACCCGTGCGAACCATATGAAAAACCGGTATTCATGGGGGCCCACATGATTACACAGGTAAAGTATGGCGGCATGTAGGGCCTAATGGCGAGCAAAACCCAAGACATCCTATGGATGTAGTAGATTTATTTTCTATAATTATTTTATGAATGTTCATTCCTAATGCGACCCATGAACCCAAAAACATCCAACTCATACTCTTGTCATGTATTCCTTGTAGATGTCTTCTAACCTCGCCCGTAGGAAGACGAGAGCAAGAAAAGCCCGCGAACGCATGGCTGCCTTAATCGCTCAACAAATGGCTGCCGTAATACCCAACATTGTAATCCAAGTTCAACAAGCACTTACCGCTAATCCTGTCAATCAAGAAAACCAAAACATTATCAACTCTTCCTCAAATATCACTAAATGCACCTACAAGCATTTCAAATCATGCGACCCTCCAAAATACAAAGGGACTGAAGGCGTCACCGCTCTCCTCCATTGGTTTGAAGAAATGGAGAACACTTTTCTAAATTGCGATTGCCCTGACGATCGCAAAGTGCGATATGCTACCGGTCGATTATATGGGATAGCACTTACTTGGTGGAATACAGAGAAGGCCAAACGAGGTGTTGAAGATGCTATGTCCTTAACTTGGAACGAATTGAAGGAAATCATGACCAGACGATTTTGCCCAAGGAGCGAAATCAAGAAATTAGAAGATGAATTTTATTCGTTGAAGCAAAAGGAAGGAGACCACACCACCTACAATAAAAGATTCCTCGAGTTACATCAAATGGTTCCCAACATGTTCACTCCCCTCTACCGTTTGATCGAGCACTACATTCGTGGTCTTCCGTAAAAAATTCAAGACCCTGTAATAAGTACCAAGCCTGCAACTTTGGAAGCAGCAATGGAGCTAGCAACAGAGCTCACCGAGAATCGAATCCGAAACAAAGACTTCAAGGAGGAGAAGAAGAAGGATAAAGAATCGACTGAAACCTCCGACTCCACCCAAACCGAATCCCCTTCTCAACCCAATCCTAAGAGAAAAAGAGACGGGCAACTATTTGCTGCTATCCAACATAACCAACCTATTTCACACGCCATACCCATCCAAGCTATCCCAATCACTCAAGTGCCACCCAACTCAACCTATCCAAATAAGAAACCATATCTTGGACCTCACCCTCAATGCAACAACTGTTTTTATCACCATCCCCTTACCTTACCTTGTCGACTATGTACAACTTGTGGACGCTATGGTCATTTGAGCAAGGTTTGTCGCACCTTTCAAAACCAAACCTCTTCCCCTACTCAAAACATGGCCCAAACTTATCATCAACCCCAATACCCCATGTTCCCATATGTTCGAGCTTGTTTCAATTGTGGCGACCCTACCCACTTTAGAAACACATGCCCTCAATTGGTTAACGTCATCAACACTCAAGCCCAATCAAACCCAGTTAACCAAGTAAACCAAGAAAACCCAACCGCTAGGCCACCAGCAAGAGGAAGAGTCTTCAATATCAACGCCAATCCTGTCGAAGATAATGACGGCCCAAGCGAAGATACTCAACTAGTCCTTTTCACCAAAGATCCAGATTCAACTCCTATCGTTTAGTTTTATGTTTTTCTTTATCACATAGAACCAAACATAACTTAAGGATAAAGCCAATGAAACTTTGACGAGAATACGGTGGATACGCCGTTGGTACTTCCTATATATAAGTATTCTTGTCAAAGGATCAGAAGCATTATCTAGCGGTTATGAGAGGTTCCATGTGTAGACTGTTAGAGTAATTATTGTTTATTATTTTCAGTACATGCATTTGCCAAGGCCGCAGCTCCCCCATTTATGAGGTTTTGAGCTTGTTCCCCATTTTATTATGCGGTTGAACTTGGCGTGCCCGCACGATTGGCTCTGTTTGATTGAGCCTTGATCGATCAGTTCATTTTACATTTTCATTACATGCAATAAGCTCGGCTCCGTTTGATTGAGCCTTGAGCGCACAGACAATTTCATTTTCAGTACATGCAATACGTTCGGCTCCGTTTGATTGAGCCTTGAGCGCACAGACATTTTCATTATCAGTATCTTGTGGTTGTGGTGTTTGTAGTAGAGTCGCATAGAACTAACCATAACTTGCGGATAAAGTCAATGAAAATTTGACAAGAATATGGTGGATACGCCGCTGGTACTTCCTATACGTAAGTATTATTGTCAAATGATCGGAGGCATTATCAGGCGGTTATGAGAGGTTCCATGCATAGGCTGTTTGTGTGATTGTTGTTTAGATTAAGTTGTTCATTGTCAGTACATGCAATACGTTCGGCTCCGTTTGATTGAGCCTTGAGCGCACAGACAATTTCATATTCAGTACATGCAATACGTTCGGCTCCGTTTGATTGAGCCTTGAGCGCACAGACAATTTCATTATCAGTATCTTGTGGTTGTTGTGTTTGTTGTAGAGTCGCGTAGGACTAATCATAACTTGCGGATGAAGTCAATGAGAAATTGACAAGAATATGGTGGATACGCCGTTGGTACTTCCTATATATAAGTATTCTTGTCAAATGATCGGAGGCATTATCAGGCGGTTATGAGAGGTTCTATGCATAGGCTGTTTGTGTAGATTAAGTTTATTTTCAGTACATGCAATACGCTCGGCTCCGTTTGATTGAGCCTTGAGTACACAGACGATTTCATTTTCAGTACATACAATACGATCGACTCCGTTTGATTGAGCCTTGATCGCACAGATATTTTTCATTTCAGTATTTTATGTTTGTTGTATTGGTTGTAGAGTTATATAGGACTAATCATAATTCACTGATAAAACCAATGAAAATTTGACAAGAATATGGTGGATACGCCGCAGGTACTTCCTATATATAAGTATTCTTGTCAAAGGATCAGAGGCATTGTCAGACGATTATGAGAAGTTCTATGTAGGATTTATTAGTTTCTTGGTAACTAATCATAATTTGTGGATAAAACCAATGAAAATTTGGCAAGAATATGGTGGATACGCCGCTGGTACTTCCTATATATAAGTATTCTTGCCAAAGGATCAGAGGCATTATCAGGCGGTTATGAGAAGTTCCATGTAGGATATAGTATTGCGTTGGTTGAAATTGTGTTACATTTATATCATCTTGCTATTTAGAGAAATTGGATTTGTGTTCCATTTCTACATAAACTAACCTCTCCATCATAACAAACGAGAGAGGAACTTCCACCATTCAAACATATATGCTATCAGAATGTGGATTCAAATATTAGCTGTTGTGTTTATTCATGTTCAAATATTAGCTGTTGTGTTTATTTATGTTCAAATATTAGCTGTTGTGTTTATTTATGTCCCATGTAGGTTGTAGTATTAGAAGTTTTGCCTTAGGATATAACCATACCCTTCCAAACATATCCAAACTCTTATGCATGATATCTTAGTTAGCGAATCAATTCTGCTTATCAATACTTTTACAGTAGGCAACAAAAAGCGATTCCTGTAATAGAGTACTTAACCCTTACAAGGAACGTTACCGCCTCAAACAAAAACTTAAACCTTTACTTTTTCTAAGCATATAACTGTCAAACTAAACACCATCATTCTTTTAGTCAAATATATCACTATTTAAATTTCGGGACGAAATTTCTAAAAAGCAGGGGATACTGTAACATCCGTCAAAAAACTGATTTTACCAAACCCGGTCCGTTTATCAACCGAACAGTCAGTTAAAATTTTCGTTGCGAATTAAATGCCCAAAATAATTTTAAACGATACATAATCAATTATTACACGGGAATATATAATTAGTTTTTGAAAAACTGTCAAAAATATGAAAATAAAAATGTTTTGTTCCTGCCGGGTTTCGAACCCGGGTCAGTACCGGTCCAGCAACAAACTTAACACACAACACACAAACCACTGCGCCACTAATGCTATTTGTTAATTCTTAAGATCATTTAATTCATATCATAACTTTCCGAATTCAAAACCGGCGCCCAAAGTTCAGTCGTCGGAAATCCCGGCAATCTCGCGAGTATTTAACGAATCCTTCCGTTATAACGTAAACTTTAAACCTATATCGGTTATAACCGACGTTTGAGTCCGGGACACCATCTATAACCGCCGGAGAAATTCAAACCAACGAATCAAGTCGGAAATCGGGCCAAATACATCGACGACTTGCCCTATAAATACCCCCTCGAACCTCTGCAAACCTTTTCGCTCAAAACCACACCCTTTCTCGGCGAAAACTCTCTCGCCGGAATTCTTCTGTTTGTCGCCGGAAAACCGGGTTATCCATTCCTGAGCTTTACTGAACCCCCTAAGCTTATACCGAAGTCACCCATACCTTTTTCAAACTTTTTGAAGGCTCGCTGCTGCAAGACACCCGACGCCGGAGCCTGTTGCTGTCGCCGGAGTTCTGCCGGAAAACAGGGGAAGCTAGTCGGTGTACCTCACGCCTAATTTCTTTTCTTTTTACTTATATCTCATATGTATTTAATCATCAAACACTAAAGAAACCGATTCAAACTTTGAACCAGTCGGATTTTCCGATTCTGGTTAAAATCTGACGAAGAAGATGAAGTGCGGTAAACGTATAAGTATAATTAAAATCAAGATATTACTCGGGTTAGACACTCAGTCCAGCGGTGGACTGTGTGCACATTAAACACAGAAAGGTCTAGAGTTCGAATCCTGTTCCACACATGCTGCCTTAATAAAAATGATTTTTTGTTTAAACCGAACCGGAGTCACACAGGTGTATGTTAAGTATATTAATAACCGGAATAATAACCAAGTTAGACACACAGTCCAGCGGTGGACTGTGTGTATGTTTAATCACAGGTCACGAGTTCGAGTCCGGTCTACTGCATCGATTCGGACCATTATTCAAACTTTTTAAATACGGCATAAATGAAAATACTTAATTTGTATTTAAGTAAAATAAAAATCAGATTAGTTAACATGTCAAACACACAGTCCAGCGGTGGACTGTGTGTTACGCAAGCCACAGGTCCCGGGTTCGAGACCTGTGGAGCGCACCGGTCCGATTGAATTAAATCGTTTTTAAAAATAAAAGGATTTTCTGTTTAACTTAATTAATATATAAATATAATTAAAAACAGATATATGACGGGTTAGACACGTAGCTCAGTTGGTAGAGCTGCGTGCACGCGTACGGGAGGTCTCGGGTTCGAGCCTCACTCAGCGTACAATTTCTCGATTCGAACCGGTCAAAGTCAACGGTCAACGGTCAAAGTCAAAGTCAACTGTAGCAAAAAAAATCAAATTTTTTTATTATTTTTATTTATGTATTTTAATTAAAAATCAATTAAAAATACTTAAAAATAACATTTTTAAGGTTAGAAAATAGCCTTAAACTCACAAAAATACACCCAACAATTCTACTAAAATGGATTAATAAAATCCGTTTACTTACCAAACCATAATGCGATTTATCTAGGTTAATCTCACTCGTGGTTAAAACCACTTCGCGTGCATTCAACATCATCAACCGAACGCACCCACTGTGAGTGAATCTTACAACTCCCCCTTTTAATTACACGTTTTGGGGTGTGTCATGTGTCTCAAATAATTAACTCGTTTATTTAAATTTGTGCCATACCATATCATGACCTAAACTTAGATTGTTTATATTGTTGTGATTACTTAGTTAATTTTGTCAAATTATATGAAATTCATTCATTAAGCCCATCAGTTCCTCGTGGGAGACGAGTTGAACAACGCGTGCCTCAAAACCAATCCATTATTGTTCATGTGTGTATCATTGAGTTTATATTGTTTGTAGTTGTGTCATTCATATTATCATGTTTATGCAATTCATTCAATAGGCCCATCAGTTCCTCGTGAGAGACGAGTAGAGCAACGCGTGCCTCTAAATGTTCCATTATTGTTCATGTGTGCTTTATTTAATATCTAATGATTGTTGGATAAGCTTACATCTATTTTTACTCGTGTTTGGTTGTGCACATATTTCATAATCAATTTAATAAACTTGTTCAAATGTTTTTCCATAGGATTCACTCGCCAACTTTATGTTGATCCAAAACCTTTTTACACATGATACAGGTGAACAGGTTGAAGCAAAGAAAACATAGGAAATGGCTTAGAAGAGAACAAAGACGCTTAGATTGATAGTTAGAACATGTTGTAACATTTATTGTAAATTTCCATTAAATTGTATTTAATGAATATGAAACGCATAATAAATGTCATGAGCTTTGATGATAACCCAATCATGCCCCGATCACCTTTTCCGCTGCGGGTCGGGGTGTGACAGATTGGTATCAGAGCCATGACTATAGGGATATAGGATAGGTTATTAGACCCTTAGAGCCTATACTATAGTCTGCCTAAATTTTAATTGATTAGGTGGTTACATACAAACTTGTGATATTTATTTGTTTCATATTTGTTTACATTTACAGTCGAACATACATGCTTATATACATATTCATTATACATATATCGATGTTCATGTATTCAAATTATTTTCATACTTTCATTATCCAAAGATTTTGTTGCAATTTTCAAATCTCATCAAAGTAAGTTCTGCGACGGGCATGTAGTAACTGGAAGGGTACAAGTACCGGTAGTCGGAACGTCCTGTCTAGGTTGGCATTCGTATAAATCCAATATAACGGACCAGTTTGCCTACCTGGGGACCAACGATGAGAGTACGAAGGACCTATTAGGCCAAAGCATGCCACACCAAACGTCGTTCGAACTAACCTACTTTGAGGTGTCACCGTGTCTACACCTGGACACATTCTGAATATCACACGTTGTATACATATTTATCGATTTTCTCCGGGTTTTAGTGTACGCAACCTGGCAAACCCGTGCGAACCATATGAAAAACCGGTATTCATGGGGGCCCACATGATTACACAGGTAAAGTATGGCGGCATGTAGGGCCTAATGGCGAGCAAAACCCAAGACATCCTATGGATGTAGTAGATTTATTTTCTATAATTATTTTATGAATGTTCATTCCTAATGCGACCCATGAACCCAAAAACATCCAACTCATACTCTTGTCATGTATTCCTTGTAGATGTCTTCTAACCTCGCCCGTAGGAAGACGAGAGCAAGAAAAGCCCGCGAACGCATGGCTGCCTTAATCGCTCAACAAATGGCTGCCGTAATACCCAACATTGTAATCCAAGTTCAACAAGCACTTACCGCTAATCCTGTCAATCAAGAAAACCAAAACATTATCAACTCTTCCTCAAATATCACTAAATGCACCTACAAGCATTTCAAATCATGCGACCCTCCAAAATACAAAGGGACTGAAGGCGTCACCGCTCTCCTCCATTGGTTTGAAGAAATGGAGAACACTTTTCTAAATTGCGATTGCCCTGACGATCGCAAAGTGCGATATGCTACCGGTCGATTATATGGGATAGCACTTACTTGGTGGAATACAGAGAAGGCCAAACGAGGTGTTGAAGATGCTATGTCCTTAACTTGGAACGAATTGAAGGAAATCATGACCAGACGATTTTGCCCAAGGAGCGAAATCAAGAAATTAGAAGATGAATTTTATTCGTTGAAGCAAAAGGAAGGAGACCACACCACCTACAATAAAAGATTCCTCGAGTTACATCAAATGGTTCCCAACATGTTCACTCCCCTCTACCGTTTGATCGAGCACTACATTCGTGGTCTTCGTAAAAAATTCAAGACCCTGTAATAAGTACCAAGCCTGCAACTTTGGAAGCAGCAATGGAGCTAGCAACAGAGCTCACCGAGAATCGAATCCGAAACAAAGACTTCAAGGAGGAGAAGAAGAAGGATAAAGAATCGACTGAAACCTCCGACTCCACCCAAACCGAATCCCCTTCTCAACCCAATCCTAAGAGAAAAAGAGACGGGCAACTATTTGCTGCTATCCAACATAACCAACCTATTTCACACGCCATACCCATCCAAGCTATCCCAATCACTCAAGTGCCACCCAACTCAACCTATCCAAATAAGAAACCATATCTTGGACCTCACCCTCAATGCAACAACTGTTTTTATCACCATCCCCTTACCTTACCTTGTCGACTATGTACAACTTGTGGACGCTATGGTCATTTGAGCAAGGTTTGTCGCACCTTTCAAAACCAAACCTCTTCCCCTACTCAAAACATGGCCCAAACTTATCATCAACCCCAATACCCCATGTTCCCATATGTTCGAGCTTGTTTCAATTGTGGCGACCCTACCCACTTTAGAAACACATGCCCTCAATTGGTTAACGTCATCAACACTCAAGCCCAATCAAACCCAGTTAACCAAGTAAACCAAGAAAACCCAACCGCTAGGCCACCAGCAAGAGGAAGAGTCTTCAATATCAACGCCAATCCTGTCGAAGATAATGACGGCCCAAGCGAAGATACTCAACTAGTCCTTTTCACCAAAGATCCAGATTCAACTCCTATCGTTTAGTTTTATGTTTTTCTTTATCACATAGAACCAAACATAACTTAAGGATAAAGCCAATGAAACTTTGACGAGAATACGGTGGATACGCCGTTGGTACTTCCTATATATAAGTATTCTTGTCAAAGGATCAGAAGCATTATCTAGCGGTTATGAGAGGTTCCATGTGTAGACTGTTAGAGTAATTATTGTTTATTATTTTCAGTACATGCATTTGCCAAGGCCGCAGCTCCCCCATTTATGAGGTTTTGAGCTTGTTCCCCATTTTATTATGCGGTTGAACTTGGCGTGCCCGCACGATTGGCTCTGTTTGATTGAGCCTTGATCGATCAGTTCATTTTACATTTTCATTACATGCAATAAGCTCGGCTCCGTTTGATTGAGCCTTGAGCGCACAGACAATTTCATTTTCAGTACATGCAATACGTTCGGCTCCGTTTGATTGAGCCTTGAGCGCACAGACATTTTCATTATCAGTATCTTGTGGTTGTGGTGTTTGTAGTAGAGTCGCATAGAACTAACCATAACTTGCGGATAAAGTCAATGAAAATTTGACAAGAATATGGTGGATACGCCGCTGGTACTTCCTATACGTAAGTATTATTGTCAAATGATCGGAGGCATTATCAGGCGGTTATGAGAGGTTCCATGCATAGGCTGTTTGTGTGATTGTTGTTTAGATTAAGTTGTTCATTGTCAGTACATGCAATACGTTCGGCTCCGTTTGATTGAGCCTTGAGCGCACAGACAATTTCATATTCAGTACATGCAATACGTTCGGCTCCGTTTGATTGAGCCTTGAGCGCACAGACAATTTCATTATCAGTATCTTGTGGTTGTTGTGTTTGTTGTAGAGTCGCGTAGGACTAATCATAACTTGCGGATGAAGTCAATGAGAAATTGACAAGAATATGGTGGATACGCCGTTGGTACTTCCTATATATAAGTATTCTTGTCAAATGATCGGAGGCATTATCAGGCGGTTATGAGAGGTTCTATGCATAGGCTGTTTGTGTAGATTAAGTTTATTTTCAGTACATGCAATACGCTCGGCTCCGTTTGATTGAGCCTTGAGTACACAGACGATTTCATTTTCAGTACATACAATACGATCGACTCCGTTTGATTGAGCCTTGATCGCACAGATATTTTTCATTTCAGTATTTTATGTTTGTTGTATTGGTTGTAGAGTTATATAGGACTAATCATAATTCACTGATAAAACCAATGAAAATTTGACAAGAATATGGTGGATACGCCGCAGGTACTTCCTATATATAAGTATTCTTGTCAAAGGATCAGAGGCATTGTCAGACGATTATGAGAAGTTCTATGTAGGATTTATTAGTTTCTTGGTAACTAATCATAATTTGTGGATAAAACCAATGAAAATTTGGCAAGAATATGGTGGATACGCCGCTGGTACTTCCTATATATAAGTATTCTTGCCAAAGGATCAGAGGCATTATCAGGCGGTTATGAGAAGTTCCATGTAGGATATAGTATTGCGTTGGTTGAAATTGTGTTACATTTATATCATCTTGCTATTTAGAGAAATTGGATTTGTGTTCCATTTCTACATAAACTAACCTCTCCATCATAACAAACGAGAGAGGAACTTCCACCATTCAAACATATATGCTATCAGAATGTGGATTCAAATATTAGCTGTTGTGTTTATTCATGTTCAAATATTAGCTGTTGTGTTTATTTATGTTCAAATATTAGCTGTTGTGTTTATTTATGTCCCATGTAGGTTGTAGTATTAGAAGTTTTGCCTTAGGATATAACCATACCCTTCCAAACATATCCAAACTCTTATGCATGATATCTTAGTTAGCGAATCAATTCTGCTTATCAATACTTTTACAGTAGGCAACAAAAAGCGATTCCTGTAATAGAGTACTTAACCCTTACAAGGAACGTTACCGCCTCAAACAAAAACTTAAACCTTTACTTTTTCTAAGCATATAACTGTCAAACTAAACACCATCATTCTTTTAGTCAAATATATCACTATTTAAATTTCGGGACGAAATTTCTAAAAAGCAGGGGATACTGTAACATCCGTCAAAAAACTGATTTTACCAAACCCGGTCCGTTTATCAACCGAACAGTCAGTTAAAATTTTCGTTGCGAATTAAATGCCCAAAATAATTTTAAACGATACATAATCAATTATTACACGGGAATATATAATTAGTTTTTGAAAAACTGTCAAAAATATGAAAATAAAAATGTTTTGTTCCTGCCGGGTTTCGAACCCGGGTCAGTACCGGTCCAGCAACAAACTTAACACACAACACACAACCACTGCGCCACTAATGCTATTTGTTAATTCTTAAGATCATTTAATTCATATCATAACTTTCCGAATTCAAAACCGGCGCCCAAAGTTCAGTCGTCGGAAATCCCGGCAATCTCGCGAGTATTTAACGAATCCTTCCGTTATAACGTAAACTTTAAACCTATATCGGTTATAACCGACGTTTGAGTCCGGGACACCATCTATAACCGCCGGAGAAATTCAAACCAACGAATCAAGTCGGAAATCGGGCCAAATACATCGACGACTTGCCCTATAAATACCCCCTCGAACCTCTGCAAACCTTTTCGCTCAAAACCACACCCTTTCTCGGCGAAAACTCTCTCGCCGGAATTCTTCTGTTTGTCGCCGGAAAACCGGGTTATCCATTCCTGAGCTTTACTGAACCCCCTAAGCTTATACCGAAGTCACCCATACCTTTTTCAAACTTTTTGAAGGCTCGCTGCTGCAAGACACCCGACGCCGGAGCCTGTTGCTGTCGCCGGAGTTCTGCCGGAAAACAGGGGAAGCTAGTCGGTGTACCTCACGCCTAATTTCTTTTCTTTTTACTTATATCTCATATGTATTTAATCATCAAACACTAAAGAAACCGATTCAAACTTTGAACCAGTCGGATTTTCCGATTCTGGTTAAAATCTGACGAAGAAGATGAAGTGCGGTAAACGTATAAGTATAATTAAAATCAAGATATTACTCGGGTTAGACACTCAGTCCAGCGGTGGACTGTGTGCACATTAAACACAGAAAGGTCTAGAGTTCGAATCCTGTTCCACACATGCTGCCTTAATAAAAATGATTTTTTGTTAAACCGAACCGGAGTCACACAGGTGTATGTTAAGTATATTAATAACCGGAATAATAACCAAGTTAGACACACAGTCCAGCGGTGGACTGTGTGTATGTTTAATCACAGGTCACGAGTTCGAGTCCGGTCTACTGCATCGATTCGGACCATTATTCAAACTTTTTAAATACGGCATAAATGAAAATACTTAATTTGTATTTAAGTAAAATAAAAATCAGATTAGTTAACATGTCAAACACACAGTCCAGCGGTGGACTGTGTGTTACGCAAGCCACAGGTCCCGGGTTCGAGACCTGTGGAGCGCACCGGTCCGATTGAATTAAATCGTTTTTAAAAATAAAAGGATTTTCTGTTTAACTTAATTAATATATAAATATAATTAAAAACAGATATATGACGGGTTAGACACGTAGCTCAGTTGGTAGAGCTGCGTGCACGCGTACGGGAGGTCTCGGGTTCGAGCCTCACTCAGCGCACAATTTCTCGATTCGAACCGGTCAAAGTCAACGGTCAACGGTCAAAGTCAAAGTCAACTGTAGCAAAAAAAATCAAATTTTTTTATTATTTTTATTTATTTATTTTAATTAAAAATACTTAAAAATAACATTTTTAAGGTTAGAAAATAGCCTTAAACTCACAAAAATACACCCAACAATTCTACTAAAATGGATTAATAAAATCCGTTTACTTACCAAACCATAATGCGATTTATCTAGGTTAATCTCACTCGTGGTTAAAACCACTTCGCGTGCATTCAACATCATCAACCGAACGCACCCACTGTGAGTGAATCTTACAACTCCCCCTTTTAATTACACGTTTTGGGGTGTGTCATGTGTCTCAAATAATTAACTCGTTTATTTAAATTTGTGCCATACCATATCATGACCTAAACTTAGATTGTTTATATTGTTGTGATTACTTAGTTAATTTTGTCAAATTATATGAAATTCATTCATTAAGCCCATCAGTTCCTCGTGGGAGACGAGTTGAACAACGCGTGCCTCAAAACCAATCCATTATTGTTCATGTGTGTATCATTGAGTTTATATTGTTTGTAGTTGTGTCATTCATATTATCATGTTTATGCAATTCATTCAATAGGCCCATCAGTTCCTCGTGAGAGACGAGTAGAGCAACGCGTGCCTCTAAATGTTCCATTATTGTTCATGTGTGCTTTATTTAATATCTAATGATTGTTGAATAAGCTTACATCTATTTTTACTCGTGTTTGGTTGTGCACATATTTCATAATCAATTTAATAAACTTGTTCAAATGTTTTTCCATAGGATTCACTCGCCAACTTTATGTTGATCCAAAACCTTTTTACACATGATACAGGTGAACAGGTTGAAGCAAAGAAAACATAGGAAATGGCTTAGAAGAGAACAAAGACGCTTAGATTGATAGTTAGAACATGTTGTAACATTTATTGTAAATTTCCATTAAATTGTATTTAATGAATATGAAACGCATAATAAATGTCATGAGCTTTGATGATAACCCAATCATGCCCCGATCACCTTTTCCGCTGCGGGTCGGGGTGTGACAGATTGGTATCAGAGCCATGACTATAGGGATATAGGATAGGTTATTAGACCCTTAGAGCCTATACTATAGTCTGCCTAAATTTTAATTGATTAGGTGGTTACATACAAACTTGTGATATTTATTTGTTTCATATTTGTTTACATTTACAGTCGAACATACATGCTTATATACATATTCATTATACATATATCGATGTTCATGTATTCAAATTATTTTCATACTTTCATTATCCAAAGATTTTGTTGCAATTTTCAAATCTCATCAAAGTAAGTTCTGCGACGGGCATGTAGTAACTGGAAGGGTACAAGTACCGGTAGTCGGAACGTCCTGTCTAGGTTGGCATTCGTATAAATCCAATATAACGGACCAGTTTGCCTACCTGGGGACCAACGATGAGAGTACGAAGGACCTATTAGGCCAAAGCATGCCACACCAAACGTCGTTCGAACTAACCTACTTTGAGGTGTCACCGTGTCTACACCTGGACACATTCTGAATATCACACGTTGTATACATATTTATCGATTTTCTCCGGGTTTTAGTGTACGCAACCTGGCAAACCCGTGCGAACCATATGAAAAACCGGTATTCATGGGGGCCCACATGATTACACAGGTAAAGTATGGCGGCATGTAGGGCCTAATGGCGAGCAAAACCCAAGACATCCTATGGATGTAGTAGATTTATTTTCTATAATTATTTTATGAATGTTCATTCCTAATGCGACCCATGAACCCAAAAACATCCAACTCATACTCTTGTCATGTATTCCTTGTAGATGTCTTCTAACCTCGCCCGTAGGAAGACGAGAGCAAGAAAAGCCCGCGAACGCATGGCTGCCTTAATCGCTCAACAAATGGCTGCCGTAATACCCAACATTGTAATCCAAGTTCAACAAGCACTTACCGCTAATCCTGTCAATCAAGAAAACCAAAACATTATCAACTCTTCCTCAAATATCACTAAATGCACCTACAAGCATTTCAAATCATGCGACCCTCCAAAATACAAAGGGACTGAAGGCGTCACCGCTCTCCTCCATTGGTTTGAAGAAATGGAGAACACTTTTCTAAATTGCGATTGCCCTGACGATCGCAAAGTGCGATATGCTACCGGTCGATTATATGGGATAGCACTTACTTGGTGGAATACAGAGAAGGCCAAACGAGGTGTTGAAGATGCTATGTCCTTAACTTGGAACGAATTGAAGGAAATCATGACCAGACGATTTTGCCCAAGGAGCGAAATCAAGAAATTAGAAGATGAATTTTATTCGTTGAAGCAAAAGGAAGGAGACCACACCACCTACAATAAAAGATTCCTCGAGTTACATCAAATGGTTCCCAACATGTTCACTCCCCTCTACCGTTTGATCGAGCACTACATTCGTGGTCTTCCGTAAAAAATTCAAGACCCTGTAATAAGTACCAAGCCTGCAACTTTGGAAGCAGCAATGGAGCTAGCAACAGAGCTCACCGAGAATCGAATCCGAAACAAAGACTTCAAGGAGGAGAAGAAGAAGGATAAAGAATCGACTGAAACCTCCGACTCCACCCAAACCGAATCCCCTTCTCAACCCAATCCTAAGAGAAAAAGAGACGGGCAACTATTTGCTGCTATCCAACGTAACCAACCTATTTCACACGCCATACCCATCCAAGCTATCCCAATCACTCAAGTGCCACCCAACTCAACCTATCCAAATAAGAAACCATATCTTGGACCTCACCCTCAATGCAACAACTGTTTTTATCACCATCCCCTTACCTTACCTTGTCGACTATGTACAACTTGTGGACGCTATGGTCATTTGAGCAAGGTTTGTCGCACCTTTCAAAACCAAACCTCTTCCCCTACTCAAAACATGGCCCAAACTTATCATCAACCCCAATACCCCATGTTCCCATATGTTCGAGCTTGTTTCAATTGTGGCGACCCTACCCACTTTAGAAACACATGCCCTCAATTGGTTAACGTCATCAACACTCAAGCCCAATCAAACCCAGTTAACCAAGTAAACCAAGAAAACCCAACCGCTAGGCCACCAGCAAGAGGAAGAGTCTTCAATATCAACGCCAATCCTGTCGAAGATAATGACGGCCCAAGCGAAGATACTCAACTAGTCCTTTTCACCAAAGATCCAGATTCAACTCCTATCGTTTAGTTTTATGTTTTTCTTTATCACATAGAACCAAACATAACTTAAGGATAAAGCCAATGAAACTTTGACGAGAATACGGTGGATACGCCGTTGGTACTTCCTATATATAAGTATTCTTGTCAAAGGATCAGAAGCATTATCTAGCGGTTATGAGAGGTTCCATGTGTAGACTGTTAGAGTAATTATTGTTTATTATTTTCAGTACATGCATTTGCCAAGGCCGCAGCTCCCCCATTTATGAGGTTTTGAGCTTGTTCCCCATTTTATTATGCGGTTGAACTTGGCGTGCCCGCACGATTGGCTCTGTTTGATTGAGCCTTGATCGATCAGTTCATTTTACATTTTCATTACATGCAATAAGCTCGGCTCCGTTTGATTGAGCCTTGAGCGCACAGACAATTTCATTTTCAGTACATGCAATACGTTCGGCTCCGTTTGATTGAGCCTTGAGCGCACAGACATTTTCATTATCAGTATCTTGTGGTTGTGGTGTTTGTAGTAGAGTCGCATAGAACTAACCATAACTTGCGGATAAAGTCAATGAAAATTTGACAAGAATATGGTGGATACGCCGCTGGTACTTCCTATACGTAAGTATTATTGTCAAATGATCGGAGGCATTATCAGGCGGTTATGAGAGGTTCCATGCATAGGCTGTTTGTGTGATTGTTGTTTAGATTAAGTTGTTCATTGTCAGTACATGCAATACGTTCGGCTCCGTTTGATTGAGCCTTGAGCGCACAGACAATTTCATATTCAGTACATGCAATACGTTCGGCTCCGTTTGATTGAGCCTTGAGCGCACAGACAATTTCATTATCAGTATCTTGTGGTTGTTGTGTTTGTTGTAGAGTCGCGTAGGACTAATCATAACTTGCGGATGAAGTCAATGAGAAATTGACAAGAATATGGTGGATACGCCGTTGGTACTTCCTATATATAAGTATTCTTGTCAAATGATCGGAGGCATTATCAGGCGGTTATGAGAGGTTCTATGCATAGGCTGTTTGTGTAGATTAAGTTTATTTTCAGTACATGCAATACGCTCGGCTCCGTTTGATTGAGCCTTGAGTACACAGACGATTTCATTTTCAGTACATACAATACGATCGACTCCGTTTGATTGAGCCTTGATCGCACAGATATTTTTCATTTCAGTATTTTATGTTTGTTGTATTGGTTGTAGAGTTATATAGGACTAATCATAATTCACTGATAAAACCAATGAAAATTTGACAAGAATATGGTGGATACGCCGCAGGTACTTCCTATATATAAGTATTCTTGTCAAAGGATCAGAGGCATTGTCAGACGATTATGAGAAGTTCTATGTAGGATTTATTAGTTTCTTGGTAACTAATCATAATTTGTGGATAAAACCAATGAAAATTTGGCAAGAATATGGTGGATACGCCGCTGGTACTTCCTATATATAAGTATTCTTGCCAAAGGATCAGAGGCATTATCAGGCGGTTATGAGAAGTTCCATGTAGGATATAGTATTGCGTTGGTTGAAATTGTGTTACATTTATATCATCTTGCTATTTAGAGAAATTGGATTTGTGTTCCATTTCTACATAAACTAACCTCTCCATCATAACAAACGAGAGAGGAACTTCCACCATTCAAACATATATGCTATCAGAATGTGGATTCAAATATTAGCTGTTGTGTTTATTCATGTTCAAATATTAGCTGTTGTGTTTATTTATGTTCAAATATTAGCTGTTGTGTTTATTTATGTCCCATGTAGGTTGTAGTATTAGAAGTTTTGCCTTAGGATATAACCATACCCTTCCAAACATATCCAAACTCTTATGCATGATATCTTAGTTAGCGAATCAATTCTGCTTATCAATACTTTTACAGTAGGCAACAAAAAGCGATTCCTGTAATAGAGTACTTAACCCTTACAAGGAACGTTACCCGCCTCAAACAAAAACTTAAACCTTTACTTTTTCTAAGCATATAACTGTCAAACTAAACACCATCATTCTTTTAGTCAAATATATCACTATTTAAATTTCGGGACGAAATTTCTAAAAAGCAGGGGATACTGTAACATCCGTCAAAAAACTGATTTTACCAAACCCGGTCCGTTTATCAACCGAACAGTCAGTTAAAATTTTCGTTGCGAATTAAATGCCCAAAATAATTTTAAACGATACATAATCAATTATTACACGGGAATATATAATTAGTTTTTGAAAAACTGTCAAAAATATGAAAATAAAAATGTTTTGTTCCTGCCGGGTTTCGAACCCGGGTCAGTACCGGTCCAGCAACAAACTTAACACACAACACACAAACCACTGCGCCACTAATGCTATTTGTTAATTCTTAAGATCATTTAATTCATATCATAACTTTCCGAATTCAAAACCGGCGCCCAAAGTTCAGTCGTCGGAAATCCCGGCAATCTCGCGAGTATTTAACGAATCCTTCCGTTATAACGTAAACTTTAAACCTATATCGGTTATAACCGACGTTTGAGTCCGGGACACCATCTATAACCGCCGGAGAAATTCAAACCAACGAATCAAGTCGGAAATCGGGCCAAATACATCGACGACTTGCCCTATAAATACCCCCTCGAACCTCTGCAAACCTTTTCGCTCAAAACCACACCCTTTCTCGGCGAAAACTCTCTCGCCGGAATTCTTCTGTTTGTCGCCGGAAAACCGGGTTATCCATTCCTGAGCTTTACTGAACCCCCTAAGCTTATACCGAAGTCACCCATACCTTTTTCAAACTTTTTGAAGGCTCGCTGCTGCAAGACACCCGACGCCGGAGCCTGTTGCTGTCGCCGGAGTTCTGCCGGAAAACAGGGGAAGCTAGTCGGTGTACCTCACGCCTAATTTCTTTTCTTTTTACTTATATCTCATATGTATTTAATCATCAAACACTAAAGAAACCGATTCAAACTTTGAACCAGTCGGATTTTCCGATTCTGGTTAAAATCTGACGAAGAAGATGAAGTGCGGTAAACGTATAAGTATAATTAAAATCAAGATATTACTCGGGTTAGACACTCAGTCCAGCGGTGGACTGTGTGCACATTAAACACAGAAAGGTCTAGAGTTCGAATCCTGTTCCACACATGCTGCCTTAATAAAAATGATTTTTTGTTAAACCGAACCGGAGTCACACAGGTGTATGTTAAGTATATTAATAACCGGAATAATAACCAAGTTAGACACACAGTCCAGCGGTGGACTGTGTGTATGTTTAATCACAGGTCACGAGTTCGAGTCCGGTCTACTGCATCGATTCGGACCATTATTCAAACTTTTTAAATACGGCATAAATGAAAATACTTAATTTGTATTTAAGTAAAATAAAAATCAGATTAGTTAACATGTCAAACACACAGTCCAGCGGTGGACTGTGTGTTACGCAAGCCACAGGTCCCGGGTTCGAGACCTGTGGAGCGCACCGGTCCGATTGAATTAAATCGTTTTTAAAAATAAAAGGATTTTCTGTTTAACTTAATTAATATATAAATATAATTAAAAACAGATATATGACGGGTTAGACACGTAGCTCAGTTGGTAGAGCTGCGTGCACGCGTACGGGAGGTCTCGGGTTCGAGCCTCACTCAGCGCACAATTTCTCGATTCGAACCGGTCAAAGTCAACGGTCAACGGTCAAAGTCAAAGTCAACTGTAGCAAAAAAAATCAAATTTTTTTATTATTTTTATTTATTTATTTTAATTAAAAATACTTAAAAATAACATTTTTAAGGTTAGAAAATAGCCTTAAACTCACAAAAATACACCCAACAATTCTACTAAAATGGATTAATAAAATCCGTTTACTTACCAAACCATAATGCGATTTATCTAGGTTAATCTCACTCGTGGTTAAAACCACTTCGCGTGCATTCAACATCATCAACCGAACGCACCCACTGTGAGTGAATCTTACAACTCCCCCTTTTAATTACACGTTTTGGGGTGTGTCATGTGTCTCAAATAATTAACTCGTTTATTTAAATTTGTGCCATACCATATCATGACCTAAACTTAGATTGTTTATATTGTTGTGATTACTTAGTTAATTTTGTCAAATTATATGAAATTCATTCATTAAGCCCATCAGTTCCTCGTGGGAGACGAGTTGAACAACGCGTGCCTCAAAACCAATCCATTATTGTTCATGTGTGTATCATTGAGTTTATATTGTTTGTAGTTGTGTCATTCATATTATCATGTTTATGCAATTCATTCAATAGGCCCATCAGTTCCTCGTGAGAGACGAGTAGAGCAACGCGTGCCTCTAAATGTTCCATTATTGTTCATGTGTGCTTTATTTAATATCTAATGATTGTTGAATAAGCTTACATCTATTTTTACTCGTGTTTGGTTGTGCACATATTTCATAATCAATTTAATAAACTTGTTCAAATGTTTTTCCATAGGATTCACTCGCCAACTTTATGTTGATCCAAAACCTTTTTACACATGATACAGGTGAACAGGTTGAAGCAAAGAAAACATAGGAAATGGCTTAGAAGAGAACAAAGACGCTTAGATTGATAGTTAGAACATGTTGTAACATTTATTGTAAATTTCCATTAAATTGTATTTAATGAATATGAAACGCATAATAAATGTCATGAGCTTTGATGATAACCCAATCATGCCCCGATCACCTTTTCCGCTGCGGGTCGGGGTGTGACACATACTTCCGTTATTCAAGATTTTGTCGCATTATTCATTTTTCAATCTCATCAAAGTGAGTTCTACGACGGGCATGTAGTAACTGTAAGGGTACAAGTACCGGTAGTCGGAACGTCCTGTCTAGGTTGGCATTCGTATAAATCCAATATAACGGACCGGTTTGCCTACCTGGGGACTAACGATGAGAGTACGAAGGACCTATTTGGCCAAAGCATGCCACACCAAACGTCGTTCGAACTAACCCCACTTTGAGGTATCACCGTGTCCACACCTGGATGCACTCCGAATTCCATACGTCACATACATATTTCTCGATTTTCTCCGGGTTTGGTGTACGTTACCAGGCTAACACATGCGAACCATATGAAAGACCCGGTAATCATGGGGGCCCACATGATTACAAGGTGAAGTATGGCGGCATGCAAGGCCCAATTACGAGCAAAGCCCAAGACATCCTATGGATGTAGTAAATTTATTATTCTTCATTTATTTTATGAATGTTCATTCCTAAATACGACACATGACCCCTAAAACGTCCAACTCATACTCTTGATGCGTATTTCTTGTAGATGTCTTCTAGTCTCTCTCGTAGAAAAATGAGATCGGGAAAAAACCCGCGAGCGCATGGCTGCCCAAATCGCTCAACAAATGGCTGCCGTAATACCCAACATCGTGGTTCAAGTTCAACAGGCCCTTACCGCTAATCCCGTCAACGCAATTAACCAAGAAGATCAAAACATTGTCAACCTTCTCCCAAAAGCCACTAAATGCACCTTCAAGCATTTCAAATCCTGCGATCCTCCAAAATACGAAGGGACCGAAGGTGTCACCGCTCTCCTCCATTGGTTTGAGGAGATGGAAAACACTTGTCTCAATTGCGACTGCCCCGATGATCGCAAGGTGCGATATGCAACCGGTCGTCTGTTTGGAGTAGCACTTACATGGTGGAATACAGAGAAGGCCAAGCGAGGTACCGAGAATGCTATGACTATGACTTGGGAAGAGTTGAAGGAGATCATGACAAGACGTTTCTGTCCAAGAAGCGAAATCAAGAAATTAGAGGATGAGTTCTATTCTTTGAAACAAAAGGAGGGAGACCACACCACATACAACAAGAGATTCCTTGAGTTAAATCAAATGGTCCCCAACTTGTTCACTCCCCTCTACCGTTTGATCGAGCACTACATTCGAGGTCTTCCTTCAAAAATTCAAGACTCTGTAATAAGTACCACACCTGCAACTTTGGAAGCAGCAATGGAGTTAGCTACAGAGCTCACCGAAAACCGTATACGTAATAAAGACTTCACGGAGAAGAAGAAGAAGAAGGATAAAACATCAACCGAAACCTCAAACTCCACCCGAACCGAATCCTCTTCACAACCCATTTCTAAGAGAAAACGAGATGCGCAAATTTTCGCTGTCACCCAACACAATCAACCAACTTCACAAGCCGTACCCCTCCAAGCTATCCCAATCACTCAAATAGCACCCAACTCAACTTACCCAAATAAGAAACCTTACTTTGGACCTCACCCTCAATGCAACACCTGTTTTTATCACCATCCATCTACCTTACCTTGTCGACTATGTGCGAATTGTGGACGCTATGGTCATTTGAGCAAGGTTTGCCGCACCTCTCAAAACCAAACCTCACCCCCTACTCAAAACATGATCCAACATATCAACAACCCCAATACCCCATGTTCCCATATGTTCGAGCTTGTTTTAATTGTGGCGACCCTACCCACTTTAGAAACACGTGCCCTTGATTGGTTAACATCATAAACGCCCAAGCTCAAGCAAACCCAGTTAACCAAGCAAATCAAGCCAACCCAGCTCCACCACCAGCAAGAGGAAGAGCTTACAACATCAACGCCAATCCTGTTGAAGATAATAACGGCCCAAACGAACCACCCAACTAGTCTTCCCTCACCAAAAATCAGGACTCAACTCCAATCGTCTAGTTTTTTTATGTTTTCTCTATGTTATCTCAATCTTTAGGTATCTAAATTTTAAATTTGAAAATTTATGTATCCAAGAATCTTAATGCGAATTACTATTTCAAGTTTTGTTTTATACTCATTGATTTAACATTCATATCATCATACATCTCGACGTATCTCAATCTCATCATTCAAAGAAGTTGGGTTGTATCTCACTTATACATAGACTAACCCCTTCATCATAACAAACGAGAGAGGTACTGTCATCATTCAATCATGTATACTTTCAGATTTGAGACTCAAGTTTTGGTTGTTGTGTTTGTTTATGTTTTAGAGTCACATAGAACTAATCATAATTTACTGATAAAGCCAATGAAAATTTGACAAGAATATGGTGGATACGCCGTTGGTACTTCCTATATAAAGTATTCTTACCAAAGGATCAGAGGCATTGTCAGGCGATTATGAGAAGTTCCATGTAGGTTTTAGTAATGTCATGGTTGAAGGTTTTGTTTTATACTCACTGATTTAGCATTCATATCACCATACATCTCGACGTATCTCAATCTCATCATTCAAAGAAGTTGGGTTGTGTCTCACTTTTACCTAGACTAACCCCTTCATCATAACAAACGAGAGAGGTACTATCATCATTCAATCATGTATACTTTCAGATTTGAGACTCAAGTTTTGGTTGTTGTGTTTATTTATGTTTTAGAGTCACATAGAACTAATCATTATTTACTAATAAAGCCAATGAAAATTTGACAAGAATATGGTGGATACGCCGCTGGTACTTCCTATATATAAGTATTCTTGCCAAGGGATCAGAGGCATTGTCAGGGGGTTATGAGAAGTTCCATGTAGGTTTTAGTGGTAGAAGTTTTGTTTTAGGATATAACCTTATCTTTCCAAACGTATCGATTCTCTCAAAACTCTTGTGCATGAGATCATACCTAGTCAATCAACTCTGTTTATCAATATTCCTTATCTTAGGCATCAAAAAGCGATTCCTGTAGCAGGGTATTTAACCTTACTAGGAACGTTACCGCCTCAAACAAAAATTCAAACTATCACCCTCTTCTAATTAGGTAATTGTCAAAATTAAAGCACCCTTTTCAAGTCAAACATACCACTACTACTTAAATTTCGGGACGAAATTTCTAAAAAGTAGGGGATACTGTAACATCCGTCAAAAAACGGGTTTCCAAAACCCGCTTTGTTTATTAACCGAATAGTCAGTCATAATTTTCGTCGTGTATATATTGGTTATTTTAATTTTAAACGATACATAATTAATAAACATTGTTAGAATTTTAAAACATAATTAATAAATCATAAAAAATAAGAGAATAAAAAATATTTGAGGCTGCCGGGTTTCGAACCCGGGTCAGCCGGTTCAACAAGCAACCAACACACCACTCCGCCACACGCTTAAGTTTGGATTAATACTGAAATAGATAATACTTAACATAAAACTCGAATTCGAAATCAGACTTTCAGCGCGACAGAACTCGCGATCACCGGAAAATCCGGCAATCCGGGAGTTTAGCCATTTTCCTTTTGACTATAACGTTATAACCGACTACGACATCGGTTATAACCGACGTCTACAGTCAATTCCAGTCGTAAACGCCGGAGAAACCTTGACCGCGAATCAAGACAAAATTCCAACCCAATACATCCTGTTCTACCCTATAAATACCCCCCTCAACCTTCCGGGAATCCTTTCGTTCAAGACCGCACACTTTTTCGTAGTTGAAGTGCTCAGAAACTCGTCGCCGGAGATTTTCAATTTCGCCGGAATTGGTCACCTGAAAACCGAACCCATTTCACTTCTTTGCCTTACTCTAAAATAAGACTTCTAGAGCTCAGACAGAGAGCACCGCACTCACCTCAAACTTCTGGTAGAGCCTCTGTTGCAAGTTGAACTTCGCCGGAATTCTCGGCAAGTCGCCGGAATCCTCAGTTACTCGCCGGAATCATCACCGGAGGATTTCAATTCGACTCTGATCGGTATAATCTTTTGATCCATGTCCTTTTATCATTTAATTTACTAAAGTATACTAGATTTCTGATTTAGCAGTCGAGTTATGATTCTGGGTATTAATTCAGTCGAAGAAGATGAAGATTTAAACAGTTTATATGTACAATTAAAACCGGAATAATAACCCGGTTAGACACACAGTCCACTGGTGGACTGTGTGCAAAAACAATAAGCAAGGTCTCGGGTTCGACTCTGGTCTTGTTTCGATTCGTCACAATATTCAAACCTTTTTATAAAACCTAAATATGAAACTTGACAGTAAGTATATAAGTATAATAAAAATCAATAAAACTAACAGGTTAGACACACAGCCCAACTGGTTGGGCTGTGTGCACACGAACCGTAGGTCGCGGGTTCGAGTCCAGACTCTCACATCGGTTCGATTGGTTTAAAAACCTTTTTATTAAATAAAATTCTGAATAATCCAAACAGTATATAAATATAATTAAAATCCAAATTCTGAATAATCTCAAATAAAAGTTTATTTATTTATCGAATTATTATGTTATTATTTAGGTTAGTTTCTCTCGTGGTTAAATCCAAATTCGTGCGCATTCATCATCAATCCAAGAAACGCAACCACTGTGAGTAAATTCTTACAAATTCCCCTTTTTTATTCATGTTTTGGGGTGTATCATGTGTCGCTAAAATTAATTCGCTTATTCAAACTCGTGCTATACCATTATATGATCTAAACTTAGAATGTAAATATTGTTTGTTGTGATGTGTTACATATTGTCAAGTTGTGTGCAAATTATTCATTAGGCCCATCAGTTCTTCGTGGGAGACGAGTTGAACAACGCGTGACTCAAAAACATTCATTAGGCCCATCAGTTCGTTGAACAACGCGTGCCTCAAAATCATTCATTAGGCCCATCAGTTCCTCGTGGGAGACGAGTTGAACAACGCGTGCCTCAAAAACAAACATTTGGTGTGTGTGTGTGTGTATTAATTAATATTATGTGATTTGTGATTTAATTTACATTTACATTTACTCATATGTGGTTATGCACTTTATTTTATAATCGATACAATAAACACGTTTAAATGTTTTCATAGGATTCACTCGCCAACTTTTTGTTGACCCCAAAACCCTATTTTTACACATGATACAGGTGGACAGGTTGAAGCAAGGGACACATAGGAAATTGCCTTAGAAGAAAAGTAATGAAGTCTTGAAAGATGTATAGAACATGTTGTATTTGTATTATTGATTGTAATGATTCTCCTTTAAAAAGAAATAATAAATATGAAACTTTATAATAAATGTAATGAGCTTTGATGAAAACCCAATCATGCCCCGATCACCATTTCCGTTACGGGTCGGGGTGTGACATAATTCTCTTCATGCTTCTTAAGTTGTCTAGAGGCATAAACAATAACCTTTTGACGTTGCATCAGCACACATCCATAACCTAACTTAGACGCATCACAATAAACTACGAAGTCTTCAGTTCCTTCTGGTAAAGCGAGTATTGGTGCGTTGGTTAACTTTTGCTTCAAAATCCTGAATGCTTCTTCCTGCTTTGGTCCCCATTCAAACTTAACCGATTTGCAAGTTAGCTTAGTTAACGGGATGGCTATTCTAGAAAAATTTTGAATAAAACGTCTATAATATCCTGCCAATCCTAGGAAACTTCTTACTCCGTTGGTGATTCTGGGACTTTCCAATTGGTAATTGCTTCGATCTTTGTGGGATCCACATGAATTCCTTCGTGATTCACCAGATGTCCAAGGAATTGTAATTCTTGTAACCAAAATTCGCATTTTGAGAATTTGTGTAAAGCTTTTCTTTCCTCAACAATGTTAGGAGTATATGCAAATGCTCTGCGTGATCTTCCTCACTTTTAGAGTAAATTAGAATACCATCTATAAAAACAATTATGAATTTATCCAGGTATGGTTTACATATCCTATTCATCATGTGCAGCTGGGGCATTGGTTAAACCAAATGGCATGACAGTAAATTCATAATGGTCGTACCTTGTTTGGAAATTTGTTTTAGTAATGTCCTCTTCCTGTACTTTCAACTGATGATATCCTGAACGTAAGTCGATCTTAGAAAAGAATCGGGCTCCTTGGAGTTGGTCGAACAAATCGTCAATTCTTGGTAACGGGTACCGATTTTTAATTGTAACCTTATTCAATTCTCGGTAGTCAATGCACATACGCATTGATCCGTCTTTCTTCTTGACAAATAACACCGGCGCTCCCCATGGCAATGAGCTGGGTTGTATGAAACCTTTCTCTAGTAATTCGTCCAGTTGTTTCTTCAGTGCCTGCATCTCCGTTGATGCTAGGCGATAGGGTGCTTTGGCAATCGGTGCCGTTCCTAGTATTACGTGAATTCTAAATTCAACCTCTCGATCTGGCGGTAATCCAGGCAACTCTTCCGGGAAGACATCTGAGAAATTAGATATTACAGGAATATCCTTTAATTCTTTTCCTTTAGCGTTAATGATCACGGAAATCATATACACTATTCCTCCTTTCCGGGCATAGCTTGCAACTTTCATCACAGAGATGAACTTTGTTGATCTTGTCGACTTATCCCCTTTAATTGTGATCCTTTCACCAGATGGCACATTTACTTCTACAGACTTTTGATCACATATTATTCGTGCCTGATTGGCCACCAACCAATCCATTCCTAACACGACATCAAATCCGGCAAGATCCATTGAAAAAAGGTTAGCAGAAAAATTATGATTTAAAATTCCTATCTTTGCTCCTCGCATGATTTTGCTTATTTGGATAGAAGATCCATTTGCCGTCTCCACCAGACAGTTTTGGTGAAGTTTAGTTAATGGTTGATTAAGAAAATTGCAAAAGGAAGCACTAACAAAACTTTGGTTTGCACCAGAGTCAAACAATACTTTTGCATAAACATCATTAACTAAAAACGTACCGGCAATCACATCCGGAATCATCTTTGCTTCTTCCACGGTCAGCACGAATGTTTTGGCAGTCTTCTTGGGTCCTTTGGCTGTCTTTGCTTTATTGTTTGCCGCTAGAGCTAGTTTCGGGCAGTTAGTTCTAATATGTCCGGCTTCCCCGCAATGGTAGCATAGCCCATTGCTAACTTTCTTTCTGCAGTCTTTTTCCTTATGCCCTAGAAATTTGCAAAAATTGCAGTATGTAGAGCATTTTCCTGAATGTCTCCTTTTGCAGTACTTACACGGGGGTGAAGAAGAACTTGCTCCTTTCCCACGGTTGGAATTTCCATAACATAGCTCCTGTGTGATCTTTTGAGCTAGGTTCCTTTTCTGGTTTTCTTCTTGCGTACGTACCAGTTCATCTGTCAAAGTATTTGCCAATTCTACTGCCTCTTCTATGGTTTCTGGTCTAGCTGCCTTGGCTACATGTCTGATTTCACTGATTAATCCCCAGATGTAACGGGAGATTAATATTGGTTCTGGTGAGGCCAGGGTTGGTACAATCCTTGCATATTCAAAGAATGTGGTAGTATATTCTCTGCAATTTACCCTAGTCATTCTATGATTTAGGAATTTATTAGCAATCTGCTCCTTTTCATTAGGAGGGCAGAATTTCCTTTCAACTATTTCCTTAAAGTTGTTCCATTCCATACTGTAAACTCTGTCATTTCCTTTGGACTGAAGGATGGTATTCCACCACTCTAAAGCTGCATATTTAAAAAGATTAGAAGCATACATGACTTTATCTTCATTTGCACATTTACTTATCTTGAGGATGACTGCTGTCTTTTCTATCCAGCGCAAGGCTGAAATAGCTCCTTCATTACCTGAGAATTCTATCAGTTTGCATGATAAGAATTCTTTATAAGAACAACCATATGAGATGGTTCATCTTCTTTTTGAAATTGGAGATTGGATTAACAGTTCGGGATTTCTATTCACGCTGTGATTTGATTCAAGGGGTACATGTTTATTCCCGTTTATGGAATCATTATTTCCTGCCTTTTTAATGGTGTCGATAATATAGGGCATAGCATCTATGATTCCTTGGGCCACTATGTGTTCGATAGCACTTTTATTCATTTGATTCCCGTTATTATCGTTATCCTGGGTTTCCTGATTTACTTCGTCTGACATCTGAATTGTAAACATTTAGTAGGTATTAATATCACAGAATAAATTAAATAATAATTATACCAACACAGTGAACCAAAATCGTCGAGCATTGCGACTTTTACTCTTTTCATACATATGCATCTAGTACAAGCATAACTGGAATTCAAATATTACTAGCTTAGGCATCGATATATTTATATAAGTGATATTACTTTTTTTAACGTTACAAAATACACACAATATATATATATATATTATATTAAGCTATGGCTTCCTTAAAACTGCATTTCTCGCTCGTCATACTTCCAGACGAGCTTCTCTCCGATGTGGCGAATTCGGTTTCCTTCCTCCACCAATTCATCTCCAAGTTGGCGGAGTTCTTCCACATGTTCCCTGGGTAGCATTGGGGCTGGCACTGGTTTAGGGTAAGGTGGAACTGGTTCTTCATATGGGATTGGGTTTTCTAGCAGGTTCTGAATAGCCCAGTTATTAGCCCACCATGGATCTAAAGGGTTTGGGGCTGGAATTCTAGGTATCTTATTGGGGTCAAAGGCTGGTATTGAAAATTGATTTTCCTGGTTCTGTTCTAGGTTTATGGGTTGGTTAGGAAATAAGCGAAGCAACGGGGGTTCTGGATTTGCTACTTGATTGAAATTAGGTTCTCCTTCTGCATTCCCAAACATGTGAAAATTTGCTAGCTGTCTATCCAATTCTTCCTCCCACAAGGGTCTAATTTCGGGGTTTCGGGTGTTTCTCTCAGTTCTAGCTGCTATGGCTCGTTGTTGAGCTTGTCTCAATCTTTTCCTTTTCTCTACTTTGGCTCAACTAAACCAATTTCTCTTTTTAGGGGGAAAAGGTTCTACAGATTTGGCTTTGAAAACAAAAACATCTTTGGAATTGGCGGTGTAGTCTGTGTTTGGCTGGGATGTTCCTTCATCCATCAGAGAATGAGGTAGATGACGGTAAGTGTCAGAAGTACTCTGATCACTCATTCTATAAACTAAAGAAGTTGGTAAAATAATACCAAATAATATATACATATAAGGTCACGGAAATTTTCTAACACATTTGTTTAAAATAAAGGTATTTCAAAAGAACACCTAAATGGCTTAAGCCGGTGGCATAGCTCTGATACCACCTTCTGTCGCAACCCCCGACCCCACCCCGGGAGCGGGGGCCGCGAGACACAGAGCTGGTGGTACCGGTGTTTATTAATTTGGCAACGGAATTAAAACATCAGGATCGTCATTAGGAAATAAATATCAGAGTTTCAAAACACCTAACTTTTATATTAAACAAGTGGGGTAGAACCCAAATTTCCATTACAACATATTTGTAGGGATAAACCCTAATTTATTGGAAAACATAAACTCCTTTTTATTTAGGTAACTTTTATAGCCACTTTTCTAAGCCTTCAGTGCTCTCCAGCTGGCTTCTGTTAGCTTCATATTAAGTTACCTGAAACGCGTTTTAAAAACATTTTATCAGCAAGAAATACTGGCGAATCCATCTCAGTTTTATCAAAACAAGTGATTATACTTTACAGTTATTGAGGAGCATCCGCATTTAAAATGTTTATATCTAAATAATTACTCAATCAGTACTGTCAATCCTGACTTATGGGTCATATTACTTTGGGCCCTGTCACCCAACAGTAACGGTTTCTGTCACATTCCCGTGACTTTGGACTAGCAATGTATACAAAACCCCAACATACCGGCAGTAACTGTAGAATACATATACTCAATCACTGTTAAGCATAATTAAAACATTTGAGGTTTTGGTAACACATTTTGACTCACAAAAAGATTTACAAAAAGAGAATGTACTCGCCTTGAACACTTTAAGTATTACAGAGTTCCTGGTGATGGTTCTTGATTACCTCCTGGGAATTCTATTAAAACATACAATGCACATGTGTTAGTAAGTTAACCCAAGTCACTTTAACCATACAACAATCGACAGAACTTCAACGAACGTAGTCGGGCAGAGCCTAGACATGCGTTGGCGATTCTAGATCGATTGGGTAGGGTGTCCATACAACACGAGATAGGATTTCAACGAACGTAGTCGGGCAGGGCCTTGACATGCGTTGGTCCTAATCTCGGTAGGATAGTGAATTAGTGATCGGGGGTTAAGTTACTTACAGCGGGCAGCGTTTCGCAGGTTTAGGGTTTAGGGTTTTAGGGGGTATTGCACGAAGAAACGGGGATAGAGAGAGTATACGATCGAATTTTTAGTTCGATTTTGAGCACAGAACTCAGTCCCACGCTGCTCCTTTTATACCCGATTTTGACCTCCCGCGCGCGTCGCGCGGGGATCTGGCTTCCCTCTCGCGTGGCGCCTGAGGTGCCTAACAAGGCTAGGTCAGCCTGGTCACAAGTATAGGGTTGCCAGATGGCGCGAAACGGTGACACGTCACGTGGACACCTCCCGCCCGTCGCGACAGAGACTGGTGTCTCTGGCGCGTGGCGCCTGGACTGTCCAGGTGGACCTGTCTCGTTTTGCGTGCCGTGTCTCGATTTGTGTGTCCGGTTTTACATTTCGGCTAATTTCGGGGTGTTTTGGAGAGTTGTTACATGGGGGGTTAGGGGTTTTCTTTAGGTTTTTAGGGGATTTAGTTTTTTAGCATTTAGCTTGGGAGGGGGGGGGGTTAGGTTTTTTTTTTTGGGTGGGGGGTTAGGTTTTTTTAGGTTTTGGGTGGTGATGTAGTGGGTTACTTTAGTGGTTCTCGCAGTTCTCACAATAAAGGTGGTTTCTCGCATGAACCTTACCTGATATAGTGGGGATCCTACGCAAAGTGTGTTTTTCCTAGAAAGTCTAGGAAGCGATCTAGGTCATCCGATGGGTGTGTTTAATGGTTGAGATCATCTTGGTGGCGTCTTGGTAATATGTGTGTCTTAAAAATAGGATTATTTAATTAATTAGGGGTAGATGTGTCATTTAGCTTGTTTTAAATATGGAAATAATTAATTGCGATCCTCTCTCTCTCTCTCTCTCTCTCTCTCTCTTTCTCTATCTTCCTTCTATCCTTCATGAAGCAACACAACATTAAGAAAACACATCGTGACAAATATCACATAGCGTGAAGAAATCCAAGAAAACACATCATTCCTAAAACATAAACTGCTACAACAAACTGTGAATTAATTTGTAACTGGTAAAACACAGCGTAAAAATTATTCATGAAGGATTACAGCTGGTAAAACACATCATCAAGAAATTGTTCATGAAGGATTGTAGCTGGTAAAACACAATGTCAAGAAATCTTCCAGCATTACCAGCATGAATGGTAAAACACAGCGGTATTAATCTGCTTGCAGTTAAAACACAATGTCAAGAAATCCTCCTGCATTACCAGCATGAATGGTAAAACACAGCGTCAAGAAATCCTCCAGCATTACCAGCATGAATGCTAAAACACAGTGGTATTAATCTGCTTGCTGTTAAAACACAAGATCAAGAAATCCTCCAGCATTACCAGCATGAATGGTAAAACACAGCGTCAAGAAATCCTCCAGCATTACCAGCATGATAAAACACAGCGTCAGGAAATCCGACAGCATTACCAGCCTGATAAAAAACAATGGTATTAAGAAATCCTCCAGCATTACCAGCATGAATGCTAAAACACAGCGGTATTAATCTGCTTGCTGTTAAAACACAATGTCAAGAAATCATCCAGCATTACCAGCATGAATGGTAAAACTCAGCATCAAGAAATCCTCCAACATTACCAGCATGATAAGACACATCGTCAAGAAATCCGCCAGCATTACCAGCATGATAAAACACAGTGGTATTAGTATGCAAAAAAATATGAACAAAAATCGTCTGGATGTTTAAAGAAACAACCTGGAAGTTTTTTGTAACTGAAAAATTTGAAAATATGTGATATAGGGTTTCCTAAAAAATCTCATTTTATTGTTTTATAATTATCTCTTCCCAAAATTAACTTATTTAATGAATTACCATTGTGCCCTTTTGTTAAAATTGTCTAGATGACACTTGTCATCACATAGTTGCTTCCTACACTTTGTAGGAAAAAATAGATAGATAGATAGGGGATGGGTTAAATGATAACCCCCGTGAGTTGTGAGAACCGTAGGAACCAATATTAACCCCGTTGATCATTTGTGTTTTAGTGGTTGAGATTAAAAGACCAAAAAACAATGTGATGATTATAGTTTCATTAATGACTTTTTGTTTTTAGTAAGAAAAGGGCTCTTTAGTCATTTACTTTAAGTGAAATTTTACATCACCCTCTTAATTTTGCTGCATGTTTCAGACGTCAAATCTCCCATCCCCCCTCACACTGGTTTCCCTTCCCCAAGAATCCCACTTAATTGCTCCAACAAAACACCATAGCTTCATAACTACAGTGCAGATATAAGATATCAACCAAATTGGAGACAAATTCTCTCTTCCTCTCACCCTGCCTCACGATCACCGAGGAAACAAGCTGATATAAACGGAGCACCGTTATCGGAGCAGCGTTTGCACAACCGTTGATAAGAAGCTTGGGAGTTAACTACTTAAAACATCCAATAAAGGTTAGTGTCATCTTATGGGTCTTGATTCTCTTGGGTCTTTGTATTTCCTTGATACTGATAATGTTGTAAACTGAGGAGGGGGTGGCGGTGCATGTGAAAGTCTAGGGTTTCCGTTGATGAGTGAAGAATGGGGTTACCATGTGACGTTATATGGTTTTTGAACCTAGGTTAGAGGTCATTTAAATAATGTATGTTTGGTGTGTGTTTTTGACAGGAACATGGTTGTCACCACCCGCGGTTCTAGCCGCGGAAAGCAGAAGAGTGATCAGACGCCAGATGTGATATATCTCAGTTCAGGTAAAAAGTTGGATCACTTAACTTGTGCTTTCGGGTTATTTGGTTGGTTGGGCGTCATAACGGATATCTCGGTTTTGTAGAAACTGAAGGGCGCCGGACCCGGAAAAGTCGTGATGATGCCCGTTGTTTGTTCATAAATGTAGACGATATCAAGACTCCTAAATGACTTATTGCAACACGCTCGCGACGAAGAAACGAAAAGAGATTTTGAACGTTCAGATGCATCTGCTGGGACCGAAAAGCGAAGAAAGGGTGTGCAACAAATGAAACCATCCAGCCTAAGGACGCGTTCTTCGCCGAAACAGCTATACAGCGCAATATCGGTGATGTCACAGAGGCAGGAGGAGGCTGTAAAGCCAATGGGTTTAGGAGGTTTGCTGGGATTTGTCGTTGACGGGTTCCCAGAAAAACTGCCCATGGTGCTGTTTTGTTGGTAGAACGCGAAGGGGTCCAGTCTCCAATTTATTATATCAGCAAGATGTTGAACGATCCAGAGACAAGGTATTCAATTATGGAGAAATTAGTTTTAGCATTGGTCCACGCCTCGCGCAGGCTGCGAAGATACTTTTCATGACATGTTATTACAGTTTTAACAAATTTTCACATTGGCTAAGTCTTGAAAAGCCAGATGTTTCTAGACGACTTGCGAAGTGGGCAATAGAATTGGGAGGTTATAACATCTGTTATAAACCTAGACCAGCTATCAAAGGCCAAGTTTTGGCAGATTTCATCGCTGAAATTCCTGCTGATAAAATTGAAAAATGTCAAGCAATTCAAAACCCAGTCCCTGTCATAGACAATAGAGCCTGGACACTGTTTACAGATGGCGCATCAAACAGTGATGGGGCTGGAGCAGGTCTTCGATTAATGAGTCCAGAGGGAGCAGAATTCACATATGCAATTCGGTTGGATTTTAAAAGCACCAACAACGAGGCCAAATATGAAGCTTTCCTAGCAGGCTTACGCCTCGCTATTAAAATGGGTGCAACAAACTTAGAAGCCCATGTTGATTCATTATTAGTTGCTGAGTAAGTAATTGGAACGTACGATGCAAAGGGATTTATCATGGCTTTGTACTTGGCACAATCTAAAGCTCTTATAGCACAGTTCCAACAATTTAAAGTCACACACGTAAAGCGAAGCGAAAACAAACATGCTGACGCTCTAAGTAAACTAGCAGCAACTAGTTTTAAACATTTGGCAAAGGAAGTTCGCATCGAAGTTTTAAGTAATCCACCAGTCCCTCTCAGACAAGTAACAATGGTCGAAGTAGGAGATCCATCATGGATGTCTCCAACAATGATGTATTTGTTACATGGTTCTTTACCAGAAGATAAAGCGCAAGCACGTAAGTTACGATGCAAAGCCCTTAATTACGAGATGATTGACGGTATTCTGTACCGACGCTCTTACATGGATACTTCGCTCCGCTGTGTTAACAAACATGATGCGCAATACCTGATCAGGGAGGTTCATGAGGGGCTATGTGGTATACATTCTGGGACGCGCATGGTAGTAGCCAAAGTGAAAAGCGCAGGGTATTATTGGCCCGGAATGTACGTTGACGCTATAGAGATCTTGCGCAAATGCATGTCCTGCCAAAGGCATGCCCCTAAAACGTTGCACCCAAAGAATCCTTTGGTACCCGTCACAACAGCTTGGCCTTTTCAACAATGGGCCATTGATTTAGTGGGACCATTTCCAGATGCGCCCGGCGCAGTCAAGTTTATCATTGTTGTGGTCGATTACTTCACCAAATGGGTTGAAGCTAAACCCTTAGCTTCTACTACAGCGATGGTAATTCGCAAATTCATCTGGGAATGCATTATTTGCCATTTTGCTTTGCCTATGCGCATTATTACAGACAATGGTCAAAATTTAACGGCTGAAGAGTTGCAAACGTGGATGATCGAAATGGGAATCCAGCATGTTTTCGCTTCTGTTGCGCACCCACAAGAAAATGGTCAAGTTGAAGCATAAACAAACAATTGGTCGACGGTATCAAAGCCCGCCTCGGCACGGCACGGTGGGGGTGGGTTGACGAATTGCCTAGCATCTTGTGGGCACACCGAACTATGCCCAAGACTAGCACTGGAGAAACTCCTTTTAGCCTTGTGTAGGCACGGAGGTTGTGATTCCTGCCGAAATTGGGTTACCATCTCCACGAATGCTAGCCTTGGAAAAACAAGATAACGAAGAACAAAGACGCATTGATCTAGACTTATTAGAGGAAAGATGAGAGAATGCAGCGATTCGGAAGCTAAGTACAAGTCTCAGCTTGAAAAGTATTACAACAAAAGGGTACGCATCTGCTCCTTTTTGCTTGGTGACTTTGTTCTTCGCGATAATGAAGCGTCGAATGCCTAAAAACCGGGGAAGTTAGCCCCACGATGGGAAGGTCCGTACGTGATAAATGAAGTATTGGGAAAAGGCGTGTACACTCTGAAGCGTATGGACGGAACCAGTGTTCCTCGAACCTGGAACGCCCAACAACTACGCCGATGTTGTATGTAATGTCAGTCCTCTAAGAAACTTCTGGGCGTTGCGTAACGAGACTGCTTACTTTATTTCTTATGTAATCTTAGTGGCAGCCATAGCTTTACGCTTTATAAGTATGAATAAAACTGTCACTACTTACAGTCTTGTATATGCTTATTTACAAATGCATGCAATTCCTTTGGATAAACAAAAACACAAACTCATGAGCCACAAGTTAACTTAATACTTACGCTCACACATGAGAAAAGAAATTGTTCGTTTGTCTATCCTAAACAAGTAATTGGCCACATGCAAAAATTGTAAACTAAATATACTATATTCACATCAAAAGTACTTGCGCATCAAGCGCAACGATACATCAAAAAAGAAATTACAGACAGCTACAGGAGTAAACACAATCTAACTCTATTTTCCTACATCCTTCACATCTTTTTGTTCCTCTGCCTTAGAGAAGATTTCTTTTAATCTATCCACGAAATCATCATGCTGTAGCGCAGCATCGACAAGATCCATGACAGGAATATGTAATTGATCATAGCTCTCCTTGGCAGCTGTATAAAACAGTGTCAGTTCCATGCGTAGCAGCGCGGCTTCTATCCCATTGGGTCTTCAGCGCATGAGCCACATGAAGGGTGCACTCCTTATAACCCTCAGCATGACTATCGTTCCGCGCTGCCACCATTAGTTCCGCCACTCTCTCATCTAATTATGTAGAGTTCAAGATGGAGTTCGCGAGCTTTAAAATCAACATGTCAATATAAGATATAAATATTCAACAAAGATGAATATATCGAAAGAAAGGATATTATCTCCACAATCCCATACTCCCGCAACCAGGTAAGCTGGTTCATGAGGGATTCGGTCAGGCTTTCTGCTGTACCGCGAGCGACCTCCGTGTCATTAAGTTTTTGTTCTCCTTCAGTTAAACGGCGGGTCAACTCGGCGTTCTCTGTTCGGTGAAGGTTGATATCTTTTTTCAAAACATCAACCTCATCTTGCAGCCGCGCCTGGTCAAATAGCATAGAAGTTAGATCATCAATCTCTTTATTCTTAAGAAGGAGAGTCATTTTGGTTGATACCTCATTCTGCTCGCTCCTTTCTCTATGAGAGCGCTTCTTCTGCTGCCGCAACTGCATCAACTTTCTCTTTCTTAAGCTTCTCAATTTCGTTGCGCAGAGATATATTTTCTTTATTATCGCGATCGCAAGCTTCCACAAAGCGCTTTCGCTCGTCCGCATGTTGCGCAGCAGAGGCCTCACATTTGCGCTTCCAAGACAGCACAGACCACTCCTCGGTCTTCTTCTCCTCCTCAAACTTGGCTCTTTCAGCCTCAAAATCGACGATCATCTTTAACGTCTTCTCTTTCTCAAGTTTGGCCTTCGCCTTATCAATCTCAACCTCATCCCACTCCTTGTTCATATTGCGCCATTCGCGCACGATCCTATTTATTATGGAATAGGCAAGGGCAGACTCTTGCAAATATTATTCATATGTAGCCTCATGATCTTTCTCTTCCTGGCGCTTCACCTCCGCCGGGGGGAAGATGCCCTTATACCACTCCCTGCACGAGTGCCAATCAGTAAAAACATCACCATGTCTAACCTTCCACACAGGCTGATGGATCGCAGAGGCCCGCTTCTCAGAATAAGAGCGATAGTTATAATATCCAGGCGTCTCCTCTGGGCGAATGGACGACTCCTCATCAGAATCCTCTACAGACATAAAGCCTTCACTTTGTGTTGAAGGGCCAGCTCCCTTAAACATCAACTTTGAAGGCTCCGACACAGGGGAAGATATTTTTTCTTGCTCCGCGATAGCAGTATCTTTTACCCCAGCATCTGTAGCTGTATCTTTAACCTGCGAGCCAGCAGGATTCTCAGCATCAAATTTTTTAGGCTCTTCTTCCGGAGCCACCTTCTCAGTATTTTCTGGGACGATGGGGTCAGCGTAAAAAATGGGTGCTTCTCGCTCCACATCTCCCTCCTTAACGTTTTCAGGCCTGCGCGGTGATGGTATAGCAGATGAGGTGACCGGCGCAGCCTTCACCATTTTCTCTGCAAAGCATATTAACAAATACCAAGTATAAGATTCTGCGCAACTTTTCTGACAGAAATGCACAACAAACTGAACATACCAGGTGAGAACTTCTTTGCAAAGGCATCCAGATTGCCTTTCTTGCCAATGCGCGGGCGCGCAACTTTCGTTGGAACAGGAAGTATAGTTTCAGACTCCTTCCTTTTCTTGGACGTGCGCTTCAACGCCTCTTCTGGGCTTTAGGGTATTTCCAAGGGATCATCTGGGTTCGAGGCAGGAAGAGAGGAGGTGTCAATGGGTTCTGGCTTTGGTTTACTCAAACCTACAGGCGCAAGACCCTCCAGTGAGTCCGACACCACCACATAATCACACCAAGAGTCAGATACGAGACGCATACCTTTCTTACCCTCAGCTTTCGCAGCAGCTGATGGCTTGGTTTTTTGATCTGGTTTAGAAGGGGGAGGTGTAGCAGCTGTGGCAGCTGTTGGTTTCTTCTTCTTCTTCTTCGAGTCAGGGCCTATGCCCAAGTTTAGCAAATCACCTACATAGTCAATCATATTGAACAAAGGTTGCGCCATTAGTTATATTGCAATATTACTTAGAAAAAATGTTCAAGAGTAATACTGCAATATCAACTTAGGCCTTGTAAGAATTTAATTACCAGTCTTAGAAGATGGTTGCGCCTCTAGGTCCTCCTTCTTGGGCTGCTCAAAGTTCCCCAAGATTTGTGAGAACCAAGTATCCTCACCCTCAGCAATGGGCACGGCGACCATTTTCCCTTTCCCTCTCTTGAAAGATACAAACTAGAGCGGCGTAGCTACATAACAAATATTTTACATCAGCACATATCTATTAAAAGATATTACTAGGAAGTTAAACGGTTATGTACCAGTTCCGTCTTCAGTATACACCGGTTTTTCCCGGCGGTCTTTCTTCCAAAAATACTCATCACAGCAGCAATGAGGGCCCTCTCCGGCAAAACAATGTTGGGCACATCTTTAATATCCTGGTACCACACCTCGTCGGCAGGTATGGGGAGGGTCTCCAGCTCGATATCATCACCGGCTCGGAAAGTCATCTTCATCGGGATTACTGCCGCCTTTATGAAGAAGAACTTCTGTTTCCAGTCGTGGTAAGATTTAGGTGGCACTAACAGCAATCGTTTTGCTTGCACACGTTGTTGGAATGAGTAGAAACCCAACGAGCAGTGCAACTGATAGAAGACTCTAAACTTCTCAACCGGCGGTATGATCTGCATCGACCGGCAAACAAACTCAAAATGCTGGATCATAACCATTCCCATTGGGCTCAACTGAGAAATATGGAACTTATAAAAACCAAGAATTTCCAGCATAAAATGGGTCACCGGAAGCCTGAAGTTTCCTTCGGCAAATAGTCATAGAATAACGTGATATAGCCGGCCGGAGCATCAGCTGACGTGGCATTCGCCACCGGAAAAAACTCTTTCCAAGACAGAGCAAACAGGAAGTTGGTAGCAAGATTATCAAAATCTTTCTTCGACCACTTTAACGGTGGCAAACTTGACGTCGATGGCATCTCAGCAAAACTTGCACCGGTGGCCATAACTCAAACTTTGAAGAATACTCAGAAAACTTTGAAGGTCGCCGAAATATATGAACACAAGTTTTTCCCTCAAGATTTAATCTGGTGAGGAAGCAAATGGATTGTTGATCCCTTTATATACTAATCGCAATTAATGCACGATTTGACTGCAGCGACTTTTGCGACAGTCACGTATCCCCAAGTAACTGCAGGGGCGAGTGGGGAACAGTAACCGCCCCACGCGCGCGAGTGTCACCGAAATAACATTAAATGCCGTAAGGCATGTACTGTTGACAACCTGTCAACAGTACCACCACGTCTCAAGAACGTGCATCTTCACCAACTACACCATCCGGATAAGTGACACGTGTCTAAGTATATTGAAATTCAAATACTTTTTCAAAATTCACTTACGACACGTCACCAAGATGCAGAAAACAACAAAAGCCTAGTACTTACCTAGAGCAACACATTTATCTTAAGTCTAGTGCTCCACCTACTTTTTATTCTTATATAGGAGCAACACTGGACTGGGGGGACTTGAAGGGGTATGGTCCCAAAAACCTTGCGCCAATCAAGGAAACCATACCCATTAATAACTTCTAAGGAAACTTCGCGCAGACTTCTTTGCCAGAATTTATTAGAACTCTGCGCCAAATATCCAAGAGAGGAAAGGATCATATAACTACCTTGCGCGGGCTCGCGCTGTAACATTTGTAAAAAAATCGGGTTTTCAAAACCCGCTCCGTTTTGTAATCGAATATCAAGTTATAAAAGTTACGTCGAATATTTATGATTATTTTGATTTAAAACGATACATAATTAATAAATAAACTAAACTATAAAAATTATATTTGATAAAAAGTTAAAATAAAATAAATAAATAAATTATGATGCTGCCGGGACTCGAACCCGGGTCAGCCAAGACACACTTCAGCGACTTAACACCCACTCACAAGACCACTCCGCCACATTGTGTTTTCTGCTAACTCTAGGAACACAAATGAAATTTATACACAAACCCAGTTAAAACCGGTTGCGCCATCTGAGAAACGGTAATCGGCAAACCAATCGTCAATTCGTTGTTTATTCACACATTCAGTTTATAACCGATGCACCGACGGTCTTTAATCAAATCGGAATTGATAAACATAAAGCCTCATCATTACCGGTTTTTAAAACCGAAAAATCATCAAGTCCAGAGTTCTTCAACTTCAGACCACTCTCGCGACTCAGAGATATCATACCAATACTCCATTTCATTTTCGTCGCATTTTCAGACCATCAGAACGTCTAAATCAGCTCGCCGGAATTTTCTGCAAAAGTCGCCGGAAAACCGTATTCAACTCAAACCGGTAAAATACCTCTACTTTACTGTTTCAATCAATTGTTAGAACCTTACTAACATTAACCCATCGCTCATAATCAACCACAGACGACATTACTGGACTTTCTGTTTTCACCGGAAAACTTCTGGAATTGTCGGAAACTCACTGATTACCGGTATGCTCATTCCAACGTGCTGATAATCAAAACTCATTAGTTCAATTTCACATCTAATCCCTTAAACCTGTTAATTGATTCTCACAGCCGAAGGTTCCAAAACAGAGCCGACGAACTTCGCCGGATCCTCTGAAGAAGACGATCTATTCGGTATTTTCTTCCCCAAACTTTTCGGTTCAATGCATTCAAATTGGTCATCATGTTCATTAACTAAATTAATCGCGTATCAGTTGTTTTGATTGATGTATGTGTTTGTAATGAAGAAGACGAGTTCAAAGATGACATAAGATTAATTAAAATCGGAATTATAAACGGGTTAGACACACAGTCCAGCGGTGGACTGTGTGCAAAATACACACGCACGTCCCGAGTTCGATTCCTGCTATACGCACTCCTTATATAATAAAACGCATTTTTGTTTAAAAACTAAACCGGGATAACTCAGTTAGTTATTAAGTATAATAGAAACCGAGATAATAACCAGGTTAGACACACAGTCCAGCGGTGGACTGTGTGCAACATGAACCATACGTCGCGCGTTCGAAACCCGTCACTAGCACCGGTCCGATTGAATTAAAATGTTTTTGCAAATAAAGGAAATTCGGTTAAATTGAATAAGTGTATAAATATAATTAAAAACAAGATTATTTCGGGTTAGACACGTAGCTCAGTTGGTAGAGCTGCGTGCACGCGTACGGGAGGTCTCGGGTTCGAGCCTCACCCAGCGCAAACCATGTCATTGACCGAACCGGTCAACAAGTCAACGGTCAACGGTCAACGCAAAATAAATAATTTTTTTTATTTTTTTTATTTATTTAATTTAATTTAAAAATCAATTAAAAATACTTAAAAATAACATTTTTAAAGATAGAAAATATCCTTAAACTCACAAAAATATATCTAAAAATTTCATTAAAATCCTTAATAAAATCCACTCATTTAATATTTTCTTCCGTTATTATTTAGGTTAGTATTCCTCGTTGATCCGCTCATCTAATTCGTGCGCATCTCACCATCTCCAATCCAACGCACCCAATGTGAGTGAATCTTACAAATTCCCGTTTTAATCACGTTTTGGGGTGTATCATGTGTCTTTGTATATATATTATAGTTAAACCATAGTGCATACATCATATCATGAACATGTGTATTCAGTTTGTTTCTGTTGTGTGGTTATTGTTGGATGCAAGTTTATTATTTTCAGTACATGCAATTTCATAGGCCGCCGCTCCCCATTACATTATGAGCGTTGAGCATGTTCCCCATTTCATTATGAGGTTGAACCTGGCGTGCCCACATACGATCGGCTCCGTTTGATTGAGCCTTGATCGCACAGACATTTTCATTTTCAGTACATGCAATACGATCGGCTCCGTTTGATTTAGCCTTGATCGCACAGACATTTTCATTTTCAGTACATGCAATACGATCGGCTCCGTTTGATTGAGCCTTGATCGCATAGTTTCATTTATGTTATTTACAGTATGATGTTGGTATGTTCATGTATGCTGTCATATGTTATTGTATGTTATAGTGTGACTGCTATTTGCCATTGCTTGATTATTTACATTTGCTCATCTATGATTATGCACAATTTTTCATTGATAAACTAACAATTAATTCATTAATAAATGTTTATCTAATAAGGTTCACTCGCCAACTTATGTTGACCCAAAAACTCCCATTTTTACACATGATACAGGTGAACCAGCAGCAGCTAGGAACACATAGGACTTGGACTAGAAGAATAAAACGATTTAGAGTTGGGATTGTTATGTTGGTTTATTTTCTTTGTATTGAATGAACATGTTTGGATTTTTGGAAATGTAACTTTGACTTTATTAAATATGAAACATATTAGTAAATGTCATGAGCTTTGGTGATAACCCAATTATGCCCCGACTCTTATTCCGCTGCAGGTCGGGGTGTGACACGCGCAAGGTTCAAAGTTAAAAGCCCAAACATTCTCTTTGTATAAATGCTTCATTTAACTACCTTGCGCGGGCTCGCGCAAGGTTCAAAGTTAACCTTGAACATTCTCTCGGGATAAAATGCTTCATTTAACTACCTTGCGCGGGCTCGTGCGAGGTTCAAAGTTAACCTTGAATAATCTTGTTTGATAATGCCTCATGTACAAACCTTGCACGGATATTTATATTAAAGCAAGTATCCACCAAACGTTGCGCTAAGCAGCAAGGAGAAGAAAGAAGATCAGTTAACTAACTTCCGCTTCTCGCGCAAGGAAACAGTTAACCCTGAGAAACTTTCCCTTAGCAAAATCCTTGACTTGGTGCAGAAGCAAAGGGAATCTTTTCTGTTGTAACAGAATGTACACGTGGCGAACAACAGATGGGTAACAGCTGTGAAATCTTCTAGAAGCCATTAACACCCAATCGTGCAAGCATCTTTTCGGTTATAACCAATTGCCACATGGCAGCATCTGGACGGCTGAGGAAGATCACGGTGATGGCATGCTCACATTTATAAAATGTAGTGATCTCATGTTGACACGTGGTACCTCCCTAACCGCTGATGAGCTCACGATCCGTGTGCACTAACGGATTGCCAACAAACATTAACGGAATAGCAGAAGATTCCGTTCAAGTTAACAATCTCTCCTTTTGGCGCCAAACACCGGTTATAAATAAATGACTTGGAGTTCAAGGAAAGGTATTCACTCTCAACTACTCTCTCTCTTACAATACTTTACTTCCGACTACCTGTACTTATTCTCACGCCGGAGGGTGGTCACGGAGAGAACCCCCTTCTCCCCGTGGCGAGCTAATGGTATTTTGTTTTGCAGGATCAGCCGGAGTATTGTTTCATTCATCCTCATGGTGAAACCAAACGAAGGGTTAACCCTTAGAGCCCATTCCATAGATCTACTTGGATTCCCGTCCAGTTGATCTAGGGTTTCTTCACATGTGGTTCATCAATTCGATGCTCGTAATTTGACCTTGAATCTTGGAAGCACCCAACTGGCCGTCACAACAAATTTGATCAGCCAACTTTTAGGAATCCATGAAGGCGGTGAGAGCTTTGGCGCCATTGTGCCATCTAAGCAACTACACTCATCATTGAAAGGGTGGCATGCTCGGTATCCACCAAGTTTTTACATATCCCCAACTTTGATATCGACAGAGATACAACATGACAATTATGATGACATGATGTTCTTCCGTGTTGATTTTGTGTTGCTTTTCCTAACGACGATGGCGACGTCACAAATGAATGGGTATGTGAGTGACAAAATATTGAAGCGTCTGACTGCTGAAACCCGGTTTGAAGATTATGACTGGTGCGCTTTCATCATAGACTGTTTGCGTAAGTGCAAGAAGAAGTGGAAGCCGAACGATCCAAACAGCTGGTGGGCTGGGCCTGTGACTATCTTGACGGTATACATTTTAAAATTTGGCGTAGAAAAAAGGTTTTGTGAACAATTAATTTAACACCTAGTCTTTTCTGTAGTTGCTGTATGTTGATAGCACACAGTTGCTTGCGCTGAACACCAGGGTTGGCATTCGGGCAATTCAATTTTGGACAAAGGACCTTTTGGCGCGACGTCAGGAGTACCAGCTGAAGAATGGGGGTTCGGTCAGGGCAAGTTGAAAAAAATAAGTGTTGGTGCAGTTGAAGCAGGCGTGGACGTCGATGATGAGAGATTTGTGAACATGAATGTATTGAGCATCCTACCCCTTTTTTGATTTACCGTAATATTTTTAAAAAAAACGGCAAATCTTTGACCTTTGTGGCATAGTTTATATTAAGTGTTTGTGTTTGCTTTGTTCGTGTAACAGGAATGTGTTGTCTGCGTAGAGGGGTGGGTTGAAAAGTTGGCTGCCCTTCGGATGAAGACCGAAAAGCATCTAGGTACCCGTTTAAGCAATGACCTAAGCAACGAGGGCCTGCAACGGGTAAAGCGGAGGTACATGGAAGTGTTAGATGGGTTGCCTAATTGGCCCGCTGAAGGGTTGGATAGCTTTGAAGACGGGCAAATGTGCAAGCGGGCATCGACAAGCGCCCAATAGCCCACGACGCAAGGGCAGGTATAGCAATCCCCCTAACACACACACACACACACTATTATATACGGCGTGCGTATCTAACAAGGGTTCGTTAAATTGATCTTAGAAGAAGGCGCTATGGAGAGCATAACACAGTTACTTATTGAGTTAAATGCATCTTCGATGGAGAAGTCATACACCCCCGAAAAAGGAGGACTACACGACGAAGCAGACGCCTAAGTGGTGGATCGTTTTTTTTAAATGTTACTTGTTGTCCCGGCCCCCTAAAATTCGTATCCTGATGTTATATTGTAAACCATACATTGGGACCAGGCATCAGGGATTTGAGGGTACGAAAGGTTTGGAAGGAGATACGGTGTCTAGCGACAATGAAGAGGTGGTTGATTTAGGTGCCCCACACCTAATGTTCCACCTGTGGAACCCAGTTATGAGGTACCCGTGTTCCATGTGACGGACAACGTGTGTACCCGAACCGTGGAGCTGAGTATGGGCGATTTGAATGAAGTAGCGTTAGGTGAGACGCAAGATGACGGACGCCAAGAGAGTGCGGTAGAAATGGACGATTCGGTGTTCATAGGCGCTTCGGATGCGCCGTCCACTTGTGGCGAAGGTACGCTTACGAAGAAAAAACTACGGAAAAGTATTATTTAAATGTGCGTATTTTTTTAACATTTTCCATACGAGGGGGGGGGGGGGGTAAAAACAGGGCATGTTGATTTGCCGCAAGGGAGTCTGAGTGGGTAAAACGACACGACAGCCCTTATAGGTGTTTTGGGTGAGGTGGAAGGACTTATAAACAGAGGTATAGAAAAATTGGTTTATTACTCCGTTGCGTTATTAGGCCCGTGTTTGAGTTCCTGTTGGTTGGGTGCAGATGGCAGTGTTGAAATGTCAAGCGACGTAGAGGTTCAGGCTGGCGTGGTATGCGCGCTATACGCACCAAGTCGGGGGCCTCACACGATCTTCCTTTCGTTGACCACAAGGGTAGCAGGTATGCTGGTGCACAATATTTCCAGTAAAACCCCACCTTATACGATAGAAAAAACTTATGAAAGGTTCGTGATACTTTTGCAGACGTAGAAGGGGTGCGGCACGCAACGGGGGACGTAGTTCCTGTAAGTGGGCTTGCAGGTCTGTGAATTGTTGTTGTTAATTTTCTTTTTTTATTTTTTCCTTGGGGTGAACACAAAATCAGTATCTAATTTTAGCATGTCACTGAATTTAAAATAAAAATAATCACCTTTTGACCTGAACCTTCATGTGGATGTAGTGAAAGCGGTTGAGGAGCGTGCCGTTGATAGTGCTTGTTCGTGGGGCGCATGTTAAGTGGATCACTAATTTGTTTAGAGCCCGGTGGGTAAAAGAATTAAAAAAAACTCTTTTAATGTCATTGAGTCTTTTTACGGTGAATGTTTAATAAATCGTTTCCTGCATTTTTAAAAGAAAAAACAGGACCCCTGGCACCTATCCCCCCCCGGGGGGGGGGGGGGGGGGGGTGGTGGACAAAAAGTATGATTGCGGCAAGGGTGGCAGGTAAGGTGGTATGCAAGTATATCAATTAAAAATCCCACGTGATAAAGATAGTAAACTTATGAAAGCTTTGTGATACTTTTGCTGAACCAGGACTAGCGCGGCGCACAACGGCGGACGAAGGGCAAGCATTTGAGGAGCAGGCGGTTGAAAGTGCTTCTATGTTGGGGCGCACGTCTATTGGATCAAAAGTTGGTTTGGAACCCGGTGGGTAAAAGAGAAAAAAACCTCATTAAATGTCATTGTGTCTTTAAGGGTGAATGTTCAAAACTTCTATTTCTACCTTTTTAAAAGAAAAAACAGGACCCCTGGTTGACGTGCCGAGCCAACCAAGCTTCAGTTTAGGGATATCTCAGGACATCATGGTTGTCGATGAGCGGGAAGGGAGTAAATCTGGTATGTATATCTCTGAGTATAAATGTTTATTTTTTCTTTAGTTGATTTAAATTTTTTTGGTGCAGGAGACACGATAGTTGGTAAGAACAAAGGGCTAGGTGGTGCTGAAGGTCGTTCAGGGCCAAGTACAGCCGCTGGGCCCTCGTCCAATCACCCAAGTTTCAGTGAGTGGATGGCCGATGTAACCGGGGATCAAAAAGAGAGCGCGCACAAGAGTTCTGGATGGGAAGTGAATTTTCTTCGGGTTCAAAAACAGCAGGTGTTGACCCCTGGCCGGTTATACCTATTCTGGCGAAACCGGTTCGCAGTTTTCACGAGAAGACCCATACAGAGGCTGCCCAGGGGACATCCGCATAGAACTGAAAGAGTTAATCAGAGACGAGCAGAAGGTCTGGGCTTTCTTTTCCGCAACAGGACTACGGAAGGATGGATGAAACAAACGATGAGGGAACTACGACTCAGGTAATTTGACCGGGAACCGTTACATGAATGCATGTCATGCTTGAATTTTTTTAGAGTATACATATATAAAGAGGTTTTTAGGTGTCGTTGCGCAGGGACCCACTAGCAAATGTCGCAGCGGGGGATGCAACAGAAGAGTTCCCGTGAGTTTAAAAAAACAACTAACTTTTTTACATAAGGTGTATAAAAAAACAAACCTTTTTACGTGTGTGATTTTTGCAAGGTACGTGATGTTTGAAGACCTGTTTGGGACCCAGGCGGATGCAGGCGAACTTCAGACCTGGCTGTTGGTTGCAACGTATCCGGGGCGGTGGTGGATGCGTGGGTTGACATCCTGAACAACGATCCAACCTATCGCGATCCAAGCCTACCTAGACGTCTGTTTTGTGTGCACTCAAGAACGGTAATGGGTCCTCGCTTTACCTTACGCTTCCTAACTGATTTAGAAATAGAGTACCTCACGTCTTAGGTTGTTGACACGAATATCTTTTTCACAGGTTGACTGGATGTTGAGTCTAACTGCCGACCCTTCAGGTAGTCGACTTTCTGCTTTTGAGTCTGGTTTGAGAAACAGCCTTTGCGGCCAGGAACATCTACTTGATCTGAAAGAGATTGATATGCTATTTGTGTGACACCCGGTTATTTTGAGCCTGTACTAACGTGACACGTGTTATGAATATATAAAAGACAAAATTTTATGAACATGATGTTATTTGATGTGTTAATAAATTTAAAATTTATTGGAAATTATGTTGGCAACTTTAAGTAAACGCTTATCGCGTAACGGTTAAAATGCGAAACGAACGTTGGTGACCGCCCGATTAATGTTAAAATCCTAAATATAGTCCGTTTTGATTAAACTAATATATTTTATCATATTCGCGAGGAAAAATAACTTAAAACGCTAAGAAACTCTATTTTTCGAGTTTAAGTGCGTACTGCGCGTATTTGACAAAATATTGTCAACACAGCCAGTCACGGCAACTGATAATTACTTCAGTAATAATTTGGCGAGTTTATCTCTATAGAATGATAAAAATAAATTAAAACGCATAGAAACTCTATTTTTCGAGTTTAAGCGCGTACTGCGCAACACAGCGCGCATACTGCCAAATACGGGCAACGCAACCAGTCCAGGCAAATAAAATATTGATCAGTAATATTTTAGTGAGTTTATTTTTATAGTGCATTAAAAATAATTTAAAACGCATTAAAACGTGATTAAAACGCTAGATAAAACACCCGGTGTCCAGTTAAATACCAGTTTTTGGCCTACAATTCATATATATATATATATATGTATGCGTGTATGGTGTGTGTATTAGATATAGGTGGCGCCTTGGGGGGATTTAAAATGCTCTCTTGCCAAGTGTTGCACCTTGGAAACACAAGTGATGATTAACCTTTGCTAAAACCTTCCAATATCTTTCAAAATCCAAAAAATAATCTCAAACAATCTTCACTCTCTCTCTCATCAAAGCTTCGGTCGAACACCCCCTCATACACATACATTTTCAAATTTTGATCCTGTTCAAGAAGATCCAAGCTCTTTTGACGGTGTTTTCAAGTGTTTTTGAAGATTTAAGTGTGTTATCATATCATTATTTTTGTCAAAACCCACTAAGAACCTTGAAGGTATAACATCATTTCTCTAAATTTTGTTCATCGTTCATAGTGATGTTGATGAACATGGAAGTTTCTCTTGTTCTTGGATATAAACACTAACTTAAAAACAATAACAAATGGGTTTTGTAGAAAATAAAAAGGGAGGTGTATGTATATGTATACATAGCCGTGTGTGTGTATGTATATACATATGAGATTGAGTTTTGATTTTGAATGTTTTTTATTGATAATGTCCATAAGGATTTGAATGCATGCTTAAAAAGGTTGCTAGTGATTTGTGATGAATATGAGAAAAGTGAAATTTTGGAATCATATGTATGTATACGTGTGGCCGTGTATATATATATATATATATGTATATGCATGCATGTGAAAATTTGATGTTAGTACATAAATGTGTAGAAACAAGATTCTTGTATTTATGATAAATGATTGGATGATCATATACAGATGAGAATGTTCTTGAATGGGTGAACATGAATTAAATGAATGTTGGATGTATTTGAGTTCATGCATGTTGATGATGATATGATATGGTTACATTAGGTGCTTCATATGAGCATACATGAAGTTAAAATGGTCATGAAATGATGATTTATTCATGTTATGATGAAAATGGTTTTAGATCAGATTATAAACCTTAAAAATAAGGTTATTTGATGTGATAAAGTGGTACGAAACTTGTCATAAAGTTTACTAGCTTTGCATGTAGTACATTGTGCTTAAAGAGTTGTAAAATACGGGAAATCGCATAATTTGTATGACTTACACAAAACCTGCACTAATCTGATTATAACCATCATTTTAATCAGTAAATAACATGGGTTATGTTAAAATATCAAGTTGTTTCGATTTGGGATGGTTATGGTAACGTTTGACGCAAAACTATGCGATAAAAACATTGAAAATCGCCTTTCAAGATATTTTATAAAACTGTTTTAGATCAGTAAGTAAACTGATATTTTTGATATAAATATAAGTATTTTAACTTATATTAAGTTTACTTGGTTTTTGGTTAGTCATACGTGACTTTCGACGCTCGAAAACGTTACCGAATCACTAAAATACACGTTTTACAATGTACACTAAAATGAGTTGTTCATAGGTGAACCTCATGTGTTTAAAAGTGTTATGTGATTTAAATATGTGTATATGATAATATGTTAAGTGTTGACATGATAGCGGGAATTTAGACTATGCATGTACACTTGTGTGTTTAAAGCGGTAAAATCGGTGAAATCGCGTTAAATGTGTAACTTATTTTTCGAGCATGAAAATTGATACATAGGTTAACTTAATAAGTTATTTCATTTATGGATGCTTTATAAATGATAAAATATATAAGTTAAGGAGTTTTCGCATGTTATGATATTGAATATTTGTGTACGTTTATGTATATATATTACGACGCTCAAATCGTAGATATATAGTGTGTCAACTGTGAAAAAATCCCGGTAAACTTTGATCTGTACAAGTCCGCGGTAACCGAACGTGACATGTATATCATGATACTTGTTGTGATTACGTGTGATGTGATACTCAGGACGAAACCAGGTACACCATAATCGGTCCAAAACTTTAAGTATGCTTAAAACAATAATTGTGCGAAAACCCTAAATACATGCATGACTTGTGTCACACCCCAACCGATGGCGGAATCATCGGGGTAATGGCACTAGGCGAATCAGATCGATCAAGAGATCCCATAACAGTCATTTCAAAGATAATAATCAACATTCAATATCCCATACTATCAAACTCATATAACCTTCAAAACAACCATTACAATCCAACAAAATCTCTTAAACACAATCCAATTCGATCTCCCCTATATGTCATGGAAAAGAGCCTTTGCTATATCAAGCTTCCCACATTTGCTTGCACCTTCAATAAGCATGTTGTACACCACAACATGAGAATTTAGCTTGCTATCACCCACCATATGAAACAAAGAGAACGCCTCTTCAACTTGATGGTTGTTGCAAAGGCCATCTAAAATTACTCATATAACCTTCAAAACAACCATTACAATCCAACAAAATCTCTTAACACAATCCAATTCGATCTCCCCTAGATTTTATTACAAACCGTTCTAAAACAAACTAAATAAAATGAACTAATCTAAGCACGTAACATCCAAGCTAAATCCTCAACCTGTTACATACGTTAAAATACAAGTCAATACAATTAAGTAAAGGTGAGCATACATGTTTTTGGTAATACTAGCATAATAGAGAAAGCGTTCGCGGAATAGTCTAACTACATATCATGATACACCGAAACACATCACACAGATTAACATAGGCTTATTTCTCATGCTAACTACCGTGAGAAGGCTTGCGCGTCCATCCTAACTAGACATCGTCTGGTGTAAGCCACACTATAGTACCATACTAGCTAAGGAAGCAAGTTAACGAAAATAAGTCCTAGTCACATGCTTCTAGTATCACGTATTGAGCATATATAATCATATTATTCGCGTGTGATAAACAGTTTGATTTGTGAAGTGATTTTGATATAAGAACGTAGGTAACACCCAAAAAGTGCGTTAAAGTGAAAATGGGTCAAGTATACTCACAGTCGGTGCGTTTTAGGAGAGAGTAGACGACTGTCGAGAGGTGAAGAGGAGCGCCGGATCAGCCTGTATACGCGAACGGAAGTGCATCAGTCTCCGAAAAGCTGAAACGGTTAAGTTTGGGTTGAGTAGTAGACAAGTTCGGCCGAACTTGTACAGAATTGCTGAGATTAGAGTCAAGTTCGGGCGAACTGGTAAGTTTCTCAAGGAAACTTGACAAGTTCGGGCGAACTTGTGGGGTTTTGGTAAGAGAAGAGACAAGTTCGGCCGAACTTGTGAAGTTTACTGAGAAACTTTGCAAGTTCGAGCGAACTTGAGGGTTACTGAAGTAAAATGTGAGTATTTCCACTCAAGTTCGGCCGAGCTTGACCTCTTGAGGGAAAGTTCGAGCGAACTTGACTTCCTGTGCTGTCAAAATCAGTGCAATCTCGAGCGAACTTGATGTTTTCGGGTCCAAAATCTTGCGTTTTCGCGTCGTTTGCTGAGGAAATCGAGTGCCCATCCCTCCAACCTTAAGCCACTGAGTAAAACTTAGATTGGAGAGGTTTTTTGGAGCGAACTTAGCCATTTTACAGAAACTCGGGCTAATCCGGGCGAACTTGATGGTTCGTACAGGTTAGTCCAGCTTGTGTAAAGTGACGATTTCGTCCTTGTGCTTCCAGATCTGAGATTTAGCTTCGACAACGCCTCGTTCCACTCAAAAGTGAACGAAACATACGCCATTAGTCCGAAAATGGTGTAAAAATCAATGCTTTAAAGGTTTTACTCAGATCTAAGTATAGAGCTGAGTGAAAAACAGAAGTTTTATGGAAAAAGATGAAGATTTTGTAAAATAGAAGAGATTTGATGAAAAACGAAGGCAATGCCTTGTGCAAAATCGTTGTAAACGTTTGTAAAACGTTGTTGAACATCATTGTAGTTGAAATTGGTTTGATTCTTACTTAGAAAACAGAGGGTTTCGGGAGCTCAGAGCGAAGTTGCAGCAAGTTCAAATGAGAGAATAAGGCTGAGTATTTATAGGTGAAGACAAAAATGAGGGCTGGTGGAGTCAAGTTCGGTCGAACTTGCATGTTTTCATGCAAGTTTGGGCGAACTTGCTAAGTAATTGGGGGAGATCAGTCAAGTTCGGCCAAACTTGACCCTTGAAGGGAAAGTTCGAACGGACCTGAGGTGAAAGAAGGATTCTGAGTTAATCAGCCAAGTTCGGCCGAACTTGGGGTCACCCAAGTTCGAGCGAACTTGTCCAAATATTGGATTTTCTTCGTTTATTTCGCGTTAAGTGTTCGTTTGGCTATTCGGTTCATATTAAATAGTTATATTAAGCGTTATAATTGATATGATAGTGCGATTTAGCGATTCGAGTGTATGAGAGCGATGCGATAACGAGCGTAATCATAACCACAAACATACACAACACATAAATAACATAAAACCATACAATGAACTGCGATTTGCGATGTGATGAGATTAGCGATGCGATTTAATAAGCGATTAGATGCGATATATCATACATACTCATAATTAGTTAACATAAACTTCATTAATAAGCGAATCTCGGATTTACAAAGGATAGATACAATCGATAACAAAGAAAAAGATAACAACGAATTTCCGAGTAGTTGCAACTTGTGTGCTATGCTAAACTATATCTGTTATGTCTCGAAGGAATCCAAGAGCACGTCATGGTTAGCATGACACTATTAAGGGCCAACGGCATGAGGTTGGTGTCCTTAGCTTGTAACAACGTGTTAAACGGGAGTTTTCTGTTTAACAGCGCATTAAACATTTGACGATGATTGTTAGGCCATTGGTGGGGCTTTTTAAGATTCTTAGTTCACGAAACATCTTAGTTATGTGCCATAGACCATGACATAAGACTTGAAGCAAATCGAAGCTCGGGCACGCAAAATGAGGCAGCTTCCCGGTTAGGGAAACGCCTTCGTTTTGAGAACAACAAAAGGCAACCAAACATGCAAGGAACGGTCAATCAAGCCTAGTAACACTTAAACTACCATAATACGAGGCTATTCTAATCAAAATGTAACCATGTTCGGATTCGAGACGATTATGCATGGTTTTTTAAAACCGAGTCTTTTAACACTAAGAACGCAAAAAAAGGAGCCCGTTTGGCGAATCGGGGACGCGTGTGTGGACCCGAAAACGAACCCAAACATGAGAATGAAGATAAACATCATCTTTTAACACGAAAAACGAAGCACGATAAAGCAAGGGTGGGGTAGGGGCCACCCCACCTAGTAACCGCCCCCTTATATATATATATATATATATATATATATATATATATATATATATATATATATATATATATATATATTCATTTGTTCTTTCATTTTCCATCAAAAATCTGATCAAAATAATCAAGAACACAGCTGATCTTCACTCTATTTCAGCCAAATCAAAAGTATTCTTCAAGTTTTACATAGTTTTGATTAAGTTTTCTTGATTAAACATGAACTAGACTATGAAATCTCTTTTTGATCCATTATTATGGATGATTTAAACATGGGTTTTGGCTGAATAAGAACACATTAGAGATCCTTGATGTTATATGATAGCCAAGATCACAAACTTTGGCTTTTGATACCCTAATCGACCCCTAATCGACCAAAAGCGATTAACAAAGCTATTAACCGAAAAACTGTGAAACGAGGCTTGATTGACATGAGTTATGGCATGTTTGGACTGTACTTAATGTGTAGGTACTGAATATAGCACACACACACTTCTGGACTCAAGAAATACACGCGGGAACGAAGCGTACGCTAGGTTTAACGCCCGAAACCTTCGATTAGTGTAGGCAGAATATTGTTTGGTCTATAACTTGGTCCGTGATGCATGGATTCAGCTGAAATTTGGTGTGGTGATGTAGGGTATTGACATAAATGTCCACGTAAAATTTTAAAAATTTTGGAACTTTCTGTAATGTTTTCAGAATTTTTTCCTGTTATCGAAAGAAATTCAGAAAAAAAAACCATACAAAATCAATAAATCACCAAACCTTACAGAAACACTAAGGAACATATAGGGAATGTTCTGGGAAGTTGGAAGTCCATTGATTGATTTTGATTCGGTTTAAAAATCCGTGTTTTTTGGAGTTTTCTGTAGCCGGAAACGCACTGAAAGGAAATCGGAAAAATCCCAAATTTTTGCAAGGAGGTCCTGGACATATAAGGATTATACTGGAATATTTTGAGAATTTTTAGACATCGGATGATAAGTGATGTAAATTATTCGGTTAAATACTGCTTAACAAATAAATTATTTAAGTTATAAAAATAATTTATAACCTCCCAAAAACATTTTTCCATGATTCTATATATTGTTACTGAGTTCTACAAAAAGTTCTAGAATTTTATAAAATACGTAGATTAAATGGGATATTTCGGCTTTTAAAACGCTTCTTTTAACTTATTTCGGCAGTTTACCGGACAAAGAATCTGCCGGAACTGGGAACGGACTGAACCCTATTGTGACTATAAGTGGAACACCGAGGGTATTCTGGGATGTTCCAGGGTAAGCTGGACACTCTGGGTGTGTTCCACCACCATTCGGGAGAATCCCCGACGGCGAAAACAGAAACTCAAATTCGGGAGGCCTAGATCCTCCAAACGTCCGGATTTCCTTAATAAATACTTAATCATTTCAAAATGACATTGTAATGGCGCTATCTAGATCTTAGTGACGTTATCCGAACACATAGAACAACCGACTTTGGCTGGCACGCGAACCGGTGCCCGGGAGCCAAACGTGAAACTGATCCTACCCTAACATCCATCACCACACCAGGATACTAGATGTACAATATGGCCTAAAAATACCCGCCCGAGCCCAAGTTATAGGCGTTACCAACTTGGTTAGTGTTAGAGCCGAACCAGCTTGCAGATACTCCTATTGCTACATGTGATACTGCTATCCTGTGAGTTTCACTCCCCCACTTTTAAACTGTTTTACTGTTTTCTGGGGTGATTTGCAAGTTACAAACTGTGATAATTGCACCAACTTGTGATGATGTGAATTACCTAACACACGAACTACCCCACTACAAGTGATTAACGTAAGCCGTGGACAGTGGATAGTACTATTGGTCTGACAAACCCAGTTGCTACGACCGGACTGTGTGTTGGCAAACTGTCAACTGCACGCGTCCTAAACTTGGTTATGTTGTTAGGCATAACTGCATTGGGGCGTTGAACTGCACGTGACGTAGTTGGTGGGCTGGGGTGTCTGCGTGACATGGCCCGACGGGCTGAGGTGTCTGTGGTGTAACATCCGTCGAAAAACGGGTTTTCCAAACCCGCTTCGTTTATTAATCGAATATCCAGTCATAATTTTTCATTTCACATTTATTGCTCAAATTAATTTTAATAGATACAAAATTAATAAATATTTTAGAATTTAAAAACTATAATCAATAAACAATAAAAACGAGTGAAGAAAACAAATAAAGGAAGTTGCCGGGTTTCGAACCTGGGTCAGCCGGTTCAACAAACAAGCATTTCACCACTCCACCACTTGACTCCTTTGTGAATATTACTGAAACAAATAATACTTGAATTAAACCCCGAATTCAAAACCGGACTTCAGCGCGGCAGAACTCGCAATCGCCGGAAAATCCGGCAATCCGCGAGTTTAGCCATTTTCCCTTTTGACTATAACGTTATAACCGACGTCGACATCGGTTATAACCGACGACTAGCAGTAAATTGCGGTCGTAACCGCCGGAGAAACCTTGACCACGAATCAAGACCAAATTCGGACTCAATTCATCCTGATTCTTCCTTATAAATACCTACCCAAACCTCTGGTAACCTTTTCGCTCAAAATCGCACAATCTCTCGAAGCTTTAGCACTCGCCGGAGATTTTCTGCATTCGCCGGACTTTCGTCGGAAAACCGAGACATACACTAAATCGGTAAATTTCTCGACTCTTTCGTTTTCAATCCATTATTAGACAAGTACTAACATAAATCGTTCAACCAGAATCCGTCTCAGGCAACGTTGCCGGAAATTCCTACACTCGCCGGAAAATCTCTGAAAATTCCGAAGTTTCGCTGTGAATCGGTACAATCATCTAAACCCCCCGACATCTTTTGTTTAGTACCTTAATTGCACAACTCATTGATCAAAACCGTTGATTGATTCACTCATACGGAGATCACCAATCAGAGCCGACGCCCCTTGCCGGAAATCTGAATTAAACACACTGTTTTGGTACATTCTGTTCTTTAACCTGGTTAACGATTACATTTCAACTAATTATAAGTTTTGATAATCGAGTTAAACAAAACAGTCATAACTCTCTGATCTGTGTGTTTGTAAACGAAGAAGACGAAGTCAGGAATAAGTATAAGTTAATTAAAATCACATAATCAAACGGGTTAGACACACAGTCCAGCGGTGGACTGTGTGCGCAAACAAAACACACGTCACGAGTTCGAATATTACAACGTACCGACTTTCAGAATTAAAACCAACCTTTTTAAAACTGAATCAGAACAAGCCACAGCATGTTTATAAGAGTAATATAAACCGTAAGTTAAACAGATTAGACACACAGCCCAACTGGTTGGGCTTTGCGCATACGAACCGAAGGACCCGAGTTCGACTCCGGGTCCCTGCAAGCGATTCGGCCATTTTAAATCATTTTAATATTAACCCAATATAAATAACAATTAATTAGTATATATATATAATTAAAACAGAGAATATTTCGGGTTAGACACGTAGCTCAGTTGGTAGAGCTGCGTGCACGCGTACGAGAGGTCTCGGGTTCAAACCTCACCCAGCGCACACTTAACCACAGTCCAACCGGTCAACGGTCTGGTCAACGGTCAAAAAAAGTCAAAATTTTTATTTCTTTTATTTATTTATTTAATTTAAAAATCAATTTAAAATACTTAAAAATAATATTTTTAAAGTTAGAAAATGTCATTAAACTCACAAAAATAAATCTAAAAATCCATTTATTTACCGAACTATTTCGTTATTATTTTAGGTTAGTTTTCCTCGTCGATCAAATTCCAAAAACTCGTGCGCATCCAGCATCATCAAAAGAACGCACACCCAATGTGAGTGAATCTCTACCAAATTCCCCGTTTTAATCACATTTTGGGGTGTATCATGTGTCGTACGATTCTGTTATTATATAAATATAAACACTTGTGCATTCATCATATCTGTGATCTAATGTGTATCAAATGTGTACAAATTGTTGTGTGAATTATGTTTAGTTTGAATTTATCATTTTCAGTGCAAGCATTTCATTAGGCCCATCAGCTCCCCGTGGGATACGGGTTGAGTACAGGTGCCTCATTCGATCGGCTCCGTTTGATTGAGCCTTGATCTCACATACATCATCATTCATGTCATACGATCGGCTCCGTTTGATTGAGCCTTGATCTCACAGTCATCATCATTCATATTATATACTCATTCTAAGTGGTTTGTGTTTTGTTATATACATACGTTTGGTCACATGTGATTATTGCACAAATTTTCAATATTAAATACAACAAGCAATTAATAACAATGTTTTATCAAGGTTCACTAGCCAACTTTGGTTGACCCAAAATATTCCCCCGTTTTACACATGATACAGGTGATCCAATTGAGGCAAGAAACACATAGGAAGACTTAGAAGAATAAATCAGCTTAAGCTTTCGATTGTTTTACTTAGTTTCATTTTCCTTGTAATTGTATGGATTTGATTTGAACATTTGAGTTGTAATTTGAATTTAATAAATATGAAACATTTTAGTAAACATCATGAGCTTTGGTGATAACCCAATTATGCCCGACTCTTATTCCGCTGCGGGTCGGGGTGTGACAGATTGGTATCAGAGCCATGACTATAGGGATATAGGATAGGTTATTAGACCCTTAGAGCCTATACTATAGTTGATTAGAATTTTAAAATTGTTTATGTGTTACATACAAAATTCATGATGTTTATATGCTTTATGTTTATTGTTACTTTCCATGTTATGCAAGCATGTTCACAAGTACATATTATTATACAATGCTCATCATGAATCATATCCTCATAACATATCATATCCATGAGAGCACACACCTCACAATTCCCATGATTTTTACAACGATTTTTGTATTTTTGCAAATCACATCAAAGTGAGTTCCCATGACGGGCATGTAGTAACTGGAAGGGTACGAGTACCGGTAGTCGGAACGTCCTGTCTAGGCTTGGCATTCGTATAAATCCAAAATAAAGGACCAGTTTGCCTACCTGGGGACTAATGATGAGAGTACGAAGGACCTATTAGGCCAAAGCATGCTATACCAAACGTCGTGTGAGCTAACCCCACTTTGAGTTGTCATTGTGTCTATACCTGGACACCCTCCTACCATACATCTCGCAATCATATTTCATGGTTTTCATTCGGGTGATGTGAGTGTTAAACCGCCAACACCAATGTGAATCCTACTAAGCCAATAGTCATGGGGGCCCACATGACTATACAGGCGATGGTATGGGGGACATTGGAGGCCCAAACATGAGCAAACCCAAGACATCCTATGGATGTAGTTGCATTATTGATGATTATGTTATTTTTTATTCTTTTAACGACACATGACACCTAAAAACTTCTTAAACTCACAAGCTTCCTATGTATGTTCCTGTAGATGTCGGCTAGGCAGCTACGTGGAGGTAGGAAGTCAGGAAGATCAAACGAACGCTTGGCCACCCAAATTGCAAAACAAATGGCCGCAGTGCTTCCTGACATCGTAATTCAAGTCCAACAAGCTCTTACCGCGAATCCCATCAACTCTCCCATCAAGAAGACCAGAACGTCGACAACACTCCCTCCAAAAAGTGCTCCTACAAACACTTCAAGTCTTGCGATCCCCCAAAATATGAAGGGACCGAAGGTGTCACTGCTCTCCTCCACTGGTTTGAAGAAATGGAGAACACCTTCCTCAATTACGATTGTCCCGAGGATCGCAAGGTACGTTACGCAACTGGGAGACTGTTTGGGGTAGCCCTTACCTGGTGGAACACAGAAAAGGGTAAGAGAGGAGTCAAAGATGCCATGGCCTTAACATGGGAAGAGTTAAGGGAAATCATGACGAGACGCTTCTGTCCAAGAAGCGAGATCAAAAAGCTAGAAGATGAATTCCACTCGTTAAAACAAAAGGAAGGAGATCATACTTCCTACAACAAAAGATTTCTCGAGCTGAACCAAATGATACCCAACTTGTTCACCCCAGTGTACCGCTTAGTTGAACACTATATTCGAGGCCTCCCCTCGAAAATTCAAGGCTCGGTTCTAAGCACTTCGCCTGCAACACTTGAAGCCGCTATGGAACTAGCTACCGAGCTTACCGAGAATCGCATCCGAAACGGCAAATTTAAGGATAAGAAAAAGAAAGCCCCCATTGAGGCCCAAACTTCAAACCATTCCATCTCCTCTTCAAAGTTTGCTGGTAAGAGGAAACGAAACAGCAGAAATTTTGCCGTCACACACACAAACTCCTATCACTGCCGCGCCAATCACCCAAGTTGCTCCCTCAGCTGCACCATATAAAAAGCCATACTCCGGCCCATACCCAAAATGCAACCGTTGTCAATACCATCACCTCCCAGAAACTCCTTGCCAACATTGCACCAGCTGTGGCCGTGCGGGTCACACCATCCAAACCTGTCGCACACTTCAGCGAATGAACCGCAATCAACCCTCAACCCAAACCCACCATCAGATAGTGGGTCAAGCCCAACAACCTTTACTCCTACCACCTACCCAACATATAGCCCAATCCTCCTACCAACCCAACTACCCCATGATGCAACCTATGCGAGCATGTTACAACTGTGGAGACCCGAACCACTTCAGGAACACATGTCCCCGTTTGGTAAACATCATCCATGCTCAAGCTCAGGCGAATCCGGTAAACCAAGCTCCTCCACCTGCTAGAGGAAGAGCTTCCAACATCAATGCCAACCAAGCTAGAGCTGACAACAACGTGGTTAACGCTACGTTTCTCGTCAATGGTAGTTATGCATCCATGTTATTCGATACTGGCGCGGATAAGAGTTTTGTGTCTTTAGAATTTGAACCCATCCTCAACCAAACTCGTGATAATCTCATGGAATCTCTAACGGTGGAAGTTGCTGACGGAAAACCAGTCTCACTAAACTCTATTATACGAAATTGTACCCTCACTCTAAACGATCACAATTTTCCAGTTGACCTCATTCCTATGAAGTTGGGAAGTTTCGACATTATAATCGGTATGGACTGGCTCAGCCAACATCATGCTGAAGTAGTATGCCGCGAAAAGTTCATTCGCATTCCTCTTGCAGACGGTCAGACCCTACGAATCTTTGGAGAAACCCCCTCGAAAGGACTCAAATTGATGTCCTGCCTTCAAGCCCGAAAATATCTCCGCAAGAGCTATGTCGCATTCCTAACTCACGTCGTCAAGAAGGGAAACAAGGAGAAGAAACTCGAAGATATACCGGTAGTGAAAGAATTCCCACAAGTCTTTCCCGACGACATCTCAGGACTTCCTCCCGTGAGAGAAGTCGAATTCCGCATTGATCTTATACCTGGCGCTACACCAGTCTCAAAATCTCCTTATAGGTTAGCCCCATCCTAAATGCAAGAGCTGGCCAGTCACCTGCAAGAGCTGACTGACAAAGGATTCATACGTCCTAGCTCATCGCCTTGGGGTGCACCTGTTCTTTTTGTGAAGAAGAAAGATGGAACGTTTCGCATGTGTATCGACTACAGAGAACTCAACAAGTTAATGGTCAAGAACCGCTACCCATTACCTCGCATCGATGACCTTCTAGACCAACTTCAAGGCGCCACCTGTTTTTCAAAAATCGACCTTCGTTCTGGTTATCATCAACTCAGAGTACATGAAGAAGACGTCCCAAAGACCGCCTTCCGAACTCGTTATGGTCATTACAAATTCATGGTCATGCCGTTTGGTTTAACCAACGCCCCAGCTGTCTTTATGGATCTAATGAATAGGGTATGCAAACCCTACCTCGATCGCTTTGTCATAGTCTTCATCGACGACATCCTCATCTACTCAAAGTCTAAATCCGATCATGAACGACACATTAGGCTCATCCTTACACTCTTAAAGACTGAAAAACTGTACGCTAAGTTCTCGAAATGTGAATTCTGGTTAAGGGAAGTACAATTCCTTGGACACGTCGTCAATGACAAGGGAATTCATGTTGATCCTTCAAAAATCAAGGCAGTACAGGAATGGCAAGCGCCGCGTACCCCTACCAAAGTAAGGTCATTTCTTGGTTTGGCTGGTTACTCTCGACGCTTCATCGCCAATTTCTCCCGTATTGCTATACCACTCACAGCTTTGACTCATAAAGGAAAACCCTTCATATGGGGACCTAAACAAGGAGAAGCCTTCCAAACTCTAAAGCAAAAACTCTGTGACGCACCTATCCTCACACTCCTTGAGGGTTGTGATGACTTCGTGGTTTATTGCAACGCGTCAGGGCAAGGACTAGGCTGTGTACTGATGCAAAGAGGAAAAGTGATAGCCTATGCTTCTAGGCAACTCAAAGTTCATGAAAAGAATTACACCACTCACGATTGGAGCCGTTGTGTTCGCTCTCAAGATATGGAGACATTACCTCTACGGTACAAGTGTGAAATATACACTGACCACAAGAGTCTCCAACATATCTTCAATCAAAAGGAGTTGAATATGAGGCAACGAAGATGGGTCGAACTTCTTAACGATTACGACTGTGAAATTCGGTATCATCCTGGCAAGGCAAACGTGGTGGCCGATGTGCTCAGTCGAAAAGGTTATGCGAACTCTTTTCGTCTTCTATGTTCGCAAATCATAACCGACATCAAAGATCGAATCCGAGAAGCTCAACATGTTTTCAGTAATAGAAAACGACGTACGCGATGAGCTGTCATGTGGAGCAGAACTTAAAATCGAAACCAAATCCGACGGTATTCTATACTATCTAAATCGCATATGGATTCCCGATCGCGATAACCTTCGCGATTTCCTTATGAACGAGGCGCACAAAACACGATACTCTGTACACCCAGGAGCCGACAAGATGTATCAAGACCTACGCTACACCTACTGGTGGCCGGGCATGAAAAAGGATATCGCTGTTTTTGTTTCTAAGTGCCTTACCTGTTCTAAATAAAAGCTGAACATCAGAGACCTTCAGGACTCCTAACCCAACCTGAAATACCTGTAAGGAAGTGGGAAAACATAACCATGGACTTCATTACCGGGTTACCTCGCACCTCCAGTGGGTATGACACCATATGGGTAATCATTGATCGTCTTACAAAATCAGCTCACTTCATTCCAATTCGCGAGGACTTCAAGAACGAGAAGTTAGCTCATATCTACATCAGCGAAATCGTAAGCCGTCATGGTGTACCTATAAGCATCATTTCAGACCGTGATGGTCGTTTCACTTCGCGAACACGGCGAGCTGTACAAGCCGCCTTGGGTACGCGATTAGACCTCAGTACTGCTTTTCATCCTCAAACTGATGGACAATCTGAACGCACCATCCAAACTCTTGAAGACAAGCTTCGAGCATGTGTCATAGACTTCAAGGGAAATTGGGACACTCATCTACCATTAGTTGAATTTTCGTACAACAATAGTTATCACTCAAGTATCGGCATGGCTCCTTTCGAAGCTTTATATGGTCGTAAGTGCCGATCTCCAGGATGTTGGCACGAAATTGGAGAAGCACAAATCACCGGTCCAGAATTAATTCAAGAAACAACAGACAAGATTCATCAAATTCGAAACAATCTTCTAGCGGCACAAAGTCGTCAAAAGAGTTATGCAGACAAACGACGAAAGCCCTTGGAGTTTAACATTGGTGATCAAGTACTTTTAAAAGTATCACCGTGGAAGGGAGTGGTTCGTTTTGGCCAGAAAGGCAAGCTAGCACCACGCTACGTAGGACCTTTCAAGATACTCGAAAGAGTAGGACCTGTATCATACAAGTTTGACCTACCAGAAGAGCTCAACAGAATTCATCCCACATTCCATGTATCAAACTTGAAGAAGTGTCTCGCCGATGAAAACCTCCATATTCCTCTAGAAGACATTCAAGTCGATGAATCTATGCAGTTCATTGAAAGACCAGTAGAAATTATGGACTTCGGAGAGAAGCGTTTAAGACAAAGTCGTACTCCAATTGTCAGGGTACGCTGGGAGTCGAAAAGAGGACCTGAGTTTACTTGGGAACGTGAAGACTCAATGCGCGAGAAATACCCGCACCTTTTTCCTGTTACCACTACTACTTAAATTTCGGGACGAAATTTCTAAAAGTAGGGGATACTGTAACATCCGTCGAAAAACGGGTTTTCCAAACGCGCTTCGTTTATTAATCGAATATCCAGTCATAATTTTCATTTCACATTTATTGCTCAAATTAATTTTAAACGATACATAATTAATAAATATTTTAGAATTTAAAAACTATAATCAATAAACAATAAAAACGAGTGAAGAAAAAAAATAAAGGAAGCTGCCGGGTTTCGAACCCGGGTCAGCCGGTTCAACAAACAAGCATTTCACCACTCCGCCACTTGACTCCTTTGTGAATATTACTGAAACAAATAATACTTGAATTAAACCTCGAATTCAAAACCGGACTTCAGCTCGGCAGAACTCGTATTCGTCGGAAAATCCGGCAATCCGCGAGTTTAGCCATTTTCCCTTTTGACTATAACGTTATAACCGACGTCGACATCGGTTATAACCGACGCCTAGCAGTAAATTGCGGTCGTAACCGCCGGAGAAACCTTGACCACGAATCAAGACCAAATTCGGACTCAATTCATCCTGATTCTTCCTTATAAATACCTACCCAAACCTCTGGTAACCTTTTCGCTCAAAATCGCACAATCTCTCGAAGCTTTAGCACTCGCCGGAGATTTTCTGCATTCGCCGGACTTTCGCCAGAAAACCGAGACTTACACCAAATCGGTAAATTTCTCGACTCTTTCGTTTTCAATCCATTATTAGACAAGTACTAACATAAATCGTTCAACCAGAATCCGTCTCAGGCAACGTTGCCGGAAATTCCTACACTCGCCGGAAAATCTCTGAAAATTCCGAAGTTTCGCTGTGAATCGGTACAATCATCTAAACCCCCCTGACATCTTTTGTTTAGTACCTTAATTGCACAACTCATTGATCAAAACCGTTGATTGATTCACTCATACGGAGATCACCAATCAGAGCCGACGCCCCTTGCCGGAAATCTGAATTAAACACACTGTTTTGGTACATTCTGTTCTTTAACCTCGTTAACGATTACATTTCAACTAATTATAAGTTTTGATAATCGAGTTAAACAAAACAGTCGGAACTATCTGATCTGGGTGTTTGTAAACGAAGAAGACGAAGTCAGGAATAAGTATAAGTATAACTAAAATCACATAATCAAACGGGTTAGACACACAGTCCAGCGGTGGACTGTGTGCGCAAACAAAACACACGTCACGAGTTCGAATCTTACAACGTACTGACTTTCAGAATTAAAACCAACCTTTTTAAAACTGAATCAGAACAAGCCACAGCATGTTTATAAGAGTAATATAAACCGTAAGTTAAACAGATTAGACACACAGCCCAACTGGTTGGGCTGTGCGCATACGAACCGAAGGACCCGAGTTCGACTCCGAGTCCCTGCAAGCGGTTCGGCTATTTTAAATCATTTTAATATTAACCCAATATAAGTAACAATTAATTAGTAATATATAATAACTAAAACAGAGAATATTTTCGGGTTAGACACGTAGCTCAGTTGGTAGAGCTGCGTGCACGCGTACGAGAGGTCTCGGGTTCGAACCTCACCCAGCGCACACTTAACCACAGTCCAACCGGTCAACGGTCTGGTCAACGGTCAAAAAAAGTCAAAATTTTTATTTCTTTTATTTATTTATTTAATTTAAAAATCAATTTAAAATACTTAAAAATAATATTTTTAAAGTTAGAAAATGTCATTAAACTCACAAAAATAAATCTAAAAATCCATTTATTTACCGAACTATTTCGTTATTATTTTAGGTTAGTTTTCCTCGTCGATCAAATTCCAAAAACTCGTGCGCATCCAGCATCATCAAAAGAACGCACCCAATGTGAGTGAATCTCTACCAAATTCCCCGTTTTAATCACATTTTGGGGTGTATCATGTGTCGTACGATTCTGTTAATATATAAATATAAACACTTGTGCATTCATCATATCTGTGATCTAATGTGTATCAAATGTTTGTGTGAATTATGTTTAGTTTGAATTTATCATTTTCAGTGCAAGCATTTCATTAGGCCCATCAGCTCCCCGTGGGATACGGGTTGAGTACAGGTGCCTCATTCGATCGGCTCCGTTTGATTGAGCCTTGATCTCACATACATCATCATTCATGTCATACGATCGGCTCCGTTTGATTGAGCCTTGATCTCACAGTCATCATCGTTCATATTATATACTCATTCTAAGTGGTTTGTGTTTTGTTATATACATACGTTTGCTCACATGTGATTATTGCATAAATTTTCAATATTAAATACAACAAGCAATTAATAACAATGTTTTATCAAGGTTCACTCGCCAACTTTGGTTGACCCAAAATATTCCCCCGTTTTACACATGATACAGGTGATCCAATTGAGGCAAGAAACATATAGGAAGACTTAGAAGAATAAATCAGCTTAAGCTTTCGATTGTTTTACTTAGTTTCATTTTCCTTGTAATTGTATGGATTTGATTTGAACATTTGAGTTGTAATTTGAATTTAATAAATATGAAACATTTTAGTAAACATCATGAGCTTTGGTGATAACCCAATTATGGCCCGACTCTTATTCCGCTGCGGGTCGGGGTGTGACATGTGGTGACACGGCCCTAGGCGTACCGAAGTGTCTGTGGTGACACGATTCGGTTAAAACAGTCAAGATTTCACTTGTACACTCGTGTAATTCCATCTACGATCTGTGACTTGTGCAATTAAACTTGTTAAAGCATTCTGCTACAAAACAACCAAACCAGTGAAACTCACCGGCTTGTTTAGCTGACCCTTTTTAAAACTAACATGCATTTTAGGTAACTTGAGACTAAGGTGATCTGGATATGTGATTCAAGACGTATTTATAGACAAATACTGATATAGACGCATGCGGCTTAGAAGACTTATGTGGTTCGTGGGAACACCCAGTTGTAACATACATATAGTATGTAATCAACATTTTGGTAATTAATAAAATGTAGTGTCTTTTTAAACAATGCGCTTGTACCAGAGGTGTCTGTTGCATCCCGTGTTTTACTTCCGCTGCAAATTGGGGTGTGACAAAAGATGGTATCAGAGCCATTGGTTATAGAGAATTAGGTGCCTTTAAGGAAACCTAGACTATAACTACAGGCTCGGACTTTAGTGGACATCATTGGAACAATTTACCTCAACTAAAAGTACTTAGTGAACGTTGTAAAGTATCCTATTGGCGAGTACCAGGATGGCCTTGTGGGGCAAGTGGGTTATTATGGTCCGGAACGTAATAACATACTTGCTTATACGAGGCAGTGTTGGAAAAGTCGCGGTAATAAACTCACTTAAATACATGGAGTGATACATACGTGTACCAAGGTGATAGTGTGTGGATGTTTGTGCGTGGATTGATACATGAATTGGGATCGGGGGATGATACGTTACTACATATGCCTTCGGGGTAGGCAGAAAATTGGCATTACAGTGCATTCTACATTCCTATTGCTCACATAACTAATACCCACTAGAATTGGATTCCTATCACTCATATAGTTGTTACATGTACGTTATGATGTGAGAAATCAAGTCTTTATTACGATACAATGTCACCAACTCTATCCTTATATTTACTATAATGACGATTACATACCAGAATGATACTTCAAAAAGAACATAGATATACAAAGAACGCGCGGGTCGTTCTGATAGACTGCGAGGACGTCTATGGATCCTTACACCGCTTCTCGTTGATTCGCATCCGATTGTTATACAATCGCAGAATTTAAACATTTTACCAAACTTTCTTGTCCGTGGATCAACGATTTATTTGATTGTCCGCAGGATGCCTCTTCTGCTTACGATATTGGTTTTAGCCTTCACGTTGTGTAATACTATGATGCTTAGTGGTACTCCTTAGCACATGTCCCGATATATGTTATGTATAAGTTTAATGATCTCCGGGTTATGGAGATGGCATGGAGTGCGTGAATAAGTTACCCATCCCGTTGTCATTCGGTTCCACTAGGTATAAAAGTGATTATACAGATTCCTTTGAAACATTTTGCGTTGTGGAACCTCATTTCGTGTGACCATCGGTTACATTGTGTTCTTTATGATTAGTGATTGTTTCGGATTTCAGTTGGTTATTCGTGGAAAGTAATATGAGGCCCGAATATCTTGGTGAACGGAACTTTGATCATGTATATGGGTGTGGTGGATATGTTGCGGTACTTCCTGTGTATCAACACCCGGCTACATTATCAAGGTACCGTTACTTAGGGCAGACGGGTTTCATGTTGCGATTCGTTCGATTATGTTTTGGGCAATGCAGTGTTGAGTCTTCGACCCTATTTGATGCGATAGATGATGCCACAATTTTCGTAACTACGAGATCTATACACCTGTGCGATGATTTTAAATAAAAGGTAGTTTGGGTCGCCATATAATAACCTTTGGGTTAATCCTGGGAAGGTCTTTTTTTGAATTCGTAGTACGACTTTCTAGGGGTACTACACCCTGGTAGTACTCTGTGCTGAACAATTTGGGTATAGTCGGTGATAGCTTACCCACATCGATTTACCCAATGATTGATTCATGAAAGGTAACAATGTTTTTGTCTTTGGTAAGACAATTCAGCGTAATTTATTTCTTTTGGCGGGATTTGCTAGAACGTACAATCATATATTCGAAATTATTACGTTACGACAAACAAACTATACTTACTTCACCGACCGTCGTCTATGAAGCTATACGGTTGAAGCATATAATCCCTTTACTAGTTGTTGTTTGCTAGTGATACAATCTCTAATTCTTAGTAAGGACACGTAATTAGCATCGGTATTGATAACCCAAGGAAATTTAGGGGTAACACATAAATGGAGAAACTTATTTGATATAATCAAAGTTTGGCAAAGAGTTGTGTGGATGCGGATCTGATTGTAATAAGACTCGTGGAGGCGAAAACATTTTTGTCCATATTCCTCGTAACCATTAATACTTCGTATTAACCAACACTCAGATGCATACGTTTATTTATAAATATACAACATTATCCGCGATCCAATCCAAGGGCCAATTTGGTAAATCTCGGTTAAGGGTGATGTAACCCTAGTGCGAAGTAAGAAAACTATAATCATAAAGTAATCCGATTAATTTTTTTCAAATAAATTCAATTCACCTTACTAACACTGATGGAAAGCGTTAAGGTCCGGTGCATGTAATTACTAATTTGATACACCCTATCCTTTTAATCAATGTTCAGCCATGCTGCGGTACATTAGCTTCCTATGGAATTACGACAGGTATATCAGTAATAGAACCAAGTGGCATACAATCTTGAGTTCTATCGATGTAGTTCAAATTAATACAAGATAAATCCCCAGTAACCCGAAGTAATAATGAATGAGCGATACGAAGGACCCGTAACGAAGCTACTTCTTAATGCATATTTAATAAACAAAAGGACACCAAGCGAATATCTCGTCGGGGGATTATTTCATATAAATATATATATATATATATATATATATATATATATATATATTCGAAGGACGGTATTTAAAAGAATCATATAAAATTTTTATATATTAAACGATCCTTTGTTTTAAGCTTCGCATAACTTAGTAAAAATGTTCTAGTAATAGACGAGGTCGCAATTGAGTAGTATTCGAGTATAGTAATCCGATGACTAACTTATGTGGCAACTCTTATCTAAACCTGCAGACTCTAGACCACCGGTCCTTCCGGTCCTTTTTCAGTAATATTTTTGTGACGACCATACTAGGTATTCATCTAGATAATGGTCGCAGGAGTAGTCGGCAGAATATTACCATTCCTAAGCAGGGCGACGAAACAACCATGAGAAGGAATAGTACCATGGAACCCAGACGAAAGGGAATGACGCCCAAGCTCTATATACACGGGGTCATGACCTGAATTCTTTCACTTTCCGTACCCCTGAGATACTAAGTCTTGCATCAATATCACCCGTATGAGGGCGGTGTATTCATTCTAGAAATCGCATAAGGGGATACATGGTTCTTTGATTCCTTTCGATTAACGCTCTACGCGTCACGATACCTACGACGACCGTGCAAGTGGTCCTGAGTAGGGATCAACTCAGATACTTGTATGTCTATAAAACATATTGACTCCCCAACTCTACGATAATAATACCCGGAAACACCCTATGTCTCATCCTCTTCCTTGAAACGTTCGAGGAGTCTACATATTTATACACGATGTTATTCACGATACATAGGGGATGATCGAAATTCCCTTCGGACCGTTGTAAAGGTGTTATTTGGTAACAGTGTCCTACATGTGTAGGAGAATGATGCATGAGATACCCTGACTTTCATCCGTCGATTGACTACAAAGTGAACGATACCCTACTCTCGTAACCAAGAGTTATACGTTAAACAGTGTTGCTTGTCCTCGTGAGTATACGAGGAGTAAATTCTCTAGATCAGGGGAACATTGTTGAAACACCCCTCGTCTTCCTTCGACAGGTTGGTGCCTTCAATTGAGTTTCATTTTAATCGATCTAAATGAGTAATCACGAAATATGATGTTACCAAGAAACCCGATTTTTCAAGTCACGAAAATTCTTATGCTACCTACAGAAACAAGAACGAGAGAAATCTCAAGTATGATACTATATATATATATATGTAAATGTGTATTTGTACCACCTAATTCCAAGAATTAAGAACTACCCCGCATGAAGTAACACGGTCAAAACCAAACTCTCATGGAAAAGGAATGATCATGAGTCGTCCGAATGTCGTAATTGGTGTCTTTTGCGCACTGAACCCACATGGGGAAAGCTAAATCATAAATCCAGTAGTCCCGATCATGCCAGATGAAAGGACTAGTGAATCTTCCGAATACGTCCCTCGGATATCATGTCCATCAAGAGGGGGAATTCCTTTGATAAGCACATATTATATGCCTAAAATAAGAATAAAACTTCGGCGCTACAACTAATTCTCTTCAAAATTGGAAAGTTATGTAACACATGATACGAATTATAGATACCTCGATGTACGATACCAAGTCAAACCAAATGACCAAAGTGTAAATCGATGCTTGGTTGGATGTTAGTACATTTCCTGGCAGCACGTATTCCTTCCCTACCCTATTGAGGAACAGAACTAACTAACCCTAAGACAAAGGGGCGAGAAACTCAACGACCTAGTGTTGACCAACCCGGGAACCGAGTCTTTTTTTCTTGATTCACATTATTACAGATAGGAGATTAACGAAAAAAAATCAGATTCAGTGGTCAACTGTCCCTATCGGAACTAGGGTGACTATGAATTCGGCCTTTAGCCCATGGGTTCATAAAACCACACAATTTTCCCAATCTAAACCGAGATGGTTTTGAATGAGCGAACTCGACGAAACCCTTACGTTTAATCGGTGATTTAGATGGCGAAGGTGCCAAGGTGGAAAGTATCATATCTTTCAATACTCATATACAGTGCAGATCATACCAAGTCCGAGTGGGACTCAAAAAACCACGAGACCGAGACAGTCAAGTAGTGATAAACCATCTTATGAACTGTGCCACCTCACCCAGATAAGGATGAGAAGTAAACAATTGGTACCCCCCCTTAAACGAAAACATTTATTTCATTAACGTAAACTATAATGTACAAACGTTGGAGACTTAAACGATATAACATTTTATCAGACTAAATACCAACTGGTTCACAAAAGTTCACTAGAATGGGAAATGATTAATTCTCGTTGTTTCCATTAACGTTATCCTTATGAAACATTAGTAGAGCGTGGCTATGTTCCAACCCTGCGGGGAATACTCCGTTGATGGGGAATCTTGATTCGATGACTCGTTACTTAGTCATCTTTTACAAAATCACCTGCACGTCTACGGTCAATTTTGATTCCATAATTAGGGGCATCATGGTGATACTTGTGATCCTTAGACACTCATCACGCCTTAAATATTTCTACGTGATATAGTAGCGTTCTAGACGTGGTGTTACTTGAATTAAAACCGCATTGGGTACACACTCTATTATTCCCGGTATATGGGAATTTTTATACGATTATCTCCCGGAGAATCACATCGATGTTCTCAAAGTTACTAAGTTATTTCCTTCTGGAGACGACCTAAACCGTTGTACAACAGCTGGAGCCAAGCTCCCGAAACTTAGTATAAACTGGAATTATTATTGTAGAAATTTTATATCTTTACGACGTAATCCGACTACTGGTGAGTAGTTCGGGCACACCATTGATGTAAGTGTGCAGACTCGTTGATACTCGTGTACATGCTCGCCTTATGGCAACCTTAGGCTCTCAAAAGCCTTTCTCTTTCTTATTCTCTACCATAGAGTAGGGACTCTCGTGGTCGGTTAATATTAACCGAAGATACCCATGTACAAGACAGGAACCCTGGGAGGATATCCATACCCCTCCTCTATGGGGGTGTTCAAGAACTATTAAACAAAATCGTAAATGAAACCTATGGTGTCTGTATGGTAAAGATAATGAATGCGAAGAAAACATAATAATTGCGGTTATCTGCAAGCTGAATACATGACTCCTGTTCTACTGTGAGTCCAACAACACTCTCACTTTCAGATTGGAAGTGATGACAAATGTTGCCCTTAACAATATGTAGGAATTGTGGATGGACCAATTACACAGCTACATATGTAGCTTAATTATCATCCCTGTACGATGATGATACTAAATGAAAAGCGAAAACATACTTGTCGGTCGGATGACCGACACGAATTCAAATACTGAGCTTTCCAACGGATTACTAAACGGAATTTCGAGGACGAAATTCTTTTAACCGAGGGAGACTGTGACAACTGTGAAAAACTCCCGGTAAACTTTGACCTGTACAAGTCCGCGGTAACCGGACGTGACAGGTATATCATGATACTTGTTGTGATTATGTGTGATGTGATACTCAGGACGAAACCAGGTACACCATAATCGGTTCAAAACTTTAAGTATGCTTAAAACAATAATTTTGCAAAAACCCTAAACACATGCATGACTTGTGTGCTATGCTAAATGATATATGTTATGTCTCGGAGAAATCCGAGAGCACGTCTTGGTTAACATGACACTATTAAGGGCCAAAGGTGTGAGGTTGGTTTCCTTAGCTTGTAACAACGTGTTAAACGGGCGCTTTCCGTTTAACAATGCATTAAACATTTGACGAAGATTGTTAGGCCATTGGTGGGGCTATTTAAGATTCAGAGTTCACGAAACAACTTAGTTATGTGCCATAGACCATGACATAAGACTTGAAGCAAATCGAAGCTCGAGCACGAAAAATGAGGCAGCTTCCCGGTTAGGGAAACGCTTTCGTTTTGAGAACAACAAAAGGCAACCAAACATGCAAGGAACGGTCAATCAAGCCTAAAAACACTTAAACTACCCTAATACGAGGCTATTGTGATTAAAATGTAGCAGTGTTCGGATTTCAAGACGGTTATGCATGGTTTTTAAAACCGAGTCTTTTAACACTAAAAACGCGAAAAAAGGAGCCCGTTTGGCGAATCGGGGACGCGTGTGGGACCCGAAAACGAACCTAAACACGAGAATGAAGATAAACATCATCTTTTAACGCGAAAAATCAAGCACGACAAAGCAAGGGTGGGGTAGGGACACCCCTACCTAGTAACCGCCCCTATATATATATATATATATATATATATATAATATTTTCTTTCATTTTCCATAAAAAATCTGCTCAAAATACTCAAGAACACAGCTGATGTTCAATCTATTTCAGCCAAATCAAAGGTATTCTTCAAGTTTTACATAGTTTTGATTAAGTTTTCTTGATTAAACATGAACTAGACTATGAAATCTCTTTTTAATCCATGATTATGGATGATTTAAACATGGGTTTTAGCTGATAAGAACACGTCAGAGATTCCTTGAAGTTATATCATAGCCAAGATCACAAAACTTTGGCTTTTGATACCCTAATCGACCCCTAATCGACCAAAAGCGATTAACAAAGTTATTAATCGAAAAAGTATGAAACGAGGCTTGATTGACATGAGTTATGACATGTTTGGATTGTACTTAATGTGTAGGTACTGGATATAGCATCCACACACTTCTGGACTCAAGAAATACATGCGGGAACGAAGCTTACGCTAGGTACCTTCGATAAGTGTAGGCAGAATATTGTTTGGTCTATAACTTGGTCCGTGATGCTTGGATTCAGCTGAAAGTTGGTGTGGTGATATAGGGTATTGACAGAAACGTCCATGTAAAATTTAAGAATTTTTGGAATTTTCTATAATGTTTGAGAATTTTTTACTGTTTTACCGAAAGAAATTCAAAAAAGTACCATACGGAATCAATAAATCACCAAACCTTATAGAACACTAAGTAACATATAGGGAATGTTCTGGGAAGTTTGGAAGTCCATTGATTGAATTTTGATTCGGGTTAAAAATCTGCATTTTTGGGAGTTGTCGGTAGCCGGAAATGCACTGAAACGAAATCGGAAAATCGCAAATTTTTGCAGGGAGTTCCTGGATATATAAGGAGTATATTGGAATATTTTGAGAATTTTGGGACATTGGATGATAACCGATATAAATTATTCGGTTAAATACTATTTAACAAATAAATTATTTAAGTTATAAAAATAACTTTATAAATTCCCAAAACATTTTACTTGAATCTATATATTGTTACTGAGTTCTATAAAAAGTTCCAAAATTTTATAAAGTACGTAGATTAAATGGGATTTTTCGGCTTTTAAAACGCTTCTTTTAACTTATTTCGGCAGTTTACCGGACAACGAATCTGCCGGAACTGGGAACGGACCGAACCGTATTGTGACTATAAGTGGAAGGTAAGCTGGACGCTCTGGGTGTATTCCACCACCATTTGGGAGAATCATCGACGCCGAAAACGGAAACTCAAATTCGGGAGGCCTAGATCCTCAAACGTTTGGATTTCCTTAATAAATACTTAATCTTTTCTAAATGACAATGTACTGGCACTGTCTAGATCTTAGTGCCGTTATCCGAACACATAGAACAACCGACTTTGGCTGGCACGCAAACCGGTGCCCGGGAGCCAAACGTGAAACTGATCCTACCCTAACATCCATCACCACACCAGGATACTAGATGTACAATATGGCCTGAATATACCCACCCGAGCCCAAGTTATAGGCGTTACCGACTTAGCGACTGATATTGGTAATTACTTGCATGGTTACTGTTAGAGCCGAAACATCTTGCATATACTCCTATTGCTACCTGTGATACTGATATCCTGTGAGTTTCACTCCCCCACTTTTAAATTATTTTACTGTTTTCTGGGGTGCTTTGCAAGTTACAAAATGTGATAATTGCACCAACTTGTGATGATGTGAATTACCTAACACACGAACTACCCCACTATAAGTGATTAACGTAAGCCGTGGACAGTGGATAGTACTATTGGTCTGACAAACCCAGTTGCTACGACCGGACTGTGTGTCGGAAAACTGTCAACTGCACGCGTCCTAAACTTGGTTATGTTGTTAGGCATAACTGCATTGGGGCGTTGAACTGCACGTGACGCAGTTGGTGGGCTGGGGGTGTCTGCGTGACATGGCCCGGCGGGCTGAGGTGTCTGTGGTGACACGGCCCTGGGCGTACTGAAGTGTCTGTGGTGACACGATTCGGTTAAAACAGTCAAGGTTTCACTTGTACACTCGTGTAATTCCATCTACGATCTGTGACTTGTGCAATTAAAGTTGTTAAAGCATTATGGCTACGAAACAACCAAACCAATGAAACTCACCGGCTCGTTTAGCTGACCCTTTTTAAAACTAACATGCATTTCAGGTAACTTGAGACTAAGGTGATCTGGATATCTGATTCAAGACGTGTTTATAGAAAAATACTGATATATACGCATGCGGCTTAGAAGACTTATGTGGTTCATGGGAACACGCAGTTGTAACATACATATAGTATGTAATCAACATTTTGGTAATTAATAAAATGTAGTGTCTTTATAAACAATGGGCTTGTACAGAGGTGTCTGTTGCATCCCGTGTTTTACTTCCGCTACAAATTGGGGTGTGACATATAGTACGTATAAACGGGAGTGTTAACGGATATAACATATTAAGGGTCACCAATAAAATCGTTCAAGTCGCAAAATCTTAAATCATATATATCTACATATGAACTCATATATATATTAAAGTGCCAACATAATAAAAAAATAATGACTTTTCGAGAAAATCTCAAAGTTATGTGAAAATTCCAAGATCTGGAGAAACTTAGGAATTTTGTGATATATTGTTTAAATCGTTCGTACGTATATTAGGACGTGTAGAAACAATCGTGGAATTGCGCTATTTAAAATACGCACCCAAAGGTGAGTGTCGCTATAACCCCTCTTTTTACTGTTTTTATAATTGTTTTGGGGGAAGAATACACCTTAAAAGGATAAGTATACACTTTGTAAAAAATATACCTTTGATTAAACTATGGATATATTTGGTTTTGATATAAATATATTTTGGGGAGAATCGGATTTGTGGATAAATGTGAATATATATTTCGGGGAGAAACGGATTTTTGGATAAATGTGAATATATGTTTCGGGGGAGAAAGGGGTGTTATTACGGTGTTTAAGAGAAAACGATCGTGTAGATTTAAAACTTCTTAAATCTAAAGTTGTGACATTTTCGCCCTGTCTCAAGAGAGTAAGTACGGGTGTGGTTTACGTTTCGGTGCGGACCTCGGGGAAATTCGTACAACTCGTTATATATTAAATTTATCATTTTAGTTGGATATATGTATTGTACGTGAGGCAGACATTATAAGAGATCCATTGTGGGCTCTTGCGCAAGTATTGCCATTTAATCATTAATATCATGCGTGGAATTGTTAATAGATCTATCGGGTTGACCACCCCGTCGTGACCGATAATTCCGTGTTAATCAAGCGACGAATTGATATTTGTGTCTAGCTTTGATTATACCTTCATAGTAAATATATAGTTCGTATTGTCTTGCAAACATACGAGTCTAAACACTCGATGCTATCAATTTAATATGGAAAACTTGGGAAGATGTTGTGTATCGAAGGTTTTAGAAAAACGCTTGCGATGGCTGACCCACTAATTTTTATTAAGGAAATGAAAGTGGCTTTCATAATATTATATGGATGTTTTATTAATTAATCACATAATTTGACAGTTTTCCTTGGATCAAATTATTTTAAATTTGAATACGTGAACTGACTGACGTGAAGTCGTAGTCTCACGTAAATTTCATCCAAATACTACTGAATAGCTAGCGGAAAGTGGGTATCGAACACAGAGAGAATATGTGTTTATTTTGTAGCTTGCAAATTAACTAAATTTAAACTAAATTGCAGAAAAGTAATTTCAATGATTGGATTGATTGGTTTTAGTTATCTAAAATAAATTAAAATAATGGCAAATCAAAGGTAGAGTTGTAAACAGACTAAAAGAAAGCGACCATCCTAGATTTAAGGTTTTTCCATTAACACTAATGTTCATGTCCAACTAGAAAGAACCACGTAGACATGGCTCATGTTTAATTATTTGTTTGTGATAAAAGGGAACGGAGTACTCGGATTATGAAAACGCAAGGTTGTTACCCGATGACCAATTGACCATTATCCAACCCTAATCCAATTTCCAATGACACCAAGAACGTATGGTTTAGACTAATATCAAACAATAATCAACACTTTACAAATAAACAATCAAACACCATAATAACCAAAACAAACATTGCAAAGTCATTGTTCTAGAAATTCAGACATAAACATAGTGTTTCAAAAGCAAACCTTACATCTAGGATGATCACCACGAAATTAGCCGCTCATCGTTCGGTGCATCATCATCAAACACAAGTTAATGTTCATATGAATCAAAACACAAAACCAATTTGTGTAGAAATGTTTGGAACCCAAGAACACTCTAATTTTCGCCCTAGAACTGCTCCAAAACGTCTCCAATGATGAGATGTGAAAAGACACTTGAAAACCTCTCTTTTATGGGCAGTTACACAATTCACGTGAGAGTCCACCTTACGGTGGCTTTAAAGTGTCATATGGTGGCTTAAAATTGTCTTACGGCACATTTTTGGTCAGGGTCCACCGTAGCCTACGGTGGCCACCGTAAGCTACGGTAGGCTGCAACTAGGCAATTTTGTTTTCTTTGTAACTTTCTCGTTTCAACTCCGTTTTCTTCGCCGTTTGCGCCCACGTTCTCGTAATTTCGTTCCCTATCATGTTATCTTCTTAAATCTTCAATTCCAATAAGCCATGTTTCAGTTATTCTCCGTATTCCTTCCATGCTTCTTCTAACACTTCCTTTTCGCTTCCTATTAGCCTTTTGCACCTAAAATGACAAGTAAACCGTAGTTATCTAATTCGAGACAATAACCCACTAGAATATATAATTATAATAGATATTATGCCACTTAAGGGTTGTCCTACGGTTCACCCGTCACATCCCCACACTTACACGTTGCTTGCCCCCAAGCAACTCATTTAACACAATAATTCCACATTTTCCTCCTCAACAAGCAATCCAATTCAAACCAAGGAAATAATCATTACCTTTTACTAACTTGCCATCATAATCACATGACACACCCCTCACAATGACTCTCCTCTTGGTGACAAAAGTTTACTAGCAAGAATGTGCTAGAGACGCTCAATGCAAATGTGCGATTGTGCGATAATAAGCTTGTGTATAAATCGAAGCTTCACCTACAAAATACTAAAGCATGCTTGTGAATCAAAAGGACTGATGGGTTGTAACGAGGCTATGTGTAAAGGTAGGGAATGATAGGACATATGTGCAAGTAGCTCATTGATCCGACCCGGTCTTATTGTAACAACTAAATAAAACTAACTACTAACTATTTACACAACTTCACACATCTTTTTTGTTGTTTTTGTTTTTTTTTTTCATTTTCTTTTAACTACTATCGTATTCATTCTCATTTCATTTTTTTTTTGTTTTTTTTCCAGGCTTTTTTTGTTTTTTTTCTTTTTCAACCATAAACTCATAATGATTACATAGAATAAATCACGAAACACTCAAACACTAAAGCTACCAGGTCTTCTCAAACGGGTAAAAGTTTTAGGATGTAGGCATGGGTTATCAAATGATAGGCAATTAAGCTCAAATATGGCTACTAATAGACTAAACCCCCGCCCCTCTCGCTACCAAACTCATATATGTAATGTATGAGGCCCAACCCCCATGTTCCCACACTCGCACACATTGCGACGAGGCTACCTAAATGCCCTTATCCTCTTCGCGCACATGCTAAGCTAAGGCTTCGAAACGCATTCAATACACAAATTCTAATAACACAAACCACACATCGCCACTCAAACCAAAGAAGGAATATTTAACAAGTAAATGTGTGGCCCAAGAACTCACCATGAAAGGACAAAAGGGTTGCCGATGTGTCATGCGGGTCAAATGTCATGTTTTCAATTTGGATGGTATTTACTTGATTTTTAAAATTTTGAAAAATATTCCCCATCCCCACACTTAGGATACATCGTCCCCAATGTATGGTTTTGGAAGATGCGAAAACCACAAAACTTTTGTTTTGTTTTTTGTTTACAATAAAAGCACACAAACTAACTACTAACATTTCAAAGCTAAGAAACATAAAAAGATTAAGGAATGAGTACATGGACCTTGTGAAGTTGGTACAACAGATGTTGTGGATGTTCCTACTCCCTACCACCACCTTCACACAAATATCCACACATCTTCCCCACACTTAAATGTTTCCATGGCCCTGAAACACAGAAAAAACAAAGGAATAGAAAACATTAGTGTAAAATCCCGGGTTGCCTCCCGAGCAGCGCTAAGTTTTCGGGTCTTCAGCTAGACCTTGCCACCCCCATTTATGGTGGCTCAAAGAAATAGTTCCTGCCATCTCCATCACCGCATTGTACCATTGGGTAAAATGCATCCATCACATGTCCAATTGGTGGGTAATCAAATACACAATTGCTTGAACCCTCATGCTTTTCTTCACAATCCAGTGGTTTATTTGTTTTCATGCTTCGACACACACGTTTCATATGATCACTAGACTCACTACCCTTCTCCTCAAGCGACTCATAACTAATCACCCTAGTTTGAACATCAGAGGAAAACTTACAGTTCTTTTTGGTCATAGTAATGATCTCGTCTCTACAATTAATTTGAGCATTTGTTGTGTATAGAAACGGCCGACCTAAGATTACCCTTTGTTGTACTGCCATTTTGGTAGAAGCATAATCTAAGACTAGAAAATCCACCGGATATTCAAATTCTCCTAATTGAATCATAACATTCCTTACCATTCCCCGTGGACGCCTCCAACTTTCATCTGCCAAGCTCACTGTGGTGTCTATATCTTGCAACGGACCAAAGTCATAAATGTCATATAAGTCACCTGGTAGCACACTCATGGTAGCCTTGTAGTCCAACAATGCTTGAGGAATTTTTAATTTTCCCACTCGTATGGGCACGATTGGTGCTCCATGCTCTTTGTTATCTTTTACCTTGGCATTTTTTCCTATACCTGCACTCACTTGACACGAAGAGGTTAGAAATGTTTCATTGAATTCACTATTAGGAACGGTGCTTACCACATTAATGTTCACGCTTTTGATGTTCTTGGGATTTGTCATTGTGTCACTTGGTAGTTGACCTTTGCCTTTTTTCAATTCCGCCACATCGGTTGCAAGTTGACCCATTTGGGTTGTCAAAGATTGAATCGCCTTGTCACGGATTTCATCTTTTTGCATGCGAACCTCATCAAGCTGATTTCTTCTTTGCATATATTGTTGCATCATTTTTAGCATGTCTATCACTTCATTCCCACTTGAAGTAACTTAACCCGAAGAGCCACTTTGATCACCACCCACTTGTTGAAATTGCCTTTGGAAGCCTTGATTGTTGAATTGTTGGCGAAGAACAAAATTTCCTTGACTTCCTTGAAAATTCAGTTTGGCTTGATTAGTCGGGTTCCCATATCGAAAGTTAGGATGGTTTCGCAAACCGGGGTGGTAGGTGTTCAAATTCATGTTGTAATTCCTACCACCTCCCCCTTGAATGGCTTTCACCTCTTCCACTTGGTCTTGAACAATGCCCACTGAGCACATATCCGCCAAATGACCCAACTCACTACAGTTGGTACAAACATCATAAACTTGATTTGTGGTTTGTACATTTCCATCATCCACTGCATGAACTTGAGGTCTTGTGATAACATGCCTAGCCTTTCTTGATGCTTGCGCCTTTGTTTGGAATTGCAGGACATTTGCTCTAAGAAGGCCCAATTGTCTTGCTCAAAATTAGTACCAAACGTACCATTAGTAACCGACATCAAATCCCAAGCATCCTCTTCACTTATCCCCTCATGAAATGCATTCAACAACTCCCATAAAGCAATACCATGATGTAGACAGTTTTTAAGCATTGTTAAACCTTTCGAACGCTTGATGAAACATCTCCCCTGGTTGTTGTTGGAAACCTCTCAAACTCCTTCTCGCCTCATTAGTCTTTTGAGCTGTATAATATTCTTCCAAGAATCTTTGTTGCATGTCGGCCAAAGTGTAAATTGATGCGGAAGGTAACGTGTAAAACCATCTCTTCGCTTTATCCTCCGATGAGAATTGGAACAACACTAATTTAACATCATCCGAAGAGAAACCTTGCCCACCAATGGTGTTACACATTGAATCATATGCCTCCAAATGAAAGTAAGGTTCTTCAATTGCTAACTCTTTAAACTTTGGTAAACTTTGGAGTGCATTCGTTCTTACTTCAAATGTTCGCCCATCTGGGTGATGAGGAATGACTATTGGTGAGGGATTGTTAGTGATAACCGGTCGAAATGAGCTTCAACCCCCCGTACTGTAACGCTCCATATTATCGTTATTTAATTATTTATTTATTTAATCATTTGTAAAACTACTTAATTATTGATTTATTTATCTATTTAAATAAACTAATTATTTATTCTCTATTTATTTATTTAACTAAATTATTTAAAACATTTATTTACTTAAATATTCAATATGCTTTAATATTTAAGTTAATATTTTTTTAATAAAACATTTAATCATTTATTAAGAAGTAAATAAATAAAAAAGATTAACATTCACTAAAGAACTTGGTTAAGTTTATATGTATTAAACAAGTATAACTAATCAAGGGGCCTAATGTGCTTTTATCTAAACTTAAACTACAGGGTCTGTTTTGTCATTTCTGAAACTTGATCCATTCTTAAACAAAAAAAAGAAAAGGGTTGGACGGGACTCAAAACCGCGCCAAACCCAGGTCAACAACCTAACACGAGCCCGTTAAACCACTCGGCCATGACTCCAAGTTTGTTGAAATCCGGTTTGTTTAATAGTTGTATTACAGTTTACGTTTGAACTATTACCTCCAAAACGTGACTGCAAGTAACGGATGGAATCAAGACTTTTGGGATTCCGGCGAATTTAATCTCGGACCGATCAGGATCCGACGGTTTCATCCTTTCGGTTATAAATACTCAACTCAAACTTATTTTGACCTTGTAATTTCTCGTATACCTCTCCTTCTCGCACGGTTCTGTTTCGTCGCCCGAAAATTTCGACTCGCCGGAACCCGAGGACTTCACCGGAAACCTGCACATCACCACTGCCGAAGATCAACCGCTGGAGAACTCGCCAAAGACGACCGGAACGCCGTCGGAACCTCGATCTCGGTACACCACATTGACCTTCTGCTTTCCGTTTTTTTTTACATACATATATATAACAGTGAATCTTATTTATATAATGAGGAAGAAGACGAGTTGTACTATGCGTATATATGTATTACAAAATGGTAAACCAGCACCAAACTGGGTTGTAGCCCAGTGGTGATGTTGTTTGGTTGTCACCCGGGTTATCCGACATCGAACCCCGCTATTTCCGGTTGTCTCGCTGTTGTGGGTGCCGGCCCTGTTGGGCCAAAACCTTTTTACCCTTTTCTGTTTTGGGCTAGTTACTTGTTTTATTGGGCTGCTGATTTAATCAGTTAATGATAAATCAATATTTTTGAACTATTATTATTAATAGTATTAGTATTATTATTACCATTATTATATTATTGTTATTATTATTATTATTATTATTGATCAAAATTAATCTTGCTAAACCATTACTTTTATAAGATCTAGTATTATTGATATTATTAACAAATTTAGAATTTTAATTGTTAATTTCATCAAATCATTCCTAATTATTAAAACATCAAACTTAATCAAGATCAATTGCAACTTGTCACCACATGATTTAAAACGTTCCCTACAAACACATATCGTTCAATTCAAGTCCATAACCAATAACCAACTTATATCTTATTCTAGGTTAATCACTTCGTAGATCCTTCATCTTATTCGTGCGATTCCAAGAATCATATACGCAACCTAAGGTGAGTATACTCGAACCCCTTTTTTGTTTTATCACTTTTGGGGTGCAACATGTATACCATATTAAAACACGTGACACTTGAAACTTATTATGCACACTCTATCCACATTTATACATGAACAATTTGATGTTTATTAGTCTTGTATGCTATGTAAACTTTCTATGTATATATGAGCCCGCCTTAACAATTATGGTACTATGCATATGCTATAGGGGTAATGCACTGCCCACGAATTTTAGGGTATTGTTAAGTGAAACTTGTTACCTCCCGTTATTCTTTGGGATAGGCTATTTTAACGCATTGCATTCTTGGGTTTTATCATATGTGACGTCGTTTCAGCATATTTGTAACTTGTATCATTTGTTCATGGTGGATTTGAGTAACGAGACTTTATAATCTATTATGCTATGTAACAAACTTGTATACTCGCTCATCGTTATTGTTGATCATATTTTAATACATGTTGCAGGTTGATAGTCAAGATGGAATGAAGAAACAAGTTAGGATGGACTTTAGAAACCCATCTTAAATAATTGTTTTGTTTTGCCATGTTTACTTTATTTGAAACTTTGTATTTGAATCCTTGGCATTTATGAAATTGAATTTAATTATATTGTCACAATAGTGTTATGATGCTTTTGAACGATTTGTTTGTCTCATCCCGATGTTTCCGTCATCGGTTGGGGTGTGACAGATTGGTATCAGAGCCCTATAGGGAATTAGAAAAAGTAGCTTTGCCTAGTCTATAGTTTAGGAGTTTTTCTCACTGTGTGCTATTTAAAATCATTTCCCTTCTATCTCAATTTGCTTCTCTCTATTCTTTTGGACTCTTAAAACATACATGCCTTTCCTAAGGCAACCACAAGACACACTTGGAGGCTTGAAGACACTTTTATAGCACAATCGAAACGATTCACTAAAATAGGGGTGATTCCCACATTTGGTGATGACTTTCATTCAACGATACTTTGAATTTTGCACGAAATTCACCCTCAAGTTAGGGGTGATATCCAAACCTTGAAGGAAATTTCCACTTCATACTCTAGTGGACCCTTATCTTTTGATAAGTACTAACCACGTCTGGGTACGATGTTATTGAGTTAGAGGTGAAACTCATACCTTAATAACTAGTCCCACTCCTCATTTTCGATCTCGCCAAAGTTTTGATTTTTCCCAATCGATTAAGGACGTGTAGTAACTAGAAGGACAAACACCGTTAGTCGCTCCTCGATGAGAGTGATTGTCTATTAGGCCAAAGCACGTTTTCTTAATTCGAAAAGGACTTCGATTTACTTTGGAATAGTCTTATGTTACGTTCTGTGACAATCCATGTTTTACGTTAAATCTTTTATGCTATCTTAATTTTAATGTGTTTTACATTTGAGCATATCCTTTCATTTCAAGTTGGAAACACGAATCACGTTATCTTCGCAATAAAAACAATTAATAATGATCTTTCGTGAACAAACTAAATTTACGATGCCTTCATTATCTACGTTACATTGCGTGAAACTCATGATCATGTTATGTGAAACAAGTTGAAACGTTTGTATGCTATGTGACACTATATGCTATGTGACGCATCTATAGAAAACAATTTTATTAAACAGAACAATATGATCAAAGTCTCATCCATCTTTTATTTCTTTGATTCTTAGATGTCTTCCCGTCATCACTCCAACTCCATCAAGAGGTCAAAGACCAACTCTAAAAAGAAGATGATGACCTTCATGGCTAACCAAACTGCTCGAATTGTCCCCAAGATCGTCACTGAGATCCAAGCTTCGAACACTCCCAATTCTTCCGCTGACTCGAAGACATCCAAACCCAAGGCTGTAACTTTCAGCTATAAGCACTTTGCTTCTTGCAACCCTAAGCCCTTCACTGGCAAGGAGGGGGTGACTGCTATGCTTGAATGGTTCGATAGCATATAAGTTACTTTCATCAATAGCGAATGCCCTGAAGAGCTTAAAACACGTAGTGCTACTGGGGTGTTCCAAGATAGGGCCTTGGAATGGTGGACCAATGAAAGGAACATACGATCGAATGAGGAATCATATGCGTTACCTTTGGAGGAAGTGAAACAGCTTATGATGGAGGAATTTTGCCCTCCTCATGAGCAACAAAAGCTTGAAGATGAGTTTTGGGTCCTTAAGCAAATCGACGACGACAACCTAGCCTACATCACTCGCTTCAAACAGCTGAGCTTCGTAGTGCCACATCTTGTGTCAACTCCTGAGCGCAAGATTCGAAAGTACATTCATGGTTTACCTCCAAGCATGCGTGATACCATTGAAGCAGCTAAGCTTGACAACATCGAGGCAGTGTATCGTTTAGAAGCTAGCCTGAACAATAATCGTGTTCGCGACAAACAAGCTGCAACCCCTGTTCCTTCCAAACCTGCCCATCAAATCACCCAACAATCGAGTAGTAACAAGGGCAAGAAACGAAAGTTTCAAAACCCTGGCTGCAACGCGATTGTACCGGCTACGAAACCAAACCCCATCATACCTGAAAACACCAAGAAGCCATATACTGGGATACATCCTGAGTGCACCTTTTGCCACTATCATCACCCTACCACCTCGAAATGTCGTCATTGTACGGCTTGCAATTGTTTTGGCCACACTGCACCCTATTGTCGCAACAACCCTACGCCACAAGCTCAACAACCACCCCAAAACCCTAAACCAGCAGCCAATGTTAGAGCTTGTTACAAGTGTGGGGATACCACGCATCTTCGTCCTCAATGTCCTCAGATGAATCAAGAGCAGCAACGTCAGTCAACTCCACGAGGACGATCTTTCAACATCAATGCTAAACAGGCGCAAAACAACAATGAAGTTATTAATGGTACGTTTCTCGTTAATAACCTTTATGCTTCGATAAAAGCTTTGTGTCCGTTGAATTTGAATCTTTGCTAAATTGTACGCGCTCTAAGCTACCTAAGTCGATCACAGTCGAAGTTGCCAATGGCAAGTCCATTTCAGTCGATTCTATTCTTCGTGATTGCCTTCTTACTCTTAACGAACATGTTTTCCCTATCGACCTTATACCCATGCAATTGGGTAGTTTCGATGTCATAGTAGGCATGGATTGGCTTCGTAAGAACCATGCTGAAATTGCTTGTCACGAAAAGTACGTTCGTTTGCCTCTTCCATCTGGCGATACTTTACACCTCTATGGAGATCGACCTTCAAAAGGAACAAAGCTGATGTCATGCACACAAGCGAACAAGTACTTATGCAAACCATATCTTGCCTTTCTAGCCTACGTTGTAGAAGAATAGGGCAAGGGAAAGAACGTAAGTGATGTTCCAGTGGTGTGTGACGTTTTTCCTGAAGATCTACCGGGTGTTCCTCCTGCTCGATCAGGCGACTTTCGTATCGATCTCGTACCTGGTTCAACTCCTGTTGCTAGGGCTCCTTATCGTCTTGCACCTTCTGAGATGCAAGAATTGTCAACTCAACTACAAGAACTCCTCGATAAGGGTTTCATTCGTCCAAGTACCTCACCTTGGGTGCTCCTGTCCTCTTCGTCAAAAAGAAAGATGGTTCGTTTCGCATGTGTATAGATTATCGTGAGCTTAACAAACTCACCATCAAGAATCGTTATCCTCTCCCTCGTATCGATGATCTCTTCGATCAACTTCAAGGCACAACTTGTTTTTCTAAAATCGATCTTCGGTCTGGTTATCACCAACTTCGTGTTCTCGAGGAAGACATTCCCAAAACAGCTTTTCGCACTCGATATGGACACTATGAGTTCGTGGTTATGCCTTTTGGCTTGACCAACGCACCAGTTGTGTTTATGGATCTCATGAATCGCGTTTGTAAACCTTATTTAGATCGTTTCGTAATCGTTTTCATTGATGACGTTCTTATTTATTCAAAAAATCAAGTTAATCATAAGCGTCATTTACATCTCATTCTTGAACTCCTTCGTGCTGAACGCTTGTACGCAAAATATTATTATTGTTATTATTATTATTATTACTATTAATATTATTGATCAAAATTAATCTTGCTAAACCATTACTTTTATAAGATCTAGTATTATTGATATTATTAACAAATTTAGAATTTTAATTGTTAATTTCAACAAATCATTCCTAATTATTAAATATCAAACTTAATCAAGATCAATTGCAACTTGTCACCACATGATTTGAAACGTTCCCTACAAACACATATCGTTCAATTCAAGTCCATAACCAATAACGAACTTATATCTTATTCTAGGTTAATCACTTCGTAGATCCTCCATCTTATTCGTGCGATTCCAAGAAATCATATACGCAACCTAAGGTGAGTATACTCGAACCCCTTTTTTTGTTTTATCACTTTTGGGGTGCAACATGTATACCATATTAAAACACGTGACACTTGAAACTTGTTATGCACACTCCATCCACATTTATACATGAACAATTTGATGCTTGTTAGTCTTGTATGCTATGTTTCTATGTCTATGTGAGCCCGCCTTAACAATTATGGTACTATGCATATGCTATAGGGGTAATGCACCGCCCACGAGTCTTAGGGTATTGTTAAGTGAAACTTGTTACCTCCCGTTATTCTTTGGGATAGGCTATTTTAACGCATTGGATTCTTGGGTTTTATCATATGTGACTTCGTTTCAGCATATTTGTAACTTGTATCATTTGTTTCATGGTGGATTTGAGTAACGAGACTTTTTAATCTATTATGCTATGTAACAAACTTGTATACTCGCTCATCGTTATTGTTGATTATATTTTAATACATGTTGCATGTTAATAGTCAAGATGGAATGTAGAAACAAGTTAGGATGGACTTTAGAAACCTATCTTAAATAATCGTTTTGTTTTGCTATGTTTACTTTATTTGAAACTTTGTATTTGAATCCTTGGCCTTTATGAAATTGAATTTAATTATATTGTCACAATAGTGTTATGATGCTTTTGAACGATCTATTTCTCTCATCCCGATGTTTCCACCATCGGTTGGGGTGTGACGTACCGCCTCTCTATGATGCCTTCGAGGAACACCCATAGGCACTCTCGGTGGACCCGGTTGCCTTTGAGCTTGTCTTTGAGGTGCAAATTGTTGTGGTGGTGGAGGCACTTGTTGTTGTGGCATAGGCCTTTGCATTGGCTGAACTTGTGGTTGAACAGCTTGTGACTGTCGAATAATCTGTTGCACTGGTTCAACTTGTTGCCTTGACGGATAAAAACCCCCTTGAGTTACACCACCCTCAATATAGTATCCTTCCTCTTTGTACCCCTCAAACTCCTCTTCATACTCAGCCCCATATCCACTTTCATGTGTACCCATGGATTGCAAATTTGTAGTTTGCTGATATTGCAAACCCGGTTGAAATGGTGGTTGGTAAGTAGAGGTAGTGTGAACTATGGATGAACTTAGGTGAAATGGATGTGATGGTGGTATTTGGTGAGAAGATGAGGATTAGCCTACGGTTGGAAAGAAAGATGAAAGAAGTGGGACAGTTGATGCAGAAGGTTGGCTAAAGGAATGTTCAACTTGGGTACTTGCGGGCATTGTAACGTTGGTGACGTTGGTTGGTGAAGGATTGATAGGATTTGGTATAGGTGTAGGTGAAGATGGTGTTGTTTGACACGTAGTGGGAGGTGGTGGTTCCATTGTATTGTTTGGTGTAATAGGTGTGGCAGGTGAACCAATAACTTTGTTTTCTCGTAGTAAGACTCGATTGCGTCACAAAGTTCGCTCAATTTCTGGATCAAATGCTAGTGGTGATAACTTATGAAAGCCTCTAGTATGCATACACCTGTAAGTACCTGCACACTAAACACAACCAGCGTAAACCCGAAAAATAACAAACTAACAACTACAAAAGTCAACACACGTTGCGCACTAATCCCCGGCAACGACGCCAAAATTTGACGTGAAGTTATAGTCTCACGTAAATTTAAGCCAAATACTAGTAAATAGCTAGCGGTAAGTGGATATCGAACATAGAGAGTTTGTGGAATATGTGTTTATTTTGTAGCTTGCAAATTAACGAAATTTAAACTAAATTGCAGAAAAGTAATTTCAACGATTGGATTGATTTGTTATAGTTATCTAAAATAATTTAAACTAATGGCAAATCAAAGGTAGAGTTGTAAACATATTAAAAGAAAGCGACCATCCTAGATTTCAGGTTTTTCCATCCACACTAATGTTCATGTCCAACTAGAAAGAACCACATAGACATGGCTCATGCTTAATTATTTATTTGTGATAAAAGGGAACGGAGTACTCGGATTATGAAAACGCGAGGTTGTTACCCGATGACCAATTGACCATTATCCAACCCTAATCCCTCCCATGATATCTCGATTGCAAACGGAACCAAGAACTTATGGTTTAGACTAACATGAAAAAATAATCAACACTATAAACATAAAATGTCAAACACCATAATAACTTAAACAAACATTGCAAAGTCATTATTCTAGAAGTTCAGACATAAACATAGTGTTTCAAAAGCAAACCTTACATCTAGGATGATCACCACGAAATTAGCCGCTCATCGTTCGGTGCATCATCATCAAACACAAGTTAATGTTCATATGAATCAAAACACAAAACCAAATTGTTTAGAAATGTTTGGAACCAAGAACACTCCAGTTTTCGCCCTAGAACTGCTCCAAAACGTCTCCAATGATGAGATGTGAAAAGACACTTGAAAACCTCTCGTTTATGGGCAGTTACACAATTCACGTCAGGGTCCACCGTAAGCTACGATGGTCACCGTAGCTTACGGTGGCTTTAAAGTGTCCTACGGTTGCTTAAAACTGTCTTACGACACATTTTTTGTTAGGGTCCACCGTAGCCTACGGTGGCCACCATAAGCTACGGTAGGCTGCAGCTAGCCAATTTTGTTTTCTTCGTAACTTTCTCGTTTCAACTCTGTTTTCTTCGCCATTTGCGCCCACGTTCTATTAATTTCGTCCTCTATCATGTTATCTTCTTAAATCTTCAATTACAATAAGTTACTTTTCAGTTATTCTATGTATTCCTTCCATGCTTCTTCTAACTTTTCCTTTTCGCTTCCTATTAAGCCTTTTGCACCTGAAATGACAAGTAAGCCATATTTATCTAATTCGAGACAATAACCTACTAGAATATATAATTATAATAGATATTATGCCACTTAAGGGTTGTCCTACGGTTCACCCATCACTCACCCTCCTCTGTGTTGACACTTGATTTTAATGTGTTCTTCAGGTACATGAGTTCGGCTTCGGGAACCTTTGGCGTATCTGTGGTTGTGATGCATGTTTATCATTAATAATGTATTGGACAACTTTCAAAATTAAGCTGGGACCATGTTTGTAATAAGATCCATAAGGATCAAGACAACTTAACTATGTTATGGTTGTGACTTATGTTCAAATTTTAAACAATGTTTTAATTAAGTAATATGTCCAAAAACTAACGATGCATCGTCCACTATGATATTTATGGGCACCAACTTCCGACACCATTACGTTTGTATTTCCGATGCGACATTTTTGGGATGTTACAGAAGTTGGTATCAGAGCCAAAAGTTGGTATCAGAGCCAATGGTTGTAGCGAACTAGATGTTTTCTGGGGAAAACTCTAGACTTCAACCTACGAAATTTTGAGATTAAGTCCAGGATTTGCGAAGCCAATAATTTAAAATAAACATGGATTTTAATCATGTATGAAAACTGTTTTGAGTTTATATGCATACGTATTAATCAGTTTATTTGGGCCTTATGTGCTATTTTTCATTTGAACACACATTTACTTAGTACGCTTACCTTGTGTCACAGATGTCATACTCACATGAGATCATAGAGATTCACGACTCAGATAGCGAGCATGAATACGAGATCTCACCGACCTCAGTCCTGCTAGAGATACCCCACACGACCCCTCAGATCGTTAACATGGCCGAATTTGCCTAGTCATTTTATGTTGGCCCTACTGCATTCGCCAGCCAGGTCGACCCCCATTATGCACATACTAGTAACAGATGGATTGACGATGATGACTCTGTTCCACCCTCGATTTTCGAGATCGGACAGTCATCTGGCACAGTGCCTATTGTTGATGAGATGGGTAGAGGTACCCCGTTGATTGGAGGATCCTTTGGGATAGCTCCAGTGGTGGACACCACTACTGTTACGGTTCGTCCATTAGAGCCATCGGTAGTCCCACCCATTCCCACTGCTGAGCCTACACCCGAGATCCCTCCGCCTGTTACGTCAGAGTCCTCCGTACAGCCGTCAGAGCCACGAGTCTCCACTGCACCTATGATAGTCTATTATCGCCGTAGGAAGAGGACTCGACCTGCCAAAGACATTGCCACAACCTCTAGAGCTGCCATGGAGTCTGCTCCGAAGAAGCAGAAAGGAGTATGGGTTAACCGGTGTTCTCATTGTGATCGTTAGATTGCGAGCCTGCGAGAAGAACTAGAGACGACGAGGGGACAGGTGAAGGAGTTAGAGGGTCAGATGGATTGGTATGACGAGCTTAAGGATTTGGATGAAGTGTTATGGATCAGATGCACTGGAGGATTGTGGAGCTGGTTAGGAAACTTCTGGAATTTGTGAGTTTGAAGTGATTTGTTGTTGTTCTGTTTGTTGTTATTCTCTTTTGGTAACCCTATTATGGCTTGCATGCCAATTTAGATATTTTAGGAGGAAATTCAGTAAGACTTGTCAATGGTGTTTGATTTATTCCCACCAAATTTTGTCGTTTCTATACTACAAACAAGCGATGTAATTTCGAATCTAAAATATCAACGATGTGGGTTTTTGGTTAAATTATTCTCATTATTATGTGGATGCATGTGTATTGTTTAGTCCACTATTATTTAAAGATTGATTATTTAATTATTGTCTTACGTCGTTATTATTATTGCAATAATAGAAACGACAATATGCCACCAAAATCGAGACAAGGTCCCTCTACTGACGGTACTGGATTGCCTACCACACCTGAGGAGTTGGCGCAACTTATCGCTCAACACGTCAATACCACCATGGAACAGTGCGAGGCTAACCAGACGATGGGGCGAGGACGTGGACAAGGTGATGTACATGGTTTCGGTAGAGTGCCAATTGGAGCCCCTCAAGGTAGTGTAATGATTGGAAAAGTTTTTGTAGTATCACGTGTTTGATATAATCTAAGAGTAATATTGATTTTCATTAACCTTGTGAACAGTGCACGAATGTACGTACAAAACATTCCAGGGTTGTAACCCAAAATCATTTACCGGTGCTGAAGGCCCCCTTGATATCGTTAGATGGATCGAGAAAATGGAGTCTATGATGGCCATCAGTGGTTGTGCCACAGATCAGAGGGTTAGGTATGCTTCATGTTCATTTCTTGATGAAGCTTTAACCTGGTGGAACACTCAAATTCAGATTTTGGGAGAAGAGGTTGCTTACGGTCTTACCTGGAACGAACTGAAAGAGATGCTTCTTAAGGAGTACTGCCCACGTAATGAGCTGCGGAAAATTGAGACTGATTTCTGGAATCTGACCATGGAAGGCTTGAATGTCAGAGCTTACACGTCTTGGTTCAATGATCTGGCTAGGTTGGTTCCTCGGATGGTCAATCCTGAGTATGTTAAGATAGAAATGTATATTTGGGTTTAGCGCCACAGATCCGCAGTATGGTCACGTCAGCGAAACCCACTACCTATCTTGAAGCTACTTCTCTAGCGAAATCTCTGACAGATGATGCCGTTCGTAGGAGTAATCTTAACAAGAGGGATGAGACCGGGAAAATCGTTGGTGAAAGATACTGCAGACAGGAAATCCGATCGACATGAGCGCTCTGAGCGTAGGTCAGAAGGTTCGCGAAAGCGAAAATCTGAGATTCTCTATAACCCCTCTTTTTACTATTTTTATAACTGTTTTGGGGGAAGAACACACCTTAAAAGGATAAGTATACACTTTGTATAAAATATACCTTTGATTAAACTATGGATATATTTTCATGGAAAATATATGGTTTTGATATAAATATGTTTCGGGGAGAAACGCATTTGTGGATAAATGTGAATATATGTTTCAGGGAGAAGCGAGTGTTATTACGGTGTTTAAGAGAAAACGACCGTGTAGATTTAAAATTGCTTAAATCTAAAGTTGTGACGCATTCGCCCGGTCTCAAGAGAGTAAGTACCGGGTATGGTTTACGTTTCGGTGGGGACTTCGAGGAAGTTCGTACAACTCGTTATATATTAAACTTATCATTTTAGAAGGATATATGTATTGTACGTGAGGCAGGAATTATAATAGACCCTATCATTTTAGTAGGATATATGTATTGTACGTGAGGCAGGAATTATAAGAGACCCATTGCGGGCTCTTGCGCAAGTATTGCCGTTTAATCATTAATATTATGCGTGAAATTTTTGATAGATCTATCGGGTTGACCACCCCGTCGTGACTGTAGCTCTGTGTCAGTCAAGCGACGAATTGATATTCTGTAGTGTGTCTAGCTTTGATTATACCTTCATAGTAAATATATACTTCGTATTGTCATGCAAACACTTGATGCTATCAATTTAATATGGAAAACTTGGGAAGATGTTGTGTATCGAAGGTTTTAGGAAAACGCTTGCGATGGCTGACCCATGAATTTTTATTAAGGAAATGAAAGTGGCTTTCATAATATTATATGGATGTTTTATTAATTAAATACATAATTTGAAAGTTTTCCTTGGATCAAATTGTTTTAAATTTGAACACGTGAACTCACCCTCCTTTGTGTTGACACTTGATTTTAATGTGTTCTTCAGGTACATGAGTTCGGCTTCAGGAACCTTTGGCGTATCTGTGGTTGTGATGCATGTTTATCATTAGTAATGTTTATGACAACTTTTAAAACTAATATAGGACCATGTTTGTAATAAGATCCATAAGGATCGAGACAACTTAACTATGTTATGGTTGTGACTTATGTTCAAATTTTAAACAATGTTTTAGTTAAGTAATATGTCCAAAAATTAACGGTGCATTGTCCACTATGATATTTATGGGCACCAACTTCCGTCACCATTACATTTGTATTTCCGCTGCGACATTTTTGGGGTGTTACAATTTGTGCCCTTAGTAGAGAGGGACCACTTCTCTTTTCTTGTGTTTGATTTGGAGAGAGACGACATAAACCTGATAGACCACTTGATTGACGGGGAGTCTGATGTGTCGCTCAGAGACCATGAGGAATATGTTTTCAAAACAACACCCTTTAAAATGGTTTGTGACTGAACTTAGCATATTATTTTCCCAGGATGTACATTAACAAAAAATGTGGTCACTGATGTTGTTGCTTTGTTTAACTTATGTGCCATGCAGAAACATATATTCAATGAATATCTAGAGCTGGTGAATCACCCAAAAGCAGCCGTTATGCGTTCAGCTATCATCAGGCGAGAGGCGTTGGCCTGGTCAACAACCCGTATGGGTGCATCGCCGAATGTGGATTCCAGCATTTTCGTTATGAGGCATATGGAATGATTTCTGAGGACTCGACGCGATTTATTCTGCGGTTTTAGCACGCGTGGTTCGCGTAAGAAGGCCCAGTGCAATTACTTGCGTAAGAAGTATGCGAGCCAGATACTCCTCTCTATAGTGAACAAATATCACGAGGACGTGCGGTATCGCATTGAGAGAAAGTAGCTGGATGCGGGTGTTTAATGTCGTTTGGGTGCTGTTTTTTGTTTTGACTACGCTATAACTCTGTAATTGGTAGGTGGTTGGTGTACTAGATTGCTAGTTGACAAGTGTCGTAGGTGTCTTTTGGACAGTCGGGATGTTGGAATGCGGTCCCCTTTTTGGTGCGTACACCGTCCGTTTTAACCTAGTTGCATATGTGTATATGATGACCCTTTTGGAACAGTGAAAATTACCCCAGATATGTTATGTTTGGAAAGTATAATGTTTTGCATAACAAAAGAAACCTTGTGTTGTATTTTTTTAAGTTTTTGTACAAAATCTGATATGTATATTCACCATAAACAGGCAGTTTATGTGGGACACACAAAGTACATTGCATACACCACAAAAAAGGATAGAGAATCCCACCAAAATGACTGATGTGAAAGAGGGCCTTGTATGTGTGGTTCACTATCAAAGTACATTGGATACACGTCAGGAATCTACTTAATTGAAAATTAGAAAACAGGAGGGTTTTTTTTTTATCTTGAATGTACATGGGGTCTGTATTATATATATCATGGGGAGAGTTTGCATGAATTTGTATCCCCTCTCTCTATCTCTTGTGGAAAGAAGGCTCCTTGGACAAGAGTATTTTTCCTTTAAATTTTTTTAACACCTTCTATTTATTCCCCTCCCTTTCAAAATAATAAAAAAGAATTGTGTTTTTTTATTTCCAAACTTGGCAGGGAACAAACAGCACAGAAATAGCAGATGGTCGCAAAGTGTGGCGTCCACGTAACACTGCCTCCTCATCAGGTTAAGATGCGCAAAAGGCTTTCTTTGGCATGGATGTTGAATAATTTTTTTATGTGTATAGCACGTTTTGTGACCTTGCTCATTTGTTTTGTGGAACTTTTGTGTTGCATTTATTAGGTGGATCACGTGACAAGTCTGTCGAGAAACAGGTGGTGCACAGATTAACCCTAGTCCCCCAGCAAAATAAGGAAAGGAAAACCACTCAAGTATGGGATAGTCGATAACTAGGACTGCAATCGAACCCAGACACGGTTTGGCTTCCCCTTCAACAGGATGGGGGGGGGGGATGGGGGTGCAAGTGTAGGACTGTCGACAGCTTGGGTTGCAATCGAACTCACCCTCAGTTTGGTGCCCCTTGAGACGATGGGTTCCCCTACTAGCCAACACAATACCCCTAGGTCCCAGTTTGGTTCCTCCACGACCAATTTTAGTTCCTCAGGTCCCCAGTTTGGTTCCCCTCCAATCCACTTTGGTTCTCCTCCCCCCAACTTTGGTTCCCCTCGTTCCGTCACTACCGGAGTTGGCCACTTTGTTTCCCCTCACTCACCCTTAGGTGGCCCCGTACCCCCGGACCCCGTTTCAACGCTTTTGGTTCACCTCCTGCAAATGCGGGGGGTGGTTTTCGTCCTTCATTTGCCGGTAGTTCCGGGTCTCCGCCTTCTGCGAGTGGTAGCTGGGTGGCAAAGGGAAAACATGTGGCAACGACAAAGCAGGTATGGGTGCCGAAGAAGGTAACAAGTGAGGCTAGTGGCGGTGACTATGATTGGATGGACGCAACCGTTGCGGAGGAATGCGACTCTGATACGGATTAGCCGTACTGAATGTTCCACCTGGTTTGTTGCGGGAATTGGTCGTGGTTGTAGTTTGATGGTGATTTAGATGTTTGAAGGCGTTACATCCCCCCGTGATTTGTTTACTATCGTTGTGTCTTTGTGATATATATGTTATGAATAAAGCGGGATGCCAGTGTTTGCTTATGAATTGTTATGTCTGGTGAATTAAGTAGGGTTTCTAAAACTAAACCCTACAGGTGTTTGGATGTTACCGTCTTTTATTTTATGAGCGAAAGGACCCCATTTTCCGCGCGCTGTGTGAGAGAGACTATTGTTTTGCCTACGGGTTTTTAAACTATTTACTGGTGGCGTAAAAAAAAGAGTAAAATTTTTAAAATTTACAAAACATTAATTAAAAAAAGATAACAACATGGCTCATAGTTGTTTGGCAAAAATATATATACATGAGGGGTCGATTGTTCAGCTAGGAGTGTGAGACGTTGGATTTTATCATGAGGCATATTAGTTTTGAAAAATTTTTTACAATAGGTGTCGACTATTCACCTAGGATATGTTACATTTTTTATTTTTATTTTTATTTTTAATTTTTTTAACGAGTGGCGTAAAGATTTGCAACGGAAGTTGCACAGCTGTTTGCTTCCGAAAAAGTTTTTTGCGTAGAATCTTTTACGGGTAATGTAAACTTTTTACGTTAAAATTAATACAAGTTTTCACGAGTAGTTAGTTACACGGGTATTACGGGCATCGGGGGATAATAGTTAGGCAAAAAATTTACATGAGGTGTGTATTGTTCACGTAAGAAGTTTTTTATATATTTTTTAAGGGGTGTGTAAAAAGGTTTTTTTGCATAGACTTTTTTACAGGTAGGTTGGACTATTTAAATAGAATTTTTTTACGGGTGGCTTGAACTTTTTACTTAAAATTTAAAAAAAAAATGTTACTATTCCCCTTTTTTTTCACAACACTCTATCATGTATAAAAAAAATATACAAAGTTTAGCGCGAAAAAAATTATATTTACATAAGGGGTCGATTGTTCACCTAGAACTTTAACGTGGGGCATAATAGTTTAGCGAAAAAAATATTTACATGAGGGGTGGACTGTTTCGCCTGAAGGTTTTTTTACGGGTAGCGTGAATTTTTTTCTCCGGAAGTTACGCATCTGGTTGTGTGTAAAAAAATTTTGCGTAGAGTTTTTACGGGTAGCGTAAACTTTCAACGTAGAATTTAAAACAAGTTTTCAGGGGTAGTTTTTTGCATGGATATTGCGTGCATTTATTTTACGCACAGCTGTCGCACGTGAGACGATGGAATTTTAACGTGGGGAATAATAGTTAGGAAAGAAAAAAAATTGACATGATGTGTGGATTGTTCAAGTAGGCGGTTTTTAATTTTTTTTTATTTTTACGGGTGGCGTTAAAGATCTGGAAACGTAAGTTACGCATCCGGTTGTGCGTAAAAAGATTTTTTTGGTAGAACTTTTTACGGTAGCGTAAACTTTTAACGTGGAATTTCAAGCAAGTTAGTTTTTAGACGGGTAATACGTGCATTGATCTTGCCGACAACTATCGCGCGTGAGACGTTGGAATTTTAACGTGGGGGTAATAGTTAGGGCCAAAAAAAATAATTTACATGATGTGTGGATCGTTCAAATAGGAGGTTTTTAATTTTTTTTTATTTTTTTACAGGTGGCGTAAAAAAGATCTGGAACGAAAGTTTAAATAAAAAATTTACAGGTTGACTTTTTTAGAGCTAGCGTTAACTTTTTACGTAAAGTTTAAATTAAAAAATTTACATGAGTGGGTGATTGTTCACGTAAAGAGGTTTTTTACTTTTTTTTAACGGATGGCGTAAAGGATTTGGAACGAAAAATTAGCATGTGGGTGTGCGTGAAAAAGTTACGCATCTCGTTGTGCGTAAAAGATTTTTTACAGGTTGCCTGAACTTTTACGTCGAATTTTTTTCGGGTGCGTGGACCTTTTTTTTTTAAATTAAGGGTTTGTGAAATTTAAAATTGTTAATATTCCCTTTTTTAAAAATTTAAAATTGTTAAATTAATGGTTTGTAAACTTTAAAATTTAAAATTGTTAATACAAAGTTTGGCACAAAATAAAAGAAAATTTATTTACATGAGGTGTCGACTGTTCACCAAAGATAGGTTTTTTTTCATGATGTGTGTGATTGTTCAAGTAGGAGGTTCTTAATTTTTTTAACGGGTGGCGTAAAAAGATTTGGAACGGAAGTTAAGCACCTGGTTGCGTGTAAAAAAAGTTTTTTGCATTGATTTTTTACGGGTGACTTGAGCTTTTTACGTATGATTTAAATAAAATTTTCACGGGTAGTTTGGGAAAAAAATTATTCTACGAACGGCTTAAAAAATTTATTTAATTTCTACACCTCATGTTATTTTTTTTGCCAAACTACCCGTGAAAATTTTATTTAAATTCTACGTAGAAAGTTCACGCCACCCCGTAAAATAATTCAATGCAAAAAAAAATTTACACCCAACCAGGCGTGTAACTTCCGTTCCAGATCTTTTACGTCACCCGTTAAAAAAAATTTATGAACCTCCTGCTTTAACAATCCACACATCATGTAAAAAAAGACCCCGCTTAGGTGAACAGTCAACACCTCATGTAAAAAAAAATTTTGGCCAAACTATTGTGCGCAAAAAGTTACGCGGTTGTGTGTAAAAAATTCTAGTCGTATAATATTTAACGGTTAGCGTAAACTTTTCACGTAGCGTAAACTTTTTAGGTAGAATTTTATTTTACGGGTGGAGTAAAAAAATTATTTACATTCTACACCTCATGTTAATTTTTTTTTGCCAAACTACCCGTGAAAAGTTCACGTCACCCTGTAAAATAATTCAAAGTGAAAAAAATTTATTTTACAGGTGGAGTAAAAAGTTCACGTCACCCCGTAAAATAATTCAACGCAAAAACTTTTTTTACACCCAACTAGGCGCGTAACTTCCATTCCAAATCTTTTATGCCACTCATTAATTTTTTTATGAACCTCGTGCTTGAACAATTCACACATCTTGTAAAAAAAACCCGCTTAGGTGAATAGTCAACACCTCATGTAAAAAATAAAATTTTTGGCCAAACTATTGTGCGTGAAAAGTTACGCATCTGGTTGTGTGTAAAAAATTCTAGTCGTATAATATTTAATGGGTAGCGTAAATTTTTACGTAGAATTTTAAAAACAAGTTTTCGCTTGTTGTCTTCGCGGGCATGTTTGTAGGCCGAGTTTTTTACGGGTAGCATGAATTTTTACGTAGAATTTAAAACAAATTTCACAGGTAGTTATCGCGCGGGTAGTTTTTTTACGTTTATTACGAGGACATTAATTTTGCGCACAGGGGTCGAGTGTAAACTTTTTACGGGTAGCGTAAACTTTTAACGTAGAATTTCAAGCAAGTTTTCACGGGTAGTTTTTTTAGACGAGTATTACGTGCTTTGATCTTACCCACATCTATCGCGCGTGAGACGTTGTAATTTTGACATGGGGCAAAATAGTTTGGCAAAAAAATATTATTCACATGAGGTGTCGATTGTTCATTTAGGAGGGTTTTATTTTTAATTTTACGGGTGGCGTAAAGATTTTTGCGGACGTTACGCATCTGGTGGTGTGTAAAATATTTTTTGGCGTAGAATTTTTTTACGGGTATCATAACCTATTAAACGCAGAATTTGAATTGTGGTTTTTCCACCGGTAGTTTTTTTACACGGTTATTACGTAGATTAATTTTGCGGCCAGGTATCGAATGTAAGACGTTTGGGTGGGTTACAATGTACATCTTGATGCCATCGTCCTCTTACACAGTTGTGATGTAGCAGAACAACAAACCCTTCGACAGTTGAGGAAGATAGGGGGAATACAACGACGCGTAGTGCTTCTCTATTTTGAGACCCGTTTTCATTCCGGGTCCGCGGTCATCAGCCTTGAAGTCTGCCACCCTCTGATTGTATCTTTGTGATTCTAGAGTAGCATCATAACACAGCAGGAACTGGACTAGCGTATTCACCCAAGATGAATTAACCTTGAACGCGGAGTTAGAACTCTCGTAGCGGGAAGTAGTTTTCATGAGGCATGACATCGGGATCTCTCGGAAATATGCTGGAACCCAAAACTCCTTGATGTTGAACATATCTCTCAGTCAATCATGATTTTCCAGGCTGTACTTTTCTAAAAGCTTCGCCCACCTACGCTCGAATGTATCAGGTTTTATGTAAATGTTCCACATGAGTTTATGCAAGGCAGCTCTGACTTTGGTGTTGTCTTCAACGTCACCTGCGATCTGAATACGAAAAAAATACATGAGTTCTATGGGAAAAAAAATTCAGAACAAGTTGATGTAAAATGTTCCCCACAAAGTTCATGCAGGTATTTTGGGGAGTTAGGCCAGAAAAATGACAGATATACTAGCTTTCCGATTTTATTACCACACAAAAGTTACATTTTTTCCTGTGTGCCTCGGTTATATAATAGCCACCAAATGTCGCAAAAAAAAAAAACAATTATAAACGCGTAATTGGGATGGGGGGGTTTTCGAATGAGGATTATACCTTGGAGGGCAGCTTCTTCATTATGTGCCACATGCACAGGCGATGAAGGGACCCCGTGAAAACAGCACTAACAGCTTGTCTCATTGTCGGGTCTTGATCAGTCAACACAAGAGTTGGCTGCTTGTTGTGCGCTTCAAGGAATGAGGTTAGCAACCAACTATACGCCCCTATAGTCTCACAGAACAGAAGCCCCGCCCCAAATGTCATGCACTTTTTGTTGTTGTCCACTCCGGTAAAGGGGAAGAAAAGAAGATTGTACCTATAAGATACACATGAATTTACAATTTCATCTCAATTTTTTTACAGGAAAAAAACAAAAAATAAACAGATTTTCTTACGGAATTGGGCAAGTATACTTACTTGTTTGTTTGGTATGTGGCATCCAACGCAATAACATCACCAAACGCTTGCTAGTTGAGCTTAGCAATCTCGTTGCCCAGAACATGTGGCGTAGCTCCCCGTTCTCCACGGTATACTTGAAAGTGTAGTTAGGCAAGTGGTTGACTCGATCCTTCATCTTGTCGATAACTAGTTGAGCATCCATGGCGCCAACGAACATGCGAAAACTCCGTGAAAAATTCTTGTAATCTTTTGCGGTACCCTTGACATTGTGATGCCCGCCCTTCAAAGTTACTTGGAGTTTGTGGGCCACCTAGGGTCCAACCTTGTTGAGGCTAAGCTGATGGATGAAATCTTTGGATGAAAAATCAAGTTTCCGTCCTTTTTTTTGTGAGATCTTTATTATACGAGGGAACCATCGAATGATTGTGATGTTCTTCAAAGTGATACAACACCCACGTTTGCGAGGGCTGCACAATCTTAACGCGGATACAAGCTTTGTAGTCGCAAACCCGGAACGTGGACTGCCTAATCTTTAAAGAAGTCTCGTCCAGCGTGTCAAACTTCCTTTTCAGCTGTGGTTTACCATGGTTGGACGCACAAGATGTAACGATGTGTGATAACTCCAGGCGTCCTCTTAACAGTTCCCATCCTAATCGAAAACCCGCACCTATCAGCATACCTATCGTACATCTCAACTACGTCCTGCCATTTCTGGAACACGGCCGTGAGTTGTGGCCTAATATGCGGTGGGGAAAACTGGTTCCAGTAACGCGTGCCGTTGGGGGTGAACCATGACGGCCATTCCTCCTCGCTTTGCTGGCCAGGCTCTACATATCAAAAAAGAAAAAAAAAACAAGTTACAGATGTCATACCCTTGTATTGACTAAACGTGACAAAATGAATGCAAATTTATTGGTTTTTTTCGCCCTACATCATGTTATATGTTTTTTGATATTTAATCTCAAACATGAAAGAAAACAAAACAAGGTTTAAATGTAGTTGTGGAAAATTGAACAAGGACTCGATGGATGAAAACAATGAAACACAAGAGACATTCTCAAAACAACTGTGCCACTACAACCCACATCAAAACATCCGAGAGTAGATTTGATAACCTAAGACGACTCCATCTGGCAAGTTTTACAAAAACAGATGGCACTATCAAAACAACTTGACCGCTACAAGGCAGTTGACAAAAAAACAAAATATATGTTTTACTTTGTTCACAATCTAGGGTTTTTTTTCCCAACAAGAACTTCAAAAAAGTAAATCGCAAAACATATATATTAAAAACAAAAACCACCAGTTTGATAGATGTATATTACCGTTATCATTGACTTGGGTCCCTGGGTTTGTAGGAGTGCTGAATACGAACGAAGATGAGCCCTGGTCAACATTTACCGGGATGGGTTCTTCAGGTGATATTTGTACGCTAACCATCCTTCGAGCTTGTTCAAAGATCGAGTCGTCTACTATTGTACCACCAAAGGGAAGAAGACGGGAGAACAGAGTGTCGCCGAGGAGCTGGCCATCACCGAAGGGGGTGACCCGTGAACCATGGTGTGAGCTGGGGATTGACGGAATAGGGTGGGGTGATATAAGTTAGCAGATGAAGGGGTGTCTCTGGTGAGATCGCCGTCACCGGCGTTGGCTATGGGATGAGACATGCGTTATGTTATCTGATAATGGAGAAGTTGAGATGGGATATAAGGCAAAGAAGGGGACGGTGATACGTATATACGGGGGAAATTGGAGGGAAAATGAGCCTGGGGATTGTTGATTGCACACAAATCCTTAAATCATCTTTGCATTGTTATAATAAAAAAAATACAGCTGAAATGATTTGATTAGATTATCAATAATCCCCATAAACATACACAATTACAATAATAACCCTCTCTAATATACACATGACTTAATTAGGTGGCTTTTTTTTATTGGACGAAAATGGTTCTCGCGGTTCTCACAACTCGGCTTAGTTCTCTCTTGAACCAAATCCTATATGTATATAAGAGAAGGATATGTTAGGAACCACCCTTTATTGTGAGAACCGTGAGAACCAATGTGAACACAACCAAAAACACCTAAAAATCTAAAAAAACACATATTTTTTAAATATTTTTTATAAAAAAATCGCCACTTTTCGTCATAAAAAAATATAATTTCTTTTAATTAAGCAAAGTAGCGATTATTTTATAAAAAAATTATTTTTTTGTGTGTGTTTTTAGATTTTTTAGGTATTTTTGGTTGTGTTCACATTGGTTAACGTGGTTCTCGCAATAAAGTGTGGTTCCAAACGGATCCTTCTCCGTATATATATATATATATATATATATATATATATATATATATAGGGATGGGTTAAAATGAGAACCAACCGTGAGATGTAGGCCATCCAAAAGTTTTTCCGAATTTTTCCCATATCATTAAAAAATCACTTGTTTCAGAAAAAAAATTAAAAAATGTCGCATGCACACATTTACTTGAGGTGTAAAACAATATTTATCTTCATACAAAATTTACGCCAGCGCGTAAAAAAAACTTGCATAAGTTAAAACTACCGACTCGACGATTTGTTTTAATTTTTTTACAGATGTGTTTATAATATTTTCATCTACATTTGTGCAAAAATTTTTTGGCCCAACTCGCACGGGAATAAAAAATTCTCACGGTTCTCACAACTCGTGGTGGTCCTCATTTGAACCGAATCCTATATATATATATATATATATATATATATATATATATATAGGGGATGGATCATCAAAAAACTAGTTTAAATGAGAAAACCAAAAAACTAACTAAAAAATCCAAAAAAACATATCATTTTTTTATTTTTTTTATTTCGCTATATATATTATATAAAAAACTTTAAAAAAACAAAAAAAAACATATAATGCACAAGTGCAACATAAACATATAATGCACATGTGTAGTACACATATAGTGCACATGTGCACTACAAGTTTTTTTTTTTTTTGAAAAAAAAGTTTTTTTATACATAAAATGCAGCGATTTTTTATAAAAAAATTTAAAAAAAAGTGTATGTTTTTATGTTTTTTTTGTGGTTTTTTGAGTTAGTTTTCTAGTTTTCTCATTTATATCTAGTTTTCTCATGATCCTCTCCCTATATATATACACATATATATAATATATATGAACCACCTTTATTGCGAGAACCAATGTGAACACAAAAAAAATACCTAAAAAATCTGAAAAACACACAAATTTTTTTAATATTATATTTAAAAATCGCTATATTTCGTTACCAAAAAAATTCGAGTAACAATTATCCGTGCACATGTGCATATATATCATTTCCTAGACAAATTCCGTAATACAGTAACAGCAGTAGACAAATGCACTTTCATTTACACTACCATCCGTAATACACTACTTTTTACATTACCAATATTAAAAATGCACAGGTGCATCATTATATATAATCTTGATATAACGTGTTTTGATATAAAAAGTTGGTGATTTTGAATGATAAAGTAGGCTCATATACATGTGTTTTGGTTAGTTATATCTAGTGGTTAATGGTTTGGTCATATTTGTCACTTTATGATGTAATATGTTGTTTGGATTGTATAAATGGTGTTGATGTACATGTAATAAAGTGAAATATTGGTAATGGTATTGTATTATGGATGGTAGGAGGTAATGGTATTGTATTATGGATGGTAGGAGGTAATGATAATGTATTATGGAAGGTATGATAGATGAAATAGAAAGTGTATTCAAAGTTTTGTACCAAAACACGTTATATCATGTTCATACATATAGATGCATATGTGCATTTCTAATATTGTTAATGTAAAAAGTAGTGTATTATGGATTGTAGTGTAAATAAATGTGCAATTGTCCAATATTGGCAATAATACAAAATTTGTCAAAAAATGATACATCTGCACATGTGTATGGATAATTGTTACTCTAAATTTTTTTTTTTTTGGTTTTTTTAGTGAAGAAACATAGCATTTTTTTTAATATTTAAAAAAAATTGTGTGTTTTTTGATTTTTTTAGTTGTGTTCACACTGGTTCTCGCAATAAAAGGGTGATTCTTAACGGAGCATTCTCCTATGTGTATATATATATATGTGTGTGTGTGTGTGTATAGAAGATATAGAAAACTTATATAGTAAAACAACAATTGTACTCGGTAAGTCTCACAATAGCAAAGATATTGATAGGGTCTTAGAAGGGTGGGATGTGGGCAGTCTTTATCACTATCTCTAGGAATAAAGAGACTGCTTCCAGAGAAACCCCCGACTACAGATCAAACAAACTAAAAATATAAAAATTGATGGCTACCAAATAGTAAAACAAATGGTGAACGAGTAACAGAGAACAATCAAGACAGAAAAAACCTCATGGAACAACAGACTAAATCAAGCCAAAAAGTGAATGGCGTTAATGCCTCTTGATTCACTTTTAATATCAAAACATTGAATGAAAACTAAAACAAAGTTGAACAGTCAAGTTTGCCAACCATACATGAACTAACTTAATATTAGTTTATGACATGCAAAGCTGAATAAAACAATTTCTTTAATCTGACTATTGGGTGTGACAGCAATAAAACAATTTCTTTAACCAACTTGAAATTTAGTATATATATTTAATCCATAAAATTTTATAAAAAGGAGTAACCAAGTCGTTATGAAAGCTTTATATAACAAAAAAATGTTAAAAATGTTGACCAAGAGGACCAAGAACATCCATAAAAATCACTATAAACAGTTGTGAATTCTATCAATATCTACATCCTATCACTTCTTCAATATCACACATACTGTATTTCATATTTACCGTTAACAATGGCTGAAACCGCTGCTGCTACCCTCATCAAAGTCATTTTTGAGAAGCTAGCCGATGAAGCCTTTAAGAAATATGTTCGCTCTCAGGGAATTTACTCTGAGCTGAATCAGTTGCGGAGCACGTTGAGCGAGATCCAAACTCTGCTTAATGATGCTTCCAACAAGGAAATAACTAATGATTCTGTCAGACTATGGCTGAATAGGCTCCAACATTTGGCTTGTGATATTGATGACGTACTCGATGATGTGGCTACTGAAGCTATGCATCGTGAGCTGACCCCGGAATCAGGAGCAAGCACAAGCATGATAAGAAAGCTCATCCCAACTTGCTGCACAAAGTTTTCACTAAGTCATAGGTTGAGTCCCAAGTTAGATAGTATTACCACCAAGCTACGACATCTAGAAAAACAAAAGGGTGATCTAGGTTTGATTGTGAAAGATGAAAAGCCAAACAAAACTAGTAGAAGAAACGAAATCTCTTTGCTAGAATCTGATGTTGTTGGACGAGAAGTTGAGAGAGAGAAGTTGATCATAAAGTTGTTGCAGGATGAGCCGTCAAAAGAAAACTTTATTGTCGTCCCCATAGTTGGTTTGGGTGGGGTTGGAAATACCACTCTCGCTAGAATATTGTATAACGATCCACGGGTGAAGGGTCACTTTGAACTCATGGCATGGGTTTGTGTTTCTGATGAGTTTGATATATTTAAAATAAGTGAAACCATTTTTCAATATGTGGCTACAGAAAAGAAACATTTTGAAAATTTAAATAAGCTTCAAATTGCCCTTGGAGAGCAACTTAAGGACAAACGATTTCTATTAGTACTTGCTGATGTGTGGAATCAAAACTATGATAATTGGGAAAACTTCGTGCGCCCATTTCATTCAGGGGCTCTTGGAAGTAGGGTAATTATGACATCTCGCCAGCAGCAACTACTTAAAAAGCTAGGTTTTAATCATCTAGACCATCTCAAGAGTTTGTCACATGAAGATGCTATGTCTTTATTCGCTCTACATGCTGTGGATAATTTTGATTCACACGCAACACTAAAACCACAAGGTGAAGGTATTGTGAAAAAATGTGGTGGTTTACCTTTGGCTTTAAAGGCAATTGGAAGGTTGTTGAGAATAAAACAGACGGTGAAGATTGGGATGACGTGTTGAATAGTGATATATGGGATTTAGAAAATGCTGATGAGATTGTTCCAGCACTTAGGCTAAGTTACCAAGACCTTTCTGCCAATTTGAAGTGCTTGTTTGCGTATTGCTCTTTGTTCCCTAAGGACTTTTTGTTTGACAAAGAGGACTTGGTATTATTATGGATGGCTGATGGTTATCTAAATGAGTCACCTGCAAACAAGTCACCAGAACGCCTAGGCCATGAATATTTTGAGAAATTGCTATCGAGATCCTTTTTTCAACCTTCACCTAATGGCGAATCCTTATTTGTGATGCATGATCTCATGAACGACTTGGCCACATTTGTTGCTGGAGAATATTTTTTAAGGTTTGACAATCAGATGGAGATGGCGGGGGAAGCTTTAGCCAAGTACCAATGACTTATGTCATTTATTCGTGAGAGGTATGTAGCTTTTCAGAAGTTTGAGGCATTTGAAAGAGCCAGAAGTTTGAGAACACTGCTAGCTGTTTATGTTGGGGTAGATAATAGTTGGGATGATTTTTACTTATCCAATAAAATATTGGTTAACTTATTTCCTCGGTTACCACTACTAAGGGTTCTTTCTTTGAAGCGCTTTCACATAATCGAGGTACCGGATTCCATTTGTAGTTTAAACCAATTGAGATATCTTAATTTATCTCAAACTAAAATATCAGAGTTACCCGACAGAAAATGTCGGTAATCTTTATAATTTACAAACATTGATCGTGTTTGGTTGTGAGAGCCTGACTACGTTGCCTAAAAGCTTCTTAAAGCTCAAAAAGTTGAGGCACTTTGACATTGGGGATACTCCGCTTTTGAAGAAGCTACCCTCGGGGATTGGTGACTTAAGAAATGTACAAACTCTCACCAAGATCATCGTTGGAGGAGATGGTGATTTTGCAATAGCCGAGCTTAAGGGGTTAAATAATCTCCATGGGAAAGTTTCCATTGAAGGATTACACGAAGTGCAAAGCCCTGCGCATGCAAAGGAGGCGAACTTATCTCTGAAAAGGCTTACTAAGTTAGAGCTTAAATGGGGTGATGGTTCTCGAAGGGAAAAGGTTGAGAAGGAGGTTTTCAATGAGCTCAAGCCGCACACTAATACCTTAAAGTTTTTTGGTGTTGACTATTATTGGGGAATAGAGTTTCCAAGTTGGGTCGGGGATCCCTCTTTTCATGAGTTGGTTCATGTGTCGATACGTGGTTGTAGAAAATGTACTATTATACCGCCATTTAGGCAGCTACCTTCACTTAAGGAGTTGTTTATTCAATGCATGGATGAGGTTAAAGTCATAGGTTCAGAGTTAGTTGGGACTAATGGTGTTGCTTTCCGTTCACTTAAAATTCTTGAGTTTAAAGATATGTCGGGTTGGGAGGTATGGTCAACCAACGAGGTTTTGGATGCAATGTTTCCATGTCTTCGAGAGCTTCGTGTATCAAAGTGTCCAAAATTGAGAAAAGTCTCACTTCAAGCATTGCCTTTACTTAGGATTTGTGGCGATGGTGTGTTGAAAAGTCTGGTTCAGGCAGCTTCATCAATAACAAAGTTTCAAATGATATATATTATAGGGCTTACGGATGAGGTGTGGAGAGGTATAATAGAGTATCTTGGGTCAGTAGAAGAATTAAGCATAGAGCATTGTAATGAAATAAGATACTTGTGGGAATCAGAAGCAGTGGCAAGTAAAGTTCTTGTAAATATAAAAAAGTTGAGTTTATCGTTTTGTGATGATCTGATGAGTCTAGGAGAGAAAGAGGAGGAGTATAATCTTGACAACAACCTCCTATCATCTCTTATTGAGTTGGATCTCTCCTGTTGTGACAACATTGAACGTTGTTATTGTCCAAGTAACATTGAAATTTTGCAGATCGCTTTTTGTCGTTCAGTTACACATGTCTCTATTCCAAAAGCCATAGGAGGAGGAGGGCAAAAGCTCAAGGTAATTGAGATATACTTTTGTGAGAAAATAATGGAAATGATCAACAACACAAGCATGCCAAAGCTTGAAGGCGTATCTATTATCGGTTGGACAAATCTGAAATCAATCATTCAATTTAGTAACTTCAGCCATCTAACCCGCTTGATTATATCTGACTGTCCAAGTATTGAGTCATTTCCTGACGTCCAACTTCTGAAACTCAACGAGTTGACAATATCAAATTGTCAAAATCTAAAGTCATTTCCTGACTTTCAGCTGATGAATCTCACCTTGTTAAATTATTTGCAAATCACAAATTGTCCAAGTATTGATGATTCATTTCCTCGTGGGCATTGGCCTCCCAAATTGCTTATCCTTCGAATAAGGGGGTTAAAAAACTCGTTTCAGATTGGGGCCCTCAAAATTTTCCAACTTCTCTTGTGGACCTAACGGTAGATGGTGATCCCTACGTGAGTAATTTTAATCAATTGACCAACCTTTTCCCTACTTCTCTTGAATCTTTGTCCTTATCGGTATTTGATAATGTGGAATCACTTTCAATGGGACTCGGACACCTCACAATACTTCAACATCTCATGATTGCCAATTGCCCAAAGATGATACATTTGCCAGAAACACTGTTGCCTAACCTTTTGAGTTTACGAATTGTTGGATGCCCAGATCTTGAAGAAAGGTGTAATGGAAGAGGCTCCCACTACTGGCCCCTCATCTCTCATATCCCTTGCATCGGATTCTTCTAAGACAGGTATATGTTTATTTTGATTTCGTTCAAACAACAAAGTTTACATTCTTCAAAAATGGCTAGCGGCGCAGCTTGTGGCTCGTTTGCCTTCTATCTTGATGTATTAGTCTTCTATCTTTAAATGATTGTGAATTGTTAATAGAGGGTTTTGCTCATCTCATCTCAACACAACTTATTATAGTTTAATATCTTAAGCTGAATTAATTATAACAAGTAGTTTAGTGAAATGCAAACCTAATTAACAATATGAATTTATTAATATGTTTATTTAATAATATGAAGTTACTAATGTTTTGACTAAACGATTAGCTAAATCAGTACACGATAACCCATACTAACCATCATCTTCTTGTTTTGATCATGTACAAAACTGTATGTGTCTAGTTTAACAGTCAACCTTCAAGTTATGTCATTAGAGTGAAACTTAGATATGAATGGTATTTATGTCATTCCACTAGAGAAAAAAGTATCTAGATTATCATAAAAAGTATCTGTTGGTTTATTGAATTCATTAGCATATAGCCAGGCAACCAGCTTTTCTACAAAATGAGTCTTTGTATTTTCCATGCACCCATGTCTTTCTTTGATGCCAACCCATCTGGTCGAATTCTAAACTGAGTAAGCGAATACATCTTTTTCTTGCAATTTGCTTGATGATTAGGCAACTTGACTCTTAAGAATCCTTTTTGCAGATATCATTGGCCTTAAGCATAATTCCCCAAGATCCCACTATGTTCAACAGAATTGTTAGAAGCAACATGGACACACTTGAGGACTATACAGATGATCAGATTTGGTAGGTACATCAGATAGATATAATCTTTTTATGCTTGTATGTAGTATTATATTCATATGTATGCCAGATTGGTGATGAGGTTCGAAATAAGGAAGTCAAGCTTGATGCTACAGGTTCTTGATTGCTTTACAATTATAACACATTTTTTTGGTAGTTTTGCATAAAAATACAAACTTTTGACAACCTGTGTTTGTAAAACTGTTATAGTTACTGAAAATGGAGAGAATTGGAGCGTGGGTCAACGACAACTGATCTGTCTTGGGCGTGTGCTACTGAAGAAAAGCAAGATTCTGGTTCTTGATGAGGCCACTGCATCAGTTGATACAACGACAGATAACATGATTCAGAAAACACTTAGGGAGCACTTTTCAGACTCTACTGTCATAGCAATAGCACACTGAATCACCTCTGTGGTCAAAAGTGACATGGTTCTAGTTTTAAACAATGGTTCGTGTGAGCTAAGCTTATCAGTTAATACATTATCTTTTGTGCATATACACATCGTTTGTGATTACTTAGTTTACGGATGATATGCAGGTCTTGTTGAAGAATATGATTCTCCTACAACATTGCTTGAAGATACATCATGATCTTTTCTCCCAGCTGGTTGCGGAGTACAGCATGAGGTCGAATTCTTGTCATGTAACTAGCTACAGGTGACTATCAACTGATGCCAAATTGCAATAGTTTATAGTTGTGTTCTGTATAGAAAAGAAAATACAACCGTCAAACTTACCATCACGCAACTCTTTGGTTTTGTATGAGAACGAATCCATTATATGATCATCATATACGCGAGTAATAGCTCCATATCTACTTTCTTTCGTGTATCGGACTTTTTTTTTCCGTTATTAGTAAAATAAGTTATTAGTAAAATAATATGATACTGACCAATGACGGATCTACAAGTTTTCGTTAGTGTCACCAAAAGACAGATCTACAAGTTTTCCATTGGTCCTACTGATTACCAATAAATAATTAACATAAATAAACAAGTTATATTTATAGAGGGCGGATACGGTACATGAGGCAAAAAACGTACGAAGTATACGCGTCCATTTCAGCCGTCGATTCCCGAGATCTGCGGCCATGATAGGCGCGTGTACTTACGTGATTTTAGATATTAAACAATTAAAAAATATAATAGCAAAAGGGCAAGATTGTCATAGAATTTGAAAACCTCGCAATTCAAACACAAACCGTCTATTCATTTCTTCATTCATCTTTCACTTTTCAAAATCACCGTAGACGATTATTACGAAGCGAACAAACCCTAAATCGCTCAATTATCTACACAAAAACATGAAATCGACATGGAAATTTCAAAGAAATACGAACGTAAGTGCATTACGTTATTCTATATTCAGTTTGTAGTAGGATTTCATCTAAAATATGTCACTAAAACCCTTGACAGGTAAGAAGAAACGATCATCTGAAGCAAATAAACCTGAAATGGAACCATCGAAGAAGAGGAAAGATGAAGGTAAGTACATTACGTAGTTTTTATAGTCGATTTTTGTGAAAATCAATTTAACTACGCTTTTTTTTATATTAGGTACATGCAAAACAACAGTAATAACAATAAAATCAACAGTACAAGCTAGGGAAGTAAGAACAAAGAAAAACAATGACAGGCCGTCTATTAAAAAAAACTGACGGTACGTTAATCGTGATTTGGATATTTGTTGAAGTATATGATACGTGATTTTAGATTTGTGAATACATTGAGTATATGATACGTGATTTAGAAAGTGGTACATCATATGGCTGTTTGTTGTAGTATATGATACGTGATTTTAGATTTGGGCATATACATTGAAGCATTTGGTAGGTGATTCGGTTTGTTATTTGGGACTACATTGAAGTATCTAGTACATGATTTGGTTGCTTGTTGGGTAGTATATGTTACGTGATTTAGAAACTAGTACATGATTTGGCTGTTTGTTGTAGTATATGATACGTTATTTCAAATTTGGGCATACATTGAGTATATGATACGTGATTTAGAAACTGCTACGTGATTTGGCTGTTTGTTTTAGTATATGATACGTGTTTTGGAAACTGGTAAATGATTTGGATGTTTGTTGTAGTATATGATACGTGATTTTAAATTTGGGCATACATTGAAGTATGTGCTACGTGATTTGGATGTTTGTTGAAGTATATGATACGTGATTTTAGATTTGGCCATACATTTAGTATCCGCTATGTCATTTAGCTGATTGTTTTATATCTGATACGCGATTTTATATGTAGAAATATATTGAGTATCGGGTACATGATTTAGCTATTTGATTGTATCTGAAACGTGATTTAGATATAGGATTAGTAACATTGAACATTTGTTGTTTCTTGCACATAGTATGCGATTCATACATGTACGGTTAAATCAAATCTCACAATTAACTTCTATATTACATATAGCTAACCGTCAAGTGCCAATTGTATCTTATGATGATGATGACGACTTTGTTGACCCACCACCCAAGAGATTAAAAGATGCTGCTTTGGAGAGCATTTTGCCTCCAAGGAAACCCTTTGTTTCGTACACAAACAAGAAGTTAACAGTGAGGGCAAGTGTAATCAACCTCCAAGAAGCAATAGATAGCCTTACAAAATCCCAAAAAGAAGCAGTTAAACAAATAGGTTGTGAGTCTTTGCTTTCAATGAATATAACAACCGTACCAACAAGGATGGCATATTGGTTGTTAACAAATTACAATCCTAAACGCAACGAGCTAAACATAGGGAACCACATTATTCCAGTTACACCAGAGAAGGTGAATGACATATTTGGAATTTCTTTGGGTGGTGAAAAACTTATTGAGAAAAACAAACCAAGGAAAGGGTCATCAAAAGCACATGATGATTGGGCAGTGCCGTATACAATTCAAAAAATTTTAGTCACAACTGTCAAGAAAAATATGAAAAAGAGCAAAAAGGCGGACTGGGTTTTCAAGTTAAACTTTCTTGTTCTTTACAACTCATTGCTAGGTGAGATGATAAAAAGAAACAGTGAACAAGAGGTTTAACAACAATAACTGATGATTCTACGATAAGAAAGCTAAATTGGTGTGATTATATGATAACATGCTTGAAAAGGACAAAAGAAGAGTGGAACGGAGAAGAGCCATACCATGGACCACTAACATTTCTTGCGGTATCTTTATATATGAATGTGTACAAAAATTTCACATTTTCATATATCGCAAAAAAAAACATCTAACAAAAATATTTACTAAAAAACATTGCAGGTACTTTATGCACATGAAAGAAGGTTGTCAGAAAATCTAGAATCAGCAAAAACCCCAGCAATCATGCATATTACCACTGAAGATCTGTTAAAGATTGATCAAGTTATACAACAATGGCCCATTTTCAGGTGAAGAACGAGAAGATGAAGACGATGAAGAAGAAGTAGCAAACGAGGAAGCGCTTCGTGCAGAAGGTGATCAGCAAAATGAACAGAATGAAGTAGAAGGGGTTGGAGTGCAAAATAATGAAGAAAATCAAGAGCTAAACAAAAATGGCGAATCAAATAATATTGTTTTGTTATATCAACCAGACATACATCATGAGATAGGACCGTATACATAAGAGTTTATCAACGTGGAAAGAACAAGTTCCCTTGATGAAATTACAGATTACATCCGAAACTATAGCACTCCTAACGTATCACACAATGTAAGTACATATATGTACAGTTATGATACCTATCCATATAATATAGATATACATATAAATTCTTATAAAAAATACTTGAAGATCAACCAGATGAAGGCAATCTGAATGTGCAAAATGATGATGCTGGCGATTCAAATGAGGAAGCAAGAAGAGACAATAAACAACATGAAAAACAACAATCAACAAATGAAAGCAATACTCCATTGAGCATTCAAATTCCTATTGCTCAAAATATAAGTGTTATATATAGTTTAAAAAATTCCAAATAAAAATATCTATGTATGTATAACTAATAATCACAAAATGCATGCAGAAGTGGTTATAAAAATTATCAACAAAATGCAAAAGTTTGAGTTTAATTTCAAAGAAATGGAATGCATATTCCACGTTACCACATCAAAGTTCCCAACACACAATGGCATAAGGGAAGAGCAAGTTAGATGGAACTGTTGGGGTGAGTGGGTACATGTCACACCCCAACTGATGGTGGAATCATCGGGGTAGTGGCACTAGGCGAATCAGATTGATCAAGAGAATTCCATAACAGCCATTTCAAATATAAACATCAACATTTAATATCCCATACTATCATACTCATAAACCTTCAAAATAACCATTACATTTCAACAAAATCTCTTAAACACAATCCAATTCTATCTCCCCTAGATTTATTACAAACCCTTCTAAAACAAACCAAATAAAACAAACTAAACTACGCATGCAGCATCCAAGGCATCCAATGCTATAAATCCTTAACCTGTTAGGTGAGCATACGAGTTTTTGGTGATACTAGCATAATAGAGAAACCGTTCGCGAGAAAATCTAACTACATAGCATGATACACCGAAACATTTCACACAGATTAACATAGGCTTATTTCTCATGCTAACAACCGTGAGAAGGCTTGCGCGTCAATCCTAACTAGACCCCGTCGGGTGTAAGCCACACTATAGTACCATACTAGCTAAGGAGGCAAGTTAACGAAAATAAGTCCTAGTCACATGTTTCTAGTATCACGTATTGAGCATACATAATCAGATTATTCGCGTGTGATAAACAGTTTGATTTGTGAAGTGATTTTGATAGAGGAAGGTATGTAACACCCAAAAAGTGCGTTAAAGCGAAAATGGGTCAAGTATACTCACTGTGGGTGCGTTTAGGTAAGAGTTCGGGATCTGAGGAGAGTTGAGAAGAGCGCCAGATCAGCCTGCATACGCGAACGGAAGTGCATCAATCTCTGAAAAGCTGAAACGGTTAAGTTTTGGTTGGACAGTAGCCAAGTTCAGGCGAACTTGTGTGTAAACACACAAGTTCGAGTGAACTTGTATGGTTTTGGTGGGTTTAGAGTCAAGTTCAGGCAAACTTGTAAGATAACCTACTGAAAAGGCAAGTTCGGTCGAACTTGTGTAGTTTCCTAAGAAACTAGACAAGTTCGGTCGAACTTGTAAGAACTTTTGTGAAGAATAGCCTAAGTTCGGTCGAACTTGACCTATTTGGGCACAAGTTCAGTCAAACTTGACCAGAGAGCTGATGAAATCTTGAGCGAACTTGATGTTTTCGGGTCCAAAATCTTGCGTTTTTCACGTCGTTTGCTGAGGAAAATGGAGTGTTCATCCCTCGAACCCTGTGCTACTGAGCAAACTTAGGTCGGAGGGTCTTTTAGAACTCGGGGTTCGTTCTGATTAGTCCGGCTTGTGTAAACCAACATAAACGTCCTTGTGCTTCCAGATCTGGGATCTTGAATGATAGATGCTTCGTTTCATATCAGAAGATGAACAAAACATCATCAAAAGTCCGTATTTTGTGTAGAAATCAATGTTTATCAAAGGTTGTTCTCAGATCTATAACTTACAAGCCGAGTTCTTTCAGATCTCGTGTTTGGGAAACCTCTACTAATACCAAACGAACCCGTATTGTGTAGATCTAAGCTTAAAACAGAAGTTTTGGAAGAAAAAGATGAAGATTTTCGTAAAAGAATGAGTTTTTGATGAAAACGAAGGCTATGCCTTGTGCCAAAATCGTTGTAAACCTTTGTAGATCGTTGATAAACGTTGTTGCAGTGAAATCGGGTTGATTCTTACTTAGAACACGAAGGTTTTGGGTTTTGAGAGCTCTGGGCGAACTTGCAGCAAGTTCAAATGAGAGAACAGAGCTTGGTATTTATAGGATAAGGCAAAATGATGAGCTAGTGAGAGGAAGTTCGGCCGAACTTGTACGAAATTGTACAAGTTCGCGCGAACTTGTAGGGATTTCAGGGGTTTCCAGTCAAGTTCGGCCGAACTTGCTGAATCTTTAAGGATTCAGACAAGTTCGAGCGAACTTAAGTCTAAAATTGAGATTCTGTTTTGGCCAGTCAAGTTCGGCCGAACTTGGGGTCACCAAGTTCGAGCGAACTTGACCCAATTATTGGGTTTTCTTTGTTTATTCCGTGTTAAGAGTTCATTTGGCGATTCGGTTCGTATTAGTTAGTTATATTAAGTGTTAAATTAAAGCATTAAGCGTTATAGTTGATATAATAGTGCGATTTAGCGATTCGAGAGTGTGAGAGCGATGCGATAGCGAGCGTAATCATAATCACAACACACATAACACATAAATAACATAAAACGACATAATTAACTGCGATTTGCGATGCGATAAGATTAGCGATGCGATTTAATAAGCGATTAGATGCGATAATAACGTACAATACCATAGTTAATTAACATAAACTTTATTAATAAGCGAACCTCGGATTTACAAAGGATAGATGTAATCGATAACAAAGAAAAGATAACAACGAATTTCCGAGTTGTTACAGTCTCCCCTACTTTAGGGAATTTCGTCCCGAAATTAGGCAGTGACCGTAACAAAGAGATGCAGATATTTGGTTTTCATATCACTTTCGAGTTCCCAAGTGAACTCGGCGCCTCGTTTGCCTTCCCATCGGACTTTCACGATAAGTATGCGGGAGCGTCGGAGTTTCTTGGTTTCTCGATCCATGATCTCAACAGGTTTTTTCCACGAAATGGAGCGTTTCATTAATTTGCAGATCTTCGAGAGGGACATACAGATTCTCTCCGGCTAGGCATTTCTTGAGGTTAGACACGTGGAAAGTCGGATGTACGTTGTTAAGTTCCTCCGGTAATTCGAGACGATAGGCTACTTTACCGATTCTTTCCAGAATCTTAAAGGGTCCAATGTATCGAGGCGCTAGCTTTCCTTTCTTGCCGAAGTGGACCACTCCCTTCCAAGGTGTAATCGTTAGGAGAACGTGATCTCCTACTTCAAACTGCAGGGGCTTGCGGTGTTTATCGGCATGACTCTTTTGACGACTCCGAGCTTTTAAGAGATTGTCTCTGATCTGGAGGATCTTGTCCGTCGTTTCTTGAATCAGCTCGGGACCGGTGATTGTGCTTCTCCGATCTCGTGCCATGCAATAGGCGATCGACATTTTCTTCCATACAGTGCCTCAAAAGGAGCCATTTGAATGCTGGTATGATAACTATTATTGTACGAGAATTTGATTAAAGGTAAATGCGTATCCCAGTTACCACCAAAATCTATGATGCACGCACGAAGCATGTCTTCGAGGGTGCGGATCGTGCGCTCAGTCTGACCGTCGGTTTGAGGGTGAAAGGCGGTACTGAGATTGAGAGTAGTACCGAGAGCGGATTGGAAAGTCTCCTAGAGACGTGGAGTAAAGCGACCGTCGCGGTCAGAAATGATATCACGAGGTGTCCCGTGTCGACAAATGACTTCGTCGGTATACATTCGGGCTAACCGTTTGACCTTAAAGTCTTCTCGTATATCAATAAAGTGCGCAGATTTGGTAAGACGATCAACGATAACCCAAATGCTATCGTGACCTGAATAAGTGCGGGGAAGTTTAGTAATAAAGTCCATAGCTATACTCTCCCACTTCCACATCGGGATTTCGGGTTGTTCGAGTAAGCCAGAGGGCCTTTGATGTTCAGCTTTAACCTTCGAACAAGTTAAGCACTTTGAGACGTACAAGGCGATATCCTTTTTCATGCCCGACCACCAATACTTAGGACGAAGGTCCTGGTACATCTTGTCGGCACCGGGGTGAATGGAATATCGAGATTTATGAGCTTCGGTCATTAGCAATTCACGGAGATTATCACGAGTAAGAATCCAAATACGATCGAGATAGTAGTAAATACCATTAGGCTTAGATACGAGCTGAGTTTCGGCACCACATTTCATTTCTTCCTCCAAAGTATTCTCGTTAAAACAAGCGAATTGAGCGGATCGAATCATGAATTCGAGATCATTCAAAGCTTGAGAGTCACAAACACTATACACATAGCTTCGTCGACTTAGAGCATCGGCGAAGATGTTTGCTTTGCCGGGATGGTAGCGTATCTCACAATCGTAATCGTTAAGAAGTTCAACCCACCGGCGTTGGCGCATATTCAGTTCTTTTTGATTGAAGATATGTTGTAAGCTCTTATGGTTGGTGAAGACCGTACACTTTGTACCATAAAGGTAGTGTCGCCATATCTTCAATGCAAAAACAACTGCACCGAGTTCGAGATCGTGGGTTGTGTAATTCTTCTCGTGGATCTTGAGTTGTCGAGACGCATACGCGATAACCTTGTCTCGTTGCATAAGGACGCAACCAAGGCCAAGATTAGAGGCATCACCATAAACAACGAAATCGTCGTTTCCGTCGGGTAGAGCGAGGATAGGAGTGTTGCATAGCATACGCTTGAGAGTTTGAAAAGCTTCCTCTTGTTTAGAATCCCAAACAAAAGGTTGGTCCTTATGAGTCAAAGCGGTAAACGGAACGGCGATTTTAGAAAAGTCGGCGATGAATCGACGGTAATAACCCGCCAATCTAAGAAATGAAAGGATTTCGGAGGCATTCTTCGGTGTAATCCAACTCTTGGCGGCTTTGATCTTTGCAGGGTCGACGTGAATTCCTTGACTATTAACGATGTGGCCGAGAAATTGGACTTCTTCGAGCCAGAATTCACATTTAGAGAACTTAGCATAAAGGCGATTTCCTTGAAGAAGTTCGAGGACTAAACGGAGATGACGCGCGTGTTCGTCTCTCGACTTCGAATAGATAAGAATGTCATCGATAAACACAATGACGACTAAGAAAGCTTTACACACACGGTTCATCAAATCCATGAAGACCACGGGTGCATTGGTAAGACCAAAAGGCATGAACACGAATTCGAAATGGCCATAACGGGTACGAAAGGCGGTTTTCGGAATGTCTTCCTCCAATACGCGTAACTGATGATAACCGGAACGAAGATCGATCTTAGAAAAGCAAGTAGCACCTTGAAGCTGATCAAATAAGTCGTCGATTCGAGGAAGAGGGTAACGGTTCTTTATCGTGAGTTTGTTAAGTTCACGATAATCGATGCACATTCGGAATGTTCCATCCTTCTTTTTAACGAAAAGGACGGGTGCGCCCCATGGCAAAGTGCTCGGGCGTATGAAGCCTTTATCAAGAAGCTCTTGAAGTCGGCTTGATAGCTCGTGCATTTCTGAGGGTGCGAGGTGATAAGGAGCTTTAGTAACGGGGTAGCTCCGGGAACTAAATCGATACGGAATTCAACATCTCGAGTAGGGGGTAAACCAGGTAAATCGTCGGGAAAGACTTTAGGAAATTCACAAACAACGGGAACATCTTTATAAATCTTCATTTCTTTCTCCGGGTTCACAATGTGGGCGAGGAAGGCAACACATCGTTTTTGCAAGCATTTGTGTGCTCGAGTACATGATAGAAGCATCAACTTCTTTGAGGGAGTTTCACCGTATACATGCAGTTGATCACCGTTAGGAAGAAGGAAACGAATCATTTTATCAAAGCATACAACTTCAGCATGATTCTCACGAAGAAAATCCATGCTTACTATGATATCGAAACTACCTAACTGCATAGGTATGATGTTGATCGAGAAGACGTGGTTGTTGAGATCGAGATTACAACCACGTAAGACGGAATTAACGGTAACGGTTTTTCCGGTGGCGACTTCCACATCGAAAGTCTTTGGGAGATTAGCGTGCTTACATTTTAAAACCTTTTCGAATTCTAGCGATACAAAACAATTATCGGCACCAGTATCAAATAAACACGAAGCATAAATACCATTAACGAGAAACGTACCATTGACAACATTGTTGTCATTCTGAGCCTGGCGGTGGTTGAGATTGAAGGCTCTGCCACGCGCAGCTTGTGGTTGTTGTTGCTGCTGCGGTGGCTGCTGCTGAGGCTGCAGTGCTGGCTGCTCTTGCTTGACAAGACGATTCGAACATACATTGGCGAAATGATTCGGATCACCACAAACATAGCACACACGTGCTTTCGGAGCTTGCTGCTGATTGGCTTTAGGAGGAGTGGGTAAAGCTAGAGCTGCTGGAGCCTGAGGAGCTGGCTGACGCGGGCCGGTATGACAACTCACAGTAGGTATTGCAGTTTGTGTAAAAACGGCAGTTTCCACCCACCACATGATGATAAGTGCACTTAGGGCACAGAGGGTGAGGTCCGGTATATGCACGCTTAGCTGGAGGTGCGTTCGGAGCGGCTGACTGGAGCGGCTGCAGGTTTGCTGGAGCGGCGAGAGCATAGTTCTTACTCGGGTTTCCTCTCTTGCGTCCCTGAAGCTTTCCCTTCGGGTCACTTGGTGGTTCGGTAGCAGCGGTTGGTTCGACGACGGCTTGATTGGCGACTTTAGCATGATTCTTGAAATACCCATCTTGGACTCGCTGATCATTGATCTCAGCGGCGAGCAGGAAGGTTTCCTCGATGGTTGTAGTACGAGCAACTTTCACAAAATTTGCGACACATTCAGGCAAACCACGGATGTACTTCTTGATAGCTTTCTCAGTCGTATCAACCTGGCTGGGATAGATGATGCTCAAAATCTTAAACCGAGCAGTGAATCCAGCATTGTCGGGACCATCCTGTTTGATTCCCCAAAACTCATTCTCGAGCTTTTGCAGTTTGTGCGGAGGACAAAACTCCTTCAACATCACTTCCTTGAGTTCCTCCCAAGATAGACTGTAGGCTTCATCATTACCGCGCCTATTCCTTTCGATGGTCCACCAATCAAGAGCACGGGACTGGAAGACTCCGGTAGCGTTCACTGTGCAGAGGTCATCGGGGCATCCACTTTGCCTAAAGGTGACCTCGATGGCGTCAAACCAATGGAACATAGTTGTCGGTCCATCGTTGCCCGTGAAGGCGAGAGGTGCACAAGCTTTGAAATTTTTTAAGCTGAATCGTGACTTGGGGTTCTCAGCTTTCGAGTCAACTGACGAGTTACTGCTCACAACATGGATTTCTGAGATGATTTGCGGGATGACTTTAGCCATTTCCTTGGCTACCATGGTGGCAATACGCTTGTCGGCGTTGCTGCACTGGAGATTCCTACGGGTGTCCGATCCCATTGAAGACATCTACACGAAGGATTTAGATTAGATGAGATTTGATTATAATAGAGTTACGTTTAAATATTTATTATAATTATTCATACAAAGCACAAACCACATAAGCACGTATCCACCCACATAAGTCACATAAACACGTAGGCACATAAGCACGTAAGCACATAAGCACATAGTGACGTAAGCACATATTTTGCACGTATTCACCTTCCAATAGTAACAATGCGTAGCGCGATACGAGATGCAAGATATAACCGAGATTTAAGTGATATATAATAACGAGATAAGCGAGTTAATACCGCGTATGAGACACACGTCCTCATAGGCGTAAGCGAGTTAAGCGATTAGTTTTGTTGGTGGATTAATTAGCGTTTCTAGATTACGAGAGCCGTGCGAGTTGCGCATACATTCGATAGAGCTTAAAAGCGATAAATCGAGAAATCGATGATATGATAAATCATGAAAGCAAGAAATCGAATAAAGCGAAAATTCTCAAAATTTTAAACACGTAAATAGTAATAAACTCGATGATGCGTAAATCGACGATATGGGCTTAAATCAATTGGGAGTGTCCGGGGTTTTGAGAAGTTTGACACGCCAAAGTGATTCGACTACCCTTTGCATTTGGACCCACGCTTTGGCCTAATAAATAAACGTTCTCACCGCAAGCGGCTAACAACGTTTACCCTTCCAGTTAGTATACGTGTTCCAAACCATTGGCATAATCGAGACTTTGGTGAGATTGAAAATCGAAGCACAGAATTAGTTATTAAGATGCGGGTTTCACCCCTAACTTAACAACACATTCCTAGTTGTGGCCACGCTCACCGATTACATCGGGCGTTCCACTAGATAGAATGGAGATTTTCGTCGAGGTTTGGATATCACTCCTAACTCAACGAAGATATCTCGTGCGAGAGAATGCGCGGAGTGAATGATCTCATCGAGAGTTCTCGGTTTTTACACATATTCTCGACTTGATCACTCGTTGGTGAGATACGAGTGTTTCATAATCGTGTATATTGTATTAGCCTTAGGAAAGGCACATTTAAGCATTTATGGCAAGTAGTTTAACATTTAAGTCAAAGATAGGTCAATCGGGTACTTAAACATGCTACTAGGTCGAACATGGCAATTCTACCTATTATCCTATGGTTATGGCACTCTGATACCAATCTGTCACACCCCAACCGATGGCGGAATCATCGGGGTAGTGGCACTAGGCGAATCAGATTGATCAAGAGAATTCCATAACAGCCATTTCAAAGATAAACATCAACATTTAATATCTCATACTATCAAACTCATAAACCTTCAAAATAACCATTACATTTCAACAAAATATCTTAAACACATTCCAATTCGATCTCCCCTAGATTTATTACAAACCGTTCTAAAACAAACTAAATAAAACAAACTAAAGTACGCATGCAGCATCCAAGGCATCCAATGCTATAAATCCTCAACCTGTTACATATGTTAAAATACAAGTCAATACAATTAAGTAAAGGTGAGCATACGAGTTTTTGGTAATACTAGCATAATAGAGAAACCGTTCGCAAGAAAGTCTAACTATATAGCATGATACACCGAAACATTTCACACAGATTAAAATAGGCTTATTTCTCAAGCTAACAACTGTGAGAAGGCTTGCGCGTCCATCCTAACTAGACCTCGTCGGGTGTAAGCCACACTATAGTACCATACTATCTAAGGAGGCAAGTTAACGAAAATAAGTCCCAGTCACATGTTTCTAGTATCACGTATTGAGCATACCCAATCAGATTTTTCGCGGGTGATAAACAGTTTGATTTGTGAAGTGATTTTGATCGAGGAACGTATGTAACACCCAAAAAGTGCGTTAAAGCAAAAATGGGTCAAGTATACTCACTGTGGGTGCGTTTAGGTAAGAGTTTGGGATCTGAGGAGAGTTGAGAAGAGCGCCGGATCAGCCTGCATACGCGAACGGAAGTGCATCAGTCTCCGAAAAGCTGAAACGGTTAAGTTTTGGCTGGGCAGTAGCCAAGTTCGGGCGAACTTGTGTGTAAACACACAAGTTCGAGCGAACTTGTATGGTTTTGGTGGGTTTAGAGTCAAGTTCGGTCTAACTTGATGAGTTTCTTTGAGAAACTTGTCAAGTTTGGGCGAACTTGTAAGATAACTTTACTGAAAAGGCAAGTTCGGTCGAACTTGTGTAGTTTCCTAAGAAACTAGACAAGTTCGGTCGAACTTGTAAGAACTTTTGTGAAGAATAGCCTAAGTTCGGTCGAACTTGACCCATTTGGGCACAAGTTCGGTCGAACTTGACCAGAGAGCTGATGAAATCTTGAGCGAACTTGATGTTTTCGGGTCCAAAATCTTGCGTTTTCGCGTCGTTTGCTGAGGAAAATCGAGTGTTCATCCCTCGAACCCTGTGCTGCTGAGCAAACTTAGGTTGGAGAGGTCTTTTAGAGCTGTTTTAGCCGTTTTACAAAAGCATGGGCTAATCCGGGCGAACTCGGGGTTCGTGCGGATTAGTCCGGCTTGTGTAAACCGACATAAACGTCCTTGTGCTTCCAGATATGGGATCTTGAATGATAGATGCTTTGTTTCATATCAGAAGATGAACAAAACATCATCAAAAGTCCGTATTTTGTGTAGAAATCAATGTTTATCAAAGGTTTTTCTCAGATCTATAACTTACAAGCCGAGATCTTTCAGATCTCGTGTTTGGGAAGCCTCTGCTAATAGCAAACGAACCCGTAATGTGTAGATCTAAAATTAAAACAGATGTTTTGGAAGAAAAAGATGAAGATTTTCGTAAAAGAATGAGTTTTTGATGAAAACGAAGGCTATGCCTTGTGCCAAAATCGTCGTAAACCTTTGTAGATTGTTGATAAACGTTGTTGCAGTGAAATCAGGTTGATTCTTACTTAGAACACAAAGGTTTTGAGTTTTGAGAGCTCTAGGCGAACTTGCAGCAAGTTCAAATGAGAGAACAGAGCTTGGTATTTATAGGAGAAGGAAAAATGATGAGCTGGTGAGAGCAAGTTCGGCCGAACTTGTACGAATTCGCGCGAACTTGTAGGGTTTTCAGGGGTTTCCAGTCAAGTTTGGCCGAACTTGCTGAATCTTTAAGGATTCAGACAAGTTCGAGCGAACTTAAGTCTAAAATTGAGATTCTGTTTTGGCCAGTCAAGTTCGGCCGAACTTGGGGTCACCAAGTTCGAGCGAACTTGACCCAATTATTGGGTTTTCTTCGTTTATTTCACGTTAAGAGTTCGTTTGGCGATTCGGTCCGTATTAGTTAGTTATATTAAACATTAAATTAAAGCGTTAAGCGTTATAGTTGATATAATAGTGCGATTTAGCGATTTGAGAGTGTGAGAGCGATGCGATAGCGAGCGTAATCATAACCACAACACACATAACACATAAATAACATAAAACCACATAATTAACTGCGATTTGCGATGCGATAAGATTAGCGATGCGATTTAATAAGCGATTAGATGCGATAATAACGTACAATACCATAGTTAATTAACATAAACTTTATTAATAAGTGAACCTCGGATTTACAAAGGATAGATACAATCGGATAACAAAGAAAAGATAACAACGAATTTCCGAGTTGTTACAGTACAAAGCTTACATCAAAAAAGAAAAGGCTGAAATTGCGAACCTGGAATCACGTAATGAAGAAGACAAATTACGTAATGAGGCCAATGAAGCACATGAAGAAGCTACTAATATTGAAGAAGAAAAAAAATGAAGCTGAAGTTACTAATGAAGCAAATAAAGAACAAAATGAAGCTGAGTTGCCAATAACACAAGAGGAGTCAAATCAACAAAACACAGTGTCTGACAACCTTAGCTTTGGGCTAATGAATGCTTTCATGGTGGCAACTAATGAAGCTGAAGAGGCTGCAAAAATCAAAGATGGTGCCACTGAAATGCCAAGTCATAATACTGAAGAAACTACTTCGGATTTTTTGATAGTATCGCTGGTAACTCACCATTAAAAATTTAATACTGAAGAAGAAGACCTCCAAGAAGCATGCCCAAGTTTTCGCCTACTCTCACAAGAATCAAATTTTGATGCAGAAGACAAAAAAAACTGTTGATGATGCTATCAGAGAACTACCATTTCTACAACCAGATAATCATGTTGATTTTCAAACACCAATTCAAGCTCCTAATCAACCCAACACATTATCAACAACGATCTCGTATATGCTAGAAAACAAGGAAAAGAGAATGATAATGTTTTCTGAAGCATTGAAGTCACTATACATTCAACGGCTAGTGGCAATCCTAGCCAAGTATCACCAATGATGAAACCATGTTGGAAGAGTATATCTTTGCCCCCATAAAAGAAACACAGTAAGTACACTATTATTTGGTGTCATGACTGATTTTTTTTGTACCATTATCTAATAAAATCTCTTTCAAAACAGTGAAATCGTTTTCAAAGGGAAAGAAACAAGCCCCTACTATAAGTGTATATTCGAATGATTGTACCCTGGAATCAAGTATCAATTGGCATCTTGGATGTATGGTTATTTATCCTCAACACAGAAGAAAAGAAAAAAGGTCCAGAATCACCAATGAGACTGTTTTGTGAAACAAATATTGTGGTGTGTTGTTTGTTTATTAACTTCTTATTAACCAATCACGTAATGAGATCACATTCAAAAACTAACTAATCACGTAATGACATAATGCAGCCTCTTGACTATTTCAAAGTAGAATTTGATGATCACAACATGATAGATGTCCTGACAGAGAATTAAGAGATGACCATGAAAAAGTTTAACATCAAATCGATCAATGACGTTGATCTGTTATTCATACCAATCATTGCTTCGGATCATATATATTGTATATGTTTCAATCTGAGAACCCCGAAGATTGATATCTTGGATAACAGCAAATCTGCACACCCAAGCCTGGATAAATACAATGAAATCCCGTTTCACCTGGTAAATATTATTCTCAATAATTTACTTATATACAAAGAATGTTTATAAAAATTAAGTAATGACTTGTTAGTAATTATGTAATGCTTATGTTCCAATCAGAGAGAAGCCATGTGCAACTACCTGCATGTACAATCACATCCAAATGCCAAATTGTTGTTCAGCAAACAACCAACAAGGAAGGAGATGGATTGGAGAACAAAAAACAATGGTATTGACTGTGGAATTTTTACCATGAGACACATGGAGACGTAAATGAGCACATATACAAGAAAATGGGTTAATGGCTTAAACAAAGAGTCTCCAGCTCAACAAGCGCAACTCAATAACCTGCGTTACAAATATCTTGCAAAGATTTTACTCTCAGATGTTAATGAAGAACAAAATGTTGTTAACAGATTTGTACGGGAGTACAATGGCTTGGATGCTAATGAGAAAGCAAAAATGAAAGAAAACCTGCTCGAAATACTTGAAAAAAGGCAGAATGACTTTGTTTAATGGTGAAAAACATTGAATTACTTTACTTTATGTTCCTCTTTTGATACACTATCTTTGTTTCGTTGGTTTGTGGGCTTGTGGATATGATGGGATTAGTTAAAACAATACGTATGTTATTTTGGTTTTGATGGTAAATACAGTACGTTTGTTGGTTACATTTGAATGTTTTGTTTGTTGGTTTACTTGGTTAAAATATACGAAATTTCTATGAAACATCTGTTTTCCTGTATATATGTAATCACGTAACAACGAAATGTAATCACGTAACACGATGGTAATCACAAAAAAATCAAAAAATGTCACTTGTATATATGTAATCACGTAACAGTATAAAAGTAATCATGTAAAAACTCATTCATCTCCTGGACTATAAGCAAGACAATCTGTTCCATTTCTTGGACCAGTATCCGTTCCATTGCTTGGACCAGCATCAGTTCCATTGCTTGGACCAGCATCAGTTCCATTCGCATTACCATTTGGATCAACTCCAGTAAGAACAGAACAAGTCCGCCTATCATGACCTATCCCACCACATATTTTGCACGATCTTTTCCTCTTCCCTGCCCGACTGATAGCTTGCTCATGTGTATACTTATACCTTTTGCGTGAACCGCAACCCTTGTTCCTCATGCCCGTAGGACAACGAACAGCAGGCTTAGATCCTGTTCCATGTGCAGCCCCAATAATAGATTCAATGATATGTCTTTTGTTTACACATAACTTCTTTTGTCTTCCTTCATCAGTCTTGTTAGCAATGCCTTTCAAATTGTCTCTAAACAACTTAAGTTGATCAAAATTAGTGACCAACTGAAGGGGTATGGTGCCAAAAACTTGCGCCAAGCGAGTGACCATACCATTATTATCCAAAAGCAAGCCATGCTCAGACTAGATCACAAGAGACAGACATCATTTATCCATGCTCCGGATCATTGAAAAGAGTACTAAACCATTTAACTACCTTGCACAGGCTCGCGCAAGGAAACAGTTAAGCTTGAAAGTTATATTCCTTATCAAATGACCTCCGTGTAGGGAACTTGAATAAATGGCAAAAGGAATCTTTTCTGTTATAATAGAAAAGACATGTGGCAAAAGATCAGGAGATCACAGCTGTAAAAAGGTTCTAGAAGCAATAAAGGCTCAATCGTGCAAGGGCACGTTCGGTTATAACCGAATGACACGTGGTACAATGCCATAATCTCTCATAAATCACGATGATGGCATTTCTCATGAATAGATCTAGATTATAACATTAACCACGTGGCAACGTCCCAGCCGTCGATCAAACCTTGATCCGTGTGCTTGGATGACAAGTTAACTAAACTAACAGTGTTAAAAAGATTCCATTAACTCTCCATCCACATTTTGGTGCCCAAAACCCGGCTATAAATAGGAGACTTCAGGTACAAGTAAAGGCAATCACTCTCACTTACTCTCTCTCTTACTTTACTTAAACTATTTCGATAAGCCTATACTTATTCTCATGCCGGAGGGTGGTCACGGAGAGAATCCCCATTCTCCCCGTGGCGAGTCTAACGGTGTTCTGTTTTGCAGTGTTTATCAGAGATCTACGTTAATACGGCGAACAATCAAAGGATTAACCTTTTATGCGGAAACTCTCACAACAGATTTGATCTGATTCCGGTCAATTAGATCTGGTGTTTCTTCATTGGCGCCCACCGATTACTGTTTTCTTCTCATCTTTCCGTTTGTTTCGCCTGAATCATCAGTATCATCGCTAATGGTTCATCTCATCCGCTAGGTCCTCGATCTGAGATTCGTCATATTGCTCATTGTGCTCAGATCGATGGACAAGTAGAAGAAGAGTTTTTCGGCGAAGCTGATGCTCAGCATGACCTTGGTCATATGAGCATTCCAGTAACTCCAGCAGCTCCACATGATGTTGCATCGATTTTGCCACCTGGCGAAACCCCGTTGCGGCTTATCAAATCTCAAAGTTCTCTGAATGCTATGTATGCTCAACTCTGTGCTCAGACCGGAACTCCAGCTTTTCAAGTTCCGGTCAATGCTCCTCTGGTCCGTGCTTCGCCGGCACCTCGAGTGTTGAGTTACGATTCACGAATCCGTGCTCGTGCACCATCACATGTATCTGCAGAAGAAACTGAGATGTATTCTCGGACCAGGAATGATTCTACTCATTCTGGTAATCAAAGGCAGAAAGATAATACTCAACGTCGCACATCTGTTCACTCACGTTTGGGCCCGGGACTGTCACAGAAGCGGGACACCCAATATGATGAGTACGATAAGACTTATGACTAAGGAGACAGCGTAACTATGTTTAATTGTTTATCTACGGATCATGTCAACTATAAGCCTAAAATTCGTGCAACATATAACCCTAAGGCGGAGCATGATTATAATCTGGTGTATAGACCTGCTGAAGTAGCTGAGCAATCAAAATTTTTGAATGAAATAGCATTCGCTCCGCTGGAACGAGCAAAATTACCATCCAATGTGTGGAAGTTTAATGGTTTAACGGATCCCGATGATCATATGCGCCTCTTCACCCGCACAGGACTTATTAGAGGTTGGACGTTGCCTATGTGGTGCCATCTATTTGTTCAAACCCTCACTAGGGTTGCGTGTCTCTGGTTCGATAACCTTCCTACTGGTAAGTTAACTTCCTGGAATGATCTCAAGGATAAGTTCTTAACTCATTTTAGTCAACAATGACGATATGTTAGAGACTCCTCAGATGTGATGAACATCTGGCGGGAGGGATGATGAAAGTTTGGAATGTGACAACTGGCAACTTCCGGGTAATTTCCGTACAATTAAATCATTAATTTAATCATGCAATTATATGTTAAAATATCATGTTCTGCTAGATTACGCCTTATATATCTGAAACTATCATGGAATACATTTAATAGTGCATATTATTCATTTTGATCATCACCCCTGAACACAGTTTAGACAGTGCACTAAAACAACTAGTAGACTTGCCGGTTAGACTAGTTGTGTCAGCACTAGTCCGGTACTCAGCATAACGACAGTTTTAGGGACTAGATGAGGAACAAATAACAAAATACGTTAAATCCTATGATGGAAAAACAAGGATTTAGGTTAACACTTTCCGGAAATAATATAAGCACTAAAAAGTGTCTTAAACGGACAATAAATAACTGTTTTAGATAAAATTCAGCAAAATTCAACATTTCAACTTTTAACAAGCCAATGTAATGTCCAGAATAAGTCCAAACATCTTAAAATACTTACAAAAGTATTGAGAATTCAATGGTATCACAAAAACACATAACACCGTACAAAGAGCACAACTTGGCAATTTAACGTACCGATAACTAAACGACCACCCGAACATAACTATAAGCATCTAGTGAACTAGTTAACACTATTTTGGTGTCATACGACTAGTAAAGACCACCTGACACCTTGTTTCATCTCAAGATCACTAATACATGTAACACCCTAACTAAGTCCCTAAATCTCTAACTAAACATTTAACTAATACTTGAAAGCAAACCAAGACCCCCCCCCCCCATAAAGTGAACGGTCAACATGAGGGCCCCACCTACCCTCATGTTGTCCCCTAATCTTGTTTAGTTGGATGATGGTTAAAATAAATGCATGGTGGAAGATACTTGTATATTGGGTATTAAAACACCTAAACCCCAACATCTTGAACACTTATCATCATCAACATTCAAACAACATAACCATCACCATCCTCATCCATATCCATGGCTCAACCACCTCCCACTTCACCTCCATCTTCAAGCCATTTTCAATCAAGTTCAAGCATACTCTAAGGTGTCTCAAGGCATACTAAGAAGGTTGCAAGTGGAAGAAGCTAAAGGACCACATTGAGGAGCTTTTATCCACCTTGTTTCTTCATCTTCATCTTCTAGTGTTCATTTACCACTTCCCTAGCCACATGAGCTAATTGTAAGCCTCTTGAACTTTGTTTTGATTCATATTATTAGTGGTATTATGATGAACAAGTTAAACCACCAAGAAACATAAGCTTTAAAATGAAGAACACTAAAGATCTAAAGAAAACCAACATAATCTTGAAGTGTAATAATGTTGTGTATGATTATTTTGTGCTTAGCTTGATGCTCATCATATGTAGACTTGATAGATGTAAAGATCTAGCAAGTGTACATATGGATCTTGAAAGATCCATGAAGAACAATGTTGATGAACTTGATTTACTAGAATGATGAACATGATAAATGCTTAAAACAACATAAACATGGATTTTAAAAGTTTTCAAGAAGGTGTATGGACAAGTTGTTAAACATGGATTTTTCACAAAGTTGTGTAATTAGTGGATAATTAGTGTTTTTGAAGTTAAACAAACATGTTAAACCTAGATTTAAAAGACTACATGATTTCTTAAACTTTCAAGTTCATCACCAGATGAAAAGTGCTTGAATATATATAGTTATGCTTGTAGAAATTGTTGTGGTTGATTGGATGAATTTTTAAAGCTTAAACACATGTATTTAAACATGGGAAAACTCCTAAATCAAGGGGAAACTATGGCCAAATTTTTATAAAAATTCAACGCGTAGAAAAATATAAAGTTTGCTACTAAACTTTTGATTTTAAGATGTTTAAATAAATTAAACATGGCCATACCCTATTTTTATATAAAAATACAAAGTTAAGAAAATAAAGATTTCTTAAAGTATAAAAACAAGTATAAATATATATATTTAGGAAAATATATATTTAGAGGCCACCAAGTATTTGTGTGCTATGTGTATACTATGTGCATTGTACGATAGTAGAACAATTAGGGGATTCAAAACAATAAATACTCCTAATGGAGTGTACATACAAAGACCCCAAAATACCAAGAAAAATACTCAAAAAGAATACACACAAAAATACCCATATTTGGGGGTGCATGGACAAACACAACAATATATATATATAAACTTATATATATATTCCTTGATTAATATGGACTTGGACAATTGGATGGACTTATACACAAAATATATATATTTAACAAGGTTGGTGGAAATATATAAATTACAGACAAGCCTTAAAAAATATATTATTTTTAAGAAAACTAATTTCCGGAAAATATAAAAACCACTAGAAAGGATTTTTGTCACTTAATGGAAAATACATGAACATTAATACATAAATACATGTATACTTGCCTAAGTATACATTTGGTGAATAACAAATATACTTATACTAAAAATAATATTGGAAATATTATTTTACAAAGTATACATATTTATTTTGGAAAATAAATATAACTAAAGAAGTATAACACAAGAATACTTAGAAAAGTATAAGTATATAAATACAAGTGTAAGTTAAAAATCATATTATTTTTAACAACCCATCTTAATTGGTAAACACATATTTATTTGAGAGTACATATAACACGAGCTAGGCCCAAAGACACAAAGACATGGGCTAGGCCCAATGACACAAAGACATGGTCTAGGCCCAATGACACAAAGACATGGGCTAGGCCCAACTACACAAGGACATGGGTTAGGCCCAATGACATGGGCTAGGCCTAATGACATGCGTACTAGGCACGAAGACAAGGAACGGATAATGTCGTTCACACACAATTCAAGACTCGATAACAAAATATATATTACCAAGTCAAGAATAATTAATCAAGAAACAATTAAGAACAATTAACACAAGATGGGAACTTGTACATAGAACAAGCATAGACTTAAGTGTCTAATGGAATTTAGAACACTTGTAGGTTTCGGTTCAAGACCAACAGAACACTTGTGAGTTACATGAAACACTAGGAACGCAAATCCATGAGTTCATGTCCCCCTTTTTCCTTTTAAACATTTTCGGTTTTATAACACTCGGGGGGAAATACATGTTAATACATATGGTATGTTAGTTATGGATTTAGACGATAACAAGATCGATGTGCGTAAGTAGGATTGATAACAATTATAACATTAGTAACCATTAATCACTTAGTGACCAAGGTGCAAAAGGTGTAGATCTATTGAGCTTGAGGCACACTCCACTACTAGTTGTTAACCATGGGGTGCTTTTGTGATCCCAATTGAAAACAAAGTGTCTTGGTTTGGTTATTTACTTATGGCGCATAGTATCGGAGGGCTCGCTACCCACTGATAGATCCTTAAATTCCATAATTATTTTAACGTACCTGGATTTCAATATTGGATTACAATTATGAAAACTTATTCGAAAACTAAACTACATGAACTCGCTCAACTTTTTGTTGATTTTTCAAACTACATGTATTTCAGGAAACAAGGCGTAACTGGTGATGGACCTCGGAAGATACAACGATGGCCGCTTTTGGAGGATTTGCCTCTTATATCCCTTCCTCGTTTGGGCATATAGGGGTCAAAACCTCGATTTAATCTACGATTATAACAAACATATTTTGGTGATGTAACTTAACTAAATATTGTTTTGGATAACTTATGAAACTTGTTGGAAACTTGTAAACTTTGAATTTGAACCTATGTAATACATGGCATCGGAAGATACAACGATAGCCGCTTTTTGAGGATTTGCCTCTTATATCCCTTCCTCGTTTGGGAATATAGGGGTCAAAACCTCGATTTAATCTACGATTATAACAAACATATTTTGGTGATGTAACTTAACGAAATATTATTTTGGATAACTTATGAAACTTGTTGGAAACTTGTAAACTTTGAATTTGAATCTATATAATACATGGCATCGTTATTGATTACAGTTATGTTTACACGACTGATTGCAATGATTACCGTTAAGTCACACGTTTGCGCTTCTGCTACGACCAAGGTGTGACATGGAAGATTTCATTACTCGTTATAACAAGGAGGTCCTTGAGATTGGCGATGTCCATGAAGATCTGATTCGCGCACAGTTCAAATATGTTGTGCGCTGCGATGAAATGATTAAGGTTTTGTCTGGCACTTCTGGTTTGCCTAAGAGCTGGGATAAACTCATGGCGGCAGCCAAAGTTTATGCCCAAACTGAGGACAACCTAAATTCCAATAGGGCACCCTTACCTCAGAACCATCCTCAAGATCTGAGTAGGGGAAACCAAAAATTCAAGAGAGGCTGGAAAAAGACAAGTCAGGGGTCCTATTCTCCTTATTCGCCAACAGATGCTCGCGCAACAATTAATAAAATAACAAGTCAAAAGGCAGTCAAACAAGAGAATCACGAAAGGCAATGGACGCCTATAACAAAGTCACCAGCAGAGGTTCTAAGCACAGAGAATTATCCGTTCAAACAACCTCAACCCAAATCTTTTCTGCGAGTATCACAAAGATACCGGACACACAACTGACAACTGTATCAGTTTGCGCACTGAGATCGAAAAGGCTTTAAAGAGTGGTAAACTAACACATTTACTCCAAAATGTGAGCAAAGATGTTAATCAGATAATGCGCGATGATGAAGGTCCAAGCAATAAAAAGATGAAGCAAGTCACCATGATTCAAGGGGGAACAACGCGCAAGCGCAATTACCAGCGTTTTCACAATGATAATTGGCGCGAGCAACAAGTTATTTTTCCTATCATCCCTGGCGGACCACAGCAAGAGAGGCCAGTAGTAATCACAGGTATTTTCGGTCACTACCAAACTGATTACATGTTCATTGATCCCGGAAGCTCAATGGATATTATCTACAAGCAGTGTTTCCGACAACTAGATCCAGAGGACAAGGCGCGCCTGGAACCAGTTGACTTCCCTTTAACTGGTTTCTGCAATGAGGTCGTCTTTCCTCTCGGGCAAGTTACTTTCCTTGTAACCCTTTCAGATGGAAAGCATTCACGCACAACAGAAGTAAATTTTATGGTGATGCCGGCGACTTCTCGTCATGATGTTTTATTGGGTCGCCGCGCGCAACGTGGTTTTAACATGATCACTTCCACACCACATGCAGCATGCGGTTTCCCAACCAAGACATGGGTGGCTATCATGTATACGCGCAAAGAAATCATGTCTATTGAAGAACCAGTGGTTAAAGCTGTCAAACCATCCCCGATTGAGCCAGAGAAGTGGATACTCAACCATAAGTATCCTGATCAAACAGTTTTGTTGGGTCCAGCAATCTCCATAGCAATGCGCGCCAAACTTAAACAATTATTGTTTCAGAACATTGACATTTTTGCTTGGTCACCCGCGGATATGACCGGTGTTCCGCGTGATGTTGCGGAACATTGTCTAAACGTTTTCCCTTCAGCAAAACCTGTAGTATAGAAGAAGCGCAGCCTTGGCTCCGAAAAACCAACGCTATGAACGAACAAGTTGCTGAGTTATTATAAGCAGGAATTTTGAGCGAAGTCAGATACCAAACATGGGTGGCGAACCTGGTCATGGTTAAAAAAACACAACGGCGGTTGGCGTATGTGTGTTGATTTTAAGGATTTAAATAAAGCATGTCCCAAGGATTGTTATTCTTTACCATAAATCAACAAGAAAGTCGACTCGTTAAGTGTTTTCTGGATTGTTACAAAGGGTATCATCAAGTCTTGATGAGGAAAGAGGATGAAGATAAAACAGCTTTCCGCACGGAGAATTGTATTTTTTGTTACACTAAAATGCCTTTTGGTCTCCGCAATGCGGGAGCTACATATCAACGTCTGATGGACACAGTTTTCGGGGAAGACATTGGAGTTATAGTCGAGGTATACATTCATGACCTTGGTATCATGAGCAATACTAAAGAAACCATGTTAACAAATATCAAAAAAAAATTCGATTCTCTGCGAAAGGTCAATCTGAAATTGAATCCAAGCAAGTGTTCTTTCGGCATGGAAGAAGGCAAATTCCTGGGTTTTGTTGTTACAAAGGATGGTTTCAAAGTTAATCCTGAAAAAGTACAAGCAATTCAGAACATGCCATCACCGTCGAGTATCAAGGAAATGCAGTGTCTAGCAGGGCGGTTAGCTGCGCTCATTCGGTTCCTCGCTAATCATGCTGAAAAATGTTATCCTTTTATCCACACTCCACGCAACTGTGTTATAAAGGAAAATTTCCAATGGACTCCTGAAGTGGAGAAAGCTTTTCAAGAAATGAAGGATTGTCTGATTCAACTCCCGACTTTTACAGCCCCGCTAGAGAAAGAGCCTATGATCCTTTATCTGTCCACTTCCGAAATGGCAGTCGGTGCAGTCTTACTAGTCGAGCGAAATGGAGTGCAAACACCTATTTATTACATTAGTAAGATGCTGAATGATCCTGAAACCCGATATTCAATCATGGAGAAACTCGTCCTTGCGCTAGTTCATGCCTCGCGAAGGCTGCGCAGGTTTTTTTCAGGCCACGTCATTACAGTTTTAACAAATTACCATCTCGGTCAAATACTGCCGAAACCAGATGTCTCTGGTCGTCTAGCAAAATGGGCAATCGAATTAAGCAGACACAATATTGTGTATAAGTCGCGCCCAGCAATCAAGGGGCAAATTCTTGCTGATTTCGTAATAGAAGTTCCAACAGATAAATTACAAGAATGCGAAGAGATTCAGAACCTGGTGCCTATCATTGATGACAGAGTTTGGTCATTACATACCGATGGCGCATCAAACAGTGATGGTGTCAGCGCAGGTCTCCATTTGGTTAATCCCGACAATCAAGAATTCACCTATGCTATTCGTTTGGATTTCAAGAGTACGAATAATGAAGCAGAATAAGAAGCATTCTTGGCAGGCCTCTGCCTCGCGCTAAAAATGGGAGCAACGAATCTAACGGCACATGTTGATTCTTTGTTGGTAGCCGGGCAGATCACTGGCACATACGATGCGAAAGGAGATATCATGGCTTGTTAGATCGTCTCCCGTTTAGCTTAGGAACCTAAATTGTTTCTATTGTCCATACAAGCGGAAATTATATGACAAGATTAACCGAATATGCAAGATTTACTGTTTAACGTTGTTTTATTGATCATTAAAGTTCAATACATTCAGTTCCAGATCCAGCAGAGCTTCACCGTCAGAGTGACAAAGTAGCAGAAGTTACAAATGAAGGAATCAAGACCTCTATTTATAGCCAAACAAGTTCGCTGGTGGGAGATCAAGTTCGGGCGAACTTGTCTTGATCAAGTTCGGCCGAACTTGATCTTACATGAAGATTTCAAGCGAACTTGTATGCTACTTACATAAATACCCTTCATTTTCTAGTCTAATCTAGCCAAAACTATACAGACTCGATCCAAGACTAAGACATAGACATTTTGCACTAACAGACTCCCCCTTGGATATCGTCTTCGTCTTGATCAGTCTTCAAAGCTCTACTTTTGTCTGACACGCCCAAAGAAGTTCTTGATTGGCTTTTTACAATGTTCTTGCTCTGGAATCGGCGTTTGATCTGTAGGTGGCACTTTAGTCATGAACTGAAACCTTCTAAGTCTCGCCTCCCTACCCATTTAATCTATACGTTCAATGCGCGCTTCTTCCTTCAAAAACTCTTTGCGTTCAAGTTCCCTCCAGCTTGATTCCCACATTTTTCTAGAGTTAACCTCATGTGCATAGCAGACATTAACGACCCTCTGATACTGCATTGCTTGCTCCTTCTCACGTTCTTCAAAACATATCTTGCTATAGAATAAACAATTGATATCCTCCTTTGAGCAATTCACTAGCCACAGCGGGTCTAGTATCCTTATCGTTCTCCACAGCCCTCTCAATCCTTCAGCTCCAAACATTTCAACCCTTTCTTGAGTGATATCCAAATGATCTTCAAATCTTAGAACAATCACTGCCTCACACGTATAAGGATCAACCTGCCACCACTTAAACAAAGGATAGAAGTTCTGTTGAATCGGCATTAAGGGCATATTTCACATTGCTCGCGGACGTTTCATGATTAACGTGATATCTTTAACCCCAGTATTCTTATCTGTTTTGATTCGACATTTTAGAATGAATGGCTTCCAATATCTAAACCCTTTTGTCGCTCCAAACTTTATCATCTTCCAAAGAAACTGATCAATAAACTTCATATGGTACGTTACATTCCTCGTCTGCACCAGCTCTTCAACATCTCAATATGGAAGTGTCTTGAAATCTGCCAGATATCTGAAGTATTGTACTCCAAACTCCCTTTTGATGGCATACACATTCAACTCTTTGAACCACCCCCAGCTAAAAATATCTCCCAATGATACATCTTTATCTCTGGTAAAGAATGCTAATGGACGTCGAAACTTTTGTTCACGTGGCATATCTTTAAACCAGGACTTCTTCGCTTGCGCAATATCCTTTTTTGTCATCGGTTTAGGGATTTTTCCTTGTTGTACAGACTCTTCGATCTTTTCTTTCAACATGTCTTCATTTAGCTGTTCGTACATCTCCTCGAAAGTTGGAAAACTATCGGTGTTCAACCCTGTGTACTTCTCAGCTTCATCTTTTTCATCATCAGAAGACCAATCTTCAAAAATAATCTTGTTGTACTCGTCTGCTTCATATCTACGTTTGTAATGATACTCGTTCGGCTCAAACGTATTAACATTCAGAACTTGTTCTTTGAAATCAAAAACGAATGATTCTACATCAACATCGATCAGTTTTGCTAAATCCTTTTTAGAGTAGTTATGCACAAATTCGCCTTCCTCAACGTTGTTTCGAGCATTAGGATCAATGGCTTTGTAGGAACCACAGCCATAGGCATAGCTGTAATAGCGTTTGACATATCAGCATCATCCTTTTGTTCCCCTGTTCGCTCCCCCTGAGTTTGATCATCCATCTGATTAGATTCATCATTCAGCAACGACGTAAAATCAAACTCTTCATTCACTTTTGCATCAACAATTTTCATACTGACTCCACCCTGATCATCATCATCATTACCACCATCGTTGTCAGAGTCGTCTTTTGTATCGTCTGCCTGATCATCATCATCGTCTTTATCTTCAGCTTCATCATCGTCTTTTGTTTATGTTTCTGTTTCTGGAGCAATTACAGACTCCGAAGCTTTAGCAGACTCTTTCACAGGTTCTGTAATCTCCGGCATGCTTTCAGTAACATTCTTTCCTTTGCCCTGTTCTACCAATTCTTTCTCTGCCTTCTCTTTGGCTTCCTGAAGATCTATCCGTGCATATTCAGCATCAAAATCAATATCAAGACTATTTGTCAGAATTTTCTGCAGTCTGGAGAATCTTCGATCATTCAACTCTTTTTCTGATCGTAATTCTGCTAACTCTTTCATCAATCTTTCATTTGCATCTTGTAAGCTTTCAATTAGGGCCTTTAAGTACCCTCGATCGCCTTCTAAAAATTTCACTTTATCAGACAGAATCTCTTTTTCAACTTCGCTCTGTTTCACTATCTTTTCTAGCCCAGCTTTTTCAGATTCATTCTTTGCTACTTTGTCTTCCAGAATCTTTACACATTTTTCGAGCTGGTCGACATCTGATTCTGGGAAGAAATCATTCAGATCTTGAATATCCACCAACTCATCGGTATATCACCAAATAACTTTGATTTCGGTGTAGTTTTTTTATAGACTTCGGCGTACTCCTTGGTGTAGACTTTTTCGGTGAGCTTTCAGGTTGAGCAGTTGGAGGATCTTGTGAGGAGATGATTGGAATATCAAGCAATTCAGACTCAGGAGGTTCTTGTGTAACTCCTATCTGGACTATAGTTTCTTCAACAGTAGCAGTTTGAACTTTTTCAGCAGTAGGAGGTTCTTGTGTAGCTCCTGTATATTTTGCACCAGAAGGTTCTTGTGGGACTTCTGTGCTTTTCGGCTTTCCAACATAACGTCTGCTCTTTGCCTTTTGAACTTTCTTTCCTTTCGTCTTTGGAGACCCTGTAGTCTTCGTAGTTGTTGTTGTTGCAGAAGACTTTACTTGTTTTGCTTTCTTCTTTGGTCTCTCATCATCAGATTCTTTCTCATGCTCAGGCTCATAATCTGCGTCAGTTTCTTTTACTTTCTCTGCAGCCGATTCAGCCATAGCTATCTTTGTTGCAATCTCCAAAGAATCATCACTATCATTTTCTTCATTTCTGATGTCGCAGAGATCACATCGTCTTCCTGCATTGTCTTTTCTTGACTCTCAATAATCACAGCAGTTTCAGTACTTTGACCAGCTTTTGTCATTGACAGGCTCATCTTCGTCGATTAACATAGTATCAACCTTCTTTGGCTTTCGCGGAGCTTTTTTCTTTTCTTGAACAACCACTTTCTTAAGGAACCAATCACTTCTTTTCTCTTTGAACGTCCATAACCATTCTATCTCAGCATTACGTTCCTTCTCGTCACCGCTATCATCTTTCCTCCACTTATATTCTGGCGGCGCAACGTAATTTTCAAACGCAATAGCACCGAATAGTGGCTTAGCAACAGGTGCAGAAGATTGCTTCTGGAAAGTGATAAGTTTCTTCACTATAGTATCATCCAGATGGCTCAAATACACAATATTATTCTGATCTTTTGCAATCTTCTTGAATTGATCATCTATCAACATCTGTACGAACCTCGGGTACATCACAAGTCTCGTTGACCCCATGTTGTTCTTCATATGAGTGAATACTAGCTTCGAATAATTGAATCTCTTGTTCAAAATCAACGCCGTGGCCATACATGCCATATAATCTTGTACGTCGTCCAAACCGGCCTTTCTATGACTGAAAGCATGGATAATCACATGCATCAAGAACTTGCAAGGATTACGGACAGATCCTTTCTTCAACGTAGATTCATTCACATGACCCTTATATCCCATGCGACAGAAACAACCTCTGACCATTCTCTCATCCAGCATCATTGGATCATTCACTGTGTCGTTAAATTCCAAAACTTTACGAATGTCAGCTTCAGTAATAGTGATCTCTTTATCCTTATTTTCTTCATGAACCATCAACTTTATCGCTGTATCATCTTCATTCGTTGCTGCGAACATCCAAAATTTGTTAACATGCGATCTGTAGACCACCATCTTTTCCGTGATCGCTTTATGTATCGGAATACCGTTCCATAAACGCTAGAATATCAACAAATGCTCCGAGTGATGGACAGATAGCTTTATCCAGCGTGATGCACGTGTTGTGAAATTTATTAAACGAGAGCTCAATATTCTGCAAACACGTAAATCGAGATGAAATTTTACAATTTTCACAAACTTCCATCAAGTTCGGGCGAACTTGATTGGTAATGATGACATTTCATTACTACAAGTTCGGTCGAACTTGCATAACAACTATTCATTTCAAACAACTAAGTCCGGGCGAACTTATCAGAAACTTTTCGAAAATTATTTCACAAGTTCGGGCGTACTTGTTTAAGAGTTATCTAAACATATACATACAAGTCCGGGCGAACTTGTTGTGAAAACATTTTCACAGATTTAATGGGAAGTTCGGGCGGACTTGTGATTCTTATAACATTCATCACCAGAGGACAAGTTCGGGTGAACTTGTCATCGTCCCAAACAATTCTGCAACTATCAATACATGGCCTACTGATCGATTTATTGTCCATTTTATGGTCGTTTTTGTTTGTTTATGGTGTTTTAATGATTAATTTATGCATTAAAATCCTACAACATGTTACAGTCTAGTTCAACTCTAATCTGGTCGAATCTCATACAAATCAAGGTCCAAAACGCAATCACTCACCAATGCCATGACGGGTGATGTGCAAATCACCACAAATCACAAAACAATCGGGCAGCACTTCGACTAATTGATGCCAATTTCACAATCGCCTTTATCGCTGATTAAGTTCGCTCTGGATTGTTAAAGACCTATAATGAAATCCGGGCGAACTTGAGTATTATATATAGTCTTCAAGTTCGGGCGAACTTGTGAGTCCAATCAACTAAGATCAGATAAGTCCGGGCGAACTTGTTAACTAATAACACTTTCAAAGCACATGCAAGTTCGGTCGAACTTGATTACAAGTCCGGGCGAACTTCATCAATTTCAATCCCTAATTTTTCAAAATTTTCAATTTAGACCCTGAACTTTTTAGATTTTACCAGTTTTAACAATCCACTCAGTTGACCAAGTCCAAGCTAATGACCTTGGTTAACCGATTTGTCTGCCGAGTTCAAGTTAATGACCCCGGTTCGACCCGTTATGAACAAACTGTTGAATTTTTTTCAAAATCAAGTTTCAAATTAATGAACTTTTTAATCGTTTTTGGCTTATCATATTTTACAGATTAGCTCCCAGCCTGTTGTCAATTAGATTTCCACCAGTTTAGCACCTTACCAGACTTCGAAGATCCGTTCTCCAACATTGGTTTGCTGAAAACAATGTAGAAGCAAAAACTTTTTGTATTTTTGTAAATTTATGCTAAAACATACTAAAAATATTTTTGATTTTTTAATCTGTAAAGCAGATAAACTATGTACAGAACAAAGTAAACCATGTACAAACATATTTACAGACATATTTTTGTGAATTCGTGTCTAAGGATCATATCAGTTGATTGAGACATATCACTAGTACCGTTTACCTTTTGATGACTTTAGGTTTTAAACTCGTTTACTCAGATTTTCGATATGTTTGTCCATTTAAACTTTGACACATTTCTTAATTGTTCCAAGATATGTTAGGTATGAATTATAAAACTTGACTTAACTATGGTTCCCATCTCAGAATATACTCCCGTATCAAAATTCCCTAGATTTCATCTTACAGGTGAGTATAGCGTAATTGATATCTGTATCTGGGTTAATGCGAAGCCTTGAGAGCTCAGGTTAATACCACCGTATTGACAAAGAGATGAAGGCTCAACTTTAAGGTGTGTTCCATTTAAGCAATCTTTTAACCATTGCAAATGATTAGATCTTTCGATACTTTTCAAGTTTTCATGCAGTTTTAGGGGTTTATAGCATAAAGCATTATATAAGTTCTAGGCTATTGCTTCCGCAAAATCAGAAGAACTAGTATAATACCCCAGATATCAACTATCTATAAAGACCTCGTATCTCATAATTAGGCAACCATTCAAACGGAATTTCAGAGTACTAAGTCCATATATCCGAGAGATGTTAATCCACAAGATTAAGCAGTTGTAAAATTTAGTTTATATCTCAGAAACAATTTACTGAACGTGTAAAGCCCATCGACACATCCATAGTAAGACTTGTTTATCACTTTTTAAACTTTTCGTTTCTTTAGCATACTGTGATATTCCACTGATGTACTATCATTTCCTTTGTGACACTAAATTCTTTTTGTCTTTTTCAATGTTTTTGTACTTTTTGAAATTTTTCATATGTTTTTGTATTTTCTCAAATATTTCTCCCCCTAAAATCAAAAACATATTTTTGTATTTTTGTTTTTAAGAAATACTAATCTAAAAGATATAACAAACCAATGTGGATCACGTGAACTCGTCGTCTGATCTGTATTCAACCTCTGCTTCCGCACCTGTAAGCAAATTTTTAATACCGTTAAGCCTCATGAGATATTTAAATCTTGTTAAAGGAAATGCTTTGGTATAAAAATCAGCCTTTTGTTCATCGGTGTGGATTTTTTCTATTCACACCAACTTCTTTTCATAGCAGTCACGAATGAAGTGATAACGAATTTCAATGTGTTTAGTACGAGAGTGATGAACAGGATTTTTAGTGATGTCGATTGATGCCTTATTATCTACATATAAAGGCATATCAAGAAATTGCAATCCAAAGTCCCTCATCTATTGTTGAATCCAAAGGATTTGTGAACAACAACTGGAAGCAGAAATGCATTCTGCCTCACATGTTGAAAGAGAGACCGTGGTTTGTTTCTTGCATTGCCACATTACCAAACGAGTTCCGAAGAACTGGCAACCAGCCGTTGTAGATTTAGAATTCAGCTTGTCCACCCGAAGTCTGAGTCAGCATATCCCGTTAGATCAAAATTGTCGTTCTTTGGATACCACAAGCCGGTGCTTGGACATCCCCTCAAGTAACGAAATATTCTTTTGACTATCTGCATGTGTGACACTCGAGGACTGGACTGATATCTCGCGCAAAGGCAGGTAGGATATATGATATCTGGGCGAGATGTTGTCAGATATATCAGAGATCCTATCATCGACCGATAGAGTGTATCATCCACTTTGGTTCCTGTCTCGTCAATGCAAATCCCATGGTTCAGTGCCAGAGGAGTCCAAATTAGCTTCGAGCTATCCATTTCAAACTTCTTGAGAATATCGTGAACATACTTTGTTTGATGAATGAATATGCCGTCTGGTAACTGATCGACCTGTGATCCGAGAAAGAATTTCATTTCGCCCATAGAAGACATTTCGAATTTCTTCTTCATGATCTTTTCGAACTCTTTGCAAAGACTATCAACCGTTGAACCAAAGATGATATCATCCACATAGATTTGTACAATGATTAGATGACTTCCGACTTCTCTGGTAAACAATGTGCTATCCACAGTGCCTCTTGTAAAGCCGTTTCCAACGAGATGTTGTGATAACGTCTCGTACCAAGCTCTCGGGGCTTGGTGTAATCCGTATAAGGCTTTGTCTATGAGATAAGCTTTGTTCTTGTTCAGCGGATCGACGAACCCTGGTGGTTGGCCGACGTACACTTATTCGCGTAGCTTACCATAAAGAAATGTGGATTTCACATCTAACTGGTACACCTTAAAACCTTTCCAAGCTGCGAACGCAAGGAAAATGCGGATTGACTCTAAGCGTGCAACCGGTGCATAAAATTCTATGTAGTCAATTCCTTCTTGCTGGTGGAAACCTTTGACAAACAACCGAGCTTTGTTTTTAATAATTACCCCTCGATCATCCCTTTTGCATTTGAAGACCCACTTTGTATCTATTGCTTTCTACTTAGGTGGTAAGTCTACAAGCCTCCAGACTCCCAGTTTCTCAAACTGTAACAGTTCCTCTTGCATTGCTATCACCCAGTTCTCATCACCCAGAGCTTCATTCACAGTCTTCGGCTCTATTTGAGATATGAAACATGAATAGTAGCAGTAGTCTTGAGTAGGAGCAACTCGGGTATAGAAACAACTTAGAGCTTTGTTGATTTGGCTTCTTGTTCGCACACCAGTTTGTAACTCTCCAATAATATTCGTTGAAGGATGATATGAGTAAGATCGTGGCATCTCTTCGCTAGGAACATCAACCGAGCTATTCTGATTTGTAATATTCATATCAACGATTAATTCAACATTAGGAGCACTAGATGTAGCTTCGTTTTGATTGCTGGGGCCAGCAGATTGATTCAACATGTTGGTTATCTGCTCAGATTCTTCATCTGATGAGGATTCTCCATCAGCATCAAAAGTCGAAGCTACATCAGATTCGGAATTCTGATTCTCAGCAATATTGGGCTCTGTAGTTGCATTTTCCTGGTTTAGTGGAGACATTTGATGGAGCTGTAGTAGGTGTTGGTTCTGCTTCAGAAACATTTTCAACTGGAACACCACTATTACTCGGACCTGCACCAGAAGATGAAGTATCCATCGTGGGTTGATTAACCACAATTGGCCTAATAATCAATTCTTGGTTTGCTGACTGTTGAGGATAATAAAGCGCTGCAAGTTCTTCATCAGACGGTTCTTCTGGCAAGTCGAATGACTTCCACAAATCTTGGTAATGAAACAACCATGCATCACCTTTCCTCTGAATCGGAGTTGTGTACCGAAAGCAATCAACGTGTTGTGCTTCGATTACCTTTCTCAAAGAGAGAACAGAAACTCTCCTTAGCGGACTAGCATATCCGACAAAGAAACCTTCAAGCGATTTGGCACCGAACTTACCATCTTGATCAATTACTGTACATGGCGCACCAAATGGCTCTAGATATTTCAAATTTGGTTTCTTTCGGTTAATCATTTCAAAACATGTCTTTTTAGTCGGTTTGACAGATAAGACTCTGTCTAATGTGTTTAATGTGTAGCAAGCCGCTGCAACCGCCTCACTCCAGAAGCTAACAGCAAGTTTCGAGTCTGCAAGCATGGTTCTTGTTGTTTCGATCAAAGTACTAATCTTCCTCTCAGCTACACCATTTTGTTGTGGAGTATAAGGTGCACTGAATTCGTGCAGAATTCCCTTGGCGTTATAAAACTCTTTCATCTTGTTGTTCTTGAACTCTGTGTTGTTGTCACTGTGAATACGTCTGACAGGCAGATGATATAAATTTTCGAGCTTCTTGAAGAGAATCACCAGATTATCGAATGTTTCATCCTTTGACTCTTGAAAGAAAACCCACGAATATCAAGAATAATCATCTGTGACGACTAAGCAGTATAGATCTCCTGAAATACTTTGAACGTTCACCGGACCAAAAAGATCCATATGAAGACGTTCAAGCAGCAGCTTTATAGAATTCAGAATCTTCTTCGGATGTGATTTTTTGATCTGCTTTCCCTTTTTACATTCTAGACAGTGATCTGTCATATGGAAGCTTCAAAGATTGACCCCCTCAACTAAATCGTTATGAACCAGAAAATTCATTTTCCTCAAATGAATGTGCCCCATTTTTCGATGCCATAGAATAGAATCTTTCTTCATGGCTTTAGTGACAAAACATTGAGCAGATTTTGATGATGTGGTAGCGACACCCATATGTAGCACATATAAATCGTTTTCACGTGGGGCGCGCATCAGAATCCAATCATCAGGAATCTTGAAACCCGGCTTTAAAATAAGGCACTCTTTGTCATTGAAATGCACCGTGAACTGTTTATCACAAATCTGCGAGATGCTTAGAAGATTGTTCTCTAGCTCAGCAATGTAGTTCACACGATCAAACGAAACTACACCATTGGAAAGTTCTCCTTCGGCGACGATCCTTCCTCCTTGATTACCGGCAAAACCAACTATCGTCCATTAATTGCCTTTATGTCAAAGAGAAGAGCTTTCATCCCTGTCATGTGCCTTGACACTCCACTATCCAGAATCTACTTTGAAAGAACGGATCTCTGGAGCCCCTGCACATATTATCATTCAGTTAAAAAGCGTGACCCAAGCCTTCTTGGTCTTGGGTTTGGGATAAAAAGCTTCATAATCATCCTCAAAATCTCCATCTGAGCCTCCACTGTCAGTTACATTTTCAAAGTTAACTTTCTTTTTACCTTTTGATGATTTGATACCAATTGAAGATTTGACAGTTTCATTTTTGGTCTCAGATTTTGATTCTTTGTTGTTATCAGTCTTAACTAGCTCAGACTTGATAACTTCAGATGTTGATGACTTCTTTTTAGCAATCCAAGATTGTGATTTTATGTTTGCCTTTTTTACGTAAAACCTTGATTCGTTAGCCTTAGAAGTTTCACCTTTTTTGAAAGTTGAGTTTTCAATTTTTGGTTTTGGTTTAACTTCAAGTTTACATTTCTTTTCAGAATTATGACAGGTTTTACAAACTCTGGTTGCTTAGGTTTTACAACTTCTGAACTTGTTTTTCTTCGAGAATAGACCGGCTTAGATTTTGGACACTTGCGTGCAATATGACCAACTTCATTGCACTTGAAGCAAGTCCGATCATCATGAGAATGTCCACTAGTGGGTTTTACACCACTTAAGGCTTTGGCCTTATCTCTAAGTTCCTTTTCTTTCTTAAACTCATCGGTTGATTGCTTTCCAATCAAATTTTCCTCTTGAACTGTGACGAATGTCATGTTTTTATCTTTGTATTCACGAAATGGTGGCATTTTCTTTACAGGTTCATTCTCAACATCCAAACCCAACCCCGCTCTCCTATGTTCTGGAAAGTCACCACCATTTCTTTGGTAGTTGTTTCTTTTAGGTTTAAAGTAAAATTTCTTTTCATTAATTTCCAAATTATCTAATGAAACCTTAACGAGTTTGAAGAATTTGTCAAGCTGATCTTCCTTCACATTCCGAATCGGAAAGCTATCGTCGAAGTATAGTCTATCAGAATCCTTAACTTTGTACATGACAACATTAGGATCATCACTTAGGCTATCTTACAATGACTTATCGTCATCTTCGGATTGTGAATCAGAATTACTCGAACTCGAGTTGGCACTTTCAAAGCTGCCATCATCAGATTCACTTAAGACATTATCAACAACTTGTTTAACCACTGCTTCGCCATCATCACTCGTGTAGGTTATATCAATGTTCTCAGGCAGCTCATTTTTCTTTTCGGTTAAAAGTTCAATGTTGAGCGCCTTTTCCATCCCCTCGGCCTTTTTGCGACAATACTTTTCGCATAGGGGTGGTGGAACATTGGTATAGTCTCCACGTTTTTTACCTTTGATCTTCTGATCATTTTCTTCCGATTGAATCATCGGAAGAATGTAATCGATGACATAAGCATTCGTGGTATAGCTCTTTAGAAGCTGTCGAACCCTTTCAGTTTCGATTTTCATGTCTTGAAGTTCTTGTTTTACCTCAGCAATGTTATTTATGTAAACATAATAGCTTTTTGTTTTTCCATTAAAGTAGCTTTTAACATTCTGATAGTATCATCTTGTTCAATGTTATTTCTATCCAACCTGCTGTAATGATCTTTCATTTTGTCATATGCCTCCTTCATTGTGCGATAATCGTATTTGAAATTATTATTATGCACATCGATTTCGGCTATGATATGAAATTTTTCAGCACATTGAATACACGGTTCAGCACATTTTTTACATGGTTTTTATACCTCGACAATTTTTACCTTTTCTTCTGAACCTACCTTTGTTAGATTTGCCATCATAACCTTGTTGACAATCTCTGTAAGGTTTTCTTCGTTCATTTCTTTGGTTACATTGATCACTTCTTCAATTATAGACTTTTCCTCAGCAACATTCTCTAAAGATGTCGTATCTCCAAAACAACCTGCAAAACTAGTAGACATGTTAGGGGAAAGGATAACCTGCATCTTTGTATGCTAATAAATTTCCTCTTCCTCAGCTTGTTGCATGTACTCTTCTAGTAATGCACTTTCCATGGCTGCATCCTCAGCAGATGTGTCTTCCACGATCTCGGCCATAAGAGCAACACCGGTCTTTTTGGCAATATATGAGTTCCAGTCAAAACCGTCATCTTCATTTGAAGCGACCATTGCCTTTTCAGTGTTGTTGTTGTTTGGTTTCTCTTGGATTTCAACTTGAGTCTTCTTTGGGAATGGCTTATACTGTAGCGACTTCTTGTAGTATTCATTGCCACCTCCAAATGGACTTTGATTGTCTGTTGCTTCTGGATTTTTGCATTCTCTCTTGAAGTGCCCTTTTTGTCGGCATCTGAAGCAAGTGACTTTCATTTTGTCGAATCCCAACTTGTTGCTTGAATTCCCGATATCTCTACCAGTAAGAGCAACAAACTTTGTGACCCTCCGAATGATTGAGGCTAAGGACCATTTGATGTCCATCAGCTCAAGTTCTTCTTCATCTACTTGATCGTAGTCTTCGGCGGTCATTTCTGGATTGCCAATTTTCCCGGCCACCAAACTTTCATATGATTCCAACACTGTAGCGAGAAGTGCCATGTGTTGTTTGGCAACTTGTTCAGAAACAATATTGTTTAGATTGACAGCAATGTTGCAGTTCTACACATTTGGATCAGAATTCAATTGATTTTTCTGATTTGCTTGATTCTGATATGAAGAATTTGAACCCGTGCTTGAATATGATGAACTCTGCAGACTCTAATCATATTTTGGATATGATTGATTTTGACTCTGCGGCGAATGATTTGAAGAATTCAAATTCGCGCTGAAAGCAGTTTGGATCTTCGGGCCAATGATATTCTCTTGAGCTCATGTCTTGTAGTATAGCCCTACATCTTAAGTCACATTGGCATTCTTCGATTTTGCTATCTTTAACAACTCCATCTCGTGCCCCTCTAGTTTATCAATGAATGTGGACAATTTGAAAAACTCCCAACTTGCACTTTCTTTAAGCACCATGAGATAAGTCGTCCACTCACCCTCAGGTAAAGCGTCAGCTAGCTTATCAATGTATTCTTCTTCTGTTTTCTCAAGCCCGTGTCTCCTCGTGATCACTTTCAGATGACAAAACCTTTCGATCAACTGTTTCATCGTTTCCCCTTTAATCATCGTAAATATGTCAAATTCTTTCATAATCAATGCTTTCTTGCTTTTGACCATTTCTGCACTTCCCTGGTATTTGTTCTTCGAGGATTTCCATAGATCTTGTGCAGTCTTGAATTCCGGTAGAAGCACTAAAATATCTTCTTTCACCGACTGTTGGATCAAGCTTATCATTTTCTTCTCGGCGACGTAAGCATCTTTCTGTAAAGTTGAGAATTTGCTGATGTCGATAACATTGTCATTCTCATCTTTGGGCCATGTATAACCAGTCTCTATTGCTCCCCAGCTGTGGAAGTATGTAGCTTGAACCCAATTCATAAACTTCTCTTTCCATCCCTCATATTCATCCATACACATGAGTTTTGGAGGCTTTACAGACGTGCCCATCTCGTTGTCGATGTTCACTTGATTCACCATTTGAGAGTTTGAAGCTGAAGCAGTCATGAATGCACTGTGCAGATCTTCCATCTTGAAAATTGACGAATTTTACTGAAAAACACACATTCACAAACTTCAAAAATAATCAGTACACTGACAAGTTCGGGTGAACTTGCAGTATGGGAAAATCAAATTTTGATTTACACAAGTTCGGGCGAACTTGTGTTTAACTTTTGAAAATTCTCCCTGATTAAGTTTGGGCGAACTTATGTATGATTTTCAAGAGAATTGAATAAGTTCGGGCGAACTTATGCTAAGTTTTCAACAAATTTTAATCAAGTTCGGGCGAACTTGATAAACTGAAGGAAATTTAGGTAAGTTCGAGCGGACATGTTTATAACTCTTGAAATAACAGTCAAGTCCGGGCGAACTTGATTAAAAATCAAAGAATTTTAATCAAGTCCGAGCGAACTTGATGTCAAGTTCGGACAGAATGAGTTTGCAAATCATGGTTTTTTGAACTTTTTGATACCAATTCGTTTGAATTTGATGTCCAAACTCTCAGGGGTTTATCACAAGTGTATTTTACATGACATACTCAAAAATCAGCAACTTTTATCCGTTAATTCATTGTTTTCTTTGAAAAATGAAGAAAAAGAGGTAGAATAAGAGTAGATCTTGTAATGATTGCACCAATTTAGGTACCGTGGCTCTGATACCACTTGTTAGATCGTCTCCTGTTTAGCTTAGGAACCTCAATTGTTTCCATACAAGCGGAAATTATATGACAAGATTAACCGAATATGCAAGATTTACTGTTTAAACGTTGTTTTATTGATCATTAAAGTTCAATACATTCAGTTCCAGATCCAGCAGAGCTTCGCCGTCAGAGTGACAAAGTTGCAGAAGTTACAAATGAATGAATCAAGACCTCTATTTATAGCCACACAAGTTCGCTGGTGGGAGATCAACTTCGAGCGAACTTGTCTTGATCAAGTTCGGCCGAACTTGATCTTACATGAAGATTTCAAGCGAACTTGTATGCTAATTACATAAATGCCCTTCATTTTCTAGTCTAATCTAGCCAAAATTATACAGACTCGATCCAAGACTAAGACATAGACATTATGCACTAACATGGCTCTATACTTAGAGCAGGCAAAAGCTTTGATTAGCCAATTCAAACAATTCAAAGTCGTGCATCTTAATCGCAGTGAAAATAAACATGTTAACGCACTAAGCAAGCTTGCAGCCACAAGTTTTCAACATTTAGCGAAAAAGGTTTGAATTGAGGTCTTAAGAAATCCATTTGTCCCGTTAAAGCAAGTGAGCATAGTTGAAGTCAGAAGTCAATCATGGATGTCTCCGATTATAATGTTCTTACAGCATGACTCGCTTCCCGAGAATAAAGCTGAAGCAAGAAAAATTCAGTATAAAGCATTAAACTATGAGATGGCGGAGGGAATCCTGTATCGAAGATCTTATTTGGGCCCTCTTTTACGGTGTGTTGACAAATAGGGCGCAAAATACTTGATCAGAGAAATTCATGAAGTGTTGTGTGGTATCCACGCAGGCCCGTGCATGGTAGTGGCTAAAATTATGAACGTGGGTTATTATTGGCCAGGCATGCACTTGGATGTCGTGGAAATCCTGCGTAAATGCCCGTCTTACCAACGTCATGCTCCTAAAACCCTATGCCCAAAGAATCCGTTGGTCCCTGTAACGACAGCAGTAATGGGCCATTGATCTGGTCGGGCCATTTCCTGACGCACCAGGCGCAGTGAAGTTTATCATAGTCGCTGTAGATTACTTCACAAAATGGGTCGAGGCCAAGCCTCTTGCATCGACAACAGCTATGGTGGTTCGCAAGATTATCTGGGAGCACATCATATGTCGATTCGGCTTACCGATGCGCATCGTCACGGATAATGGTACAAACTTAGCTTCTGAGGACCTTCAAAAATGGATGCACAAAATGAAAATAGAGCACGTCTTCGCTTCCGTTGCTCATCCTCAGGGCAACGGTCAAGTGGAGAGCATCAACAAACAATTAGTTGAAGGCATCAAGGCTCGCCTTGGGACGGCGCGAAGAGGGTGGGTAGATGAGCTTCCAAGTATACTTTGGGCGCATCGTACCATGCCCAAAACTAGTAATGGGGAAACACCTTTTAGTCTAGTCTACGGGACGGAAGCGGTGATACCCGCTGAGATCGGTCTCCCATCACCTCGAATGTTGGCATTGGAGAAACAAGATAACGAGGCGCAGCGTAGAATGGATCTAAGTTTACTAGAGGAGCGTCGTGAGAACGCCGCTATTCGAGAAGCTAAGTACAAGACAAAATTGGAGAAGTATTACAACGCAAGGGTGCGCGTCTGTACCTTCTTGCCAGGAGATTTTGTATTGCGTGATAACGAGGCATCTAAAGCTGAGAAGCCATGGAAATTAGCACCGAAATGGGCGGGACCTTTTGTTATAAACAAAGTCTTGGGAAAGGGCGCATACACGCTTGGATGGTACTGATATCCCTCGAACATGGAACGCGCAACAGTTGCGCCGTTGCTATATGTAATCTTATCAACTTTTCCATATTGGCCTTGCGCTTCTAAAAGGGGTCAAAGTTTGGTACTTACATTTCTTTCTATACTATGTAATCCCAGTTTCTGTGGTACATGGATCTACGCCTCATCTATTATTATACAAGAGTTTTTTTAGATAGTTTGTTGATGTAATCTTAACGACCATGTATTGAATGGCTGTTACGCCTTATTATATAAACATTTAGTTACTTACATTCTGTTATACTTTATTACCAAAGCATGTAATTACTTTTGATTCAACAAAAACATCATGGTTATACTAACAAGTCTCATGAACATTATTGGATTATTTGTCGTCACGCATAATATAGTCTTACGTTCACACATGAGCTTTTCCCATATTCATTTGTCTACCCTAAAACAAAGTAAGACACTACATGCAAAAATTGTAATTCAAACATTATATTCACAAATCAAGATGTACATGCACGTTCGCGCAACAATATTACAAAAACATCAAACACCAATCAAACAAGTTCACTCCTGTTCAGGAACCTTTGTTCCTGCAATCTCATCACTTTCAGCAAAGATCTCCCTTAACCGGTCAACATAATCATCATGATGTAGCGCATTATCAACTAAATCCATAACAAGGATTTGCAGTTGATCATATTTCTCTTTGGCAACCGTGAAGGCAGCGCTGGTGTTGACTCCGTAAGTTGCTGCTCGGGTGTTATCCCATTTAACTTTCAAAGCTTGCGAAACATGGAGCGCACATTCATTGTAACCTTGAGAATAGCCATCACTCCGCACCGCCACCATCAATTGCGCCACCGACTCATCCAGCTCGGTAGAGTTCAAGATTGAATTAGCAATCTGCGCAGAGGAATCTCAACATAAGGTTGTATAAGAGAAATAGTATCGTATGAGAAAGAAGATATTTATGTTAACAATTCCATACTGTTGCAACCATGTTAACTTATTTGTCAAAGTTTCGGCCACACTCACTGCCATGGCGCGAGCAACCTCGGCACTCTCGATCTTCTCCTCATTTTCCGTCAGACGGCGGGCCAGCTCCGCCTTCTCAACCTCGGCGAGTTGAAGGTCTTTCTTCGCCACATCCAAGTCAGACTTCATTTGTTCCTGGTCAAAGAGCATAGAGGTGAGATAAACAATTTCTTTATCAAGAAGGGTCATTCGTGTCTCTACCTCTTTTTGCTCACTTCGCTCTCGATGTGAGTGCGCCTCTTCCATAGCAGCAATCGCGTCGGCTTTTTCTTTTTTAAGCTGCTCGATCTCATTGCGCAACTTAATTTTCTCGTTGTTATCTCGGGCACAAGCATCCTTCCATCTTTGGCGCTCTTCAACTAGCAGCACAGCCTCCGCCTCTGCCTTCTTTTTCCACCCGGCATAGACCATTCTTCTGTTTTCTTTTCATCATTGAACATGGCCTTCTGAGCCTCCAGATCAACAAGTAATTCTTCATTCTCTCCTGATCTAACCCGACTTTAAATTTGTTTGACTCAAATTCGTCCCACTCCTTATTCATGTTGCGCCATTCGTTTCTAAAAGATACGCTTGATATGTTTGCTCATGAGCTTTCTCTTATTGATGTTTGACCTCCACAGGAGGAAATATATCCTTGTACCATTATCTACAAGCTTGCAAGTCGGTAAAGGTATCGCTTTGTTTCAATTTCCATACTGGTTGATGGATGGCGGAGGCTCGCTTCACAGAATAAGAGCGATAGTAATAGTCCCATGGAGTCTCTTCAGGACAAATGGGGGACTCATCCGCTGGGTCATCAAAAATCGATTCAAAATCCTGCGCGGCAGTAGAAGAACCAATATCTTTTCTTGCCACCAGTGGCAATCTTCTCAATGTTTGATGAAGCAGGAATGGTCTCATCAGCAGTCATGGTCTTGTCCGCACAGAGGATGTCGGGGCAGTAGTTTTTACCTACTCGCCAACAGGGATTTCAGCAGAAATGGTTGGTTGTTCCTTTTCCGGGACAGATTTTTCAGGCATATCAGTAACATTAAGTTCCGGTCCATCACCCCCAGTCTCAACATTCATCACATCGTCATCCTTGGCAGGTTCTTCAGGGATCAATGATGATGGATGGGGTGGTTGCTCAGTCTTGACCATTTTCTCTGGAAATTAAGGAAGGATTAGTTCTGGCCACAATAAACATAAAAATATCAAACACTTACCATGTGAAAATTTCGCAGCAAGAGCATCTAAATTGCTCTTTTCCCTATCCTCACCCTTGCAGTTTTCTTTGGTGGCGGTGCTGGTGGTTCAGGTTCCGCGTTTTTCCTCTTCTTTGAGGAATGGCACACCAAATGTTCCGGGCTTGATGGAATATCAATCGGTTCATCAGGATTGGGCGCAGGGATTTCTGATAAATCAACGGGTTCCACCTTCGGTTTCTTTAAACCTACAGGCGCAAGACCTTCCAGTGAATCAGATACCACCACGTAATCGCACCAGGAATCAGATGTGAAGCGCGTACCTTTCTTTGTCTCGACCTTTGAGACATCAGTCTTTTTAGGCAGAAGCGCAGAAGGAACAGGCCTTTTCTTCTTTTTCTGAAACTGGGCCTATGCCCAAGTTTATCAGGTCACCTATATCCAAAAAACCAAGATAGGCCACAAGTTATATTGCAATATTACTCAAGCGCAGCAATAGCAAATTAGTAATATTGCAATATTAACTTAGGCAATGGTTGAAGTATACTTAGCAACAACCGAAGAGGGTCGCGCGTTTAGTTCCTCAACCTTGGGAAGCGCAAACTCTTTCAAGATCTGTTCATACCAGGAAGGCTCTTCCGCGCCTAGCTACTTGGTCTCCATTTTTCCTTTCTCTCGCTTGAACGACACAACATATAAGGATCAACTACAAGAAGAGCAAACATAAACAATCAGATGAAATGACAAATTAGAGTACATGCGCAAGATAAAGACTTACTTTTGTTATCTTCCATATAGACTGGTTTGTCCCGACGATCAGCTTTCCACAATAAACTCATAACACTTGGCACATCCTTCAAATCCTAGTACCATACTTCATCAACTGGTATGGCTATGGTCTCTAAGACTATATCTTCAACACCACGAAAGGTCATTTTCGTCGGAATCACAACAGATTTAATATAGAAAAACTTTTGTTTCCAATCGTGATATGATTTTGGAGGAACACGCAATAGTTTTTTCGCCGGCAACCGATGCTGGAATGAGTAAAACCTAAGGAACAATGCAGTTGATAAAAAACCCTAAACCGATCGACATTAGGGGTAATATTCATAGATATGCAGATGAACTCAAAATGCCTAATTCGAACCATTCCCATCGGGTTCCAATGAGAGATATGAAACTTGTAATAATCCAGGACTTCAAGAAAGAAATGGGAAACCGGTAGTCGGAAATTACCCTCTGCAAAGAAATCCCAGAACAAAGTGATATATCTAGCCGGAGCATTCGCCACTGTATCAATTTCAGAAGGATACCTTGCATCCCAGACTGCCGGAAATTTATAATTTTCACCGTCTCGTCAAAAGCAGTCCGAGACCATTTCAAGGTCGGCAAATACGATGTTGAAAGCATCTCTACGGTATCCTCGGGCTTAGAACTGGTTGTCATCACAAAATATGCAAATAAGAAACAACGATCATCTTTTTATTGATAGAAGAAGAATCGCAGAAAGTTCAGGGAAGAAAGATTTGATGAGAAGTTCAAAGGGTTTCAAGAAAGCATAAGAGTAGGAGATTACAATGAAGTATATATATAGGCATCGCAATATATGCCTGGAACAATGTGCTGTAACTTTTTCGCTTTCACAAAACCCTAGGCAGACAGAAGAACGAGTGGGGAACAGTAACCGCCGTCACGCGTGCGTATAACCGACGTCAGACAAAAATCATTTAATGTTTTGCATGTCTGGCACTGTTGACAGCTGTCATACCGTGAGCAAGACGTCACAATTTGCACGTTGTTTTCTACCAACTTCTAACACATTGTCTTTTCACAAGGTATGCTTTCAAAATTCAAAATCTCTTCAACATTATCCATTGAAGATAGTAATTAGTTCTCAACCTTGCACAACAGAGCATCATAGCAGTATTTTAATAAGTCCAGTACACCTCCCACTTGCCTTAGCGCATAGGAGCAATACTGGACTGGGGGGACTTGAAGGGGTATGGTCCTAAAACCTTGCGCCAAGCGAGTGACCATACCATTATTATCCAAAAGCAAGCCTTGCGCAGACTAGATCACAAGAGACAGACATCATTTATCCTTGCGCCGGATCATTGAAAAGAGTACTAAACCATTTAACTACCTTGCGCAGGCTCGCGCAAGGAAGCAGTTAAGCTTGAAAGATATATTCCTTATCAAATGACCTCCGCGCATGGAACTTGAATAAATGGCAAAAGGAATCTTTTCTGTCATAACAGAAAAGACACGTGGCAACAGATCAGGAGATCACAGCTGTAAAAGGTTCTAGAAGCAATAAAGGCTCAATTGTGCAAGGACACGTTCGGTTATAACCGAATGACACGTGGCACAATCTGATAGTCTCTCATAAATCACGATGATGGCATTTCTCATGAATAGATCTAGATTATAACATTAACCATGTGGCAACGTCCCAGCCGTTGATCAAACCTTGATTCGTGTGCTTGGATAACAAGTTAACTAAACTAACGGTGTTACAAAGATTCCGTTAACTCTCCATCCACATTTTGGCGCCCAAAACCCGGTTATAAATAGGAGACTTCAGGTACAAGTAAAGACATTCACTCTCACTTACTCTCTCTCTCTTACTTTACTTAACTATTCCGATAAGCCTGTACTTATTCTCATGCCGGAGTGTGGTCACGGAGAGAATCCCCATTCTCCCTGTGGCTAGTCTAACGGTGTTCTGTTTTGCAGCGTTTATCAGAGATCTACGTTAATACGGCGAACAATCGGAGGATTAACCTTTTATGCGGAAACTCTCTCAACAGATCTGATATGATTCCGGTCAATTACATCTGATGTTTCTTCATCAACTTATTAATGTCCTCACTTGAGTGCATTATACACCAACAACATCATTAACAATTTCATCTTGAACATTTTCACCATCACGCAAAACCATAGACATACTTGATTGAAAAGGTGAATTGCGAATCACATCTCTCGTCCACCGTTCAACAATATGTTTATTCATTAATATTGCACAATCTTAACACATAGAAATCATGACGGCACAACAAACCATGTCGCTCAAAACGCTTGCAACTACAAAATAGGGTCACCTCTTCCAAATTAAAAATGACCTGCAATAGCCAATTAAGTTTTCAGAATAATCACGTAATGTCACATATGTAATCACATAATCCCTTAGATTACATTTCTAAATGTTGATATAATCACGTAATATCACATATGTAAATCACGTAACATGAGAAAAAAATACTTTATACCATAAATAAAATCACGTAAATACACCTGTAATCACGTAATAACACACAAAAAATGACCTGCAATAGCCAATTAAGTTTTCAGTTTAATCACGTAATGTCACATATGTAATCACATAATCCCTTAAATTGCATTTCTAAATGTAGATATAATCACGTAATATCACATATGTAAATCACGTAACATGAGAATAAGTACTTTATACATAAGTAAAATCACGTAAAAACACCTGTATAACACACAAAAACCCCTAAGCATGCCTCCAATACTCCATTCCCATATGCGGAACGATCTCTAATCAAGAACCTCCCATTATCACCATCATTTAAAATAGAAACATTCAAACATTTGTTCAAAGCTGAATAAATTTCATCTTGAACATCAAAAAAGGTAGTCCTTGTATAAATATCAGCAGCTTCAGCCTCGAGGGCATAATCAGTCCAAAAGTCTGGAGTTGTATACCTTGTATCATGATCATTTTTCCTGCAAGTATACCTTTGGGATTCCATAGCAGTTTCAAAATGACTCAAGAATTCAAGAAGCGTCAATTGAGCATTAGAAACTTGCCCAAAGAAATGATTTTCACACTCAGATCTTGATGTAGTATGCATGAGACCTGACATTGGCTCATCCCGATAAAAAGCAGGAATCCACGTATCTCTAATTCGGTAAATGTCACAAAGCCAATCATGGTTAAAGAGATTAAAGTTAAACATAAGCAACTCCCACCCTTTCTCAAATTCGTCCTGAGAAATAGATTCAGTCCATACAATACTACAAATCCGTTGTTTAAAATCATCATTGTTCCAACCTAAAAAACCAAAAAATATTATATGAAGTATACAATTATGCTGATAACCATGTAATGCTTTTAACCTGCAAGTTAATCACGTAATAAGCATAAAAAATACCTTATCAACAACTTTCTTCATAATGTGCTACATACACAATCTATGTCTGCTACTAGGGGAAAATGAAGAAATAGCTTGTTTCATAGCCGCATCTTGATCAGGTACAACAACCAACAGTTCCTTGCCAAAACACTTCTTGGAACAATTTAATAACTATGAATATGATTCAATTGTCTCTGATCTCAATAAACCAGCTCCAAGAGTAATATTCCGAAAGAGATTGTCAATCCCGATAAATGGAACAAATACCATTTTATACCTGAAAAACACAACACATTGCTTAAAAAAATTCAATAGCAAAAACTAATTACGTAGTATGAATATAATTACGTAATGACATACTTGCTTAAGTTGTAAGTTGCATCAAATGACACAACATCACCAAAAACCTTGAAATTCCTTTTAGATTGTTCATCGGCCCAAAAGAGTCCAGTTAACTGTCGTTGGCTATCAATAGTATACTCTAAAGAAAAATCAGGGAGAAACACGTTCTTCTTCTTCAGCATATTAACCAACATATCAGCATCAAACTCCCCAATATATGTATTAAGATCCCTTTTAAAGTTTTTAAAATCCACTGCAGTAGCACCAACATTTTCAAAACCACCATAAATCGTCCTCATCAAATTAAAAGCCCTAATAGGACCAATATTAACCTTGGACATATTGCATAACACTTGCATTTGCTGATATGTCAAATGGCGTGACGACAGAAGAAACTGCATATCTTCTTCAGCAACAAACTTATGATTATGTTCCTCAACAAACTTAAAAACTTTAAATTTTATACCATCTCCTGATTCAATCCCAACTAAGCATTACAACCTGTTCTTTGGGATGGTTTGTACCTAGTAATTGACTTTTCTTTACCATCATCAATAGAATTATATGTTTTAGATGATTTCATTCCTTCTTTTGAACACACAAAGTACTTCGTCCTCAAAACATTACCTTGAACATATTGACCTCCTTTACGAATATTAAAACCTCCACATTTAGCATATGTTTGGTAAAACTCATACACGTCATCAATCGAAGCAAATTCCATATCAACACATGGCTTAATTGAACTGGCAACTTGTGGTGTATACAACATTGTATCAGAATGAGAAGAACTACTTTCAGATTCACATTCATCATTGGCAAACAACGCCATAAAATCACGTAACAAACATAAAAAAATAATGTTTTGTAAGTTACAATCACGTAATAAGCAAAACTAATAAGCATACGAAACATAACAAAAACTAAGAGAATATAATCACGTAATAAGCAAAGCAAAACAGAACTAATAACGTAACAGCATAAAACTGCAATCTTAATTGAACCAGCAACTTGTGGTGTATATAATATCGTATCAGCACGAGAAGAACTAGTTTCATATTCATATTAATCATTGGCAAACAATGTTGTATGCTGTAAATCACGTAACAAACATAAAAAATAAAGTTTTGCTTATTACAATCACGTAATAAGCAAAAACAAATAAACATAGCAAACAAACCTAAAATTAACAGACACTGAGAGAATATAAATCACGTGATAAGCAAAAAAACATATAAAAACATGGATCTTATGAATAATCACGTAATCACATGAAAAAACATAATAATTACGGAACAAAAACATAACAATTGATTATAACAACTACTAGGCTACCACCCGGGAACATCCCTGGATAGGAATATTAGGATTTGAATAATAAAAAATACATAATCAACATTCTGAAAGTCATTAGTATCTTCTTTCCCTTCCCAATTCATAATGTTTTGTTAGGTTTCATTAGTATCTCAAAGTACGCCTTCATGTGTATTGATAATTTTGTTTTAAATTTTTTAAGTTTTTAGGTGAGAATGAAATATTAGTATAAAAATGTTCCGTAAATACACATACATAACATGAAATGTTATGTTATTAAATAATATTGTTATATTGTTATAGTTGAAATGCCAAAGAATACAATTTGTAAACATATTATAATGATCATATGACAACATTATTGTATTAAAGTCGTACCAATTTACCTAATACACCAAAATTTTGCGTGATTGAAAAAATCATATGTGTTTTATGTTAGAATAAATATATATGTAACGTGATGAGAAAAAGATTTTGTACGGATTATATGAATAGACATGTTATTGAAATTGAAACTGAACGTAAAAAAGCGAATGTAAGTATCGTAGTGTAAATCTAAATTCACGAAAACGATAGCAGTGGAATTGTAATTATATGTTTTATATAGTAAACAAAAGCGTTTATAGAAATAAATTATAAAAGATACAAGATTCGACCGAATCTTATAATTATTAGAAATAGTTATGGAAATGATCGTAAATATACGAATGAATTTATGTCACTTTGGCTCGTTCATATTTAAATTTATTTGAACGACATTTATATTTATATAATATATAGTACATATATATGAGGTTTAATTTTTGGAAATTATATAAATTTTAATTATTTATAGGTTACCTAATTTGTTATGTAATATATCACTCTAAATAGGTTCATTATTTTTTGCCGTTGGTAGTAAAAATAAGGTACTCATTTGTTTAGTTGATTTTTTTTTTAAATTAAATAAATGATACAATGGGTATACATTGAAAAAGGAATGTTTATTAAATTATGAATGCAATGTTTATGAAGATGGTCATTCTAATTATACATTTCAGCATTATCTTCGTAAATTTATTAGACATATCAAAATAATGAGACATAATAGGAAGTTCTTTTATTATTAAAGTACTGAAAGGATAAAACATCAAATACTTGAAACAAAAAAGATAGTTCGAAAAACCAAACATGACCAACTTATGAAAGAGAATCATAATTTCTTTTCAATAGGCGAAAATGTTGTCTCAACAAATAAGGCTCCTATCGGTCCGTTGTAGCTGTCAACATGTTGGAGGTACTTAAAAGATTCATTGCACAGGACAACTTCAATAGTATCACCCCAAACACTTGTTATTAGCCACTTGTTGTCATTAATTATATTGTACCTTTGCTGCATTTCCAGATAGTTAACTTTGCGAGCCTTATTGAAAGAAAAGACCTTGATCCAGTCATCATGTTCATTTCTGAACAAATCTGCAATTATTCCACCTGCATATCCAGCGACAATCACATGCAGCTTGTTCGAAATGGTTAGAAAATGTCCTTGGCGAGGATTAATACTGAATGATTCTGAAACAACATCGAAAGCAACTATCTTCATCTGACCTGGTAGAAACCAGTAATTAGCAACCATGAAATATATGGTTTTACCGGAATAAATTCTGGGAGACCATGAATAAAACGTCGAAGCAAGTGTAGATCCGTTCAAGAATTTAATTTTCTCCACGAGTGACGGCGTCGTGAATAAACACGAGCAGTAATCGATGTGAAGCACTTTTAGATCGTTGGACTTGTCAAAGTACATTCCACCTGTATCATTGTGTCGACCAAACCAACGAACAAAGAAGTCGTCGGATATCAAGTTAAAAAGCTTAGTTCTTGGATTCACTGTAACTCCTTTGAATGCAAAGTAACAACAGTCCATTAAATGAAGATATAATATGTAAGAAGGAAGGATGGACATCGTATGGAATAGTTATAGTTTTGCTTGTATCGACTTCCAAGTTTCCACCTACTATGTCGTCAACAACAAACGACTTTTCTTTCAAAGATAGCAGCTTTTTTTTGTAGAGAATTCCCTACTCCATCAACTGGAAATTAAAACTTGACAGATCCTTATGAAACAATTTCGAAAGACATTTGAAACGACCTATAGTTTTGGTCGGGAGCCTTGTGAATATCTCATCGACAATCATTTCATACCCAATCTTTTCCATGTTACGGTCTATGATGCTAGAATAGAAAACATAACAATTCATTATTAGACATCCTTGAATTCAAATTAATGTAAATGTTTATAGCTTTGGCGGTAGCCATATCTAAATGTTCAAAAATAATAAATAAGGATTACCACATATGAATTAACTGAAAATATAAAATACAAACAAAGCTTAACTATTATTCCTTCAATTCATGCCGTTCTACATATGGAAAAAAGATATATTATATTCTACTATATACAAAATATGTATAAATAAAACCTTAGTATATATATAAACTTATTATTACACATCCTTGAATTCAGCTTACTCTTTACAGTAAAAAATTAACATATAGAACTTTGAATCAGCTATAAGTCAGCAGGGAAAATACAAATACGAATACTTCAATAGTTTAATATCAGTCAAAATTATTACAACACCTTTTATAACAAAATGAATAAACAAAAGATAAAGAAAGAAAAATAGATAATATATACAGTCGACTATGAATTTATTTGCAGATAAATAAAACCATCCATAATAGTCATACCTTTGTGTGTATATCGATATAGAGAAACTAAGTATGTTGGATGTGCATGAAACAAAATTAAGGGAAAAGGTATTTATAATACATGTAGCCAAGTAAGTTTGGTAATGATGTATATTGGACAAATTATTATAATGTATTAGCAAATATCATTCTCAAAAATATGAAGATTGTTAATTATTTACTAAAAATTAAAAAAAAAATTGGAGGAAGCAAAATACCCGAATATCAATTAAAATAAGAGCATTTGATTTGTAATGAAAAAAATACCTTGACCATAAAAGGTCGAATCATTAAAAATTTGATAGTTGGTTTCAACAAATCAGAAGACATTGAAGGTTTATTTGTAGAGGAAAGTTATTATATTTTAAGATGTAATTAGGAAACAATATAAGATTTATAAAATCTTTGTATATATATTAGTATATTTGATTGTTGTTTTATTAAGGAATAGAATAATATAATTTAAGATCAGAGTACATTACAAAACCTAATTGTAAAACGAATATTTTGTACGATGGATGATTGATTATTTAATTTAAGGCTCCATCTATTGTGACACCCAGTTTTTCTATTTGAACACTATGCGACCCGCATAGGCCTCTGCGGGGCGCATGGGTATCAATCTCATGCGATGCTCTTGGGCCTTTGCGGGGCGCATAATTTGGTATTTTAAGTTGTTTAAAGGTTTAAAGGTTGTGTTATGTTATTTCATATTTTAGTTAGAGATTCACTATTTCAAGTACATCGATAATCAAAATTTAAAAAGTAAAAACTGAAACACACACGTATAATAAAATGGAACACACACGTATAATAAAAAACTGAAACTGCATTAACATATAACATTTGTTCAGTACATCGATAATCAAAATTTACAAAGTAAAAAAGAAAACAACCTAATCCTGACCACCCTCGCCTGGCTGATGCTGAGCCTGATCCTCCTATGGCTGATGCTGAGCCTGAGGTGCCTGAGGTACCGGCTGAGGATGTAGCAGATGGGCCGGCATATGAAAATCAACTGGTGGCATACCCACGTGAGCCATGATCGCCGCAATCTGATCAATCTGAAATCGTATCATGTACTGCATCTGTGCATTATGCAGCATCTGCATCTGGTAGAACTAATGCATATCAGGCGCAACATGGATCGGCCACTGTGGTGGATGCGGTGGCTGTGGTGCGGCAGCAGCGGCATGTGCGGCCTGAGCGGCAGGTGCGGCCTGAGGGGCAGGAGCGGCAGGATCTACCGGGTCGTCTTCGATATCTACAACTGGGAAGACCTCTGGCAAATCGACAGGGACATACAACTCCCCCTTGTTGGCCACCAAGCGGCGACCAACACCTGGAATCTTGCTCAGGATACCCATACCCTGTATGGTACGGGTGTCAAGCCTCCTAGGCAAGATAGCAGGACTGCAACGTGGATCCGCATCTATAATGAGCACATGCGGGAATGTAGGTAGCATCAATAATGAGCACATCGGGAATGCACGCCACATTTAGCCGGAATGCTCATGGACAAAGAAAATATCTTCAAGATTGTTTGTGGATGGATCCTCCTGAGTTTCATAAGTGAAACGTTTTGAAATAAGAAAGTTTTCTAGTTTTTACATCGGAGAATCTCCTAAACTCTTCCTGGCGTTAATCTTCTGAACAACGTTATGTATATCTTTTGGAATGCTCTTATGATTAGGGTTCTGATTCTTTAATGTTGCCCAGATGTTACGTGTGGGAATGTCTTGCTCGGCCAGTTGCTCAACTAATCTGTATTCGTCCTCAGAAAGTCTTCTAGCATACGCGTGCCCCTCTAAAGTTTCAAGAGGAGAGTGGTTGTGTGACTCGTGCTTAACCTGTAGCCGCCAAACGTTAAGCATTTCATCATAGAACCCTATCAGTTCAAAAGGGCAACGAGTTTTTTTGCTACCGGTTTTTCAAACAGTTGCTACACTCTTACGATCACCACTAAGTATACAATGTATCCACACCCTCACGAATTCACCATGTTTCTTCTTCGATCTTCCACACTTAACGATGCAGCCGTGATTACGTGCCCTCCTATCTACCCAATCCTCCATCTCTTCACGGGAGGCAAAACCCTGATTAGTTGCATAGGAAACTATGATAGGGTGTATTTTTTCCTCCTTATTTTCCAGTTTGATTTCTTCCTCGTCATATTCGTGATGAAAATTACCCTCAGCATACGAATTATCACCTTTGTAGTTGTATCGAGAATAACCTCCGGAATAACTGTGTGGTGAGTAGTTCGGGTCTGGAAGAGGCGAAATGTCGACATGAGAAGGGACGCGGTTGACAACTTCTTCGTAATGGTTGGGCTGTGTAACATTTGTAAAAATCGGGTCTCCAAAACCCGCTCCGTTTTGTAATCTTGTACCAAGTTATAAAAGTTGCGTTAATTATTTATGATTATTTTGAGTTAAAACGTTACATAATTAATAAATAAACTAAACTATAAAAATTACATTTGATAAAAAGTTAAAATAAAACAAATAAAAAAATATGTGAAACTGCCGGGACTCGAACCCGGGTCAGCCAAGTCTTTAAACAACTTAACCTTCTTTTCCTAAACCACTCCGCCACAATGTGTTTTCTGTTAACACTAGGAAAACAATTGGAACTTATACACAAACTCAATTTAACCGATGATGCCATCTGAATAACGGTAATCGGCAAACCAATCGCCAAATCGTTGTGAATTCACTTGTCCAGCTTATAACCGATGTATTACGGTTTCTAATCAAGTTAAAATTGATTGAAACTTTAAGTCTTATCATTTCGGCTTTTGAAACCGAAAATTCATCAAAGCTCTGATTTAACTCAAGCTTCAGATCAATCTCGCAATTCAGAACTATCATATCAATATTCAATTTCATTTTCGTCGCATTTTTGAACCATAAGATCTTCTGAATCAGTTCGCCGGAAAATTTCTGCAAGTCACCGGAAAACCGGGACTCACATTCTCACGGTAATTCCTCCGACACTTTCTGTTTAAAATATGTGATTAGTCAGTCTCTAACACAACTCCATCATCAGAATCGATCCTAGTCAACGTTTATCAAAAATCTTACCTTCGCCGGAAAATCTCTGAGACTGCCGGAATCACACTGTGAACTGGTATGATATCCTAAACTTCTTTTAAACCTTGTTTAAGTGACTCAACTTTATGAATAATCGATCAACGCTGTTAATTGTTTCAACAGCCGGAGTTCATTTCCAGTACCGACGAACCTCCGCCGGATTTCTTTGAATAACATCAATCGGTATATTATGTTCCTTAAACTCTCTCCATTCCTTACTTTTGAATTACTATTAATGTCTGAGAACTTTGTAAATCACAAATCAATCATAACCAGTCGAATTATGCTGTCTGTGTAAATCGGCGAAGAAGATGAAGTTATAACAGAACATAAGTTTAATTAAAAACGGTATTTTGAACGGGTTAGACACACAGTCCAGCGGTGGACTGTGTGCAAATTTCACACACACGTCCCGAGTTCGATCCTTGCTACGCGCACGCCTTGTGTAATAACATGCCTTTTTGCTCATGAACTAAACCGGGTTAAAACGGATAGTTGTTAAGTATAATAAAAACCAAGAATATAACCGGGTTAGACACACAGTCCAGCGGTGGACTGTGTGCATCATGAACTTCACGTCGCGCGTTCGAATCTCGTCACGAGCACCGGTCAAATTGAATTAAAACGTTTTTGCAAATAAAGGAATATTCGGTTAATTCAAATAAGTATATAAATATAATTAGAAACGAGTTTATAACGGGTTAGACACGTAGCTCAGTTGGTAGAGCTACGTGCACGCGAACGGAAGGTCGCCGGTTCGAATCCCAACCGGCGCAGAATTATGCGTTGACCGATCCGGTCAACGGTCAACACTTAAAAAAAATAATATTTTTTTTATATTTTTATTTATTTAATTTAATTTAAAAATCAATTAAAAATACTTAAAAATAACATTTTTTTTAGCCATAAACTCACAAAAATATATCTAAAAATTTCATTAAAATCCTTAATAAAATCCATCCATCTAATATATTTTTCCATTATTATTTAGGTTAGTATTCCTCGTCGATCCGCTCATCTAAATCGTGCGCATCTCACCATCTCCAATTCAACGCACCACAATGTGAGTGAACCTTTCAAATTCCCCGTTTTAATATCGTTTTTGGGGTGTATCATGTGTCTTTGTTTATATACATATTATAACTAAACTATTGTGCATACATCATATCATGACATGTGTATTTAGTTTGTTGCTGTTAAGTAGTTATTATTGGATGCAAATTATTATTTCAGTACATGCATTTGCCGAGGCCACAGCTCCCCATTTATGAGGTTTGAGCTTGTTCCCCATTTTATTATGTGGTTGAACTTGGCGTGCCCGCAACGATCGGCTCTGGTTGATTGAGCCTTGATCGCACAGTTCATTTTACATTTCAGTACATGCAATACGATCGGCTCCGTTTGATTGAGCCTTGATCGCACAGTTCAATTTACATTTCCAGTTCATGCAATACGATCGGCTCCGTTCGATTGAGCCTTGATCGCACAGTTCATTTATGTTAGTTATCGTATGATATTGGTATGTTCATGTATGCTATCAAGTGTTATTGTATGTTATAATTGTAACTGCTATTTGCCAATGCTTGATTACGTACATTTGCTCTTTTATGATTATGCACAATATTTCATTGATAAACTAACCATAAAATCATTATCAAATGTTTATTTAATAAGGTTCACTCGCCAACTTATGTTGACCCAAAAACTCCCATTTTACACATGATACAGGTGAACCAGCAGCAGCTAGGAACACATAGGACCTGCATTAGAAGAATAAAACGATTTAGTATTGGGATTGTTATGTTTGTTTATTTCCTTTGTATTGAATGAACATGTTTGGATGTTTGAAAATGTAACTTTGACTTTATTAATTATGAAACATAATAGTAAATGTCATGTGCTTTGGTGATAACCCAATTATGCCCCGACTCTTATTTCCGCTGCGGGTCGGGGTGTGACAGATTGGTATCAGAGCCATGACTATAGGGATATAGGATAGGTTATTAGACCCTTAGAGCCTATACTATAGTCGATTAGAAACTTATAAGAATTTTGTGTGTTATATGCCAAATTTCATGATGTTTATATGTTTTATGTTAAATGTTACATTTGATATTGTACAAGCATGTTCATAAGTATGTATTGTCAAATAATGCCTATCATGAAATCGTATGATCATAACATATCACATCCATGAAAGCACACACCACATCATGATTGATTTTACAATGATTTTCGTGTTTTCAAATCTCATCAAAGTGAGTTCTCATGACGGGCATGTAGTAACTGGAAGGGTACTAGTACCGGTAGTCGGAACGTCCTGTCTAGGCTGGCATTCGTATAAATCCAAAATAAAGGACAAGTTTGCCTACCTGGGGACTAACGATGAGAGTACGAAGTACCTATTAGGCCAAAGCATGCTATACCAAACGTCGTGTGAGCTAATCCCACTTTGAGTTGTCATTGTGTCTACACCTGGACACGTTCCGATCAAACATCTTATGAACATATTTTGTGGTTTGCATTCGGGGGATGCGAGTGTTAAATTGCCAATACCAATGTGAATCCTACCAAGCCAATAGCCATGGAGGCCCACATGACTATGTAGGTGAAGGTATGGGGGACATTTGAGGCCCAACATGAGCGAACCCAAGACATCCTATGGATGTAGTTGCATTATTGATATTTATGTTATTTTCATTTTCTTAAAGACACATGATACCTAAAAAGACACCATAAACTCACAATCTTCTCATTTTATGATCCTAAAGATGTCGTCTAGACCGCATCGAAGGGGTAAAAGATCGGGAAAGTCTCAGGAACGTTTGGCCACTCATATCGCGCAACAAATGGCCACGATATTGCCTGACATCATGGTACAAGTCAACAAGCCCTTGCTACAAATCCTACTAACCCTCCTCAACAACAGGACCAGAACATCGCCAACCCTCCTACCATCAAATGCTCTTACAAACATTTTAAGTCCTGTGATCCTCCAAAATTCGAAGGGACTGAGGGAGTCACTGCTCTCCTACATTGGTTCGAGGAGATGGAAAACGTTTTCTTAAACTGCGATTGTCCTGAGGATCGCAAGGTTCGTTACGCCACCGGGAGACTACTTGGTGTAGCTCTCACTTAGTGGAATACTGAGAAAGGGAAGAGGGGAACTGAAGATGCGATGGCCTTAACTTGGGAGGAGTTAAGGGAAATCATGACTAGGCGTTTCTGTCCTAGAAGTGAAATTAAGAAGTTGGAGGATGAATTTCATGCCTTAAAGCAAAAAGAGGGTGATCACTCTACTTACAACAAGAGGTTTTTGGAGTTGAACCAAATGGTTCCAAACTTATTCACTCCAACCTATCGTCTGATCGAACATTATATTCGAGGACTTCCCTCGAAAATTCAAGATTCGGTTCTCAGCGTTTCACCGGTAACACTCGAAGCTGCCATGGAGTTGGCAACTAAACTGACCGAAAACCGAATTCGCAATGGGAAGTTCAAAGAAGAGAAGAAGAAAGCCCCTGTTAAGGGACAAACCTCAAACCACCCCATTCATTCCTCTAAGTTTGCTAACAAGAGGAAGCGTAACACCAGGAATTTTGCAGTCACCCAAACCAACACCCCTATTCCTGCTGCACCCATCACTCAAGCCACTCCTTCACCCGCGCCATACAGAAAACCCTACACAGGCCCATTACCAAAATGTAACCGTTGTCAGTATCACCACTCCCATGATCATCCTTGCCAATACTGCACCGGCTGCGGTCGCGCAGGACATACTGTTCAAAACTGCCACACGCTTCAACGAACAAACCGCCACCAACCTTTAACCCAAACCCACCAACAGTTAATGGGTCAAGCACAGCAACAACTACCATTTCCACCCACCCAACATTTAGCCCAAACATACTATCAACCCAATTACCCTATGGGCCAACCTATGCGGGCTTGTTTCAATTGCGGCGACCCAAGTCATTTCAGAAACACATGTCCAAGGCTGGTTAATATTATTCATGCTCAGGCCCAAGCCAACCCTGTGAATCAAGCAAACCAAGCTCCTCCACCTGCTAGAGGAAGAGCTTTCAATATTAACGCGAACCAGGCCAGAGCTGACGGCAATGTGGTCAACGGTACGTTTCTTATAAATGGTAGATATGCCTCTATGTTATTTGATACTGGTGCGGATATAAGTTTCGTGTCATTAGAATTTGAACCTATCTTAAGCAAAAATCGGGATAAGCTCGCGGAATCCATAACGGTGGAAGTTGCGGACGGAAAACCAGTTTCATTAGACTCTATTTTACTGTACACTCACTTTAAACGACCACGATTTCTCAGTCGACCTTATTCCTATGAAGCTCGGAAGTTTCGACATCATAATCGGTATGGATTGGCTCAGTCAACATCATGCGGAAGTTGTATGTCGTGAAAAATTTATTCGTATTCCTCTTTCAAACGGTCAGACCCTTCGAATCATTGGAGAAACCTCGTCGAAAGGGCTCAACTTAATGTCTTGTCTTCAAGCTCAAAAATACCTTCGCAAAAATTATGTCGCGTTTTTAGCCCATATCATCAAGAAGGGGACCACAGAGAAGAAACTTGAAGATATTCCTGTAGTAAAAGATTTTCCACAAGTTTTTCCTGACGACATTTCAGGACTTCCTCCAATCAGAGATGTCGAATTCCGTATTGATCTTATACCTGGTGCTACACCAGTTGCAAAATCTCCATATAGGTTAGCCCCCTCTGAAATGCAAGAGCTAGCCAGTCAATTGCAAGAGTTAACTGACAAGGGATTCATACGTCCCAGCTCATCGCCTTGGGGTGCACCTGTCCTTTTTGTAAAGAAGAAAGATGGATCTTTTCGTATGTGCATCGACTACAGAGAGCTCAACAAGTTAACCATCAAAAATCGCTATCCTTTACCTCGCATTGATGATCTTCTTGACCAACTACAAGGTGCCAGCTGCTTTTCAAAAATCGATCTTCGATCTGGCTATCATCAGCTTAGAGTGCATGAAGAAGACGTCCCTAAGACTGCTTTTCGAACTCGTTATGGCCACTATGAATTCATGATTATGCCGTTTGGATTAACCAACGCACCAGCTGTCTTCATGGACCTAATGAACAGAGTCTGCAAACCTTACCTTGATCGATTTGTTATAGTTTTCATCGACGATATTCTTATTTATTCAAAATCTAAAGCTGATCATGAGCGTCATCTTCGACTCGTTCTTGCACTTCTAGAAAATGAAAAGCTTTATGCCAAGTTCTCTAAATGTGAATTCTGGTTAAATGAGGTGCAATTTCTCGGGCATGTAGTCAATGACAAAGGAATACATGTTGACCCATCAAAGATCAAAGCAGTTCAAGAATGGCAAGCTCCACGTACGCCAACTGAAGTAAGGTCTTTTCTTGGACTAGCTGGCTATTATCGTCGGTTCATTTCAAACTTCTCTCGCATTGCTGTGCCACTCACGGCTTTAACCCATAAGGGAAAACCATTCGTATGGGGACCCAAGCAAGAGGAAGCTTTTCAAACTCTTAAACAAAAACTTTGTGATGCACCAATCCTCACTCTTCCTGAAGGTTGTGATGATTTTGTAGTCTATTGCGACGCGTCAGGGCAAGGATTAGGCTGCGTTCTCATGCAAAGAGGAAAAGTCATAGCTTATGCCTCGAGGCAACTCAAGACACATGAAAAGAATTACACCACTCATGACCTAGAACTTGGAGCCGTTGTATTCGCTCTTAAGATATGGAGACATTATCTCTATGGTACTAAGTGTGAAATATACACTGACCACAAGAGTCTTCAACATATCTTTAATCAAAAAGAGTTAAATATGAGGCAACGAAGATGGGTCGAACTCCTAAATGATTACGACTGTGAAATTAGATACCACCCTGGTAAAGCAAATGTGGTGGCTGATGCACTTAGTCGAAAGGGTTATGCGAACTCCATTCATCTTCTATGTTCGCAAATTATAACCGATATTAAAGATCAAATTCGAGAAGCTCAACACGTTTCGATAACAGAAGAAGATGTACGAAAATAGATGCCCTGTGGAGCCGAGCTAAAACTTGAAACCAAATCGGACGGTATTCTGTATTACCTAGATCGTATCTGGATTCCTAACCACAACAATCTTCGTGAAACTCTTATGAATGAAGCTCACAAAACGCGATATTCTATACACCCAGGAGCCGATAAGATGTATCAAGACTTACGATACACCTATTGGTGGCCTGGAATGAAGAAAGATATTGCCGTTTTTGTTTCCAAGTGTCTTACATGTTCTAAGGTGAAGGCTGAACACCAAAGACCCTCAGGACTTCTAGTCCAACCGGAAATACCTGTATGGAAGTGGGAAAATATAACCATAGATTTCATTACCGGGTTACCTCGCACTTCTGGTGGGTATGACACTATATGGGTGATTATAGACCGACTTACAAAATCAGCTCACTTTATTCCTATTCGAGAAGATTTCAAGAACGAAAAGCTTGCTCGTATTTATATCAACGAAATCGTAAGCCGACATGGGGTACCATTAAGTATTATTTCTGATCGTGATGGTCGTTTCACCTCACGAACATGGCAAGCAGTACAATCCGCTATGGGTACACGATTAGATCTCAGTACCGCCTATCATCCTCAAACTGATGGACAGTCTGAGCGCACCATTCAAACTCTTGAGGATATGCTTAGAGCATGTGTCATAGACTTCAAGGGAAATTGGGACGCCCACCTACCGTTAGTTGAATTTTCGTACAACAACGCTATCATTCGAGCATCGGCATGGCACCTTTTGAAGCTTTATATGGTCGAAAGTGCCGATCTCCTGTTTGTTGGCACGAAATCGGGGAAGCACAAATTACTGGTCCAGAATTGATCCAGGAAACCACAGACAAGATTCATCAAATCCGAAACAATCTTTTAGCAGCTCAAAGCCGTCAAAAGAGTTATGCAGATAAACGACGGAAGCCCTTAGAGTTTAGCATTGGTGACCATGTGCTTTTAAAAGTATCACCGTGGAAGGGAGTAGTTCGTTTTGGTCAAAAGGGAAAGCTAGCACCACGTTACGTAGGACCTTTCAAGATACAAGAAAGAGTAGGTCCTGTAGCATACAAGCTTGACCTACCGGAAGAACTCGACAGGATTCATCCCACATTTCACGTGTCGAACTTGAAGAAGTGCCTCGCTGATGAGAATCTCCATATTCCGCTGGAAGATATTCAGATTGATGAATCCATGCATTTTATTGAAAGACCAGTAGAGATCATGGACTACGGAGAAAAGCGTCTTCGACGAAGTCGCATTCCTATTGTTAGGGTACGCTGGGAGTCGAAACGGGGACCTGAGTTTACTTGGGAACGTGAAGACTCAATGCGTGAAAAATACCCGCGTCTTTTTCCTACTACTTCAACTATTTAAATTTCGGGACGAAATTCCTAAAAGTAGGGGATACTGTAACATTTGTAAAAATCGGGTCTCCAAAACCCGCTCCGTTTTGTAATCTTGTACCAAGTTATAAAAGTTGCGTTAATTATTTATGATTATTTTGAGTTAAAACGTTACATAATTAATAAATAAACTAAACTATAAAAATTATATTTGATAAAAAGTTAAAATAAAACAAATAAAAAAATATGTGAAGCTGCCGGGACTCGAACCCGGGTCAGCCAAGTCTTTAAACAACTTAACCTTCTTTCCCTAAACCACTCCGCCACAATGTGTTTTCTGTTAACACTAGGAAAACAATTGGAACTTATACACAAACTCAATTTAACCGATGATGCCATCTGAATAACGGAAATCGGCAAACCAATCGCCAAATCGTTGTGAATTCACTTGTCCAGCTTATAACCGATGTATTACGGTTTCTAATCAAGTTAAAATTGATTGAAACTTTAAGTCTTATCATTTCGGCTTTTGAAACCGAAAATTCATCAAAGCTCTGATTTAACTCAAGCTTCAGATCAATCTCGCAATTCAGAACTATCATATCAATATTCAATTTCATTTTCGTCGCATTTTTGAACCATAAGATCTTCTGAATCAGTTCGCCGGAAAATTTCTGCAAGTCACCGGAAAACCGGGACTCACATTCTCACGGTAATTCCTCCGACTCTTTCTGTTTAAAATATGTGATTAGTCAGTCTCTAACACAACTCCATCATCAGAATCGATCCTAGTCAACGTTTATCAAAAATCTTACCTTCGCCGGAAAATCTCTGAGACTGCCGGAATCACACTGTGAACTGGTATGATATCCTAAACTTCTTTTAAACCTTGTTTAAGTGACTCAACTTTATGAATAATCGATCAACGCTGTTAATTGTTTCAACAGCCGGAGTTCATTTCCAGTACCGACGAACCTCCGCCGGATTTCTGTGAATAACATCAATCGGTATATTATGTTCCTTAAACTCTCTCCATTCCTTACTTTTGAATTACTATTAATGTCTGAGAACTTTGTAAATCACAAATCAATCATAACCAGTCGAATTATGTTGTCTGTGTAAATCGGCGAAGAAGATGAAGTTATAACAGAACATAAGTTTAATTAAAAACGGTATTTTAAACGGGTTAGACACACAGTCCAGCGGTGGACTGTGTGCAAATTTCACACACACGTCCCGAGTTCGATCCTTGCTACGCGCACGCCTTGTGTAATAACATGCCTTTTTGATCATGAACTAAACCGGGTTAAAACGGATAGTTGTTAAGTATAATAAAAACCAAGAATATAACCGGGTTAGACACACAGTCCAACGGTGGACTGTGTGCATCATGAACTTCACGTCGCGCGTTCGAATCTCGTCACGAGCACCGGTCAAATTGAATTAAAACGTTTTTGCAAATAAAGGAATATTCGGTTAATTCAAATAAGTATATAAATATAATTAGAAACGAGTTTATAACGGGTTAGACACGTAGCTCAGTTGGTAGAGCTACGTGCACGCGAACGGAAGGTCGCCGGTTCGAATCCCACCCGGTGCAGAATTATGCGTTGACCGAACCGGTCAACGGTCAACGGTCAACACTTAAAAAATAATATTTTTTTATATTTTTATTTATTTAATTTAATTTAAAAATCAATTAAAAATACTTAAAAATAACATTTTTTTTAGCCATAAACTCATAAAAATATATCTAAAAATTTCATTAAAATCCTTAATAAAATCCATCCATCTAATATATTTTTCCATTATTATTTAGGTTAGTATTCCTCGTCGATCCGCTCATCTAAATCGTGCGCATCTCACCATCTCCAATTCAACGCACCCAATGTGAGTGAACCTTTCAAATTCCCCGTTTTAATCACGTTTTTGGGGTGTATCATGTGTCTTTGTTTATATACATATTATAACTAAACTATTGTGCATACATCATATCATGACATGTGTATTTAGTTTGTTGCTGTTAAGTAGTTATTATTGGATGCAAATTATTATTTCAGTACATGCATTTGTCGAGGCCGCAGCTCCCCATTTATGAGGTTTGAGCTTGTTCCCCATTTTATTATGTGGTTGAACTTGGCGTGCCCGCAACGATCGGCTCCGGTTGATTGAGCCTTGATCGCACAGTTCATTTTACATTTCAGTACATGCAATACGATCGGCTCCGTTTGATTGAGCCTTGATCGCACAGTTCATTTTACATTTCAGTACATGCAATACGATCGGCTCCGTTTGATTGAGCCTTGATCGCACAGTTCAATTTACATTTCCAGTTCATGCAATACGATCGGCTCCGTTCGATTGAGCCTTGATCGCACAGTTCATTTATGTTAGTTATCATATGATATTGGTATGTTCATGTATGCTATCAAGTGTTATTGTATGTTATAATTGTAACTGCTATTTGCCAATGCTTGATTACGTACATTTGCTCTTTTATGATTATGCACAATATTTCATTGATAAACTAACCATAAAATCATTATCAAATGTTTATCTAATAAGGTTCACTCGCCAACTTATGTTGACCCAAAAACTCCCATTTTACACATGATACAGGTGAACCAGCAGCAGCTAGGAACACATAGGACCTGGATTAGAAGAATAAAACGATTTAGTATTGGGATTGTTATGTTTGTTTATTTCCTTTGTATTGAATGAACATGTTTGGATGTTTGAAAATGTAACTTTGACTTTATTAATTATGAAACATAATAGTAAATTTCATGTGCTTTGGTGATAACCCAATTATGCCCCGACTCTTATTTCCGCTGCGGGTCGGGGTGTGACAGGCTGAAACGAAGATTCGTAAGAATCAGAAATAGCGGTCTCGTATGAGTCTGGAACAACACTATCGTTAGAATCCTCACCGAATATTCCGAAAAAACCACGACATACAGTGAATATACGTGATTGTGATTTGAAAGGTTTATTATGGAATTGGAAATCTCATATGATAACCAACAATAATGTATGGTCTTATAGCCTTTCTAGAGGGTCCATGCGCCCCACAGAGGCCATTGCGAGGCGCATTGAGTTCAAACATGCACATCAACTTTAGGTCACGCAGGTGTACGAGGTTATATTCTGATTCTTGGTACCCTATGCGACCCGCATGGGCCTCTGCGGGGCGCATGGGTACGAGGTTCACGTGTTTCCACGCAGACATGTCAGTCTGCTGTCTTTGTCGGAAACCCTAACCCCATGCCAGGGCGCATGGGCCTATGCGACCCGCATGAAAAGGTGTCAAAATAAGAAATTTGGGCGTCCAAATAGGATAACTCTAATTTAAATACTAATTAATTGTTATTTCAATTATTTCACTTATTTCAATTAAATTGGAAAATTTGAATCATTCTCTATTCCTATCCCAAATAATTACTTTTTATGGTGATGTGATTGGTTTTTATAATTAATTCAAAATTTACTTTTTGCTACTCAGATAATTAGTTGTTTATTATTTTTTGAAGACACCCTTTTACAAACGTACATTTTTTGTACATTGAATATTTTATTAAAAATATTAAATTGAATGTAATCATATATGTAGCAACTAAATAACAAATAATATATGTATATACTATTGTTGAAGGATGAAGATAGATGTAAATCTTTAGAGAATCTATTCCAATAAATGACTACTTATTGTGATGATGGTTAACCATTGTCATTTACAATGAACATGAATATAAAATACCAATAAGTCTTGCTAATAAGGGTTAGCATAAGAGAGTCAAACGGATTGCATCTTCTGATTTAAGGCATTTTGCTAAGTTAACTGATTTTAATATTAATGTGCATCTCCTGTTTGATCTACCTTTCATGCTACAATATCATTATTTCGACTTACATTGTTTATTTGCATTGAGATTTGTTGATATTGTGTTTGATAAAGGTATGATTTTCTTAATTTTGTTGATATTAGGTTTGATTTGTTGACAGTTATGAACAAAATAAATTAGTATGATAAAGATAAATAGGATACATGTTCATTGTAAATCACAGTTGTCAATCATAATAAATTACCGTATGTAAAATTTTTTCAGTAAAGGAATATAACCTCCTAGTGAAGGAATATAACCTCCTGTTGAAGTATCCAAAAAATCAATATAATGTCTCGAGCTTCAAGCAAAGTAGAGACAACATCGGAATATTGCACAGCGATACAAGAATACAACTACGATGCACCTGAACCAATTTTTTTTAGCGTGACGTACACCAAATGCTTTGTAATTTATAAAACAACTCTATGTTGATAAGCTTATTTTAGACTTATATTGTTTTAATTTAATTATATTGATAGTTGTCTCCATAAACTTACATTGACGGTAAATTCCATTATGTTTGAAAGTAGCAAGAAAGGCAGGCATTAACTACTGTTTGAAAGTTAACATTATAACCATGCAATATGTGGAGACGAAATTTGAAGATAAGGGTAGGAGACGAACTGCTGTGTAGTGAAGGCTACTGGGGTTTTCAGAATGTGGAACCTATTGCATGATGGAAATGCAATCATTATATATATAGAATCACCCATTGCAATCACTGACAAAAAAATAAAATTAGTTATGAACACACAAAACAACACAATAAAAGTATGTAAAAATAAAAACTTCATTAAGAAATAAATATTATCCGGTAAAATACCAATGAAAATAGTCAACAGCAATGTCATGTATTATTAAGAAACATAAAGCTTAAAAATCAAAATTAGGAAATTCATTCGAATACATTTATAATATTTCTTCATTTCTCTAACGTTGGGTGATGAGGTCCAACTGCATACCATCCTTGACTTCAACATTTCCAGGAAGGACTGTTCCGACGCTTAGTGGAAGAACTATCAACAGCATCAACATCATAAACTTCTTCAAGGTTGCGTTTGATGTGTTCCATATTAGATTGACCTACGTCGGCAACCTCAAGGTGTTGTGGTGTAACATTATCACCAATCACAGACTGTGTATCCTACATAGAATAATAAAACTAAGAGATTAAAAGTATGTCCAGTTAAGGAACTAACTAAACATGAAATGTAAAATATGTAAACGTTACCTTTGATTTGCAATTTTTTTGTTGATCAGAGTATCAAACTCTGATGGATGACATTGGAAAGCTCCATCAATTGAAGTGTCACCCTATTTCATCGGATGAATATTGGTCATAAATTTAGAAAATTAATACACAAAAAATGTAATATTGTCAAAGATAATAAATACTTTGTGTACCTTCACATAAGCATCAAAGAGTTCTTTTGAAGTTTTCTTAAAAATACCGATGAACAGGAACAATGTTAACAGCCTCACAATCAACGTTGGAACATTCAATAACCTTGTCATCCAAAACATAAAACTGCCTCCTCTTTCTCAACTAACTGACTTTTCTCTGAAATCTGTTTCTTCCAATGATTACATGCTAAATAATACCAAGGCTTGTCATTTGAAATTGCCGTAATAGTACCAACAATGACAACCTTCTTCTCCTAAAACAACGATGAATAAAATTTTACAATAATACGTTAAAACTACGTAAATAAGTGTAAAGTTATATAACAATAATATAATATAAAATGTACCTTCTCAATTGAAGCAATGAAAGTTTTTCAACACAAACTCACCATCATTAAGCAACTCATCTTCAACATTGGATACAACTTGAGAATAAGACTGTTTACTCGAAGAAGATTGAGGAAACTCTTTCTCAACATAGCTACAAAAGAAAGATCACAATTTATAAAAAAAGTTATCATTTTATTTTAAAGGAATGATGTTATATATAATTACCTCTGTTTAAACTCTGTTATCTCATTAATGTCAGAATTAATGAAGATACGACTTGCTTCAAACATATTGGTAAGACCAACTTTATCTGTTTATAACGATAATGGATTTCAATTGAAACGAATATAAGTAAAAAAAAATAAATATATATTCAACATCGATGAATCTCCCTTCTCTGTTAAAGGAGAAGAGGATGTGACATAAAAAAAAACTTATGTGGCAACCAGAGAGGCTGTCCAACTCAGTTTTTTTATGTCATTGATTGCATCATAAATATTAATATAAATATAAATGTAAAATTATTTTAAATTTAAATTTCAAACCTCTGCTATCATATTCAAAATTCTGTCTCAATATTCAAAATTCAAACTGTATGCATATACATATATATAACATTCATGATTCTGGCTCCACGTTCAAAATTCAATCCCTCTCTCAAATCCAGAGCACCACCACATCGGATGTATGCCGGAATCTTCAGACCGTCTTCAAATCAGATCTCAACACGGTGAAAAATGGAGAAGACCGACGCTTGCTCCGACTCCGGCTTGATTCGGTTTGATTTAACATTCCTGTAGGTTAAATACATCAAAATCACACAGATGCGCCTTCTAATTTGAACAATTAGTTGTGAATCTCAGGCCAAGCAAGAACGTGGATACTCTTAGCGGTGGTGAGACATCGCCGGCGTCAAATAGAGGTGCTTTTAACCCTAAGCGATGACCTACTCAAGGTAAACTTGAAATCAAATCAAATTGTTATTTGATTAATGTTTGTTAGGGTTTTGGATGTTTAATCGTTTGATTGTTTTATTTGATGTCTGTGTGTGGATTTGTGCAGTCAAATTCTATCAAGTTTAGGGTTCGTTCATACAAGTTCTTATTTTAATTATCTGATTTTGGTTTGTTGTTTTGTACCATATATTGACAAGGCTTTAATGTTGGATGAAGGCATTGAATATCTGAAGCGGCTCCAAATGAAAGATGTCATTATCCATAGATTTATTCTCTATTATATCGGCATACTTCTATTTGCTAATAAAAGATCTTCTTCATAACTGAGTGTCCATAGTTCAGACTGATTGTTATGCAACTGACCTAGGTTATTAAAGTCAGAGAATAAGGAACTGGTGGTTGTCTTATTTGCAGGTTTGTGAATGTCATCTCAAATATATCTTTTTTTCATCTGATCTTTGCAAAATATGAGATTTGCTAAATTTTTATTATTGCTAAATTTGCTTTTATAATTTGTTTTAGTGCCATTTGCAGTTGCGGAGTTTCGAAGGTCAACTTACATATTATAAATTATGGAGTCAGTAGAGGCATTAATTTATCTTTGATAAAATATAGTTTGTAATATGATGTGTTCTATTTTTCTTAAAAAAATATTGTATTGCACCTGGTGTTAGGTTGAGGCAATTGCACACAGAACGGCTTTCTCCGCTCTCCTCAGCCTCCTGTCGGACCGCTCTCCGATATGCTCTCTCAAATCGATCTGCATCATGTTACAGGAATAGGTGAGTTGTTTTAGCTTATATCATGTTGCCTTTACTAATGAGTAAATAAGTTGTTGATGCTTAATACCTCTCAACGCTGCTTAGTCTGTTGGGATTTCTTAAATATTGCGCTTTAAAGAAACTGAAATGTTCATGTTATATTCTTTTGGGTCTTTTGCCCATTTGAATCCGTTTTGTGGACTATTAATGTTTTTTTCGAGTTAACACTGATATAAATTTGTTCGTGCTCTCTCTTATATACCTTAGCTAACTGAAGAACTGTCAATAGTGGATGAAAAGCTGAAGTTGACCGAATCTCTTCTTGAAGGAAAGGCATTGACTGAACCACATCTATCCTCTAACTTTTACTCTTTCATTATAGCATCAGATATGATTAGATAACTTTTTGGTTATCTAGAATCTTGAAATCAAGAAAATCAATGATGAGAAGAAAGCATCAATGGCAACTCAATTTGTAGCAGAAGCTACTTTATGAAGAGTCCACACAGCTCAAAAAGACGACGACATGCCCCCAATCGAAGCCATCCTTGCACCTTTGGAATCCGAACTCAAGCTTGCCAGCCAAGAGGTCTGACTATCTGACACTTTGACTTCTATCTTTTGACTTATGCATACAGACAGTTGTAAATAACTTCAGCATTTTTCTCATGTGGTTTTGGATTTCAGATTGCAAAGCTGCAGGATGACAACAAAGCGTTAGCCCGTTTGACCAAGTCAAAAGACGTTGCTTTGCTTGAAGCCGAGAGGACCGTATATGTCAATTTAGTGTCAAACCTTACAATTCGTATTCCGATCAGATCACGCTGCTTCGCCGAGGATCTGCGTTGTAGAATTTTATAGGATGAAATTCCCAATTTCAGCTGCATTTAGTGTTTTCAATTTTCACAACATACATGTGTTTTTAATTTTATTGAAATATGTTGCAAAATGAACGCGTATTTGTTGAAAATTGACATTTCAAAGACAATATAGATTGAAATAGCAATTTTTTTCATTTGTTTGATGTGCTCATCAGGCTTAGCTTTTCCTTAGATATATTAGGAGCCGGCATTTTTTAAACGAATATATGGTGCAGCACTGCGGAAACAAAAAGGTTGCAGAACCAGAGCTCCTACAACTCATCAATAGAAGTAACCTAAACAAAATCAAAGCTGACTAACAGAGCATCGAGTGTTCCATTACAAGGAACTGGCAATATTGAAGTAAATCCACAAGATTTGTGTCAGATTTAGCGATAAGTGAATTATTTATATTTGGCAAATTTGGTTGTTTATAGCTATCAGGCATTGATTATTTTGGATTAAGATTTATGATTTACATTTCGCTAAATGCATTTGTTTGTTTCTAAAGAATTTGTTTATAGTGGCAGGTTTTGATCAATCCATCAAGTCTTGTATCTTTGTTAATGATCAGTTAAATCGTATTTTTTTCTATAATAAAATGTTACTAAAACTACCCGTGTCGCACACGGGTCCTACTACTAGTATATATAATAAGATAAAAGTAATAAGAAATATTAATAATGCACATTTAATGTATTGCAAGTGTTAACCTTGATATATGTTAACTGCTCCAAAGTGGACAAGAATAACATGAGCTGGTCAGTGTTTATCATTCATGTATTTTGACATCTCTATAGCATAGTTCTCCCATAACGTAAATATCGATAAAAATTAAATCATAAGTATGCAATACTAAATATACATATATATATATATATATAAAGTGACTACTGGAGATCCTTGAGGGTTAGGTTCATTCGCTTGGCTTTAGTACCATCTTTCTTGTCTGCGTCCTCAATAGGATAAGAAACAACTACATAACCAATATAATCTACAAAGAACACCAATTATTAGAAAACTAACAAATTGTTTAACAAAAAATATTTATCATTCATTAAATTAACAAAAACTAACAAAGTGTTTAACAAAATATTATAGTGATCTATATTCACATTCAATTAAAATCAATTATAAATAAACAACATATACTCCATACCTATTGGAGTATTCACAGGAACCTTTCTGCTCAGAACAGACTTAAAATCGGTGAAACTAAAGTTGTATCGGGGACCAGACCAATTATCTGTCTTCAGCACAAAACTAAAGGGATACAAAGACAGCTTCTGGTGATCTTTTCCAGTTACCTTTATCTTTGTGGTATCCTTTGCTAACGATGGCTTGTAAATTAACAAACAATCATCAACAATCAAATGTTTCAGAAACCGTTTGAATAGTTTATGCAAACAGCTGCATTGAATGAATGAACCCTGATACAAAAATGATGAAATGTATTAAAATTGTGAGTAAAATGAATATACGTGCTCAAATGGAGTTATGAAAAAGTGTATTTGGGTGTAATATGAAAATTGCATATTGATGGTTCATTATAGACGTAAAGAACATCATAGATTCAAAAGCAACACATATAATAGATTCAAGCTTAGGGCACAATCGACGGACTTACAGATTACATAATATTGAAACAGGGGGTAATATACCACAATATCTATTCAAAATCATAAAAAAAAAACGGTTGTTGAAACCAATTTTCAATCATTAAACGAACGGCCAAAACCAATATGAATCCATAAATCAACGGGTGATGAAAATTTCACGTATGTATGAGGGATTAACGACTTAATCTATTTAAATAAAATCGTAATGACCGATTATTGAAGATATTCACAACAAATGTCGCCCAAAATGCACTCTGATAACCCTAATTAGAATGAAGCAAACAATTGGTCAATGAACATTTCATCGATGCTGCGATAAAAAATAACAGAAAAACAAAACATACCTTGGATTAATGACAGACTATAGGAATCAAGGCACAGAAGCAAACAATCGACAGGAACCAGAACCTAACCTGGAAAAGGGGATGCGGTATTGAAATTGAAAACCAAAAAGAATTAGGTTATGTTAGCGCTTTTTATACTCAGGTCAAAAACATCAACCGGGTATCCAATGCGGGATCCATTTAGTTAAGAATACAATTTCACTATTTTTCCCGCCAAAACATCCATTTAGTTGCACCATAAAGGGATATGTGTCCCAAATCTTATTTGTTTATATAATATATAGATTTGATAACAAAAAACTCAGATTCAAGTAATCACATGAAAAAAACATAACATTTACGAAACAAAATCATGACAGTTGATTATAACAAATGTTTGATGATAAAAAACTCTGATTCAAACTACTAGAAACTAGCATAAAACTGCAATCTTATGAATAATCACGTAATCGCATGAAAAAACATAACAATTACAGAACAAAATCTTAACAATTGATTATAACAACTATTTGATAACAGAAAACTGCGATTAGAACTGCTAGAAACTACAAATAGAGTGAAATACAAAACAAATTTAACTTCAAACCAAACCTGAGAAGTTGAATTTTGAAGACATGCCAACACAAAAAATGAGAGAACAAATGAACGAAGAGAGAATGAAATTGTATACGATCGATCAATTCTTGTAGAATGAGAGAATTCAATCACTAAATATACTCATAAATCTGTAATTGATATAAACCAAAGATGAAAAGACGAAAATACCCATGCATTCTATTGTCGCGTACACTTCCTACGAATTTTATGTCTTGTAGATGATCCGGCCGCTATATTTATAATTCATAAACAGTCTTGAGTAAACAAGTATTGAACATCAAGAAGCAAAATTAAACAAAGTAATTACTAACCAAACAAAATTTAACACAAACAACACTTAAATTAATAGAAGATGACTGAAAAAAAATACAATAATAGTGCGGTCCCGTTTCCAATCCCCACCCTGATCTTCAAAATTGAGAAAAATCATTAAAAAAATATCACTCCACTCCATTCCGAATATTATACCATAGCCTCCAAACCCCTAGTTTCATACAATGTGTTATGCTTTCATTTCTTTTCACGCCTCCAAGATCACACCTGTGATTCCTCTTAAGATAAGCCCCACACACGCCCTTCTACACCCTCTTAGAGTAATGTTTGATGGGGAAAACGTGAAACCCGGTCACAAATGGTACACAAAACACGGAAGCATGCTTTGTCTTACCAAGAATTTTTCCAAACTCGAATAAATTATCCTGTACTACTATTATTCATCTTAGAAACACGTAACGGACCATATAAATGATTGGGCTTTTTTTCTCACGGGCCCAAAAGAACCCAATATTTTCCTCAAATGACACAATCCCAACTTTCATACAATATAGATTCCTATTATACCATGAGCCTGAGATCTCCCACAATGTTTATCATGCATCCTCTAATATGTTTCCTTTCATAGTCGTATAAGACTACACTAACAATATATAGGAAATTATTCAGAACGATTAAATAACACATTTTATAAAGAAAAAAAATAAAAAGCTACATTCGTGTTTTATTCCATGAGGGGTAATGAAATGAAATTTTCTTGTCTTTTTATTTCTAGACAAAAGTTAATTAATTTTATACAATATTTATAAGAAAAAAAGTGGCACGTGACTTTCGTGAGTGAACCGGTAACCGGAAAATCCGTCAAAGAAAGGTTGCAGTTAACCATATCCTCCTCCTATCCACCACCAACAAATGAGATCACCTGTTTCTATATCTCCGGCCACCTTCACCGGACCTACCCATTTTATTCATTTTTCTTCACGCTGCCGGAGTTTCAAACCTTCAATTTCCTTCTTTACAAACCCTAATTTCGCATCCAAACACATCTCTTCTGTATCATCGATGGCGTCTTCTACTCTCACAGTTCACGCTTCTTCATCCTCCACTGGTACGTTGAATGTTTCGTATTATTAATCGGATTACTTACGGATTGTGAGATGTTTACAGGATTTATTGAAATGTTAATTTGATTGAATTGCTGCTGTATGTATGCATGATGCATCTTTTACTTCTTCTAGACTAATCGATTTTGTTATTGTTAAATTGTTACATGATTTGCAAGCAATGTGATCGATTTCGAGAATTGGGTGTGACAAACCTGTTTCGGACAGTTGTTGTCTAAAATAATTGTCGTTAATGATTAGTTGGTCAACTCATTCTCGAAACACACGGTATCAAAACCTTAGGGTTTGTAGTTAAGCAAAAACCGAATTATAACTGGAAACCCAACTGTTAACTGAAAAAATTAACACCTACAAAAACAATTGGTTATGGTTAAGTGAATTTGATTAACCCACTATTTGGTTATGGTTATGGACTTATGGTTAATGTGTCTTTGTTGACCGACTATAATTGAAACCAGATCGGAACTTGTATGTTTGTGATTTTCTACCTTTCATACCTCCATTTCCATCTTCAAACGTTTGAATTCATGCTGCAACTATCCATAACCGAGTTTGGAACATCAAGAACCATTTTCAGCTGGAACAAAGCCAAAAAAATAAAAAAGATAAATTATTACATTGGACAATTAACAAAAACCGACCCATAACTGACGGCTAACTGACCCATGCTTAACCGATCATCAGTTATGGTTATGGTTAAGCCTCCATAACCAAACAGAACCGACTTTGCACACCCCTAGCTACATTAGTTATCTGGAAACTGGAACAGGGAAGTTCGGAATAATTAGCTTAAGTTTTTGAATTATTTTGTTTATAAGGATTAGATTCATGATGGGTTGGTCCGTTAGTCAATGATAGAAACGTATTAGTTTTGGGGTCAAATGCTCAAAACACACGGATTCAACCCTTAAGGTTCGTACCTATTACCATATTGCACAATAGTACAGTAGTTCTATCTGGATATTGAAACTGGAAATATGAGAATATTAGCTTAAATTTTGAATTATATTCCATAAAGATATCTAGATAATGCTAAAAATAAAGGTTCAAGAGCAATAGCTGCAATGATATGCCTTTTATGGCCCTTTTATATCAGCATATTTATAATTTATGCAGACTTCTTTTTGCATATTGATTTTACTATTCAATACTGTTGATACTCACCTTTTATCCTGAACAAACTTCATGATACTGAAGGTGCTGCAAATCAAGAAGTAGACGGTTCAATTCCTGCCAATGTTGGAGCAACGGATCTACTGATTGTTGGTCCAGGTGTTCTTGGTCGCTTAGTTGCAGAAAATTGGCGAAAGGTGAGATAAATCTTTTTAAATTTTTACCATACAATCTGTTATAATTTGATTCTGTTTGTTTATTTTTTTATTATTATTTTTTTTATAATTTTAGTGGCATTATAAAGTAGCTCATGCTGCCATTCTGCTGGCAGGAATACCCAGGATGCCAAATTACGGGGAGACAGTTACTACTGACCACCATGACGAGCTTATTAAAATGGGGATTAATCCAACGTTAAAGGGAGTTAAACGGGACCATAAATTCCCTTATGTCATTTACTGTGCACCACCTTCTAGAAGTTCAGACTATGCTGGTGATGTCGGGTAATCATACATCAAATCCTTCTAGAAGATTCATAATCGAGTTAATCAAAGTATTGTTTAGCCCATATCTATGTATTTCTCAAATTGATAACGCAGTCTTTCTTTCTTGTATGTAATGAACTCTGTTTTTTATATTTGCTTAAATTCAACTAAAATCCCTTTATTATTTGACAAACAGGGAAGCTGCATCAATGTGGAACGGTGAAGGTTCTTTCCTGTTTACATCAAGCTCGGCATCGTATGATCGATATGACAATGGAGACTGCAACGAGGTGTTGCATCTTAGCATAAATCATTTTGCTTTTAATATTAGTAGAGTAAAATGCCATTTTCTTCCCTGAGGTTTGTCCAGTTTTGCGACTTTCGTCCAAAGGTTTATTTTTCCGCATCTGGATCCAAAAGGTTTGAAATCTTGCCATTTTCATCCGGCTCGTTAACTCCATCCATTTTTCACCGTTAAGTCAGGGGTATTTTTCGTCTTTTTTGTTAACTTAAAGGGCAATTCGGTCTTTTTCACTTTATGTACAAGTATTTAGCATATTGTACAAGTATTCAAAATACCCTTACTATATAAAAAAGACGAAAATACCCCTGATTTAACGGAGAAAAATGGATGGAGTTAACGAGCCGGATGAAAATGGCAAGATTTCAAACCTTTTGGATCCAGATGCGGAAAAACAAACCTTTAGACGAAGGTCGCAAAACTGACCAAACCTTAGGGACGAAAATGTCATTTTACTCATATTAGTATATTATTATTCTATAGTTTATATAAATACTTTAGTCTATATGATAGCGTTTTTAGTTGCTTTCTTCTTAATTGGGCATGCAGGACAGTCCAGTGGTACCAATCGGGAAGAGTCCGAGGACCGATATTCTTTTAAAAGCGGAGAAGAAAGTTCTGGAAGCCGATGGTTGTGTTGTTAGGCTGGCGGGACTCTACATATCCTTTTGCACCATTTGATTTTTCGTAGATTTTTGTATTTCCAATATGCATATAAATATCTTTATTATTATTCAATCCTTAATTCGTTTAGCACAAATTAGATAGAGGAATGCATCTCTATTACTTGAAACAAGGAACTATTGAAGCTAACCCTCATCACCTTGTTAATCTCATTCATTATGAGGTGATCTCACCTTTGAACTTGAATTGGTTTAAGTTTTCTATTTGTGATCTTATGTTACGTACATATTTTTTGATGCATCTGTTTGCGTCTGTACAGGATGCTGCCTCTCTCTGTGTTGCAATTTTGAAAAAGAAACTGCGCGGTCGGATATTTTTAGGCTGTGATAATCATCCTGTAACCAGGTTCGTTCTGAAGAAGATGTGTCAAAACGGGAATTGAAACAAGACATTTTTGTGCGGTAGTGTAAATTTTGGAAAAAAATTGACGTTCTTTTTTATTTCGTTACCGCTTTTTTATAAAACGTTACCGCTACGAAGGTTTTCTAGATCCGCCACTGCCTAGTTGGTTTGGTTGACAGTTGACCCTCAAATGCCTTTTTGTCCGGTTTCATTTTTTTAAATAGTTCATGCTATGATGAAAATTACAAAATCAACGTAACTACTCATCATCATCATCATACTCAGCAAATCCCACGCATAGCAAAGCTAAGGTAGGGTCTGATGAGGGTAAGATGTAGACAGCCTTACCTCTACCCGTTAGGATAGAGAGTCTGCTTCCGGTGAGACCCCCGGCTCGATTGTAGTTTTGCATCAAGCCTTGGACATAAGGCACATAACACTTAGCAATCTGGGCAAAGACCGATTGGTGCATGTACCCCTTGTCTTTCGGCTATCAACGCCACTACATAATGCATGATTAACCTTCCGTTGCTTTTAACGTTATTTTCATGAAATTAGTAAAATAACGTTAAAATTAGTGCAATTTCACTTTTGCCCCCTAAGCGCCCACACATATATCCATTATATGTGCACACCGCAAGCGGGCGTAAAATCAACTTAACTACTATGATAGTATAATCTTTTGAATAAAAAAATTAAGGAGGTTGTATGCATAATAAATTGGTTTTGGGCTACTTGCACCTGTTTGACCGTTCCTCTTTTAGCTAAATTATTATTTGACCCGTTTGAGATATAAACACAACCCAAATCGACACATTTATAAGCAAACAAGTTGAAATTGATACCTTTTTTGGAATTTATCTAAATCTAATAAAAATTGATTTCAGGCAAGAAGTGATGGACTTGGTTGCTAAGAGTGGGAAATTTGATAACACGTTCGTGGGGTTTACGGGTAAGTTAACATAACTCAAGATTCAATTTTGTGATATCTCGCTTGCATATGTCAACAAATATTTTGAGCAATCAAATACTAAGGTTTTATAACTAGTTAACATAACTCGGTTTTCTCACAATTTAATGAAGGAATAATCTTTCTTTTGTGGTATCTGTGAGAACCCGCTAGGGGCTTAAATCTAGTTTGCATGATTAATAAACAGTTGGCATGAATGCTTTAAATTCTCATAAACGTTATGCGTGTGCAGGCACGGATGGTGTTCTGGGTAAGAAGTTGAACAACTCGAAAACACGGGAGGAGATAGGATGGGAACCAAAATATAAAAGCTTTGCTCATTGTCTTGGTGTAGCCGAGTAACTTCGAGCCTGCTCTCTTTTGATGTGAATGGTTAGATAGTTGAATAAGATGATGAAAAGGGGGGAATTTAAGAAACAAAATTCTATTCTTCAAATGATTTGTTTGCTCGCGGGTGATGGTTGTATAGAAGAATCATTTTGGTTAAGTACATGGTGTGTATACAATTCTTCTGAGATACTAGATTGTGCTAATTTGTTGGTTTTGGGGTTATAAATGATCGATAAGACAAAAAATGACAATGCTTTGTTTCGAGGTGATGTTCTTATAACAATTTATCCACCCCTTGTTCATTCGAACAATATGTCTTATCAACGCTGCACGGTTTGAATAGACATGAGTCACAACAGTCCGTTGGTATTTGTCAACCGGCAGGTCAGGACCCCTTGAACCATTCCTTTTAATTTAATCAACTGCAACCCTCAATAGGTGCATCTAATCTAAATCGACACGGCCATCAAAAAGAACCATAGGGGCCGTTGAGAGTCTTTGAACCAACTAAACTATTGAGAAGGAGGCACATCATTTATTAGAAAAGATACAGTAAAATAATATGGCATGACTGTACACACTCAATTAAATGTTTATTTCATGTCTCAAATCAAATATTAATATGATCAACACTTCTATTTCATTGAAAACAGATTAAGAACGGTTTTCTTAAAGAGTAAACCACTCTGGCATGAACATAACAAACAAGGCAAAATATCTTCATCAGCATGATGGTCTCTCTACCACACAAACAAAAACTTTCTACTGAGATGCAACAAGTTTGACCATGGTCAACACATCAATGGCTGGCAAATTCAACTGGCAAAAGTTTTGCCACTTCTCCTCTTCCTCATTCTCCCCATCCTCCATAACCGCCTTGTAAACCGACAACACCATACCTCGAGCCGCCTCTCTCGCTTCAGGAAGCCTATCTTTCAACAACTCAGCCGACGTTTGCACCAACGAAACAAGCCCGTATTCTCCCATCTCTCCCGTTTCCTAAAAAATAACCACGAGAGGGTTATTCAGTAACTTCATCTTTGAAAACACAAGAATTAACCAAAAGAGGGTGATTTTGCAATTTGCATACCATTTTTGAGACACATTGAGAAATCGAAACAGCAGCTTTCGCCCTAACTCTCATATTTGTATGCTTAACATACACTTTGAGCTTGTGAAGCAAAGGGATTGGTGTTGTGGACACAACCATTGTGTTTAGTGTTCTCTCTGCTTCTTCACACACAAACTTCTTATCTTGAGAAGCTTTCAGTAGCAGTTGCAGCATCTACATAGGGGGGGGGGGGGGGGGTTTAGGGGTTTGATTTCATCAAGTTTATGCAAACACAAGTAAAAAATAAAAACTATCATATCATACCATTTGGTCAACAGCATCATTAGGGGTAGAGGACTCAAGCAGCTTATCACCAAAAGATTTGAAAAGATCAGAAGCAGCCATGATTGCAGTCTTGCATAAAGCACTTCTTGGATTCTTCATTGATTTCACTAAAATCAACACAACTTTTTCCCTGTATAAGTTACAACCCGGAATATATTAATGAACCACATAATTCTTCAGACCAACATCATACATAAAAGAATCGGTTTGTTTACGTACAAGATCGGTAGCAGGAACTCGGAGTGGAACAATGCCAGTCGCCTCACATCATTCAACGAATCGCAAATCTTTAGCCAGTCCTTTGACTCCAGTCCTTCCATTAGACTCTGAGTTCCCAAATATATTAAAAAAATGAATCATATGCTATTCCAAGAAACCATATACTCAAGATCAGAAAAAAAGGGTTTAAAATTACAGATGAAATAATGATAAAAAAAATACCCAAAAATCACAACTTTTTAAATCATAATACATAAAAAGTAAGAATTCCCCAAAGTTGAACAAGAATCTTGATAAACATGTGCTACTTCAAGAATCCAAGATATGTGTTTACCTCAAAATTAACTTCAAGATCAGAAAAAAAGGTTCAAGATTTTCAGATGGTAAAATCAAAATACACAAAATCACAAATGGGTAATGAAGAAATCATTCGAAAGTCATCAATTCCAAAAAGTCCCAAATAGGGTTCCTGAAAAAGATCCACTTTCTTGAAAATCATAGACAATTTTTAGGGTTTAGGGTTTAGATTACGATTTCATATGACATAACAATCAAAATACACAAAATCACAAATGGGTAATGAAGAAATCACACAAAAGTTATCAATTCCAAAAAATCCAAAACAGGGTTCCTGAAAAAAAAATCTACCTTCTTGAAAACCACATATGCGTTTTTAGGGTTTACGGTTTAGGGTTTAAACTATGATTTCATAACAAAAACACATAAAAACCCAAATGGGTATTGAAACAACCACACAAATAAGCATATTTACCTTGAATGTAACATCCGGATCCGAAACGGGTTTAAGATTTTCAGATGAGATATAATCAATAGCATCAACAGCAGGAGCAACAGCAGCAGGATCCAAAGGAAGCTTATTTTCATCATTAACTTTTGAAACAGCAGGCTGTTTCGGTTTCGATACGGGTATCGAGTTTGCAACTTTGACGGTCTTTTTGGGGCGTTCGGGGGACAACAGCAGAGTGTTATCGAGAGATCGAAGAGCCATTGATGAAATGGGGGCAGAAAGATGTTGAAGATTGTGTGAATCTTGGAAATGGGAATTAGGGTTTTGGTTGAAGAAGTGAAGTTGAGATGAAAATGGTGGAAAAGATAAGATTTTGATGGTGAAAATGGGGGGCAATGGTTTTTAAATTTGAAATGGAACAAACGTTACAAGAAAGGGTATGATTTTGTAACGGTCGTATTTTCTGACTTTTTGAGTTATTGAATTCGATCAATTCATTGAGTGGAGTCTTGTGGGCCGGCCAACGTTGTTTTTTTCATAAAGGTTTCGATTTTTGAATGAATAAATAATATAAAGATTTCTTACATGGCCACATGGGGTTTAGTTTAAAAGTTATTTTATTTATTTTTTAAGATAAAATAGTTTTGAATTCACAATCTCAGTTGAAAATCGTTTTGATCATAATCTAACCGTTTATAGGGACATTTATTTCTATACTTAATGTAGACCTATTTTCAGTTTTAAGAAGGACCATCATATTCGTACACCCCTAACCTTATTTTCACACTTTAAAACGTCTCGTTTTGACCAAAGCAGGACGCTTTAGGGTAAAGTGAACAGACAACTCAGCCCTTGTCTGTTGACTTTACCCCAAAGCGTCCCGTTTTGACCAAAGCAGGGCGTTTTGGTCTGAAAAAGACAAAATGAGATGTGCATTTAATAATATTATTAGTCTCAAATAATATTATTTGGTCCGAGGCATTTTGGTCTGAATGGAGTTGAAAGTCAAAGATAAAACAAAGTAAATTTGAACTCAGAGCAATGAATTACAAAGGCACTCTCTCTAGGCTTTAGGTTCCTCTATGACCACTTTGTGTCCTATCCCTCTAATTTCTTACCATTGTTTGCAATGTAAGCATGGAGTAGGCTTTACGTGTGTCAGCCTCAAGCTATTAGTCTCCTATTATTATTTGAAAATTTGGTTGGTTATTGGATTGTACAAGAACGAATACATTAGGTACAAGTTGTAATGCAATAAGTATAAACTAGAAAGTGGCGTAAAGTGTGATGGGGTGGTCATCTCACTTTGTTCTTCTTAGACCAAAACGCCCCGCTTTGGCCAAAACAATGTGCTTTGATACCAGGTCTGACAAAGACTGACAGACTCAGTCCTTGTCTATTGACTTTACCCCAAAGCTCTCCGCTTTGATCAAAGCGGGGCATTTTAAAGTGTGTGAATAGATAAGAGGCGTGTGTAAATAGCATGGGCCTTTAGAATCATTGAAGGCCTTAGAAAGCATAGAGCTTGCTTACTTTTGTTTATCTTTTCCGCTATTAATTCTTTTATACATATTTTTAGGATGCTAAAATTACTAATAGTGGTTTCAATTTGGCACAAGATGTATTGACGAATGATAATAGTGAGGTTAAATGTATATTTGTGAAGTGTTATACATAGAAGGATGTGCTCATTCTATATACATGGAAGTGGAAATTTAGTGGTTTATATAAACTTTTGACATAATGGGTACATGTAGAGGAGTAGACAAGTTGACCCGAGTTTGAACTAAATAATCGCGTCTAACATAAGAATATGAATCATGAGAATATATTCGAATACATTAATCACAACAATCTCGTCTAACACATGAACCACAATAATCCGTTTAACAAATGAATCACAACAATTCCGTCTAACACATTAATCACAACAATCTTGTCTAACATATGAATCACAACAATCTCTACTAACATATGAATCAGGGCCCAGCCCAAAGGGTGTACGGGATGGGCGACAGCTCAGGGCCCAAACCATCGTGGGCCCAAATTTTTATTTTTATTTTTGTATCATTTTTACACTGTAAATTTAGAATATATATATGTAATGAGTCGGAAAAATACAATCCTAAAGCAGTTAGTTTGGTGGTTTGAAAGTCACTTTAATAATAAGAAGGCACGGGTTCTAATCCTAGCATACTCAGTTTTGTTTTCTTTTTGTTTCTTATCTATTTATTAAATGCAATTAAATTTTTTTTATATATATTCTTTTTAAAAATTTATATTTAAGGGGCCCATATTTTATGTTCTATTTATTAAATGCAATGAATTTATATATATATATATATATATATATATATATATATATAAAATTTATGTTTAAGGGGCCTATATTTCTGTTCGCATAGGGCCTAAAAAACTTTCGAACATTTTCGGAGACAGCCCTGATATGAATCACAACAATCTCATCTAACACATAAATCACAACAATCTTGTCCAACACGCGAATCACAACAGTGTCGTCTAACACACGAGTCATAACACTTTCGTCCAACACATGAGTCATAACACTTTCATCTAACACATCTCTACTAACATATGAATTACAACAATCTCATTTAACACATAAATTAAAACAATCTCGTCTAACACATGAATCACAACAATCTCGTCTAACACACGAATCACAACAGGAACACATGAGTCATAACACTTTCGTCTAACACATGAGTGTCGTCTAACACATGAATCATAACACTTTCGTTTAACACATGAATCATATTTATTCTTGTTAAAAGATATAGATGTTATATAATTCATACCACAAATATGTTGTTGGGCTTATTGTCTGGACTAATGTTCTTATACCGGGCCTGGTGTAACATATGTTGGGTTGTGACCCGGTTGTATACAAGTTGTTAAAGTTGTTGTTATTGTTACAAGTTTGTTAGTGTGCAGATTATCTTACCCTCTTATCTTGAGGGTTGCTGGTGAAACTTGAAGAGAAGTTCAGGGGCTCATATGTATCTTTCCATTCTCAACATATAAAAGGAGAGAGAAAGAGATACTCAGTTGTTCCAGATATTTCTTAGGGTTTCATTTAGTTTTCTCTGTGTTCTTTGTATTCGTTCATCTCTTTGTTTTGATCTCTATGTTGAGATCCTTGGTGTGTTAAGAGATCTTGTGATCTCTGTGGTGCTACTTATGTATCCTTTTTTGTTGATCATTCAACAGATCATACTGATCTGTTGAAATTGATCTTTGTATTGTTTAGATCTCAAAATATTGAGATCTAGGGTTCAGTTGGGTGTTTTTAGGTTGGTTAAGTACTAAAAGTTTTGTCACCTTGTTTTGTCGCTATTTCTGTTGTTTGTGTTGTTGTATTGAGATTCACACCATTTTTACATGGTATCAGAGCTATGTGATAGATCTTGTGTCTGATTCTGGAGTTTCCGCTGTGCGATTTAGGGTTTGTTCGTGTTTATTTCATTTTTCTTATATTTGTTGTTATAGAACGGTTTTGATCTGTTCTTGGAGTGTGTGCAGGTACAGATCTGGTAAGATCTGTTCGGATCTGGTGTTGTCAAGACCCTAGCTAGGGTTTGGTGGTTTATAAAGAAGGAGATCCCAAATATATCAGAGTGAAGACTGCGTTGGTCTTTGAAACCCTAGAAGGTTTCAAGGCAAACCAACCAGATTCTGTTGCTATTCTAGATTCTGTCTTGTAACCCTAGAAGGTTATGAGATAGATCTACTGGAAGGAGTTAAACGCAGTTTGTGAGATTTTCTATTCTCTGTCCTTTATTGTTTTTACGCTCATCGGTGTGTCTAGGCATTATTGTTACCGGGCTAGAAGGACCGGCACTTGATCGAGTATCTTGGGTGTTGTTTGATGCATGTTGTTTGTTTTTGATCTTGTGATATTATTAGTCTGTTAACTTTCTAGTCTACATTTTGGTTTGCTACTGTGTAAAGGCTTGTCCTGGCACCTATTGAGTGATGAACCAGGAATCTGGTCCCTGACATAGTTGGTTCTTGTTGTTTTTGATTCATTATTTGTTGCTATTTTTATTCACTGTTTGTGAGTTTTGTTTACTGCTTTAATGTGATAAAATGGGAGAGCCTGGTAGTTCTTCACAGACACTGATTAGCAAACTAGACATTGGTGATCCTTTATACTTACACCCTAGTGACTCTAGTGCATTAACAATTGTAAATATCAAACTAAAGGGTACTGAGAATTATTCTGTTTGGTCTAGTGCTATGAAACTTGCTTTAGAGGCCAAGAATAAGTATGAGTTTATAGATGGTAAGTGTGTAAAGCCAACAGATGATGAAGTGTTAGCAAATCAATGGGACAGGTGCAACTCAGTTGTTTTAACTTGGTTATTAAATTCTATTTCTGAGTAACTATTTCTTGGTCAAGTCTTTTCTAAGTTGGCTTCTAATGTCTGGAATGATTTAAAAGAGTCTTTTTATAAGGTTGATGGTTCTGTTGTTTATGATTTGTATAAAAAGATTAACTGCATTACTCAAAATGGGAGAACTGTTTCTGAATATTACAATAAGCTGACAACTATGTGGAAGCAGTTTGATGCAATGTTGCACCTGCCTTCATGTTCTTGTCAGGCTGCTAAAGATTATAATGATTTTTCTACACTTATAAAACTGATACAAGTTTTAATGGGCCTTGATGATATATACCAACTAGTTAGAACAAATCTATTAACAAGAGAACCATTACCATCTGTTAAGGAAGAATCACATAGGCTATCTAGTAGTGGGTCAAAAAATCAGAATGTGTCTTTTGTTTCTAAACCTGCTCAGAACTTTGAGTCTAGAAGAAAGATGTCTAGAGGTCCTAATCCAAACTTAAAATGTACTCATTGTAACAGTTGTGTATTTAATAAACAGGTTGCCCTCTTCTGTGTTAGGTGGTAGGAGTCCTTATGAGATTGTGTTTGGATTAAAACCCTCTTTGTCCCATTTAAGGAACTTTGGTGTAACAACTCCAATGTTCGTTGTTATCTTTTTCTTTTGTATTGTCGTTGTATCTATCCAATTGTACTCCGAGATTCGGTTATGAAAAGTTTGTGTAAATTAAATTATGTTTGTTACAGTTATATCGCATCTGATCAATTATTAAACACATCGCTAATCTAATCACACACAATGATACTACTATACGAGCCGAGTGTGTTATTGTTTAATAAACACTTGTGCCATCGCAGCGCTTATATCATCACATCGCAAATCGCAGTTAATTATATGGTTTTATGTTATTTATGTGTTATGTGTGTTTATGATTATGATTACACTCGCTATCGCATCGCTCTCGCTTATTCGAATCGCTAAATCACACTATTACATCACTTATAACGCTTAATACAACTATCTAATATGAACCGAATCGCCGAACAATCGATAAACGAACGAAAAACGAAGAAAACCCAACATTTGGGTCAAGTTCGGCCGAACTTGGTAAACTTGGTGTTACCAAGTTCGGCCGAACTTGACTGGCCCACACAAAACATCCATTCCCCCGCCCCCCAAGTCCGCTCGAACTTGCCCTGATTCTTCACAGAATCAGCAAGTTCGGCCGAACTTGACTTGCATCCTCTGAATCCCTAACAAGTTCGCCCGAACTTGTATGAATCCATACAAGTTTGACCGAACTTGACCCCATCAGCTCCCATTTTGCCTTCACCTATAAATACTCAGCTCCATTCTCTCATTTGAACTTGCTGCAAGTTCGCCCAGAGCTCTCAAAACCCGAAACCCTTTGTTTTCTAAGTAAGATTCAGCCCGATTTCAACTACAATGATGTTCAACAACGTTTTACAATGATTTTGCATAAGGCTCTGCCTTCGTTTTATTCAAATTTCTTCTGTTTACAAAATCTTCATCTTTTTCTATAAAACTTCTGTTTTTCACTCAGATCTATATTAGATCTGAGTAAAACCTTTCAGAAACATTGATTTCTACACAATATTCGGACTAATGACGTATGTTTCGTTCACTTTTGAGTGGAACGAGGCGTTGTCAAGCAAGATCTCAGATCCGGGAGCACAAGGACGAACACTTTACACAAACTGGACTAACCCGTACGAACCTTCAAGTTCGCCTGGATTAGCCCGAGTTTCTGTAAAATGGCTAAGTTCGCTCCAAAAGACCTCTCCAACCTAAGTTTTACTCAGTAGCTTAAGGTTGGAGGGATGGGCACTCGATTTCCTCAGCAAACGATGCGAAAACGCAAGATTTTGGACCCGAAAACATCAAGTTCGCTCAAGATTTATCTATTTTTCAGCAGCACCTAGGTCAAGTTCGCTCGAACTTGTACCCTTCTGGGTCAAGTTCGACCGAACTTGGGTAAACTCATCAGAAATTCTTCACAAGTTCGCCCGAACTTGTCTAGTTTCTTAGGAAACTATACAAGTTCGCCCGAACTTGCCTTTTCAGTGAACATTTCTCACAAGTTCGCCCGAACTTGTCTGAAAACTCAACAATTCCTCACAAGTTCGCTCGAACTTGTCCTATGCTCAATCCAAACTTAACCATTTCAGCATTTCTGAAGACTGATGCACTTCTGTTCGCTTACAGGCTGATCCGGCACTCTCCGCAACTCCTCTCAGATCTCAAATCTCTCCTAAACGCACCCACTGTGAGTATACTTGAACCCTTTTACGCTTAAACGCACTTTTGGGTGTCACATATGTTCCTATATCAAATCATATCACACAAATCTCAAATGTTTATTCGCAACCCGCTGTCACATGATTATACGTGAAATCTGCTGAATTGTATGTATTGCTTGATTGCTTGTACGCCACCCTTAACATGATAGTATACTAGAGGTTGACCCACCACCCGGAGGCCTAGGGTTGTTAAGGCTTGCATTTTCATTTTCGCATTTATTTTTCTCTTTTAGGATGTGAACGATTGTTCGCATGCCTCGATCAATCGCGGTTTGTTGGTTTGCATGAATCTAAGTAGTTACATCATTCACATCTATTACGTATGTCATGCGGTGTATGCTAAACGCTTTTATATCTAGAATGTACGCAAACATGTATGCTCACCTTTACTTAATTGTATTGACATTTTATTATAACATATGTGCCAGATTGAGGATTAGCATTGGATGCATTTGCATTTTGCTTAGCTTAGTTGTTTTAGTTGTTTGAAACTCATGTATTAAATCTAGGGGATATCGAACCTGATTAGTTCTTATGAGAAAACAAAGTTTCTGTAATAGTTGTTTGAAAATGTTATGTTTGATAGTAAGGGATGTTAAACGTTAAGTAATGTTGCTAGACAATTGTTATGGAGTTCTCGTGAGACGATCTGGTCGCCTAGTGCCGCGCCCCGATGATTCTTCCATCGGTTGGGGTGTAACAGATTGGTATCAGAGCCATAACCTTAGGATAATTAGGTAGAATGCCATGTCCGGCCTAGTCACATGTTTAAGTACCCGAATTGACCAATCTTTGACTTAAATGTTAAATTACTTGCCATAAATGCTTAAACATGCCTTTCCTAAGGCTAACACAATATACACATTTGGAAGCGCTCGTATCACGCAAAACGAGTGATCAAGTCGAGAATAGGTGTGAAAACCGAGAACTCTCGATGAGATCATTCACCCCGCGCATTCTCTCACACGAGATACCTTCGTTGAGTTAAGAGTTACATCCAAACCTCAACGAAAATCTCCACTTCTATCTAGTGGAACTCCCAACTCGATTGGTGAGTGTACCCACAACTAGGAATGATTTGTTAAGTTAGGGGTGAAACCCGCATCTTAATAACTAATTCCGCTCTTCGATTTTCAATCTCACCAAAGTCTCGATTATTTCGATGACTCGGAACACGACGTAACTGGAAGGATAAATGCCGTTAACCGTAGTATGGCGAGAGCATTTGTCTATTAGGCCAAATCGTGTGTCCGAACTCGGAGAATTCTCGAACCACTTTGGGTAGTCAACGTCTCAAAACCCAGGACGCTCCCAATTGATTTAAGCCTATATCGTCGATTTACTCATTATCGAGTTTATTACTATTAATGTGTTTAAATTTTGAGAATTCTCGCTTATTCGATTTCTCGTATTATCGATTTCTCGCTTTATCGCTCTTCGCTTTATAAAGCATGCACAACTCGCACAGCTCTCGTAATCTAAAACGCTAATTTATCACCAACCAAACTAAAACGCTCATCTCTCTTACGCGTATGTTCTCATACGCGGTATTACCTCGCTTATATATCGCTTATATCTCGCTTATATATCGCATCTCGAACGCGCTACGCTTTACTTATAAGAAGGTGAATACGTGCAAAGTATGTGCTTACGTGAATTATGTGCCTACGTGCTTACGTGCTTATGTGCTATGTGTTTATGTGCCTACGTGTTTGCCTGCCTACGTGTTACTTGCCTACGTGTTTATGTGATTTTGTGCCTTGCATGAATAATAAATAATAAATATTTCAACATGAACCTACTATAATCGAATCTCATCCAATCGAATCCTTCAATGTAGATGTCTTCAATGCGATCGCACACCAGAAGGAACCACCAGCGCAGCCAAGCTGACAAGCGCATCGCATCACTAGTGGCCAAGGTGATCCCTCAAATCGTCAGCGAGATTCAAGCTGCCAGTAGCAACACTTATGTAGACTCCAAAGCCGACCCACCCAAGACATCCTTCAGTTTCAAGCAGTTCAAAGCTTGTGGACCCCTCACTTTCTCAGGCACCGAAGGACCAAGTGCCATGTTCCACTGGTTTGATGCTATTGAGGTCACATTTCGCCAGAGTGGGTGTCCCGAACCCCTTCGCACTGTCAACGCTACCGGCGTTTTCTAATCCAGGGCTCTCGACTGGTGGACTACGGAGCGTAACAGGAGGGGAAACGATGAAGCCTACGGACTCGCGTGGGAGGAACTTAAGGAATTGATGATCAAAGAGTTCTGCCCACCTCATGAGATCCAGAAGTTGGAAAACGAATTTTGGGGAATCAAGCAAGACGAACTCGACAATGCTGGTCTAACAGCTCGCTTCAAATAGTTGAGCATCATCTGTCCCGGTCAAGTGGACACGACTGAGAAAGCAATCAAGAAGTACCTCAACGCTCTCCCCGACTGCGTCGCTGACTTTGTGCAAGCAGCACGCCCTGCTACTATCTAGGAGACCTACAAGCTAGCCGCCGAGATCAACGATAAAAGGGTTTAGTCTGGTTACTTTAAGAACACCAAGGTCGCAAATCAGGCAGTCACCGAACCAGCAGCTCCATCCGATCAGTCTCGAGAATCGAAGAACAGTCGCCGTGGTCGCAAGCGAGAAAACCCGAGTAAGAACTTCGCCCTTACTGCTCCAGCAAACCCTCAGCCACTCCAGTCTGCAGCACCAAACGCACCACCGGCAAAGCGTGCGTATACTGGCCCGCATCCCTTGTGTTCAAAATGCACCTATCATCTTGCGGTTGGAGGCAATTGCCGTTTCTGTACCAACTGTAACATCTATGGCCACTTTACTGTCAGTTTCCATTCAGGCTCTCGCCAGCCAGCTCCTCAGACTCCTGCAGCACCAGCTTTACCAGCTCCTCCCCAGGCCAATCAACAGCCAGCTCCAAGGGCACGTGCCTGTTACACGTGCGGTGATCCGAATCATTTCAGTAATGTCTGCCTAAACAAACCTGTGAAGCAGGAACAGCAGCAGCAGCAGCCACAACCACCACAGCCTCAGCAGCAACAACAGGCTGCACGCGGACGAGCCTTTAATCTCAACCATCGCCAGGCTCAAAATGACAACAATGTTGTTAATGGTACGTTCCTCATAAATGGTATTTATGCTTCATGTTTATTTGATACTGGTGCCGATAATTGTTTTGTATCGTTAGAGTTCGAAAAGGTTTTAAAATGTAAACGCGCTAAACTCCCAAAGACTTTCGACGTGGAAGTCGCCACCGGAAGAACCGTTAACGTTAACTCCGTCCTACGTGGTTGTACTCTCGATCTCAACAACCATACCTTCTCAATCAATCTCATACCTATGCAGTTAGGTAGCTTCGACATCATAGTAGGTATGGATTTCCTTCGCGAAAACCATGCTGAAGTTGTATGCTTTGATAAAATGATTCGCTTTCCTCTTTCAAATGGTGATCAACTCCATGTTTATAGTGAAACTCCCTCAAAGAAGTTGATGCTTTTGTCTTGTACTCGAGCACACAAATGTTTACGAAAGCAATGTGTTGCTTTTCTAGCCCATATCGTGAACCCGGAGAAAGAAAAGAAGACTTTTAAAGACGTTCCTGTTGTTCGTGAATTTCCTAAGGTCTTTCCTGACGACTTACCTGGTTTACCCCCTACTCGAGATGTTAAATTCCGTATCGATTTAGTTCCCGGTGCTACTCCCGTTGCTAAAGCTACTTATCGTCTCGCACCATCAGAAATGCGCGAGCTATCTAGCCAACTTCAAGATCTTCTTGATAAAGGCTTCATACGCCCGAGCACTTTCACCATGGGGCGCACCCGTTCTTTTTGTGAAAAAGAAAGATGGGACGTTCCGAATGTGCATCTATTATCGTGAACTTAATAAGCTTACGATAAAGAACCGCTACCCTCTTCCTCGTATCGACGACTTATTTGATCAGCTTCAAGGTGCTACTTGCTTTTCTAAGATTGATCTTCATTCCGGTTATCATCACTTATGCGTACTAGAGGAAGATATTCCGCAAACCGCGTTTCGTACTCTTTATGGTTATTTCGAATTCGTGGTCATGCCTTTTGGTCTTACCAATGCACCTGCGGTCTTCATGGATTTGATGAACCGTGTGTGTAAAGCTTTCTTAGATCGTTTCGTCATTGTTTTCATCGATGATAACCTTATCTACTCGAAGTCGAGAGACGAACACACGTGCCATCTCCGTTTAGTTCTCGAACTTCTCTAGGGTAATCGCCTTTATGCTAAGTTCTCTAAATGTGAATTCTGGCTTGAAGAAGTCCAATTTCTCGGCCACATCGTTAATAGTCAAGGAATTCACGTCGACCTTGCAAAGATCAAAGCCGTCAAGAGTTGGATTACACCGAAGAATGCATCCGAAATCCGTTCTTTTCTTGGATTAGCGGGTTATTACCGTCGATTCATCACCGACTTCTCGAAAATCGCCGTTCCGCTTACCGCTTTAACCCATAAAGACAAACCTTTCCAAACAAGAGGAAGCCTTTCAAACGCTCAAGCGTATGCTGTGCAACGCTCCCGTACTCACTTTACCCGATGGAAACGACGATTTCGTGGTTTATTGCGATGCCTCTAATCTTGGTCTTGGTTGTGTGCTTATGCAACGAGACAAGGTTATCGTGTATGCATCTCGACAACTCAAGATCCACGAGAAAAACTACACAACCCACGATCTCGATCTCGGTGCAGTTGTTTTCGCATTAAAGATATGGCGACACTAACTTTACGGTACCAAGTGTACGGTCTTCACAGACCATAAGAGCTTACAACATATCTTCAATCAAAAAGAACTGAATATGTGTCAACGCCGATGGGTTGAGCTTCTCAACGATTACGATTGCGAGATACGTTACCATCCTGGCAAAGCGAATGTCGTAGCCGATGCTCTCAGTCGACAAAGCTATGTGTATAGTGTTCGTGACTTTCAAGCTTTGAATGATCTCGAAATCATGATTCACTTCGCTCAATTCGCTTGTTTTAACGAGAATACTTTGGAAGATGAAATGAAATGTGGTGTCGAAACTCAGCTTGTTGTTAAACCTAATGGTATTTATTACTATCTCGATCGCATTTGGATTCCTAGCCGTGATAATCTTCGTGGTTTGCTAATGACCGAAGCTCATAAATATCGATACTCCATCCATCCCGGAGCCGACAAGATGTACCAGGACCTTCGTCCTAAGTACTGGTGGCCGGGCATGAAAAAGGATATCGCCGTTTACGTCTCGAACAAGATGTATTCTAGTTTCTTAGGAAACTATACAAGTTCGCCCGAACTTGCCTTTTCAGTGAACATTTCTCACAAGTTCGCCTGAACTTGTATAGTTTCCTTGGAAATTAGACAAGTTCGCCCGAACTTGTGTGAAAACTCAACAATTCCTCACAAGTTCGCTCGAACTTGTATGAAAACATACAAGTTCGCCCGAACTTGTCCTCTGCTCAATCCAAACTTAACCGTTTCAGCATTTCGGAAGACTGATGCACTTCTGTTCGCTTACAGCCTAATCCGGCATTCTCCACAACTCCTCACAGATCTCAAATCTCTCCTAAACGCACCCACTGTGAGTATACTTGAACCCTTTTACGCTTAAACGCACTTTTGGGTGTCACATATGTTCCTATATCAAATCACATCACACAAATCTCAAATGTTTATCGCAACCCGCTGTCACATGATTATACGTGAAATCTGCTGAATTGTATGTATTGCTTGATTGCTTGTACGCCACCCTTAACATGATAGTATACTAGAGGTTGACCCGCCACCCGGAGGCCCGTGGTTGTTAAGGCTCGCATTTTCATTTTCGCATTTATTTTTATTTTTCTCTTTTAGGATGTGAACGCTTGATTGCATGCCTCGATCAATCGCGGTTGTTGGTTTGCATGAATCTAAGTAGTTACATCATTCACATCTATTACGTATGTCATGCGGTGTATGCTAAACGCTTTTATATCTAGAATGTACGCAAACCTGTATGCTCACCTTTACTTAATTGTATTGACGTTTTATTTTAACATATGTGGCAGGTTGAGGATTAGCATTGGATGCATATGGATTTTGCTTAGCTTAGTTGTTTTAGTTGTTTTGAAACTCATGTATTAAATCTAGGGGATATCGAACCTGATTAGTTCTTATGAGAAAACAAAGTTTCTGTAATAGTTGTTTGAAAATGTTATGTTTGATAGTATGGGATGTTAAACGTTAAGTAATGTTGCTAGACAATTGTTATGGAATTCTCGTGAGGCAATCTGGTCACCTAGTGCCGCGCCCCGATGATTCTGCCATCGGTTGGGGTGTGACATTTGGATGTCTTAGTTTTAGTACTGTCTTAACTGAATCTGATAAATTTGCTTATCATGCTGATTAGTGTGTGCTTGTTGGCTATTCAAATGCTAAAAAAGGTTATAAATTGTGGAATCTTAACAGTAAAAGAATGTTTTACTCAAGAGATGTAAAATTCTATGAAAATGTTTTTCCATTTAAAACCAAACAGTTTGATAGTCAAGTTATAGTAAATAATTCAAATTCTAAATCATATAAACTTTTTTGATGAAATTCTGACACCTGAAGTTACTTTAGTGCCCGATGATGAAGAGGGTAATAATGGTGCTCATGATCACTCCAGTGATGATCAGCAGCCATTGATACCTTCTACATCTACCACTGCTCCTGATGCTGAAACAGTTCAGCATTCAAACATTAGGCAGTAGAGTAGTAGTAGTGTAGGTACCAATGGCGAGGCAGAGGACACTGGAGGGTCAAATGATGAGACCAACCCATCTGAGGGTCAAACTCTTAGGAGATCTTCTAGAAATGTGTCTTTTCCTTAACGGTTTGATGAATTTATTGTAGAAGGAAAGGTTAAGTATGGTATTGAAAAGGTAGTTAGTTATGCTTCTTTGTCTGTTGATAACTTGTGTCTGATTGCATCTTTGAATAAGTCTGTTGAACCTACCTGCTATAATGAAGCTGTTAAAAATCCTAAATGGGTTGAGGCTATGAACAATGAAATGGAAGCACTTTATAGAAATAATACTTGGGTTGTTGTTGATTTGCCTAAGGGTAGGAAACCTATAGGTTGCAAGTGGGTGTATAAAATAAAATACAAAGATAATGGTGAGATTGAGAGGTATAAGGCAAGGTTAGTGGCAAAAGGGTTTAATCAAAGAGAAGGTATAGATTTTGGAGAAACATTTTCTCCTGTGGTAAAGATGGTCACTGTTAGGATTGTCTTAAAGTTAGTTGTTAATAATAATTGGCCTTTGTATTAACTTGACATTAACAATGCTTTTTTGTATGGATCATTGTCTGAAGATGTTTACATGACACTGCCTCAAGGGTATTTTGATATGACAAGAGTAAAGTATGTAAACTTGTAAAGTCACTTTATGGGCTAAAACAAGCTCCAAGGCAGTGGAATGAGAAATAACATCTGTGTTAGTTGATATGGGTTTTGTACAAAGTTTGTGTGACCATTCAATGTATCTTATGTGTAAAAAGGATACTTTTCTAGTTTTATTAGTTTATGTAGATGATATTGTTTTAACTGAAAACATTAAGTCTGAAATACAAAAGGTAAAAGAGTGTTTAAGTGATAGTTTCCAAATAAAGGATTTGGGTATACTAAAATATTTTCTTGGTATAGAAGTATTGTACTCAGAAAATTCTATTTGCTTGTCATAGAGAAAATAATGCTTAGAACTGTTAAATGAGTTTGGATATTTAGGGTGCAAACCTGTTGGAACACCTATTGAACAGAGTCATCTTGTAACAAATAAGACTAATAAAGATCAAAAGTTGTTAGAAAATGTTAATGGTTTTCAAAAGTTGATTGGGAAGTTAATATATTTATCTTTAACTAGACCAGACATTAGCTATGCGGTTCAATTCTTAAGTCAATTCATGCACAAACCTTGTCAGTCACATCTGGATATTGCTTTGAGACTTTTAAGGTACTTGAAACAATGTCCAGGTAAAGGTGTTATGTTTAGGAAAACAAGTAGTTTTGAGCTATCATGATTTGTTGATTCTGATTGTGCTAAGTGCACTTCTACTAGGAAATCAGTTACAGGTTTTGGTATATTCCTAGGAGATACATTAATCTCCTGGAAGAGTAAAAAGCAGAATGTGGTATCAAGGTCCACAACTAAGGAAGAGTACAGGGCTATGTGCTCTGCTACCTGTGAGATCATGTGGATTTTGAATGTTCTTCAAGAATTAAATGTTAAATATAACCTTCCTGTAAAACTGTTTTGTGATAGCAAGTCTGCTATCTCTATTTCCTTAAATCATGTTTTCCATGAAAGAACAAAACACTTCGAATTAGACTTGCATTTTTTGAGAGAAAAATAGCAAGTGGAGTAATTGAACCACAGAAAATTGCTACTGATATACAGGTAGCAGGCATTTTTACTAAGGGGCTGAATAATGTTCAGCATAATGCTTTATGTCAAAAGCTTGGCATGTTTGATATGTTTGCAGTATGAATTATGGGGGGACGTTAAAAGATATAGATGTTATATAATTCATACCACAAATATGCTATTGGGCTTATTGTCTGGACTAATGTTCTTATACTGGGCCTGGTGTAACATTTGTTAGGTTGTGACCCGGTTGTATACAAGTTGTTAAAGTTGTTGTTATTGTTACAAGTTTGTTAGTGTGCAGATTATCTTACCCTCTTATCTTGAGGGTTGCTGGTGAAACTTGAAGAGAAGTTCAGGGGCTCATATGTATCTTTCCATTCTCAACATATAAAAGGAGAGAGAAAGAGATACTCAGTTGTTCCAGATATTTCTTAGGGTTTCATTTAGTTTTCTCTGTGTTCTTTGTATTCGTTCATCTCTTTGTTTTGATCTCTATGTTGAGATCCTTGGTGTGTTAAGAGATCTTGTGATCTCTGTGGTGCTACTTATGTATCCTTTTTTGTTGATCATTCAACAGATCATACTGATCTGTTGAAATTGATCTTTGTATTGTTTAGATCTCAAAATATTGAGATTTAGGGTTTGGTTGGGTGTTTTTGGGTTGGTTAAGTAATAAAAGTTTTGTCACCTTGTTTTGTCGCTATTTCTGTTGTTTGTGTTGTTGTATTTAAAAGTGATTATGGTATATATTTTCTGAATGAATATTAAGATACAAAGCATCCCCTTATATAGGGTTACAATCCTAGCCACAAAATATGGAAAAGATATACAAAATCACTAATTACAATATTATCTCTAAATAAATATAAAACTATTGAGAATGTCTGGGCTAATACTCCCCCGCAGTTTGAGCGGTGATGGGACAAACGGTCAAACTGGACCTGAAGGACTGAAAAAGCTAGCGAGATAACCCTTTAGTAAATATGTCGGCATACTGAAAAGGAGCCGGGACATGTAGAATGCGTATGTGACCCACGCGCACCTTCTCTCGGACGAAATGAATGTCAATCTCGATATGCTTCGTTCGTTGATGCTGCACCGGATTGTCAGAGAGATATACCGCAGAGACATTATCACAATAGACGACTGTAGCCTGTAATAAAGGAACCTGTAATTCAAACAAAAGATTGCGGATCCATGTAACCTCTGCAACAGCGTTGGCGACCCCACGATACTCAGCCTCAGCACTCGAACGGGAGACCGTGGGTTGCCGTTTAGAAGACCAAGAAATCAAGTTGTTGCCAAGAAAAACGCAATAACCACTAGTAGATCTGCGGGAGTCAGGACAGCCGCCCCAATCAGCATCCGAATATGCAACCAACGACTGAACAGGAGATTTAACCATACGAAGACCGTAGTCCAATGTGCCTTGAATGTACCGATGATGCGTTTCATAAAAGCAAAGTAAGGGTCATGAGGCTCATGCATAAATAAGCAAACCTGTTGGACAGCATACGAGATGTCGGGGCGAGTAAAAGTAAGATACTGCAGAGCCCCAGCTAGACTGCGGTATAAAGTGGGATCCGGAAATAAGGGATCATATGTAGCACTGAGCTTTGACGATAAATCGACGGGTGTGTCACAAGGCTTACATGAAGTCATAGAAGCTCGAGCAATGATGTCCTTAGCATATTGAGTCTAATCCAAAAACAGGTCGTTTGATCTGTGGGTGACCCGAATTCCCAGAAAATGATGTAACCTGCCTAAGTCAGTCATGGCAAACTCTCGAGAGAGTGTTTGAATAATGTCATGAAGTAGCTCAGTAGATGAAGCAGTGAGGACAATGTCGTCCACATAAAGAAATAAGTATGCAGTGTGAGAGCCATGAGTATAGATAAAAAGAGAATCATCACAGGCACTACTCCGAAACCCATGTGATAAAATGTAGCTAGCAAAGCGAGTGTACCATGCCATGGGTGCCTGTTTAAGTCCAAGCAAGGACTTCTTCAACCTGTAAACATAGCCTGGAAAACGTCTACATCCAAAACTTGAGCGCCAGGGTGGCCTAAGCGATCATGCCAAGGATGCGATGCAGTGGTAAGGAAAGTTGCTTGAGCTGGTAATTCTGGTGGTGTGATTGGATAAAGATCCCCAGTACTATTGTGGCGGGAAAGAAGACGCCCAGTTCGAAGGTCCTTCAAAGAAAAACCAAAGGGGTCAAATTCAATAGAAACATTGTTATCACGCGTGAAGCGTCTAACAGAAATTAACTTTTTGATGATGGTAGGGCAATAAAGTAGTTTGGGTAGGATATAGGTTCGGTTAGGTAAGGTTAGGTAGCCTGTTCCAGACCCTTGAATTGGCAAAAACTCACCATTACCGACTAAAAGTTTACTGTTAACAGGAAAAGGATCAGGGGAAGAGATCATACCTTGGTCATCTGTGGCGTGTGAGGAAGCGCCGATGTCCATGAGGTCGGGATCAGGATTATTTATCTGCATAGATGCCACATCTGCACTTAGATCTGAGGGACTGAGAGCATTGTAGCCCGTGGGCTGAGTGCTGAAGTAGTGGGCCTGTTGTGGTGAGAAACCGGTTGGGTAGTGTGCCGGACTGAAGCCTGTATTGTGCTGGTTAAGCTGCATGAACTAGGCCGAAGGTGGGGGTGTCGTGGGCTGCTGGGAGAAGGGAGTTTGGGGCTGAAAAGCGGGTTGGGTTGGATAAGGACACGGTGGAGTGTTCCACCAAGCCCATTGCGGGTAAGATGGGTTGTTTGAGGCCCAGTTATGAGGGTAAAGTTCTGTCCACGGCCTGCTGTACCGCGTCCGCGGCTGCTACGGCCCCGTCCGCGGCCTCGTCCTCTGCTACGGTTGTAATAATTAGATTGTTGAGGCTGTCCCTGATTTGGTGTTGTAACTGGTTGTGAAGGGTTGTTATTCGGTTGTGAAGGGGCAACCAAAACTGATTGGGTTGGCTTCTGATGGGCATCTAGTCGAATAACCTCATCCTGCAGCATGTTGCATGCTAAGTCCCAGTCCGCGTTGTTGGCATTAATCAGAGACGCGGTGGTATCATATTCGGCTGGGAGACCGCGCACCAACTGAAGGACAAGCCGCTCCTCAGAAACGGGATGATCAACGTCCTCGAGTTGGTTTGCGAGATCTTTGAGGCGTTGACAATAATCATCAAGAGAAGAACATGCGGAGAGAGTAAGGTTGCAGAAACGTGTTTCTAGCGCACCTACGCGTGCCTTTTTATTGCTGAGATAGATCTTTTGTAACTTAAGCCATGCATGACGTGCTGTCGAGTCAGATTCAATAACCCGGGCCAAGAGGTCATCGGATACAATGCTGTAAATCCACTGCAGAACCAAGGCGTCTAGCTCCTTCCATTGGCGGTACTCGGCTGATTTTTCGGCAGGGGGTTTGGTACCATCTATGTGATCGAGAACCGGATAAGCGACGGCGTGTAGTTGGAATAATTTGATCCAGGAGGTATACGTGACCTTCGTGCCATCCAACGTGCGTATTTTGGACTGCACGTTGGTGACAGAATAGGCTGGATGAAGCTGTGATTTAACCTGTTTCTCAGAGGATTCATCCTCTGTTTGTTTGTCGTCGGTGGTCATAGCGCCGAAGCTAGGGTTTGTCGAAACAAAGGGAAAAGAAAGAAGAAAGGGGATGGATATCAGAATCAAGGGTCTGATACCATAAAAGTGATTATGGTATATATTTTCTGAATGAATATTAAGATACAAAGCATCCCCTTATATAGGGTTACAAACCTAGCCACTAAATATGGAAAGGATATACAAATCACTAATTATAATATTATCTCTAAATAAATATAAAACTGTTGAGAATGTCTGGGCTAATAGTATTGAGATTCATACCATTTTTACAATTCTAAGACTTTAAAATATATATTTTGCATTAAATATATGTTCTAAGTCCAAAATGTATAAAATTAACACATGAATCATAACACTTTCGTTTAACACATTTGTGACTTGAAGTGTTATACATGGAAGGATGTGATCATTCTATGTATGTGACATCGAAGTGAAAAATTTTTAGTTTATATAAAGTTTTGAGATAACGAGTGCGTACATGTAGGGGCGTAGACAAATTGACCCAAGCTTGAACTTGACTTGTTTAACATGAGTGCTCGAGTTTGTCTAATTTAACTTAAGAGCTCGTGGTCGGCTCAATTCGAGCGCTGTATCCAAATCTCAATTCCAGCTCATAAACAATTTTTAAAACTCGAGGTTGATTCAAATTCAAGCTCAATTCATTGATTATTTATTAAACTACTCTATCTGTATACATATATAATCATTTTTATTTATTTATTTTCAGAGGAATTTTATATGTAATAGTACTTTTATCTTCTTATATATTTAATATACAAAAAAAATTATATTCATCTGAATAATGCAGTTGCTTAGTCTTGCAAGTAAGCTCAATGTGTGAAGCTTACACTTGAGCTCACTTGTTAATGAAGTTTCAATATAGTCTTGTTTATGCTCGGGTTGGCTTGGCTCGACAAGCGCTTTTAACAAGTCGATCTCAAGTATGTCAAACACTTTTTGCTTAGTTTGATACCCAAGTCCGTCAAAATTTCATCATAATCCTCATGGTCACTATGTGTTGGTCCAAACCCGTTGGGTCAGACCACTTCGAGCACGAATAGTCTCCCTCCTTACACTAAGGCCTAAGTCCAGCTACGCTGTATTTTTTGTCGCAACGATATTATTTCCATTTCAAATATATAATGTCATCAATAGATACAAAATTTTCGCATAGGTATTTAGCTATAAAAACAATTTGTTGTTTTCATCATGTCATGCTATGACCAGAATTCGACCTCACGCTGTACTCCGCAACCAGCTGGGAAAAAGAAGATGATTTATCTTCAAGCAATGCTGTAGGAGAATCATATTCTTCAACAAGACCTGCATATTACCAATGAAACAAATGAATCACAAAAGATACCGTAACAATTAAGGCAGAATGACAAGTTTAGCTCACACGAACCGTTGTTTAAAAGTAAGACCATGTCACTTTTGACCACAGAGGTGATTCGATGTGCTATTGCTATGACAGTCGAGTCTGAAAAGTGTTCCCTAAGTGTTTTCTGAATCATGTTATCGGTTGCTGTATCAACTGATGCAGTGGCCTCATCAAGAACCAGAATCTTGCTTTTCTTCAGTAGCACACGCCCAAGACAGATCAGTTGTCGTTGACCCACGCTCCAGTTCTCTCCGTTTTCAGTAACTATAGCAAATTTACAAACATGGGTTGTCAAAAAGTTGAATTTTTACGTAAAACTCGAAAGAAACTTGTGTTAGTAACGGTGGAGCAATCAAGAACCTGTGGCATCAAGCTGGCCTTCCTTATTTCTAATCTCATCGCCAATCTGGCATTTATCAAGAGCCTGAAATGACAAACTAAATGTTACTAACGGCATACATATGAATATAATACTACATGATTGCATAAGGAGATTAAATCTATTTAATGTACCTCCCAAATCTGATCATCGGTATAGTCCTCAAGTGGGTCCATATTGCTTCTAACAGTTCCATTGAACATAGTGGGATCTTGGGGAATTATGCTCAATCTAGACCGTAAATCATGCAGTCCAATTGCCGTAATGTTGACCCCATCTATCAAAATTTTCCCACTGGCAGGTTCAACGAGACGAAAGAGTGTTTGAATAAGAGTCGATTTACCACTTCCGGTTCTCCCTACAATTCCTGTCTTCGTACCTCCATGGAAAGTGCATGTAATACCTCTTAACACAAGTGGCATGTGTGGGGCGTATCGAACCTATCACACATTATTTATACATTTTTTAAGCGTCTAATTTCACTTGGACAAATTTTTTAAACAGTAATATATTAATAACCTGCAGATGGTGAATATCGACTTTTCCTTGTGAAGGCCAGAAGCGATCAGGTCGATTCGAGTCTATAACAAGAGGAGGCTCACTAGGGATACAACTGTATTTTGAAATATTCTTTCAACCGAGATAAACTGTATTTCCAATTTGCTAAGCTATAGTATAACCCAAGCTTGTAACTTGTTCAAATTTAGTCCGTATGTTACTGCTAAGCCTGCGGTACCTACAACGCGTTGAATGGGATGAGTTATCTATGGTTGAAACTTGAAACTATAATCCCGGTAGTGAGTCGTAAAATTTACTTACTTGGGTCAATTATTCCTTCGGGAACAGAAACTAGAAGATCAGAAGTAACGCGAAAATTAAAATGGACAACATATCCAAGCGTAACCCGAACCAAGCCGATGCACCGGCAACATGAAACTTCGGTCTGGAATAATCGTCGATCAGTTTCAAGCATGTATCTTGGAATCTGTGTTTCTGATCAAAGCTTCTAATAGTCGTTGATCCGGATATTGTTTCGGAAAAGTGCTGAATGACTGGTGCTTTGCATACTCCAACCAATCGTGCTAGTTCTCACGCTGAACGTATGTAATATTGCTGCAAAACAATAAATGAATACTATGATATTATTCAAAACAAACGGTTTTTACGCTTAGTGTTGTTACCTGTAACCAGATGCGAATTCCAACAACGGGAAAGAAAACAAGGAACACGGGCCAAGCACCTAGTGACATAACTAAAACAATGCCTAAAAGCTGTATGATAGCATAGGCAAATGGACCGATACTATATGGTATTGACAAGTCGACTGCAGTTTGGTCTGAAGATACCTGCAAAAGGTTTATAAAACTCAAGTTGCGTAATCGTTAAGCAAAATACAAGAAAAATGATGTATTCATTTACTCTGCTTAGGATTCGACCAGATGGGTTGGCATCAAAGAAAGACATGGGGGCACGGAAAATAGAAAAATGCATTTTGTCGAAAAGCTGGTTGGCTGTTTCGTACCCAGCTTGCATAAGTAAAAACAATCTTGCTAGAATACACAAAGAGCATCCAATACCAAAAGCCACATAAACGATAATGAATTTGAAGTCATCAACACGAGCTTCGTTACTTTCGGATGTAGGCAATGCCCAAGCCAACCAGTAATTGCTAGAGATTTGAAATGATTCAAACATAATATGTGCTAATAACACCAAAGGAGTAAGTGCCCCCCCATAAGCCATTGTAAGGTATTTCCAATACGCCGATGAGCTAATTTTACCTCTTTCTCTTTTTTCTTCTTGTACAAGCTGCCTTTTCTTCCCCTCCATGTGAACTACTTCACCATTTTGACCCTTTATAGTCTCGTCTTGTATATTCTTTTTAACGGTTCCGAAACTGTGCCCTACCGAATCAATTTCTAATAAAGCCTCTTTGTGTGCGCCAACAAGCTCTAAAAAGTCGCTTCCAAGCTTCATAATATCGTCATATTTTCCAGTTTTTGTGATTCTTCCATCCTTCAAGACCAGGATGAGATCTGTAGCAGTTAAAAACTCCACCTGATGTGTGACGTAAATCACTGTTTTCGATTCCAAGAAATCCATCATACATTCCTGTCGATAAATTACTTATTCTACTTAGATATTATATAATTATGAAAAAATGAGGATTTATAACCTATAAGTGATCAGCTCACCTTGAAAAGATGGTTTCCTGTGATAGCATCAACCGCGCTGAACGGATCATCAAAGATGGTTTCCTTTGATACAGAGCACGCCGCTATCTGTATCCTCTGTTTCTGACCACCACTCAGATTAATCCCTCTCTCCCCTATAACCGTTTGATCACCGAAAGACAGAACTTCAAGGTCTTTCTTCAAATCACACGCTTCTAGAACCTTCTCATAACGTTCTCTGTCCATCTCCTTACCAAACAGGATATTATGTTCTATCGTTCCGCTCTGTATCCATGGTGATTGACCAACATAAGCCTTTGTGCCACTGAGTTTGACTTTTCCGGATAGTTTAGGCACTTCTTCTAGTATACACGACAGTAAGCTCGACTTTCCTGAGCCAACCGGGCCGCAGACCGCAACCTTCATGCGATGAAAAACTTTCAAATTTACGTCGATCAATGTCGGCTCACCAGATAGCGCATCCCATGAAAAATTTCCATCAACAATCTCGACTGTCGTGTCAGAACGACCTCTTGGGACTATATCTACAAGACTGGAATCTAACTCAGATAGACTGAGGAACGATGCAATACGATCAAACGAAACTTTTGTCTGTATGATCTTGGATATTGTCTCCGGAAGATTATACACGGAGTCTTGGAGAATCTTAAATGTTGCCATGGCAGATAATACCTTCCCTGAGTCAAGCAGGATGCCAGCAAGCATGCTAGTGCCAAATGTGGTTATAGCCACAAGTGTCAGTGCAACCCAGAATGCATTACAGGTAACGGCCATAGCAAATACAAATTTATACAACCAATGCGCCTCGTCATTCCGGATATCATTAATTCTAGACAAGAACTTCATCTCCCATCCGTAAAGCTTGAGAATCCTCATATTCTTCAAAATTTCGGAAGTTGTTTTCATCCGTTTATCTTTATATTCCATCAACTTCGCTTGATATTTTTTCCTGAAAACTCCCTAATGGTAGATCGGATAGCATGACGACAATGGTTGCAACCAACGTAGCTAATGAAGAAAGCCCGAAATTTTTGTATAATATTGCTAGTGACAGACCGACTTGCACAAGGGTCATCCAAGGGGCGTGCATGAACTTGCTAAATTCACCGATTCTTTCAGCATCAACAGCCATGAAGTTGATGATCTCTCCGTTCGAGTGTCCCTGCTTTGACTGAGATGAAAGGGTCAAGCCTTTGTGGTAGATCATTGCAACAAGAGCAGCTCTAGCATTAATCCCAGCCTGTTGCTTTTTTAGATCACAGTGTCGAGCTGCGAAGCACTCGACAATCTTAGCACGCAGAAACTAGAAGCAAGCCCGTATTCAAGTCTCGATGTCCGTTTAGATATTTACAAGTGTGTCTATGAGGAACGGCCCCACGTATGAAGCTAACGTGCACACGAAACAAAGGAGGCCTGAAATTATTATGTCTTTCCTTATTGTCAAGATCACAGCCTTAACAAGACTAAAAGTATTCACTTGGGTGCTTTTACGCTTATCCGATTCTAGTTTATTTCTTAAGACCGAAAAGGATCTTTAGCACTATTTAAACTGTCAAGTTGTGGAACATCCTCAAGATCTAACCGTTTCTTGTATCCGATGGAAATCAGTGGATGAATCCAAGCGAAAGTAACAAGACTAAAGATATCACTGCCATCCAGCAATGATTGATAATAAAAATGGCTAATGGTACCATCTCCATTCTTAACCGAGAACCCGACATAACACAGAAATAAACCGACAATAACAGACTAAGAATCTAACACCAAGAACCGAGGTGCTAAACTATGAATCTGTTGATAGAAAACATAGTCTAACATTATACAAAAACAGAAGATTAAGAAAGAAGAAAACCACCAAATCCTTAATGCTGACTTAGAGACATAGTTGTGCAAGTAACCCGAAACGAATAACCAAACAAGAGTTCTAACAACGGTAACCGAAAAGCTAACAATGTTTACTTTACTCCAACCACTTCTATACCAATAAAGAAGGGTCAAGAAACACATAACAAGGTTAAGATCCACAAGGACCACACAAGATAACATGACCCCATTGTTTTAGGACCTTTGAAACTATATTTTTTGTAGAACAAACTGATGAATACAAGAAGCAAGAACCCAGTGTCATTGGAATCTGGTCAATCTTAGTGTACTATTTGTCTTTTTGTTGAAGTCTATGTAAATGTCTAAACAAATGTTTGTGACACTGACACCCACCAATATATGACATATAAAATGATATATATTTGGGACTTTTTGATATTCCTGAAGCCCATTTGTGTGCAGGGTCAATACCAAATACAATTGAGCTGCTAAACAGGGCCCACTGATAAAGTCTGTTCTTTTAAGCCTTTCATCCAACATTTGGGTGCTCAACCACTCTCTTGTACAACACGGTTCATTAAGGTTTGAAATGTTTACTAACAAGCTTTGTGTTGATTCAAAAGGTTAGAAGACTTGTTGATTATAATCTTAATTTAATAAGTTTTATAATAGTATAGTTTCGGAATTTGTAAAATATATGTAGACTTTTATAATTTGTAAATGTAAAGGTTTTAATTTTCCTATTATTTAAATAATTTCCCTAATTAACCCACCCTCACACAAACTTCATTCTGTAGTTACTTCCTGCAATAGTCACCGAAATGGAATACCGATTCTGGAGTAGAGATAGGTGTTGGGTTGTTTTTATTATTTTTAAGCTAATTATAGAGGTAGAAATGGTTATTTTTATCATTATTTGGTTTTATACCGACCTTTAATTAACCTGACCCATTTTGCCTGCTATGAATATCCCGTGTTTAACACACATTTAACGTAAGCTTGCGTGTTATGGAATGTGAAAAACAAAAGTTCTACCAAGTCATTGCAACATAGGTTGGAGTGTGTATTATGGTAATGTGAAATTTGGTAGCGTGAGTAATAATCTTTTTTTTTTATATAAAAAGGACTAATGATGCAAAACTAAATGATCGATTTGTATACTAATTAGTAGTTATAAAAAAGAAATTGAGATAACTTCTCGCCCATGCCGTATGAAGCCCACACCTTACTCATGTCTAAGAGCATTCACATCTTATCCATCATATTTTACCCTATAATTACACTAAAAACAACTACATTTTCTCTCTCCTTTCAATTAAATAATAATATTTTATACCTTTATTATTACCTTTTATCTCTCCTCTACTTACAACCACTTTCAAAATATATTAAAAAATTATAGATGGTGAACAGTGTCCCCCAAAATATACAGATGAACAGTAACATTTTCTCTCTCCTCCACTCACAACCACTTAAACCACTTTTTATAATTTAAAAGCCTCTCTCACAAGATTCGATGAATAGGATGCGAATGCTCTAAGCTCTAAGGAGGGCAATGTTTTGCACCCCCAAACCTACTTGGCGGAGACTTTAGACTCTTTTTATCCATCCACAACACATATCTAATATGGCACTAGTTGGAATTTGAAAGGATTAAATATGATGGAGTAATGAAGTATAATAAGGTATTGATTATCCCATCATAATAGTTACATATTATTATATTTCCTAAATTAGATATTTATTTTTCCATCTTAATAACTCATGGCAACAGGTAACACCGCAAACTACTTTTAAATAGCAAATATCCAATTCTATCGAAAACAAAGCCTTGGTTCTTTGACTTCGAGAAAATGTTGTGCATCATCTTCAGGAGCAAGGGAACTAAAAGTATCAAAGACAAAGGAATAAAGGCATGCTGATTTCAACACAAGGTTTGTATGCTTAGCAACTTTCTCTGCTTTTACCTTCAACACGGCGTGCCCAACTACGAAATATTTTTTCTTGTGCTCAACAAGGGGACACTCTGGTAGGATCCACACAGACGTATTTCTCACCTACCAAACGGAACACTATGAATATCTATATGTAGGGGCTTCCTTTTACAAAGATTCATGCACCGAATGATCCACAGTTATCCAAACATACATTTAAACACTATAATTATTTATCAACAATATTATCTTCATTTAGTCGTTAACGTTAAACACGACTAAAGGGCTGTTTGTTTACCTCTTAATGAGGCTCTTAATGGTTCAGACCTCTTACTGATTAAGCACTTAATGGTTCAAACGGTTTGTTTCGCGAGCAAATGTCTGAATGATTCAAACATTTGTCTCTGAATGGTTAAGCACTATACCAAGTCTGAATGGTTAAGCACTATACTAGTTTAGCACTTAACCATTTAGAAAAGGAGCCCCTAAAAAATTAATATAATCAACATTATCTTCAGAAAACCTCGTTTACAATACATGACTTATTTTATTATAATTTCAATTTATCTTTATTACAATCCAATCAAACATTTCTGCACATCCCCATTGATCACTCTTCCACCAACACTTTCTCAAACCCAAACCCTTCAATCTCCACCAACAAATAAAAACTCATGGAACCACAATCACACCAATACCCTAACCCTAACCCTAACCACCTCCGATCCTACGCCAATGATCGCACAACCACCACAACAACGGCGGAAATGGACCGGCAACCGTCACACCACCTCTCCGACACCGCCCGCACCGCCGCCGAACTTCCGCCGCTCGATTGTAACCTCACGTCGCTCTGCGATCATATTCAATCGGAAGGTTTTAATCACGGATCGTTTTCGGATGTGATTGTTAAGGCTATGGGCGCTACGTATCATCTTCACCGTTTGATTCTCTCTCGCAGCTCGTATTTCAGGTTACGAATTTTGATAATTTGAAGTTTTTGTTATATCTTGTTGCATTAGGTTGTTGATTGTTGTTTTTATGCTTTTGTTTAGTGTGATTAGTAAGAATTCATACAATTTGTGGTTAATTAGTTATGAAATTAGGGCGAAATAGTCATCTCCACTTTTTAATTTTCCCTGCAGCTCTTATTTTAGGTTATCTGTTTCGACCTTTGAAGTTTTTGTTATATAGTGTTGCATTAGGTTGTTAATTAGCTATGAAATTACGGCGAAATTAGTTATCCTGACTGTTTAGTTCTATCTCGCAGCTCTTGTTTTAGGTTATCGGTTTTGAGTTTTTGAAGTTTTTGTTATATACTGTTGCATTAGGTTGTTAATTAGTTATGAAATTACGGCGAAATTAGTTATCTTCACTGTTTAGTTCTATCTCGCAGCTCTTATTTTAAGTTATCGGTTTTTGAGTTTTTGAAGTTTTTGTTATGTACTGTTGCATTAGGTTTTTGATTGTTGTTTATATGCTTTTTTTAAATGTGATTATTGGCAGTTTATATGTGTTGGCAGTTAATTAGTTGTGAAATTAGGGTGGAATTAAACTTTGAAGGTTGATATAGTCGTTGTGTGAAATTATGTTATCACTTCATTTTATCAGTTTTGAGTTTTATTCATTTTTATTCTCTATTGTTGCATTAGGTTGTTGATTGTTGTTTTTGAGTGCGATTAGTGGCAGTTTGTATGAATTTGTGGTTAATCAAATTAGGGCGAAACAAACTCTGAAGGTTTGGGCTAATTGGTGTGGAGGCCCGATCAAGGGAGGGTGGCCGGCCCTAGCCTTGGGTTGGCCCACACGTTTTTTATTTGGCAGTTAAATTAGGGTTTTAAATTAGCCGGCCCTAGTTATCTCTATGTGGGCTTGGGCCTAACTTGGGGAACGAGTTTCCTAACCCTAGATTAGTCTCTATATGTTGATATCATTGTACTTGTAATTCCTGGAGCACCTGAATAATAAAGAAACCCTAGTTGCAGCACAGTGGACGTAGGTCAGCTGACCGAACCACTTTAAATCTTCGTGTCGTTTATTGCTTTCGTGTGTGTGTGTTCAGTTTCGTGTGTGTTCAATCCTAGCGATCCTAACAACTGGTATCAGAGCTTTGGCTCTTGATCGGGATCACACGAGAACACCAGAACCGCCACCTTCAGTTCTTTCGTCGTCAGCCACCCAGTCAACCGCCGCCGCCGCCACCCAGCTTTGCTAGGGTTCCGCCGCCGCCGTTAGGGTTTTCGCCGCCGTCACAGAAGAAGGTTTAGGTTCCGTTTTTTTTTCGAAAGCTTTAACAACCAGTCCCGAATCAGCCGAAATCAGAGATCTATTTTGCAGAAGAACAGTTTTGCTGAATCAAAGAGACCGACTGCAGAAACCTAGAACCTGAGTCAACCGCGTTTGTCAGGTTTTATCGTTTTAGTTAAAGTTTCAGTTTTGATTATCAAGTTCGTTATTCCGCTGCGTGTTAAATAGATTGATTTGCTGCGTTTATCTCTGTTTATCCATAACTAGTGTTTCGTTTAGTCATTGCCATGGCTGTAGATGGAAAGGTTATAATGGAGAAGTTTGATGGGAATAAGTTTGGTTGGTGGAAGATGCAGATTGAGGCACTACTTTGTCAGAAAGACTTAGATGTAGTGCTTGAGGGTGAGAAGCCAAAAGATATGCCACAAGCAGATTGGGTGAAGTTGGATAAGAAAGCCAGAGCAGTGATAACGCTTTCTCTGTCAGAGAATGTTGCCTATAACATCCAGAAGGAGACCTCAGCTAAAGGTATGATGGAAGCATTATCTAACATGTATGAGAAGCCTTCTGCAGCAAACAAGGTTTATCTTATTCGAGAGCTTGTGAATACCAGGATGAAGGAGGGTGACTCGGTAACAAATCACATCAATAACCTAAACTCAATCTTTTCTCGCTTAGTGTCTGTCGATATTAAGTTTGATGGATGAGGTTCAAGCCCTACTGTTATTATCCTCATTGCCTGATAGTTGGTACGGAACCATAACTGCTGTTACTAGCACTTCGGAATCGAGTAAATTCACATTTGCGAAGATGCGGGATCTTATTTTGGGAGAGGATGCTCGACGTCGTGGTTCAGGTGAGTCTTCGAGTTCTTTGTTGAGTACAGAGGCCAGGGGAAGAAAGAATCAGCGTGAAAGTCGTCAGAGCAAGAGGAGGAGTGTGTCTAAGGTTCGGAAGGATGTGGTATGTTGGAATTGCAATGAAGTAGGACACTTTAGGAATCAGTGTTCGAAACAGAAGAAAGAAATAAACTCTTCAGGAGACTACAGTGATGATGATGATGCGTTAGTCTGTAGTGTGGAGAGCAGTGTGGATTCCTGGGTCATGGATTCTGGTGCTTCATTTCACGCTACCCACAACAGTGAAGCACTGCAAAATCTGAAAGAAGGTGACTTTGGAAAGGTAAAACTGGCGAATGATGAGGTACTTGATGTTACGGGCATGGGTGACATTGTTTTGAAGACTTCAGTTGGTTCGTGGACTTTAAGAGATGTCAGGGTTATTCCAGGTCTGAAGAGGTTGTTGATTTTGGTTGGCCAGTTGGATGATCAGGGACATGAAGTTAAGTTCGAGAATGGACAGTGGAAGGTTGTCAAAGGGAATATGGTCATGGCTTGTGGAAAGAAAAGAGGCTCATTATACATGGTCAGTATACCATTAGAAGGAAGTGATGTTCCAGTTCTGGAGAAAAACAAAGTCGAGTTCACAGAATCTCAGGGACAGAAGAGGGTTTCCTTTGCAAGAGAGAAACCTAGAGTCAGGGAAGATTCAGGATGAACGTGTTTGGAAGGTCAAACCAGTCGGGGGACATTGTTACAATGGGAGCGCAAGGCGTGTTTCAGTTACAATTTCAGAGCGACAGTGGGTTAAAAAGACCAGAATTCCAAATGGAAAAGTCTCTCCAGAGAATCTCTTGCTAGTATTGGAGAGTGTGTTCTCAGGATTCGGCAGTTCGTTTAAGTGGGAGCCGGCAGGGACAGAGAACGAGTCACAGGTTGTGACTGATGAGTTGAGGCTCAGTGGGAGCTTCAACGTGCCTTTAGGTTAATTGTTGAGAAGGCTGCTGCAACTAGGTGGTAAAGGAAGATTACAAGATGTACAAATTTTGAAGACTATTGGGCGTTGTTCGAGCCTTCAAGTGGGAGATTGTTGGGCTAATTGGTGTGGAGGCCCGATCAAGAGAGGGTGGCCGGCCCTAGCCTTGGGTTGGCCCACACGTTTTTTATTTGGCAGTTAAATTAGGGTTTTAGTTTAGCCGGCCCTAGTTATCTCTATGTGGGCTTGGGCCTAACTTGGGGAACAAGTTTCCTAACCCTAGATTAGTCTCTATATATTGATATCATTGTACTTGTAATTCCTGGAGCACCTGAATAATAAAGAAACCCTAGTTGCAGCACAGTGGACGTAGGTCAGCTGACCGAACCACTTTAAATCTTCGTGTCGTTTATTGCTTTCGTGTGTGTGTGTTCAGTTTCGTGTGTGTTCACTCCTAGCGATCCTAACAGATATAGTTGTTGTGTGAAAGTATGTTATCACTTCATTTTATCAGTTTTGACTTTTATTCATTTTTTATTCTCTATTGTTGCATTAGGTTGTTGATTGTTGTTTTTGAGTGCGATTAGTGGCAGTCTGTATGAATTTGTGGTTAATCAGCTGTGAAATTAGGGCGAAAACAAACTCTGAAGGTTGATATAGTTGTTGTGTGAAAGTATGTTATCAATTTTGAGTTTTATTCAATTTTTGTTCACTGTAATAGGTTGTTGATTGTTTTTAATGCTTTTTTGAGTGTGATTTGTGGTTAATTAGTTGTGAAATTAGGGCGGAATTGAACTTTAAAGGTTGTTACAGTTGTTGTGTGAGAGTATATTAAATATTATATGCTGAATGTGTCTAGTTATAGAAATTTGGATTTGTAGGACTGGAGGAGGCGGTAAGTGGGCATGAAAATAGGGAAATTTTACAAACTAATTTGAATTTATAGGGGATTTGTCACATTTTCATATTTCAATGCATGCTTGTGCTTTCTGATTCTAATACTGATTTATTGGTTGTAAGGTAAGAGGTTTTGGTAGTCTAGGTTGAGTGCTTTTGTGGAAGATGTTAATGTTAATGCTTAATTCATAGTTGTTAATAGCGAGCGTAGCGATCGCTATAGTTGTTACATAGCATATAGGACTAGGCTCGCTACTAGGGCTGTAGCGATAGATAGCAAGAATAGCGACAATTTATTTTTTTATTTTATCTGTTAATATAAATAGCAATTAAATTTAGCTATAAAATCTGGATTTTAGGTTTTTGTTAAATATACATGTAAAATAGCATATATACCAGGGTATTTTGATATTATATATATATAAAATTTAACATTATTTTTCTAGTGTATCACTATTTATAAAAAACCGCTCACTATATATCGTTGTTCGCTATGTAGCATATAGGTACCTTATCGCTATTCGCCATTAACAACTATGGCTTAATTTAATATTTTTGTACATTGGATGATCATGTTGATGGTGAGAAATAATAATATATAAAATTATTCTTTAGCTTATCTTTTGAGGATGTAGAGCACTAATAATTGGCATAACTTATTATCGATTATGATAGGATAGGATATCAATCTACAAATTTGTGTTATATATTAGGAAAAATAACTTGGATATAGGTTATTTGAGTCTGTTTTTGCTTCAATTCTTCTTGATTCTCAGAAAGTTTTGATTTTGTTATAAATTGTGGTTCCACGACTTCTGTCTTCTGATACTTTCATGTCCAAAATGTGAAACATGCTGCTTCAACTACATCGTTTATTTGTAATTTCGGAAACGTAAATATTAACTTTTTAAATCCAAATAATCAAGGGGTTAACTTTTTTGTGCCTTAAATATTCAAATTTATAAGGTGCCATTCATTGTGTTCTGTAGGAACATGCTTCATGGACCTTGGAAAGATGCAAATGCACCAGTTTTGACCTTGCATGTGGATGACAACAATGTTAACAAGGAGGCGATTGCTATAGCTTTAGCATACCTTTATGGATATCACCCTAAACTTGATGACAGTAATGCATTTCGTGTTCTTGCTGCTGCATCTTTTCTTGATCTTCAGGTATTCCTATTTTTTATTATTTTTTTAATAATATAGCCACAATTTTATGAGTTTTCTGCACATCTAGAATATTTTCGTGTACACTTCAGTCTCTTACAACTTTTCTTTCAGGATTTATGTGCAATTTGCACCGACTTCATTATATCCGAACTCTGGACTACAAACTTCCTAGAATATCAGGTTTGATAGCAATGCTTTTTTTGTACTGTTTTATGCTATCATATGGTTCATATCTTTCGATGTTTAGCATATCCATGTTTAATGTAGGTGTTTGGAGAGGGCCAAGATTACGGTATACATGGAGAACGTGTGAGAAATGCTTGCTGGGGCTATCTGTGTCAAAGTGGTGCCATGGAATTGAAAGAAGTAAGAAACAAAACCCTTTTCAGTCTAGTTAAAATATACGGTCGGATTATGTGTTTATAGTATGATATTATTACTGAAACTGTGCTGATAGTAAGTGACCCATTTTTACTGACAGGTGCTTCCAAAACTTTCCGTTCAAACATTGCACGCGTTACTGACCTCTGATGAACTGTGGGTCCCTAGTGAAGAGAAAAGGTAAGAGACATTTTTACCTATCTTAAAGATGACAATTTAGACCCATTAACTTATAAAATGCGTCAACTCGGGTTATGTTATATCTTTAACGGGTCAAACACTCAAATCATAAGGAAACGTGTTGGATCAAAACATTGTCCAAAGTGTATTTTTAAACTAATTATTTTATTACCCGATTCCAGAGCGAATCATTTTTCCATCTCTTAACCTTTTTGGTGAACTGAAGTTGAATTATTGTGGCTCCTGGGTGTCTCACGCTACAATCTAATATAGGTTTGAATTGGCATTGTACGTCCTCCTCACAAAAGGTGAATTTAGTAAAACACAACCTTCAGTACAAGCTGATTTTTCTAGAGCAAATGCGAAGGGTTTGACCGGTGACAGTAATAATCAAATAACATCTGATTTAGCACGTGTGAGTTTAAAAGATGAAGAAGGTCGTGACACTGCTCAAAACATTTTAGTCGAGCTTGCAGACCAAGTCGTAGATTCCCAAACACAAGTACAAGAATCTGTATGCAATCAGTCAAACAGTCAATCTACCGCTGAACAAACCACACCCTCTCGTTGCGCAAGTGAGAATAACTACTCTTCCTCTTATCAAGACTTGCCAACTGGCGGTGATATGGCGGCAATGGAAGGGCCATCTGAAGAGGGTACTTGTTATCAATTGAATAATCACAGCTGGCTCGGTTCGGGTCAAAGATCTGGTAATGGTATGGACTGTAATGATGATATGTCAAATGAGTGGGGAAGATGTGGCATGCCCATGTCATGGGGCGGCAGAATTGTCGGCAGACAAGAAATAAAAACTTGTGCTAAATGGATTTGTGGGTTGAACGGTGATGAATACGACACATTTGTTAGTATTTTTGAAGGTGGTTCTCTTTTGTATTGTAACATGACTTTTGAGGCGCTTTTAACTGTGAGAAAGCAACTAGAAGAATTGGGCTTCCCCTGCAAATCTGTTAATGACGGTCTTTGGCTACAGGTCTTAAATCGTAACTTGTTAATTCCTTCTTCTTTAATTTGTCGTATCCGGTGTAAATGTGGTGTAATGGGCGGGTTGGTTAGCAGGTCAATACATGTAATTTTGGTACGGGTTGGGTGATCTGAGACATTTTTTGGCTAGTTTATTTTGTTATTTTCGATAAATATGATTGCAAAACATATTGTTTTAATTTCAATGATCAGTTGGTTTGTTTGAACAAAATGATTTATGAGGTTATATGTGCTAAAATTACACTTTGGGCGACTTTCTACCCCTTTTACCTGCTTTTTTTTATCTTTATTTTTAGAGTAAAATGCCATTTTTGTCCCTGAGGTTTGGCCAGTTTTGCGACTTTCGTCCAAAGGTTTGTTTTTCCGCATCTGGATCCAAAAGGTTTGAAATCTTGCCATTTTTATCAGCTCGTTTAATCCATCCATTTTTCTTTGTTAAGTCAGGGGCATTTCCGTCTTTTTTGTTAACTTAAAGGGCAATTCGGTCTTTTTACATAATGCGAAAAAACAAACCTTTAGACGAAAGTCGCAAAACTGGCCAAACCTCAGGGACGAAAATGGCATTTTACTCTTATTTTTATAATTTTATTCGCTTGATCCAAAATCAGAAACCGAGTAAACCCATTCATAAGTAAATGGGGTCAAAGTTGCTACACATTGCGTGTTACGAATATGTGCAATCTTTTTCACTAGTTTTTTTTTCTTACATATGTCTTAACATTTATTATATAAATCTTGATTATGAAATTCGTGCATGTGTTTGTTTTATCTTGTAGACACTATTGAGCCAAAGGGTGCATGAAATTGGTGCAGACACCTGCAAAAGCTGCTGTCTTGTTAGTATGGCATGCCAATGCAGGCCACAATACGGATTTGCACGCACAGGTTATTACATGCAAGATCAAGAACCAAATTCCGCAACTACTGGTATAGGAGATATTTATTTTACCGATTCATCTCAAGGTGAAGTAAATGGACTATTTCGCCCTGTACGTGTGCACGTTCGGGGACCTATTGATGGGTTGGCAGGTATCGGACGTGGATCCACTTACATACCGGCAGCCGCATGGCCCCCAACACGTTTCGTCTTCTCTCGCGTCCCGCTTCATATGGGAAATAGAAACGGTCAGCAGTCTCTCGGTAATGATGATTCTGAAAATAGAGGTGATCATAATGGGGAACATGGTGGTAACGGGTTGACTGCTTTGGTTGGGCTCAGTCAAGGAAGCAGTAACACAGATGAAGGGGATGTTAGTGGGAGATTAGCTGGATGTTCGGTTGCGGGCCCAAGTAGCAGCGGTGTACCGATGCAGATGATGGATTCTTCTGAAAATGGTCTTGGAGTTGAGTGGGATAATGAAAGTAGTTCTATTTCATTGGATATTAAAACTCCTTTAAGTCACTTCCCTCCCTTCCGCTTTGCGTAAGTCATTGTTTTTCATCTAAACATCTTATAATTTTTAAAGTTTATTTCTCTTTATGTGGTAACTTCTTTATGTACTGTCTATTGTTTGTTCCATAGTGTGGAATTTCAGGAAGTTCATCGGCTTAATGATGGACAAGTTAAACACTCTCCAGAGTATTTCTATGGTGGTTCCTTGTGGAAGGTATGTTTATAGCATCCAATGTAGAAGTGGCAAAATGGGTAGGGTGGGTTGGGTAGTATGTAAAACAGGCCGGGTTCAGAAGATGTAGCTTTTTATAGAATGGTTCGAAATGGGTTGGGCTGACCTGCTAACACTTTTTGTCCTTTTCATTGTATGTTGTAAATAATTAAGGTGTTAAGTTACAAATACTATATTATTACAACATTAAAAGTTTAAAAAAAACCTATTTAGGAGATTTTATGCATTTTGAATATTTCTTGGGTAACTTTCAGACCGTTTGATATGTTTCCATTTTTGCTAAGTATATTCCTTGGGTAACTTTCAGACCGTTTGATATGTTTCCATTTTTGCTAAGTTTTTGGTATTACACATTTGAGAAAAAAGAGTAAAATGCCGTTTTCATCCCCGAGGTTTTACCCCTTTTGCGACTTTCGTCCAAAGGTTTGCTTTTCCGTATCTGAATACAAATGGATTGAAATCTTGCCATTTCATCCGACTCGTTAACTCGATCCTTTTTTTAACGTTAAGTCAGGGGTATTTTCTTCCTTTTACCTATTTGTTAATGTTTATAAGAAAAGTCATAACTAGAAAGTCAATAAAGTGTATCTTTATTTTTTAATAGTGTTTTTTTAATTTATTTTAAATGTCTAAAAAGATGGAAGTACCCCTCGTTTAACTGAGAAAACATGGATGGAGTTAATAAGTCAGATGAAAATGACAACAGTTTAAATCTTTTGGATCCAGATGAAGAATTCGCTGTCTGTAATTACCCATCTTTAATTAAATGAGTACACTTCTAACTCCTGCTTATCATAAAAGCCTCACAAATATTCATTTTTCTTGATCGTATTGGATGTCTAGGTAAGTGTTCAGGCATTTAGTGATGAAGATCCTCAAGGACGCCGAACTCTTGGTAATTTTTTTATAGAATTTTACTTGTACAACTGCACTAGTGAGTATACTTATGTCAAATTAGTTACTATTTGATTTTATTTTGTATTTTCAGGATTCTTTCTTCACAGAAGGAAGGCAGAGATACCTGAATCGCTTAGAAAGGTTGTTCATAATAAAATTAGCATATTAGTGTTAAGATCTTGTTAATCATCTTATAGGTAACTTAGATATTGCTAATCATCTTTCAGGCTCATATGTACGTAGATTCTCGTGAGAAGGTTACTGCTCGTTATCAGGTAAAATTCAAGTGAGACCATATCAGTTTTTCTTTGTATTTTTCTTGTTCTGGGTTTCCTTTTTCTTTTTTATTCCATTTTAGGTGTTCTTAGAACTGGATCTCTTTAATCTGATAATTCGAAGTGGCAAAATGGGCAGGTAGAACGAGTTAACGGCTTACGGGTCAAAATTGGTTCTGGCCAAATGTGTCATGCTAATTGCTCGTCAAAACGGGTTGGTTTGGGTTGACTCATAAACGCGTTTAGTTCCGGCCATATAACTAATGTGCTTGATTACAAAAACTATGTCAGTACTTATTGCTATAAGGCAAATTGGAAATAAATAATCCCAACTTTCTCAATTTGGCCGATAATAATCTGAAGTCAGTTATTAGCCGGTCAACCTTTTTTTGTAAAATAGTCTGCCGTTAAAATAGCTTAACGGAGTGAAGTTTTTTTCCGAATTACAAACCGTTGTTTTAGGGCTTTTGATCAGAACGAGAATACGAGTCGATTGATGTAAACCTTACCTCAAAATACTGCCCCCAACCCACGAAAACGGTGCTTCAATTCGGGTGTTTAAACTTTAACTAACAAAAGTCAAGCCATTTCGAGCACAATTTCGAGGTATCCTCGTTCTGATCAAAAGCCCTAAAACATCGGTTTGTAATTCGGAAAAAAACTTAACCTCGTTATGTTATTTTAACGGCAGAGTATTTTACAAAAAAAATTGACGAGTTCGGATTATTATCGGCAAATAACTGACTTGGGATTATTATCGGCCAAAGGTATGATTATTTATTTCCAATTTGCCTTGCTATAATAATCGGATTTTTTTTTAAGAAAATGGTTAAAAGGTTTAATCCACTTTAAATGCGTTTTGGGTGGGTTTTGACCCATTTGACTTGTTTACATTTTTTCTAACTTTTTTTATACTGACCTGTATGACTTGTTTAAGATATAAGTAACCGAAATTGACCCATACCCCTAAACTGATTCAATCCTTCGTCCCATACTTCTATAAACTAATATACAAATTTTTAACTTGTAAAGTAGCCAACAAAAGAAACTTTGCGACTAATATTTGATATGGTGTTCGGGTCTGTAAATTGTCTTTTCTTTTTTGAAAAAACTTTTGCAGCTAATTTGTCCATCAAAAAGAGAAGTAATGGTGTTTGGGAGCTTCAAACAACCAGGAACCCTGTTACCCAAAGCTCCAAAAGGATGGGGTTGGCGTACCGCGCTGCTGTTCGATGAGCTCGGGGAACTTTTGCAAAATGGAGCCTTGAGGATTGCTGCTGTAGTGCAGCTTATATGAGTTAGATATTGTATCAATATGTATAATCATTGATGAAATAGCATCTAGAGATTCCGGTATTGGTCATACATTACTGGTAATAAGAAATTATTACAAGTAACTTGACAATTTTACCCCCTAGATGCTGGAAAATTGGCTTAAGAGTAAGTTGACTGTTTGTACTGAAGTCTTTTACATTTTAAGAATGTATAGTTGCACTTGTGTTTAGAATCGTATGTTGTCTAATCCATGTCAAGGGTCAAAACAGGTCGAAATAACACTTAGGGTTGACCTGTTAACAATTACAAACGCGTGCAAATGGATTCAACCTGTTTGTTAGGCACGTAACACGTTCTACTTGTCATGTTAAATAGGCTGATACTTTTCCTTATGCGGCTTGGTTATCTAACGAGTTAAACCCTACTAGAAAAGGTTGAGAAAATTTGGGACATCTAGTTGAAAATGAGATGATGCTTTTTTAAAAGACAGTTGACGATTAATATAGTTAGCGGTTAATTCGGTTACCATGAATAGTAACTATGTGAGCAAGAACAATTTCAACAGTGACTTAGTTATTGCTTCCTCTTTGAACTTCCCAAATGCATCATTCTCTAGCCCATAATCAGCTTGAATGAAGAATCATCCATGATTGGCATGAATTATACAACAAAATATTCAATTTTTGTAAGACCCCACAAATCTGGGTGCACATAAGATTCCTAGTGCTTTGTTACACACAATGGTCATAGAGTTCCAATCTTAAATTATATCGGGGCATGTTATACATACGCCACTGACAATCTAATCTCACACTGTTTTCAAAAAAAGCCGTTCAAGTTTGCACCAAAAGGGTGTTTGAAGGTTAGGGCTTGTGCCATATTCATAGTCTCCCTTATCTTTAAACAAGTGTTTGAGTTTTTCGTTGAATGGATATTGTTTTGGGGGTGGCGTATGATTAGTATGTCCCTTGATATCCTTATTCGTAGAAGAAACATCATCAAGTTTCTCTTCAATTAAATTGCAAAGCTCATTAATAACAAACAATATAAGGCTATCTACATTGGTGGGTTTTTACACCGCTCTTGAAATACATGGCCTTTTCCCTACGTGGGCTAATTAAGTCCCCTTCTACATGGGCTAATTAAGTCCCCTTCTACATAAATAAATATATTTTTTTTGTTTTTACCGTCTCTAATACATTAATGACTTGCACATCATGTGCTTTAATGAGTTGTATATTACATTTAGTTTAAATTCAAATCATTTTAAATGTAGTAATTAGGTAAATAACAAAAAATAGACATTGTTTCAATTTAAAAACATTAATTTACACTATTTTTATTTATTTTATACAATACTTTAATGTTTTTCTATATATATATATATATATAGAGAGAGAGAGAGAGAGAGAGATTATGTTACTAAAGAAGTATTTGTTTTTTATAATAAGTTAATGAAACAATTTATAAATAATTTCATTTGGTAAAAAATTTGAAAAAGAAAACTAATATAAAAAGTGGTGGGACGTAGAAATATAATAATTTGCAAGGAGGTTTTTAAGAATAAAAAAAATCAGTGTTTTCTAAAGAATTAGTGAAAATGTAATGTGACAGTTTAGTTTAGTTGATGTTTGTGATTATTTTTAGCATCAAGGGGCATGAATATTTTTTCCTATATTCTTGTACTTATTTCTATTTTATTTTTTATCGTATATATTTTCTAAGCTATATTCTTGTACTTATTTTTATTTTATTTTTAAGATTTTGAATAATTGGGGGCACTTTTCTCTTTATTGGGGCCGCTTGCGGGGAACTTGGGGGCACTTTCCTATTCAATGGCGGTATTTGCACAAAATAAAATTTTAATAAAAAAAAAAAGAAAAAAAGTTCTTTAATTTTGTCTTTTTGAGTTTTATCTCTTAAAAAAAGAAGAAAAAAAGTTCTTTAATTTTGTCTTTTTGAGTTTTATCTCTTAAAAGATTGTTGAATACTCATCCACATTTGTAAACTTTCTAATTTTGCTCAAACTCCACTAGCATTGATCTCTTTTGTTAATTATTTAAAAACTGTATAACCTAGGGTCGATTCTTGTTCTTCAATGGAAAAGCCCTTGCTTGTGGGGGTCGAAAATTTTCAGGGTTTTTGATTTCCAACTTCAACGCAATGTTTGGATTCCTCTTACTAGTTATTCCTAAAACCGGATAAAGAAATGTTGTCTAGGTCGGATCTTGTCGTTATGAATACTAAGCTGATTTTAAAATCATTGAGAGAGATTAAAGTTACATTGATCCAACTCGACTCTTATGTCTATTTCGAAACTCAACTGCTTACCTTTGGTCTGATCTATACTACCACGATACCAAAAGCCTAAAAGCCATTGCATTAGTGTCTAATTTGTAGTGTTGAATGTGTTTTTAATGACACCCTTCTTATTCGAGAACTTACTTTCTTCTTTGTGCATAAAGTAATATAGAATGAGCATTTTGGGATTCTCCATGTGACACACATAATGAAGATGGGAGATAAACGACGCAGCCTGTTGCCTGTTTATCATCTAACAATTATATATGTTATTTATACTTTAAGAAAAGTGGAAACATAACTTGACCCTCGTCTTTAGTATATTGTCTACATCACCTCTAGACATAAAACCAATATTTTATACAACTTATTTTAGCCAAGATATTAAAAATCAAGTAAGTATTATACATCAACTAACTAACAATATTCAAATAAATCATGAAATAAAAAAATAATTTCAAAATGATCCATTTCTTAGTCATATTAGATACAAGCCCAAAATAGAAAGCAATTAGTATCCCATTTCTCATTCTAAAGGATAGATTAGATTATTGACTTTTTAAAAATGAATAGGATATTTTATTTTATTTTATTTTTATCAACCTTACTTTTTGACTCTTCGTTAGTGCATACTTTATTTTGGTTCTTAAGACTTCTTATTCCTTTAAGGGAATTCGTATACTAAACTAATGACAATTGAAGAGTAAAAGGGGAGTGAAAACAAAACAAAGAATTTGCATTCTCATCTTCCTTCCTGGAACCCTATATGTGTATGTGTTAATAATAACTTTAATAAACCTGGCTAGAGAAGAAGTATTAATAATCCATCAATACTGGTGAACCCCTGAATTATTTGCTAGGGGTACGGATGAGGCGTTCAACCATATTTTAAAGGGGTGTGGTTGAGTTTTTTCGCCTAAAACATACACAATTTTTTTTTCAAGGGGTGCGTCCGCCCACCCACAACTATGTGATGGGAGTGAAGGCGACACCGACGATAGTGGGGTTGGTGTAGGCGATGACAACGATGGTGTTGGTGACAATCACTATATCATTACGATATCTCACTGTCATAATTGATGTATATATAAGTGTGAACAAAGATATTATCGTGCCATACCTCAATAATTTATAGCTTTGCCTTTACATATTTTTTTTAAAAGAAACGAAAATCCATCAAAGTAATTAAAAACCAAAAAGTGAATTAAAATTAGAGTTTTAATGTCATATGAGTTATATATGTTAAAAGGAAATATAATATGTGAGACATTTAGTTCTCAGAATAACGATATATGATTTCTAAATTTATTAAAGAAATTGGTATGTGGTTGTGGGGGTGAAAGTGGTGTCGTCGGCACAAGAGGAGCCAGTGGTTGTAATAGAAGTGAAGGCGACAGCGATGATGATGGACTTGGTGTAGATGATGATATATATGGTATGGTGACGGTCACTATGTCGTCACAATATCTCACTATCACAATTGACAATTGTATATGTGCAAGGCCTCAATTATTTATAGTTTGTCTTAAAATAGAAGGTTTTGATACCGATTGTTTACCTCACCAAAATCAAGTGGAAAAATCATAAACAAAAGAAAGAAACAATATTAAATTTGACAAAATTCTTTCTACAAAATGAGTGAAAGTCTAATTTGTCCATACATTGTGTATGATCTAATACATTGAAATAAAAGAAAATGAGCAACAAGTTGTCTTGTAAACCCACTTTAGATAGTTGAACTAAATCGTTTAAAATTACATCCATAAATCTTGGGTCGTAACATTATGCATAACTTTGTGGACTTTAAGTAGCTCCAAAGTCTCAATCGTAAGGAAACCAAAAGTATCAAACGCAAATGGTATAAATACGTGTTAATTGTCAAGGCGCGCTTTCTTGTGTTTGGTCACCTTGTATTAAACAACTTTTAAAGCAACCTGACCGACCATGAAAACACTACTACCCAATCCCACAAGAGAGGAAGCTCATGTTAGATCCACACACGTGTGTTTCCCTTCTACCTATCCAAACACCAAATTGTTAGTTGGTTTGAGTGTTGATTATGCTTCCAACGGGTCGGTCAAAAGATTCACTTGTTTTTGTTTCTTAACAAAAATCTGACACACTTGAATATGTAAAAAATAACATCCATAATCAGCGAAAGCTGACGTATTTTTAAAGATTGAATTACAGGCAAGGAACCTAGATAATTGTCTGAATAAGGTTTGGTTTTGATAACTTTGGAATTTGTGACTCCAATGACAAAGACCCATGATGTCTTAAAGTCTATTTTAAACTTTATTTCGATCCACCTTTGGGTTATATTATATTAAAATATTGATATTCAAAGTTTTAATATATCTTGGGAGTTTTAAACCCTTTGATTCCTTAGCGTTCGGGCCCACTGGTGCAGATGAAAAATCAGGGTGTGACAATTTATATTTAGGGGTTGTATTTTATATTTGACAAGACCTATAAATTTTCAAAGATTTTTGAAATGGCCCAGTCAATTGTCCCTCCACGTCATCACCAACTCATCTAAATAAAATCCTCTTAAAGAAAAATAAAAAGGAAAAGATTTTTAGGTGTGTAAAAGTATTTTGCCATTCTAGTCCACCCGTCATCATTATTCGAATATTGATATTCTGGTCCACACCATCAACCTCACCACAATGCAGAATCCCCATTCCCCTCACTCATTCTCTCTCTCTCTCTCTCTAACCTTTAGTACTTGTTTTCACCGAGTAAGCTCACAGCCTTTGATTTGATTTCTAGCAACTTACTTAATGGAGATGTTGTGGCTGTGGCGGAGGTCATTGTTTGCCGTAATTATCGTTGCTGCCGTTGGAATCGGTTTCTCCGCTGCTCGTCCTTCCAGGATTCTGCTGGATACTGATGTCGATTTCGACGATTTCTTCGCTATGTTATACCTCTTGAAGCTTAATAAATCTCAATTCGATTTGCAGGTTCCTTTTCTCTTTTTTACATGTTCTCCTTTCCTACATGCATACATATTCAACACTTGTTCATGACGGTTTATTTTTTTTTACCTTTTTTTTGTGATTTTGTGCAATTATGTGATTTCAGTTGCTATTATATATTTATATTTTTAACGACAAATGTTAAAATAACTTTACTCTTAAATTACCCAAAAAATTATTCCTAATCTACTACTAAATACTAGGAATTGAAATTCCGGTTTTCTCTTAAAATACAAGAGACTTTATCACCCAATCAAAGCTGAAATGAGGGTTGTTATTATATTAGTATGTTGGAGTCTCATGTGATCACCCGTTGGCGGAGGTGGACCTACCCACAGGGCGCACCCCTTAAGAAAATTTAGTGTATATTTTAGACAAAAAAAGTTCCTATCGCATCCCTTGAAAATATGGTTGAACGCCTTATCCGCATCCCAACAAATAATTTCTGGGTCCGCCACTGCCTGTTGGTGGATGTTACGCGTTTTTTTTAGTTTTATTTTTTGTTACTTTACTCTTTATGATAGTTAAGAAAATAATTTGTTTTTCTCTTTATGATAGTTAAGAAAATATTTTGTTTTTCTCTTGTAATTTTTAACCTATCATTTTTGTTGTTGCGAATATATGTATTTTTATACTGATATAAATTTTATTTTATTATTTTAAATTGTTAATTTTTTTCTTCTTTGAACGGAAAATTTGGATCACTGACGGACCATTGCAGTATTATCGTGCCACCAACGGAACCACCCGATCATATCCATCTCCACTAGGCATACTGTCTATACACCAATTCAGGAGGAAACCAATAAATATGGGAAAACCCCCTTGTAGGAACTGAAACCAAATTGTTAATCATCTTCGTCTCTAGTCTTGTTGCATGAGTAATGGATTAATACTGGGTTAAAAAACGGCGATTCACATATTTTGGACAGAAATATCTGTCTAAAACCCTCTGAATAGAATTGGGTATTTGGATTAGGTGTGAAAGTTCTAACCGTCTAACCATCTATAGAATCTTATCGGACTATATCGATTGAATAGGCGTGGCTAAACGCATTACATGTATTTAACGTAACCCTCATGTGCGAGGAACAAAGGTATCCTTCTCTCGTAAACTTGGTGGGCCATCCTCCATCAAACATGAGGTTACGTTCTCTACATACCTATAGCCAACTCCTACTTTTCTAATGGATGATGGCCCACCAAATATGTTAAAATTACATTTAGCGATACTTTATTTTATGCAAAACCAATTTTGACAGCATAATTCGCAGACATCTACATTTTTAAAGTAATATATGGCTTTTCATTAGCCGACAAATTTCCCTCCCCTACTATATGTGATCCGGTTCTTAATTTCTGTCTGATCAGTGAGTCGTTAAGGAGACCGATTTAACGTTTGATAAGTCCTGAAAACATTGTATTTTAGTTTATTTATTTATCAAACAATTTATTAAACAATTGCGAAATTTAACTCGAGTGCAACTCTGACTTCTTTCCATCCTTAACCATCTTTGACTTAGAAAAGAATAAACTTCTTTAATAATTTGGATACTTTTTCTTTATTTTTGGACGTTTTCGCTTTTTGATCATGACTCATAAGATTCTAAATGGATTTAGTGATTTACAAAAATGACAATCAAATTTCATGTATACCCCTCTTTCTTTAAAAAAGTTTCAGTTAAACCCTTAAATGTTTATGGATATTATAATAATGACTAACTCAAATTTATTAAATATATTAAAACATAATAGTATATAATCTTTCAATTGTAATATATAGTGCTCATACAATTTATTATTTTAACTATTTCCTCTGTATAAATTAACAAAATTTGGATGTGAGGGTTTTTACTATTAAACCTTAAAAAAAATTATTTGTTCACATGTCACTCTATTTACATTTTACTTTATGATTAGTATCATCTCTCATAAATTTTAAATACCTTTTTAAACTTTAGTATTTTTTTCACCTTCTTTCCTTATAAACTTTAGTATTTTTTTCACCTTCTTTCCTTAAAATATTAATAAGTTTTACTTTTATTTACTTAAAATATTAGTAAAAATACAATATCTCCTTAAGTAAAAATACTATATAATCTTTATATTTTTGTTTGAATTCGAATAAACCCTTTACATTATTAGTATATTCAACTATTATTACTATTACTATTTGAGCTAGGGTTTCTTTCTTTCTTTTTTCTATTATATATTTTACGTGGAATTTTATCGTTTCGACTTATTTTTTACGAAAATGTTTTACGTATTAGTTTAATTTTACGGTTCAACGTTTTTACGTCTATTTTTGTTTGGTTTAACAATCCCGCAACAACATACGGGTGTTAAATACTAGTTAATTATATTGTACAACAAGTAATTTATTTAAATTTAAATATTTTAGTTTGACCATTGTTTAATGATAAATGATGTGGGAAAATAAAACTAAGGTTATATATGTTATTGTTCATCTCTTTATTTATATTTAATAAGAGTCTATATTTATACTATATAATAAAATAAACATATGATACGTTTATATTTAATAAGAATCTATATTTATACTATATAATAAAAGAAACATATGATGAACGCATCTCATTCATTAGAGCTGTCTATTTTTTTTTTCATGTCACTCTTTCCTACTTAGTTATAAATTATAAATACTTATCTTTTATAATTAAAGATATTCACTATATTAATTATATCCTGTGATAAAATAAAGAGTAAATTGCCAAAATCGTTCATGAAGTTTGAACATGTTTGTTATTTTCATCCAAAACAATTTTTTTTGTATAGTCCTTCACTTTTGGGATTTTTTGCCATTTTATCCGAACATATAATTTTCTTTGTTTTTTCTATCAAAAATTTGGATGAAAATGGCAAAAAGTCCCAAATCTCATGGACGATTTTGACCAAAAAATCCCAAAAGTGAAGGACTATATGGTACACAAAAGTTGTTTTAGATGACAATGGCAAACATGCACAAACTTCAGAGACGATTTTGGCAATTTACTCTAAAATAAAATTAAAATATATATCAAATTTTAGTTGTTATCCAATATAATATTTTAGCTATGGTATTATAATATATTAAAACTAACGATAATGTATTCTTAATATTAACTAGGTTTATCATCCCGCTGCGTTGCGGCTAATTTCTTTTATTATTTAGTCTATGTTTACATGTGTTTTGAAATCACTACAAGCACATTGCGTACGTAACCACTGACAAAAATAAAAATAAATTGTAGAAAAAAACACTAAAAGATAACTGAAAGAAAATCAACCAAAAAATTGTATGGTAATGATGTTGTTCGTATGAAACTCGTAGTCAAAGATTAGCAAATGGTACTGGGTACAGATACCGAATTTCCCGAACCGAAATATCTTAAGTACCAATTCGGTACCGACTTTTGGCGTTCATGGTACCGGTTTTATCTTCATATACATGTACCGTAACCGGTATTTACGGTACCAGTACTGATTCGGTGTCGGTTGGCACCGAGCTCATCCCTACCCTTGAAACTAAAAAGAATCATTAAAAGTTGAAGAAAATCAACCAAAAAGTTTTATGATACCGTTGTTCGTACGGTCGCCGTCAAGGATGAGCAAATGGTACCGGGTAGCAGTACCGAATTTCCCAAACTAAAAGATTTTCAACATCAATTCGGTACCGACTTTTGGTGTTTTCTGTACAGGTTGGTGCCGGATTTTACCTTCATGTAACGATACCGAACCAGAGCGTACCGGTATTTTCGATACTAGTACCGGTTGACACCAATCTTATCCCGATCCGTGATACAAATTTAAAAATTATTATAATATAAAATGTACTAATGATACCGAACCAGAGCGTATCGGTATTTTCGATACCAGTGCCGGTTGACACCAAACTTTTATTATAATATAAAATGCCCTAATGATAACGAACCAGAACGTACCGATATTTTCAATACCAGTGTCGGTTGACCCCAAAGTCATCTAACTTAAAAAGCAAAGAAAATTATTATTATTATTATAGCATTAAAATAATAAGAAAATAAAAAAATATATATATACTACTATTCACAAAGTTGTAGTATTAATATATAGGATAATATAAAAAAAAATATATCTTATTATAATACAAAAAGTAGTATTAACAAAGTTGTATTATTAATATATAGGATAATACACAGTATAATATAAAAAAATATATCTTATTATAGTATAAAAAGTACTATTTACAAAGTTGTATTATTAATATAATAAGACAATATACAAGATAATATTAAAAAATAGATCTTATTATAATATAAAGAAGTACTATTTACAAAGTTGTATTATTAATATATAAGATAATACTCTTTATTTAATACTAAACAAATAATATAATATTTATTTGGTAGCATTAAATCATCATGAAATTTTTATTAACTTCACATATAATTATCTTCAAGTACATAAATAAAATATTAATACATTCGATTCATTATTTTCCACCGACTTCTTTTTAAATTCCTCTCATCCTCACTTATTTACATGACATATATTATTCCTGCATATTTTTGTGTGTTCTTTTAGCTTAGTAACATTTAAATGATTATGTATCTCTTTATTTATAAATATTAAATTAGATTAGATATTAGTACGTATATAATATATCCATATAATAAATACTAGTTGATTGTTTTGTGATATGGTAGAATCAATATATATTTTTAATATAACGAGTTATTTATTAATATTAGTTTCAATGGTTATTGTCATATCATTATTTTATTTTTTTTTTCCGCTTATTTCAATATAACGGGTTATTTATTATAATTAGTTTGTTTTTAGAAGATCACTTTTATAGATTGAGGAAAAAAACACAACCAAGAGGCCTTTAACGAAACACCGGAAACAGAAAACAATATAATGGGTTATTTATTAATATTAGTTTCAATGATTATTGCTATATCATTGTTTTATTTTGTTTTTTGCTTATTTCTTATATATTTTATATTTTTTAACTATTTCTTTTGTTTTCCTGCTTATTTAATTAACTCAATCCGTACAATACAATATATTTCATATTTTCTTTTTTTTAACCATGCTTATTTGGTTAACTTAATCCGTACAATACACGGGTTTTTAAGATGTGACTTTTTTTTATCACCGACTAAATAAACTTATATTTATTCAGCCCGTGTAATACACGAGGTTCTAACTTAGTATTATATAAACACAGTTCGTTAAAATAATGTAAATCTTTTGTGTTAGTTCACAATATTTCTTATTTAATATAGTTTAATACACTATTTTATAAAAAAAATATATGAAATGATAAACTAGAAAAAAAAAAGATTACATGATAAATAAAGAATTATGTGACTGTTCAAAATAGAAGGGTAGATTACTATTTAATATACCAAATCTTAAAATTAGTGAGCGAGTATCTAATAGCTACGAGTGGCTCGTTTACATCTCTACTCTACCCCAAAGACCAAATTAAATGTGGAGTTTGATTTATGAGTATAACCAAGACAATGACGGACCCACTTTTTTTTTCTAAGAATGTAGATGAAGGATTCAATCATATAGTTAAAGGATGTGATCGGGTTTTTACTTAAAAATACACTATTTTTTTAAGTGGTACACTCGCCCACCGATCCAAAAGTAGCCAGCCAGGGACAGGTCTAATTCGGCTAGTTTTTGTTTACGTGGAGTTCGGCTTCTTTCACATCTTAGCCACATTTGCCTCAAAAATAAGTTTTTGCCTTTTTTTATCATAAGATTCCGAAAGGATATATTGCTTTACAATCTATTTAATTTTTTATATGATATATCCATAGTCCTTTTAGATATTTCAGTTTAACCCTTAAATATTTAGAGTGGTGGGAATGGTTAGTCAAATGAAAATGGTAAACTTTAAACAACCAATGAGTGTGTGTCATGTTATTTGGGTGTTTAAAGTGGTGAGAGTGGTTTGCCAACTGAAAGTGACAAACTCTTTTTATTGTTTTCATTTTTTTAAATTATGTGTTAAAATAAAACAACTAAAACATTAAAATTAATTCAAAAAAATTACTTTGTTCCACATTGGTGTGAAAACAAAACTAAGGAATTGTTTATAAGATTAAAATCTAACACTCCATTGAATTATTTGTGTCATGTTTTACCACAAGTCCTATCCACGTACAAGGGATGCAACCCAACCGGAATTTGGCTAGGCTCGTGCATGCCCGCACGTACTGCGCCCACCCTTGTGGCCATCGCTATCCAATTGGATTTTGTTTCTGCTTTATCGGTCATGATGTGTAATGACAGCTCTTTATTATCCTCTAGAATCACACTTCTATAATAATTTGTGTTTTTTCTACTATATAAATTTGTGTTTTTTTCTACAAATTAATGTAACTAATTATATATTAATGATTAATTAAATATAAATTTTAATCTTTCAGTTATAAGTGTTTAAGAATCGTTAGGCGCTAGTCGGTCGGTGGAGTACCGACTAACGATTAATCGAGATTAATAGGGATTAATCGGATTGGGATTTTTATATGTAATTTTTCGTTATATAGACACACACACTTTTATATGTAGTTTTTTTAAAGTAGACATGTTTTAACCTCTTAAGGGTAGGGGCTCCCATCACTCACCACCCACTCATCACTCATAACATCTAATCAAGTTCCGCCACGTCATCGAACTTTATTCCATCACTAGTGATGGATTTTAGTGGAAATGCCCATCACTCACCACACCCAACAATTTCCCTCACAACCCAACAATTTCCCTCAACTTTTCACGCGTGATAGTGGCAACGGGTTGTCAGATCCACGCGTGGCGGGATTGAGTGGCGGCGGTGTATCACTTGTTATAACGAGTGATGGTTTGTTTATAACGTGGCACTCCGGGTCCCCTTATTGGCCCATTTTTAAGTAATTAGCGGGAATTCATAAGGTTTGGTCGAAATATGGCCCAGATCTAGCCAAAATTTGGCCTGAATAGGACCACTATTGACCACCTAGCGATTAATCGGTGAACCTCCGATTAGTGATTAATCGGCGACTACTCGGAAACTAGTCGGGATTTTTACAACCATGGTTATACTGCTCATATAATCTTTTATATAGTTATTTATATTGCAAAGCAAATATTTTATTTAGCTTAAGTATTTATATATTTATATTGCAAAGCAAATATTTTTATTATATGAACACATACCAAAAGAAAATTTCTAAAATCGAACGCTGAAATCTTCCAACACACATGAAAAAGTTCCCGGGTCCGCCACTGGGGCCGATAGTTTAGTTAATATCTCTATATTTCCTCTTGTATATCAGTTTGGTAAACTTACTAGCTTAAAAGCATTATAAATGAGGTCAACTTCGATTTTTGAGTTACAAAAATCAACCTCAATGGCTCAATGTTACAAGTGTTTTGTTGTTGGAAAAGGATTTTCATTAGCAGATTGAATCATGCCATGACTTTAATTAACTGAGGACATGACTTATATGTTGGTATAGGCAGTAACCATCAACACAAACGAGTGGTCAGACGGTGGGCATTCGGTAAATCACATATACGATATCCTTTACATGATGGGCCGGGATGATGTAGCAGTTGGCGTGGGAGGCGAGGGTGGTATACTTGAAGATGGTACGATACAACCGAATGTTGGTGGATATATTCCTATAATCGACCAGGTATCGAACTAATCATGTGCACTGATCAATCTGCACTTTAATCACAAACAGTTATTTAACTAACTATCTATCTAACGAATTATAAATGGTTTTGGTTATTTTTTACATCCAGGGAAGTGGTACAGCTGGACCTTGTAGATATAGACAGACTATTCCTGTGGGAGCTGGAGGAAGATTGTATAAAGATACAAACTTTGGCTATAGGAAAAGCTTTCTTCCACAGGTATTTATTTATAATGTTTTTGTTGAATCTCCAACTTAAAAGTTGCACAAAATTTCTGGCCTTCATGGGCCTGGGCTTGGGCTGGGTCATTCAATAAAAATATAGGCCTGAACATTCCTAACCAGGCCCATTCCTTTTCAGGCCTTTTTTATTATTTTGCAGGATTTATGTTAAAGTTTTTTTAATATAAATTATTATAACAAAAAACTTACAGGTGATTTTAACTTATAAAAAATATGGAATATATATATTCTTAACTTATAACGTTCTTAAATTTAATAAGCAATATAAAGCATTAACAAAAAATTAAAGATTTTTAAATAAGATACTAAAAAAGTTATATAAATAATATCCTAGAATTTATACAAAATAAAATACAAAGAGTTGCCATTTGGGCTAATGACTGGGCTTGCGGGCTTAATCAGGCCTAGGTCCAGGCTTGGACTGGACTCGGTTGTGGAAAATAAATTTCAGCCCAAATTGGCTTTCAAGCTTGATCCGGCTTTGAGGGTCCAGTCAATCGGTCCGCTTCTGGATGGGCTAGACGGGCCTCAAGACCAGGCCCATTTGTGATTTGTGAACCTCTACTAATACTCTAGACTATAAAAAGTTACAAAACAGCTAATGTTGTCATATTTCCCTATTCTTATGACAGTTAATGCATCTGTTAACCTTTGATTATGAACTAGGGAAGCAGGAGATACACACCTCTTAAACAGCCTACCGCTCAGCAAGTACTAATCGAGAAGATATCGAACGGACCCATTAGTCTATTTGTAATAGGAGCACACACGAATATCGCTATCTTTCTTATGACCAATCCACATTTAAAGAAAAATATTGAGCATATATATATCATGGGTGGTGGTGTGAGGTCAACGAACCCAACGGGTGGTAATCATGGTAATTTATATACATGCTTCAAAAGCAATCCTTATGCTGAGTTCAACTTTTTTGGTGACCCTTTTGCTGCATACCAGGTAACTAACTAACTATAGACCCTCTTTGAAATAAGTACTTAGTGACTTATTGTTGTGTTTTATCGTTCGTAACTAACTTTTATAGGTTATTCATTCTGGTATTCCGGTTACACTTGTTCCACTAGATGCAACAAACACAATTCCCATAACTCAAAACTTCTTTGAGGAATTTGAGCGGAATCAACATACGTATGAGGCGCAATATGTTTTTAAGACGTTAAAGATGGTTCGAGATACTTGGTTAGACGATAAATTCTATGAGGTAAGAAATTACGCATATTGTTCGTAAAACTGAAACTTGTAACACTCATGGCCTCTGGCCATTGAAGTCTTAAATCTTATTAAATGACAGTCAAGTTTGTAGTCTCAAAATTAATAAATATAATCTATATTTGGTCCCGTTAGGAAAAATAAGAACAATATGAACTTACATTTTTTATTATTTTATGTATATGTTTAGTAACTTTTATATTGACAAATAACCTTTTTATGCTTTGTTTTATTTTTGCAGAATTGTTTTATGTGGGACTCATTCATGTCAGGTGTTTCCACTTCAATTATACGTAACTTGCACCGAAAAGTTGGAGAAAATGAATTCGCTGAAATGGAGTATATGAACATTACCGTGATTACTTCCAATAAACCTTATGGAATATCTGATGGATCAAATAATTTATTCGATGGCCGTAGTGTCCCAAAATTCAACTTAACGAAAAATGGAGTTCATAGTGGTCATGTTCAAACAGGCATTCGAGATCCATTTTGCCTCCAAAATAACGGGATAGGGATATGTAAGGTAACTTCTTGCTAATTCAATGTATAGTAAAATACTACTATCTTTTAGTGTGGTGGGAACTATGCCTACTGCATTACACAAAAATAATCAATATAAAATAAAAATACAATTATGCCTGTTTTTGTAACATTTTCGTCAACTATTTAGATACTGAAACTATAAAATCAGGATGGTTACACAGAGAAAGTCAGTGGGCCGGATTCAGTGCGTGTACTGCTTGCAACAAGAGCAAAGCAAAACCGTGACAAGAATAGCTCACTGGACAGAGAATTTTTTGTCAGTTTTCTCAACGTAAGTTGGTTTGAACTATACTTCCTGGAGGTTGAAAAATAGGCGGGCTACGTGGGTCGGGTAACGGCTCAAAACATGTGTTTCTTGTATTTGCCTTTTGGTGGAATTAACTCTTACAAAAAAAAAAATATGTTAGTAATAATCTATTTTTATAAAGAAATTCATTCACAAGGTTTTAATTAATAAAAAGAATTATTTGGTGACTCTTAAAACGTTGACTCGTTTGACCCCGATTCCCTTTAAAGCTAATTTATTTTATTTTGTGTGTTTGGCTCATTAGAAATAAAATATAACCCATGTGGGTATACATTGTTACCAGAGTTGTACGAATCGCTAGGCGTTAGTCACTCGGTGAGGTATCGACTACGATTAATCGGATTGGGATTTTAATATGTAACTTTTAGTTTTATATATACACACATTTTAATATGCAATTTTTTAAGTAGACATGCGCTGATCCATTTTTTAAGTAATTGGAGAGAATTTGTAAGGTTTAGTCGAAATTTGGCCGGAATCTGGCCGGAATAGGACCAATGTTGAACGCCTTGCAATTAGTCGGCCATTACTTAGTGAACCTCCGGTTAGTGATTAATTGGCGACTAATGGGAGCCTAAGCGGGATTTTTACAACCATGATTGTTACACTATATAAACATATGTGATTGATTTATTCGATTTTATAAACGTATATCAGGTACTAAACCTACCACAAAATAAAGGCAGATTCAACTTTTCATCTCAGTTTCCTTATTACAAAGAAGTTCTATACAAACCAGATTTTGGAGCGAAGAAACTCGGGAAAATGGTTGTGTTTGACATGGATATGAGTGCAGGAGATTTTCTTGCTCTCTTTTATCTTCTAAAAGTACCTGTGGATACGATAAATCTTAAGGTTCTATAATGTTCATTTCCTGAATGTCCTAAACATATATTTCATGCAATTATCTTTATGTTTTACTGCATACTTGTAGATGAACATGTTTTTCAGTTTTTGTATGATTTTATCCCAGGCAATACTAGTAACTCCAACAGGATGGGCAAATGCAGCAACAATAGATATAATATATGATTTGTTACATATGATGGGTCGTGACGATATTATTGTTGGTTTAGGGGATTCATTTGGTTTAAACCAGTCTGACCCGAATAACCCAAGTGTTGGAGGCTGCAAATACTTGAAGGCTATCCCCCATGGGAGTGGCGGCCTATTAGATTCGGATACTCTTTTTGGACTTGCACGTGATCTACCGAGAAGTCCAAGAAGGTACACTTACTATTATATACAAGTTTTGCCCTCTTAAATAAATTGAAAAATAGAGGTGGCAAATTGGGTGGGCCGGGCTGGTTGGTGACACACTGACACCTAGATTTTTTGGTGTGTCCCCAGACAGGCCTTGTTGCTCTTTTAAATCGTGTCATAAGTAAAAAGGAACAAACAAAAAGGAAAGTTGGATTTTAATAATCTCAACTTTAACATATTGTTGACAATAGTCCCCACTAAGTAAATGTTTTGTGACATCCCATCCCAAGTCCCTACTTTTAACCTGTTTTCCCTCACTGATCCCACATTTAGTAAAAGTTAACCCAGATAGTTTTTGCTGACGTAGACTGCCACATAAGCAGTCCACATCATCAAAACGTTGCCACATAAGCAACCATGTCAGCAAAACTTTGACTTATTTGGCACATAAGCAAAAACTAACTGGGTTAACTTTTAGTTAGTGTGGGATCGCTAAGGGAAAATAGGTTAAAAGTTGGGACTGTCACAAAACATTTCTTGGGATTGTTGTCGGCCAATATGTCAAAGTTGGGATTATTAAAATCCAAATTTCCAAACATAGAATGTACCTAGTAAATCCCACTCAAAATCATTTTATAAATAAGTTATTGTTGAATATTACAAAGAATATATTGGTTTTAGACTTTTTTTGGCAGGTATACAGCCGAAAATTCTGTAGAATTTGGAGCTCCTAGGAATACTGATCATCCTCAACTTAGACAACCACTAGCACTAGAAGTTTGGAAATCAATAGTGAAATCAACTGATATTGGATCTAAAATTACTATTTTAACTAACGGACCGTTGACGACTTTAGCAAAAATTATACTTGCAGATGCAAATGCTAGTTCCATCATTCAGGTAGCGAGTTTAGTAAAGTTCATAACTACGCTATCCTTAAAGAATCCTGAATATGTATAGATCATAGTTTTAATTGCAGGATGTATTTATAGTAGGCGGACATATCGGTTACCATAGACATGGCAAGGGAAATGTCATCAATGTTCCTTTAAACAAATATGCTGAAATGAACATGTTTCTAGACCCTTTAGCTGCAAAAGTAGTGTTTGATTCAATGCTTGATATCAAACTCATCCCTCTTAGCATGCAACGAAAGGTTTGTTTGTTTCCGCATTTTATAAAAAAACTGGACTTCGAGAACAAGACACCCGAAGCTCGTTTCAGCCAACGATTGTTGACAAGGATGTATCAGTTGCAACAAAGGAGTCATAGATATCAACACATGGTATTTCTTTCAAAGAACTCTAATTATGTTCTTATTGTATGTGCTTGTTCTTTTAGATGTGGCAATTTCGACCACTATGAATGGCTCAAGACGCGTTATATTTTCTCTTGGGGTGTAAATGAGCCGAGCCACACACGAGCAACTTTAGATTAGCTCTCTAAAAGCTCGAGCTGAGCTGAGCTTGAGCCCAAACCCGAGCTTCACATAGCGAGCTTTACTAATTAAACTCGGGAGCCAAAACGAGCCTTTATTTATATATTTTTATTTAATACTATACATAAAAGTATAGTCAAAATAACTAAATAATATATATTATGTTAGGGTAGGGATCATATATAAGAGAAGTCCACCCTATTTGAGAAACTTGAGAAGTATTCTGGACCACACATTTTCCTTAAACTTTTCGTAATATACATATATGTATAGTTTAAAACTGACTATATACATATATGTATATTGAATTATACACATATGTATATAGTCAGTTTTAAACTATACATATATGTATATTACGAAAAGCTTAAGGAAAATGTGTGGTTCAGAATGCTTCTCAAGTTTCTCAATTAGCCTAGTGCTTCTCACATGATCCTAACCCTATTATGTTATATTATATATATATAAACAAAATTATAGATATAAATTAATTAATAATAAACGAGCTGAGCTTGGGCTCACCTCAGCTTGTTCACACCCCAAATTTTCCCTAGCCGGTGAAATTAGAAGGGGGGAAAAGGAAAAAGAATATGTCTTGAATGGGTCAAATAGGTTAAAAGCCTCACAAATTGTTGTTTTTTTTGTGTGTGTTAAGTAATCGTACAGAAAGTATCCTACATCATTTATATATTTTTTGTAATCATATTCGACACTCCACATATTTATATTATTTATATAATAATCAAGATTTTACGGACAAAGTGTTTCAGTTTGATCCAGCCCGCTTTGACCCAAATCCACGGTGACTCATTTCTCAACCTGCCCATTTTAGCATCTGCATGATCTTCTTACACACGTCTCAACCATTCATTTTAACATATTGTAGGATACGTTCTTGGGGGAGATACTCGGTGCAGTTATCTTAACCACGGATCAACATGCTTTAAATCCTACCCTTCAACCGAAACCTCTAAAGGTTGAAGCAACAGGAGACACATCTAAAGATGGACAAATTACCGTCGATCCAGAGCAAAGGAAATCAATCAAAATATTGCATAAATTCGATCATCTATCATATTACGATGTTTTTGCAGACCGGCTTGCTGATGACAAACAATCGGCTGTCGTTGGAAGCTTCAATGAGCAAAAAAGAATTTGGAGCACACCACAGAGTAGAACTAACTGGAAATAAAATCTTGAGGGACTGGAGAGACCAAAGGTCTTCTCTTCTGACATAATATGTTCATATCATAACTATAGTTGTTAAGATGATCATTGAGATTAACCGAATTAACACGAGCTCGTGTTACATGTACAAACAAGTAACTCCATGCGTACGCATTATCAAATCAAATGTTTGGTTGTCGTTGTAAACAAATACCTCAACATGTAGATGATGAAGATTTGTAGCATAGATTAGTGTCACTTTCTTAATCTCATACCCATAACTGGTTGTAAAATCGTGTTTCATACCCGACCCAATAACATGTATATGTCAGATAATTACCTGTTGGGTATTAGGCATACCTGATGGTATCGGGTGTATCTCTTAATTTGTTAAAAGATACCGGTTGCGATTTCTAAAACATTTTTTACCGTTATAATTAGTGTGTAATTTATATTTATATAACAACTTTATAAATTAAAATATACATTACATACATATAAGTTTTATCATAAATAAATAATAAAATTATAATTTTTGTATAGTTTTATTTATATGATTCACAATACACAATATATAAATAATATTACTAAATACATATTCAAAAAGAATAATTTTTTTCACATAATGGAACTACTAAAATAAGTCACTAATTAATAAGGGTTAACATAAAATACAAATGAAATATAAAAAAGTCAGGTATATGATCCAGTATATAGTTCGAGTAAACGTGTATGTGGTTTCGGGTAATTGGGTGGGTCACCTAATCTCAAACCCGTCCCATACTCACGAATTAAAATTAATCTCATACCCGACCCAGGGCCAACTCAACCATTTTGGTGGCCTAAAACGAATTAAAAACTTGGAGGCCTTTTTCCAAAAAAAAAACACTATTTGAGAAAAGTTCTCCTTTACCCGGGCTTAGGACCGACAAAATAACTAAAAGATTTATTATCGGGGAAGATTTTTTAGGGCTTGGGACCAACAGTTTAGGATACAGCGTCATCACCCTTTGAGGGTACTTTGTGAGGGTATCAATAAATTTGAAGGGCAGTGAAAGTAACACACATCCACCCTAATAAATTTTAAGCGCCATAGGGTTTGGTTCCGGTATAAACCATATTTATCCTACAAACCGTAAGAACAGATCCTAACACTTAAAAAAGTTAAATTAGCACATACCAAAACAATATATACATAAAAGTAGCAATTTTGCATTATATTAGCACTTAAAAATTAATCAAGATAATTGATTTTAGCACATATGTGAATGGTTATCATCACTTTTCTTAATCGGTACATTGAAAACAAAAGAAATATCCAAATAAAGAATTAATTGTTAGTTAGCATACTTATAGGGGAATTCAATATAATTAATAATATTTAGGTTATTATTATATCATTTCTCTATAAGACCATATGTAATTGGGGCTTTATAGGGACTTGAAAGGTTTTGATAATGCCTTTACACCATTCCTTATGGGCATTATAGGGGCATGAAGAGGGTGAGACATTTCTAGAATGATGCCCAATAAAGATGAAAAACAAGAAAATTAATAAATGAAGGAGCATTATGAAACCATAACCATTATATGAATCATTATGATGGTGATGTGGCAAAAATGTCATTTAAGGGCATTAACTATTACCAATAATTGTTTGGATGTCACGTAACACTTTTTAAATGGTTCTTACAGTTTATATGCGAAATATGGTTAGTATTTGATCCTACTCCAGCATACAAATACAAATACCACTAGTTCTGTTTTGTATCCAGTTATCAATTATCAATATCAATATCAATTATCAATACAATAATAACGACGTATGATTCGATGTGCAGTTAAAAGTGTACTACACAAAACTTCGAATAACATTCTCAAAATCATTCCATCTTCAATACCCAAAGCCTGTAACAATCACATCATAAGTTCACATGTTTCGCAAAGATTTTACAACAGGACCCGCCACCTGTTCGACGAAATGCCCCAGAGAACACAAGGTGTATACACTAACTTTTTTAATGTTCTTAATCTTGTTGAGTGTTGTAAAGTGAGACCCAATCTTCAAAGTGTAGTAAATGTTCATGCTTTAGCATTAAAAGCCGGTGTTCTTGCCCATTTACCAACGTCCACGTCGCTCGTTATGGCGTACTCTCGAGCGAGAGATTATGCTTCTTCGGTTGCGGTTTTTGGTGAGATTTGTTGTAAAGATGTGGTTGTGTGGAATGCGATGATAAAGAGTGCGGTTGAGAACGGGTTGGTTAGAGATGCAGTGAGTGTGTTTGTTCAAATGTTGCAGGATGGAATCAAGTTTGATTCTTTAACTCTTGTGATTTTCGTTTCAGCGGTTTCAAGAACTACAAACAGATTGTCATGTTTAAAACTTGTTCATAGTCTAGGTGTAAAGAACGGTTTGCTTTCGGATTGTCATCTGCGTAACGCTCTGATCAGTTCGTACGCTAAATGCGGTGACTTGGGCTCGTCAGAGATAATGTTTCTTGAAACAGAAATGAAAAATAAGATTTCATGGAACTCGATAATAAGTGGTTGTTTAAGCAATGATCGGCCCGACAAATGTTTATGGTATTTTAAGAAAATGGTTTGTTGTGGAACCGATGTTGATAACGTAGGCTTATCATGTACTATTTCAGCGTCAGCTTCTTTGCTAGATTTGAGTAACGGAAAAGTTGTTCATGGATTCGCGATAAAAGTGGGATACAACGAGACCGCTCATGTTTCTGTACTGAACTCTCTTGTTTCGTTGTACTCTAAATGTGGAGATGTTGATGCCGCCGAAACTGTTTTTAAACGGATTTATGTCAAAGATTTGGTTTCTTGGAATACAATGATCAACGGGTTTGCTTCAAACGGAATGATTCTTGAAGCGTTTGATCTTTTAAGACAGATGCAGTTAACAGGATCCATTCAACCGGATACAATAACTATACTTTCTTTGCTTTCGTTATGTGCAGATTCGATACTTTTAAAAGAGGGAAAAACCCTTCACGGATTCGTGATTAGAAGTTTTAGTCATTTTAATCGATCGTGTGTTTTAGTGATGAACAGTCTTATGAACATGTACTCGAAATGCAACCAGATGGAAAAAGCCGAGACTTTGTTCATGTCTACGCGAGATCGAGATTTGGTTTCGTGGAATACGATGATATCCGGTTATGCTCAAAACAGAAATTCTCAGTTTGCGCAGCTTCTATTCAAGAAACTGATGTATCAGCGTTTGAGATGCACTCTATCAACTGTATTAGCAGTTATCTCTTCTTGCAATTCACCTGAATTTCTTCAATTTGGCGTGTCGGTGCATAGCTGGCAACTGAAATTAGGGTTTTCGAACAATAGTCTTTCGGTTAATTCGTTAATCTGCATGTATACCAATTGTGGAGATTGGAAAGCTTCTTACGCATTGTTACAAAGTGTTTCGACTGTTGCTGACACCGCTTGCTGGAATGCCATGATCGCAGGCTGCACACAGAATGAATATTATTCCGAATCTTTAGAAACTTTCAAGTTAATGAGACAAGAATCGGACGCAAAACATGATTTCGTTACACTCGTAAACGTCATATCCGCCTGTGGAAACCTTGATTTGGTGTTTCATGGGCCACTCGTTCACGGGTTTGCGCATAAAACTTTAGTTGATAAAGACGTTCGTGTAATGAACGCGTTGATTACAATGTACGGCAGATTCGGGGATGTTGACTCTGCAATGTTGGTGTTTGACTTGTGTTCGAACCCCAATCTTTGTTCATGGAATTGCATCATTTCCGCTCTTTCTCAAAACAAGAAAGCAAAAACCGCGTTACAGTTGTTTCAAAATCTTGATTTCGAACCTGACGAGATCACTAATTCGACAATTTTGTCAGCATGTATGCAACTTGGATCGATCAGGCACGGAAAACAGATCCATGGACATGTTTTAAGATTTAACTTTCATGAAAATTGTTTCATAGTTGCGGCTCTTATCGACATGTACAGCAACTGTGGAAGATTAGACATATCGATCCGTTTATTCAACTCTTCGCGAGAAAAGAATATTGCAAGCTGGAATTCGATGATTTCCGCATACGGGTTTCACAGTAAAGGTCAAAAGGCGATAGCTTTATTCGACGAACTGATAAAATCCGGTGAAAAACCGACGAAAACCACTTTTATCAACTTATTATCAGCTTGTGCTCATTCGGGTTTTGTCGATGAAGGATTACGATATTATAACCATATGTCAGACGAATATGGCGTTGAGCCCGTTACGGAGCACCACGTTTGCATGGTGGATATGTTGGGTCGATCAGGGCTGTTAAACGAGGCTTACGAGTTCATAGAGAAAACGGTGGTGAAACCGGATCATGGTGTTTGGGGGGCGATGTTGAGTTCGTGTAATTATCATGGAGATGTCGAAATGGGGAAGAAAGTGGGACAGATTCTTTTCGGTTTGGAACCTAAAAATGTCGGGTACTATGTTTCGTTAGCGAATACATATGTTGCTGCCGGAAGCTGGAGTGATGCAGTTAAGTTAAGAAACTTTGTGCAAGATGTGCGGTTAAAGAAGCCGGCTGGTTACAGTCTTGTTGATGTTGGTTAGCATTGATCTAAAAAACAAATTGCATCATAAAAGTTTTTTGGTCATAAATAGATAAAATATCTTGTACCAAACGTTGTACACTCATCTTCAATCTAATAAGCCTATTTAGCTTAAAAGTTGTGAAATTTAACAACCAAATAGTGAATAAATGTCATTCGCGAATCCAAGATGAAGAAAGACTACTAAAGGTTGTTAATTTTTGTGCAGTAAGTTGGTAACAATTGGAAAATCTGGTGTTATATCAACTGGAACCTGCAAATAATCAAGAAAATATCCATCAAATGAAAATATAGAAACATAAACTGGTAGTATGGATTTGGATATTTGGTACAGGTCGAAACATGACCAGAAACAAGGTTTTTTTTTCCAAATTTATAATTTTTATATATAATTAAGAAGTCAAATATGATTATAAAAACTATAATATCTTAGTAATAAATTATTTTTAAATAAAACGACTTAGGATGCTTTATGTATTAAAAATACACTTTCAGGTTACGACCCGTTTGAAGCGTTTAACAAGCTTGCTTTTAAGCAATATTTTTATTTTTATGTCAGGTTAGATGACCAGAAACGAAGTTTTTTCCAAATTTATAATTTCTTTTAAATATGATTAAGAGAGTAAAGCACACGGACTGTGGTTTATCAAAAATTTGGATTTGGTCCCTAACTTTCCAAAAGTGCACGGAGGGGTCCCTGTGGTTTGCACTTTGTAGCACATTTAGTCCCCAGCCAACAAACTAAAGGTTTTTAGCATGTAAGTTAGGGACTAAATACGTTACAAAGTGCAAACCACAAGGACCATCCATGTACTTCTGGAAAAACTTGAGGACTAACTGCGTTACACAGTGCAAACCACTGAGACCATCGTGTATTTTTGAAAAGCTAGGGACCAAATCCAAAAATTCGGTAAACCATAGGGACCATCCGTGTACTTTACTTTAATTAAGAAGTCAAATATGATAATAAAAACTATATTATCTCAGTAATAATCTACTTTTTTTTATAAAAACGACTTGGGATGTTTTATGCATTAAAAATACACTTTCAAGTTTCAACCCGCTTGAAGCATTTAACAAGATTGCTTTTAAGCAATATTTTTATTTGAACCGCTTATAAGTAACAGGTCAAAATTTCCACCTCTAACGGATGATGACTTGTATAACGTTAACATAAGTTCGATATCATAAAAACGGACTATGAGAACCGATAACATTCGAAATTTACCTGAACCTTTGCCAATTTTTCCAAAGCAATATTCAAAGGCTGTGTCATTGTACCATATTTTTCAAGAAGCTTTTGTGCTGCGTCTTTGTCACCTTTAGCCTGTATTGTAAGTATTTCCCTACTTAAGCTCCCGACTGCGCCTTCAATCTATTAAAACATATGAAAAAAAATCCAAATAAATATGTAAAACTTTTTATAAAAAAAAAAAATAAACCTTGGAGAATCATGCCTTATCAAAGTCAACGGAAAACGTTTGGTCAGTATGCAAAACAAAGGCCCCTTTCTCAAATAACCAGTTAAACTGTAACGCTTGTCCCTTGCTGATAAACATCAACAAAAACCAATTACCATAAATATTAAAACAGCACACAATGTAGTAGTAGTAGTAGTAGTAATAGTAATAGTAATAGTAATAGTAATAGTAATAGTAATAGTAATAGTAATAGTAATAGTAATAGTAATAGTAATAGTAATAGTAATAGTAATAGTAATAATACTAATAATAATTGTAATAGTAATAATAATAATAATTGTAATAGTAATAATTGTAATAGTAATAGTAATAATAATACTAATAGTAATAATAATAATAATAATAATTGTAATAGTAATAATAATAATAATTGTAATAGTAATAATTGTAATAGTAATAATAATAATAATAATAATAATAATTGTAATAATAATAATAGTAATAGTAATAGTAATAGTAATAGTAATAGTAATAGTAATAATACTAATTGTAATAGTAATAGTAATAATAATAATAATAATAATTGTAATAGTAATAATAATAATAATAATAATAATAATAATAATAATAATTGTAATAATAATAATAATAATAATTGTAATAATAATAATAATAATAATAATTGTAATAATAATAATAATAATAATAATAATAATAATAATTGTGATAATAATAATAATAATAATAATAATAATAATTGTAATAATGATAATAATAATAATAATAATAATAATAATAATAATAATAATAATTGTAATAATAATAATAACATAAAGTTAAAGAATGTTGATTAGCTGAGTTACCCATGAGCTTCCTCTAACCCAAAACGTACGGAGCGAAAGCAACCAGCAAGGAAAGAAACATAAATGGACTTAACAAGGCTCTTTGGAAGTAAATCCTGGTCAACCAAAAAAACGTCAAACAATCTTGTTGATATATGTATTACTCTTGGCAGTTTGTACATGAAAATCTTGTTGGCCGAAGTAAATACTTGCATATACACACAAAACATATATATTGATCACATACGTCTTTTTACAAACATTGTAGGCGATACATGTACATACACTTATTGTAGGTAGTGTTGTAAGAATCGCTAGGCGCTAGTCGGCAAGTGGGGTACCGACTAGTGATTAATCGGGATTAATCAAATAGGGATTTTAATATTTATATGTATATACACATTTTTATATGTAATTTTGGTAAGTAGACGTGTTTAACACCTTCTTCGACCTATATTTTGAAGTAGATAGGATTAATTGCCAAAATGTACAGTTTTGGCCGGAATCTAGTAGGAATCTACAGTTTTGGCCGGAATCGCTAGACTGCCACCGAATTTTGGCCGATTAAGACCGGATTTGACCATTTTTTGATCGCGAAGAGATTAATTGGCCGATTAGATAATAATTACTCGGTGAACCTCCGACTAGCGATTAATCGGCGACTTATCATAGGCTAGGGCGATTTTTACAACCATATTGTAGGTAAAGTGATACAGCAAAGAGTTGCTATTTAATATATTTTTAATATTTTGAGATATGGACCTCATGTTACAAACAAATAACTTTACTATTTTTAGCACAAAAACTTATAATTTAAAGTGAATACGTATACGGTACTATGCCCTTACTACTAACCTTAGCAATAAGAAAATTTAGGGCCCAAAGGCCAACAATGTCGGCTTTAGCTTCTTCAAGGGCCGAGTGAAGTTCTTGTAGCTCCTGTTTCATAATGAGGAAACAAATTACGCCATCCAAATGATATCCAAAAAACTATAGAGAGACTGTACAAATGGTCGAGAAACCAACCAATCTCACAGTAGACGTTTGACCACTTGGAAGTGTTATCGTATGCGGTCCAATCCCGTGACAACACTCGTGGCATATTGTGTGAGTGAAAAAAGAGTCAAAGTCAACAATTCCCCGCTGCTCTTTTACAATACACAAGTCAGCTATAGGCTGAAGAATTAGCTTGAACCTGCTTAAGCGTCAGGAATTAAGAAATCATTTTCGCAACTTAATTCGAAACGGTTCTAAGAGTATAATCATTGAGTGTTAACTTTACTTTGCCTCAGAAACATTCTTCAACATGACCATTGATGTACCACGATCTTTTACGATACGCTCATCGTTCGGAAGATTGAAAGCGACAGTTTGAGGTCCCTTCACATCCTTCATTAACATCACAAAAAAATATCATATTTAAATGGTATTATATTATATATACTATAAATATGTGATTTTGTCAACATCAAACACCTTTAGCCACTCAACTTTAATAATGAAATGTTTAGCCCAACTTTAATATTGACATGTTTAGCCCCTTAACTACATCAAACAAATTTATTCCTTTACTTTAATAATAAACAACTTCAGCCCCTCAAGTTTAATAATGACAGTTTTAGCCCCTTAACTACATCAAACAACTTTAACTCTTGCGATTTGCTTATTTTTTATCTAGTTATGTATAATTTTGTTAACTTATGTGTAGAGTGAAAAATATGAAAATTTTATGGACTCACCCCTGAATTATAAACAAGCTGGATGACTCGAATAGGTGCGGCTATCACATCGGGCGATTTGTATGTGTCGTCCATTGGAAGATTTTGTTCCAAAACCTATGTACTCTAATTGGTTAGATAAAATAAGCATAAGCATAAATAAATAATGTTGAAACTAAGTAAACTTGATCATGAATACATCCAACATTATACCAGCAAGTGATCCCGAAGAGTTTAACTTGAGCGGTTGCGGTATCATCCCGAATCCCGATAAATGCCTCAAATGTCGCCTAAGGAAAAACCATGGTCATTATCCTTCTTATCGTATATTATCCCTCTTAAAGCACTATACACAAAATGAAAAAAATAAAAATAAAAAATAAGCAAAGTTGCAAGATAAGATTACCTTGTACCCAAATAAAACATCTTCATAAGTCTCGTACGGGCCGATAGTAACATCCAACTTAGAGTCCTTAGGAAGATAAAAGAGGAAAACAATGAGAGCCATATTTAACAAAAAGAAAGAACAATTATATTTTTTTTGTATTTATGCTATCTTCCTAATGTACACCTAGGGATGCAAATGAACAGAACGTTCAGTGAACACTTCGTGAACCGTTCGGGGGTGGAGTTTGTTTGTGTTTGTTCATTTAATAAACGAACGAACAAGAACAAGAAATTCCTTTAGTTTAGTTAAACGAACAAACATGAACAGAGGTTGTGTTCGTCCGTTTATGTTCCTGAACATTCGGTAACGTGTTCGTTTATGTTCGTTTGTGTTTGATACTTCATTAGGGTTTTTAAATTTTATATTATATTAAAATACTACAACTTATCACTATTAAATATATCTAATAATTATTAGTGTATTATATATAACATACCTTTTGATATATGTTTGTTTGGGCTCGTTTTTTGTTCATGAATGCTTGTTTGTTGTATTCGTGAACATTTGTGTTCGTTACCTAATATTAACGAATGAACACGAATACGTCCGTTTCCTTAATGAATGAACACGGACACAAAATCTCGTTCGGTAAGTATTCATGAACAGTTCATGAACACATTTATTTCCTTAATGCGTTTGCAGCCCCATGGACACCAATATCTTTTATACAGAAAAACAATACTTTTATACTTAGTGTAATATAAAACTTTAATAAATACATACATCGGATAATTGGTGATTTGTAATGGAGTTAAGTGTGCACTTACCAATTCCATCCAGGCTATATCAGAGTCGTAATAATCATTTGAGAGGAAAGCATCAGCCTTGCTATGTAATAGTCTCTTCAAACTAAAAAAAAATCATTAACATGAGTTTAATAAAGCTCGTACCATAAAATACATATAAATAGGAAGTTAAACGGTTTTACGGTTTAATAAAGTCTATACCTAGGTGAGCTGGTCAAATCCCCTGCTTTGTGCAATAACTCGGTAGCTTTTGCAAGAAACAACGAATATTCTTTAGAGTAGGGGATGATATAGAGATCACTAGAATTATTAGAATGAGAGTCGTTATGTCTTCTTATAACGTTAAAAAAGCCTGTTGCTTCTTGTTTTTCGTTCTCTGGAAGCGATTCTATCCATGATTCAAATTCCTGACACAACAAAGGTTATATGATTAGTTTTAAGTAGCAATAGGAAGATGACAGGTTGCGTAACGGGCCAAAATGGGTTCTAGACGAAACGGGCCACTTATAGTCCGGTTCGGGTTGACCCAAAAAGCTTTTAACTTTCTAATACATAAGTTAAAATAATTGTTGCTATTACTGATAAAATTTATGAAGGTATACCGCCAGATTGGTAAATAAAGATTACTGTCATTGCTGAAACTTAAGAAGTATGGTCCCAAATCGCAAGGGCTTACAAACCGTGCGCGCAGAGGACCATACCCAAACTTAATTAACACAACACTCAGCTATTTCCAGAGCTCCTGTCGGACCCCGTCCGCACACACATAGCAATAACAGCTAGGGCGGTACAACTAGTACAAGTGGCAGGAGCCTGCAACCAATCAGCGTGTGCCAGGCTCTGCCCATGCAATTCCCACGATGATCAATCGTGCAGGAGACAAGAAGTACAAAAGGACAGTGATGTGTAGCCAATCAGCGTGCACTATTCACTGCTCCACGATCTCCACCAGCAGCTGATGACAGACTCGACAACAAGTACACTCGGCAGGCCACGTCACACCAACCACCGTGCGCCAACGCCCTCTACCTCTGCAAACACTATCTGTCGTGTCAGAAGGGACAAACCGGATATACCTTGTTGGCGACGTCCGGCCTAAGGCCCGTCAGCCCATCTCCTTCTTCACACTCTTCGGCTATAAATACCAACCTTCAACCACAGGTATCCATTCTCTCACTTTCTCACACTTAACATACATCGTTTTACCCTTAAAGTGATTACTTAATCTCACGCCAGAGGGTGGTTACGAGGAGAGCCCTTCTCTGTCATTGTTGTGTGTGCGCGAATGGGGTCCGCGCAGGAGCTCTGGAAATGGCTGAATGTTGTGTTGACTAAGTTTGGGTATGGTCCTCTGCGCGCATGGTTTGTAAGCCCTTGTGCAAGATTTGGGACTATAACCCTTTGGAAACCCACCCGTTTGAGATTTAAAATTAACCAAATTGACCCATTCATAAGTTAATGGATCGAAATCAACACCTATAACCTTAAAAACAAAATTTGCCACGAACATAATTTGAGTATGTGAGTGAATTTAGATTTTAAACATGATTGCAAGAATAATAAAGAGGTCTGACAAATAGAGTAAAGTACACGGATGGTCCCTGTGTTTTACCAAGATTTTGTATTTGGTCCCCAGCTTTTCGGAAGTACACGGATGGTCCATGGTTTGCACTTTGTAACACATTTAGTCCCCAGCTAACTAATCTTAAGGTTTCAGCAAGTCAGAGTTAAGGACTAAATGCTTTACAAAGTGCAAACCACAGGGACCATCCATGTTTTTTTTAGGAAAGTTGGGACTAAACACGTTACAAAATGCAAACCACAGGAACCATCCGTGTACTTTTGGAAAGCTAGGGACCAAATCCAAAATTTTGGTAAACCACAGGGACCATCCGTGTACTTTACTCCTGACAAATATATGAACATAAAAATCACATACCATTTTATCCATATCCGGAGGGTAGAAATTAGCACCAGGCGGTTTCAAAATGGGAAACGCAGCTCTATATTCAAGACCTTTCCAATTAGCAACCGGTTTTGTGGCTTCCGGAAGCAATTTCGCAGCAGAGTCTGCGGTTGTCAAAAACGCTTCATTTTCATCTAGACATGACCTGTGAAAAATCTGTTAATTCAAAAATCTTACAAAAATAGTAGATTTATAATATGAAAAGGATCCTACACAAGAGAAGCTACGGTGCTTTTAAAGGGGGGATCTTACCATGGACTCTTATTTATCGAATAATACTTCCATTTTAACATGTCTAGTTCAGATAATTGATCGCGCCCCTTTAACCATTCTCTTAAAGATGGATTGCTGCACCATACCTGATTAAAAAAAAAAGTAAAGATGAGAACAAAATTAAGAAAATATTTCATGAATTTAGAAAAATACGTTGCAGAGCTCTTTGCTAAATAAACAATATTAATCAAGAAATTAGTTGAAATTAATTTAATAAACCTGTTGGTAAAAGATATCATCCATTATTCTTGCAGCTTGTATAAGTAAAACCAGAACTTCTTTGTCCTCGTCGGTGACACCTATCAACTGTTATAAATAAATTTTATTAAATTCCTAATTATATTACAACCTACACGATTACATAAAATTTATAAAATATGAAATAATATTTTATTACAAGAAAACATGTGATCAAAAAAATTATATAAAGGATAGAAAACAACGTCAGCAGTGAGTGAGATAGGAGAATAACGGTTAAGCTTCTTTTGCAGAAGTAGACTTCGTGCTTCCGTGTTGTCTTGGTATCTATCAAAAGTTCCAAGTAAACAATAAACTGCATATGGAAACGTATAATGTAGTTTGTTAACTTAAACAGGATTATGATGGTAAAAGATGTACCTTTTGGTTATTGTGTCAAATAGTTGACCGTATGGTCCATCCACATCGTAGGGTACATGATGAGGATCCCCTTTAGCAAGTAACTGCTTGTACTCCTCGATCGAGATATACTTAACAGCTGAAACTTCAGATTCCTGTTAAAAAAATAGTCAAATTGGTCAACCCTTGTATTTTCCCGAAAATAAACAATGATTAGATAAACGATTACCTGAAGAGTAAAAGCTTCCAAAGGAATCGGGTCAAGTGTTGTCACGAGATAAACATCATCTAATTCATTATCGATGAACTTTCCGTTATTTGTAACACTACAACGGACCAAATGCAAAATATTTACAATAATAATATTAGCACTTCTTTCCCGAAGGGGCTAGACACTAAACATGGAAAGTGAAAATTCTTTAATTTAATAAAGTAACATTGCAAAGCATCTAATGATCTTAAAAAACTTAATGATCACGATTCGGATAGAACGTCGTCTACCTTTCTTGCAGGAAAACGAATAATAATTCAAAGGCGTCATTTGGGAGGGTTACACCAAGCTCTTCTTGAAGCTCTCTCCTACGAACATAACATTTATAAACTAATTTATTATCATGGAAACCACATAGCCATTTAAAGGAAATAAGGAATATATAAAGATAATTATTTAACGAAGATTTTATTAAAGAAGTGTTTCGATAGGGTGTGATGATCTACCTGGCGGTAATAAGGGATGTATCTCCGGCAGATACATGACCAGCACTAGATATGTCCCATAATCCGGGCCATGAATCCTTCCAGTCGGTACGTTTTTGAAGAAGAAGTTGTTGTGTACTTTCAGCAAATATCCAAATGTGAACAGCTCGATGATAATCGCCGTCTCTATGAACAGCACTTCTGTATAAATAAATACAGATATGCAACCTTAAGACATTGTGTACAGTCGTAAAGACTTCATGTTGACTACCAAACTCAAAGGAAATCAACTCTCGTAAGGTGTTCCAATCTTGTGTACTTTTTTCATGAATGTTATGAATTATAAAATTAAGTGAAGCAAATGAAACATACATGAATCTTGGTTAGTATTTAGTGGTTTTTTTTCTTTTTTCAGTTTGACTTTAAATTGAACAATTATGGAACTTTATTATTATTTAGAAGATTTTTTGTGTCTTCACTACTACCACATGTTTCAAGTTAATTGGATTAAAAATTATCACTAGATAGTAACCAAGATCCACGCATTTTCATTTGCCTCACTTAATTTTATTAATTTTAAACATTTATAATTAAAAAAAACCATAAAATTGTAATAGCTAATGAAAGTCGAGTTAAAAAAAATAAAAAAAACCCCACCTTTGAGTGAACATTAAAAAGAATTGCTTATCATGATTCATGGGGAACTTTTATTACACTATTGATAGGGGTGTTCTTCTGTTTCCGGGTTTTTCGGGACGAGTTGTTTGGGTTTTTGGTCAGGAAAAAGTGACTCGATAACCGACCCATTTAAAGTTCGGGTTATTCTGGTTCGGGTCGGATTGTTCGGCTTTCCGGTGTAGACGTAAAATGAAAAAAAAAACTTTCTTTTTTACAAAATATCATCAAAATTCAAACATCATTTGACAATACGATATGATAAACACATCTAGACAACAATTGTTTGGGTTCTTTTATGGTTTCGTGTCTCGTGTTTTTCGTGTTTTTCAGGTCAGGTTGTTCGGCTTTTTTGGCTTGAAAAAAGGGAACCAATGACCGTCCCATATAAGGTTTGGGTTTTTCAGATTCAGGTTTTTCGAGTATTCTCTAGTTCGGCTCGGGTGGCTTCGCATTCGGGTCAGGTTTCGGGTAAAAATGACAAGCCCTAATTATTGAAATAATCTGTAATGAAAACCCTAGAAACATCAAACTAGAAGAATAATCACATGTTTAATTCACCAACAAAAGCTATAATCAACATGGGTTTACTTTTAAAATCAAGAAATCATAAAATAAACAAAAAAAATGATGAATTTTTACAAGAAATCTAACCTGGGTTTAGAGACACCAGTTTTGAGACCAGTTTTAGTGAGGACATCGAAGTGTTCTTCAAGTACCTGATCACCGTCGCCCATTTGTGTTGTTAAATTCAACAAGTGAGATGAAAAGGTGTGTGCTTATTATTGAAAAATTAGAATGGTGTGAGTTGAAATCCGCATCAGTTTTAAAGAACTTTAACAAGAAGATGCTTTGTCGCCTTGGAATATCACTCAAAGTTCAAAGGAAAGAAAACAGGGCATTTTGAAATTTTAGTTTTGCTTTTATAATATGTTTTATGGATTAAAATCATACAAAGCTAAAATAAATAGCAAGTATTTTAATCTTTTTTATTATTTTTTTAACGGCAAATTTGGATCACTGACGGACCATTGAGAGATCATTGTGCCACTAGCGGAACCACCCGATCATATCCATCTCCACTAGGCATAATGCCTATACACCAATTCAGGAGGAAACCCAATAAATATGGGAAAACCCCCTTGTGGGAATCGGAATCACTGATCGGAGTGTCGCGCTCCGGTCAAAGATAATATTTATAACCCGACTTACCCTTAACTATGAGCTAGTGGTAGCACGGGGTCGAACCACGAAGAGTCTGTGGTTTGCGATCAGATATGATTGATTTATATAGATGTGTCACTTTAACGAAGCTTGATAACGAAATTCATTAATTTGTTTGTTTGAAAGTGATGTCGGAATGAACCGGCAAGTTTTGATTGAGTTAAGTAACTACTATAAATTGAGAAAGATTGCAACAAAAGTAATTATGATTGTAAAACAATGATGAGAAACAAGGTTCACACCAGGTTCAACAATTGCAAGACCTAGGGTTAATACACGTTTTAAATTGTTTTAAACGAATTAGTTCATTAACGGTTTAGAATCACAAAGCTTAGGTGCCAATTGCTATCAACGTCATAGAGAACGGACCACAATGCACTTCGTTACTTTGGTCAAGTGAAACCTATCAATCGACAAGGCTATAAATGTCACACCCCGACCCGCAGCGGAAATGGTGATCGGGGCATGATTGGGTTTTCATCAAAGGTCATGACATTTATTATAAAGTTTCATATTTATTATTTCTTTTTAAAGGGGAACATACAATCAAATCACACAAGTACAACATATTCTATACATCTTTCAAGACTTCATTATTTTTCTTCTAAGGCAATTTCCTACGTGTTCCTTGCTTCAACATGTCCACCTGTATCATGTGTAAAAATGGTTTTTTGGGTCAACAAAAAGTTGGCGAGTGAATCCTATGAAAACAGTTAAACGTGTTTATTGAATCAATTATAAAATAAAGTGCATAACCACATATGAGTAAAAGTATATGTAAATTTATTCACAAAACACATAATATTAAATGTTGCACACACATACACGAAATGATTGTTTTTGAGGCACGCGTTGTTCAACTCGTCTCCCACGAGGAACTGATGGGCCTAATGAATGATTTTGAGGCACGTGTTGTTCAACGAACTGATGAGCCTACTGAATGTTTTTGAGGCACTCGATGTTCAACTCGTCTCCCACGAGGAACTGATGGGCCTAATGAATGTTTTTGAGGCACGCGATGTTCAACTCGTCTCCCACGAGGAACTGATGGGCCTAATGAATGTTTTGGATGCAACTTAACAAATATGTAAACACACCTCACAACAAACAATATTTACATTATAAGTTTAGATCATATAATGGTATAGCACGAGTTTGAATAAGCGAATTAATTTAAGTGACACATGATACACCCCAAAACATGAATAAAAAGGGGAGTTTGTAATAATTCACTCATATTGGGTGCGTTCTTTTGATGATGTTGAATGCGCACGAGTTTTGGGATTTGATCGACGAGGAAAAACTAACCTAAAATAATAACGAAATGGTTCGGTAAATAAGTGGATTCTATTAACAATTTTAATAGGATTTTTAGATTTATTTTTGTGAGTTTAAGGTCATTTTCTAACTTTAAAAATATTATTTTTAAGTATTTTTAATTGATTTTTTAATTAAATAAATAAATAAAAAAATAAAAAAATTTGACTTTTGTTGACCGTTGACCGGTCCGTTGACCGTTGACCGGTCGGACTGTGGTTGAGTGTGCACTGAGTGAGGTTCGAACCCGTGACCTCTCGTACGCGTGCACGCAGCTCTACCAACTGAGCTACGTGTCTAACCCGAAATATTTTATGTTTTAATTATATATATACTAATTAAATGTTAATTTATTTGGTTTATATTTAAAGGATTTAAAATGGTCGAACCGGTTGCAGGGACCCGGATCGAACTCAGGTCCTCCGGTTTGTAAGCGCACAGCCCAACCAGTTGGGCTGTGTGTCTTATCTGTTTAACTTACGGTTTATATTAATCTTATAGACATACTGCGACTTGATCTGATTATGTTTTTAAAAAAAATTGGTTTTAATTTGGAAAGTCGGTACGTTATAAGGTTCGAACTCGTGACGTGCGCTGTGTGTTTGCACACAGTCCACCGCTGGACTGTGTGTCTAACCCGGTTATTATTCCGGTTTAATTGTACATATAAACTGTTTAAATCTTCATCTTCTTCGACTGAATTAATACCCAGAATCATAACTCGACTGCTAAATCAGAAATCTAGTATACTTTAGTAAATTAAATGATAAAAGGACATGGATCAAAAGATTATACCGATCAGAGTCGAATTGAAATCCTCCGGTGATGATTCCGGCGAGTAACTGGGGATTCCGGCGACTTGCAGAGAATTCCGGCGAAGTTCAACTTGCAACAGAGGCTCTACCAGAAGTTTGAGGTGAGTGCGGTGCTTTCTGTCTGAGCTCTAGAAGTCTTATTTTAGAGTAAGGCAAAGAAGTGAAATGGGTTCGGTTTTCCGGTGACCAATTCCGGCGAAATTGAAAATCTCCGGCGACGAGTTTCTGAGCACATCAATTACGAAAAAGTGTGCGGTATTGAACGAAAGGATTCCCGGAAGGTTGAGGGGGGTATTTATAGGGTAGAACAAGATGTATTGGGTCGGAATTTTGTCTTGATTCACGGTCAAAACTTTTTCCGGCGGTTACGACTGGAATTGATGGTTAGACATCGGTTATAACCGATGTCGAATTTAGTTCACGCGTTTTAGTCAAAAGAAACGGTCGTGATTCGCGAAATCTTTGGTTTTTCCGGCGACTGCGGATTTGGACGCGCTGATACCTGATTTTGAGTTTCGGGTTTACTTAAATGTTATTTGTTTCTGTATTTGTTACAAATGGAATGTGTGGCGGAGTGGTGTGTTGCGCGTTTGTTGAAACGGGTGACCCGGGTTCGAAACCCGGCGTCCCCTTTTATTTTTTTATTCCTTATCTATTATTAATTTTCAATTATAGATTTTAAATTCTAATTTATTTATTAATTATGTATCGTTTAAAATTAATTTGAGCATTAAATGAGCAACGGAAATTTTTAACTGGATATTCGATTAATAAACGAAGCGGGTTTTGGAAACCCGTTTTTTTTACGGATGTTACAATAAATACGCATATTCATTTCACGAAGTCAAATTTCATAACTCACTCGACAAATCACAAATACAATACAAACGTAAGACAATTATCAAAAGATTAAATGCAATTCTAACTGTCACAAACCAAATGTTTAACACATAGTAAACCCTAGAAATCTTAGAAAAGTCTACACCGTGGTGAAACCTCCGGGAATTAGCCGCTCATGACGAACGAAACACGATCAACAATGGATTGAGCCTTGAACTTGTACATCTTGATGCTTGGAGATGGAGGTGAAGGGTGATTGGGGTTTAGGGTGAATGATGGCAATGATGAGATTGGTGATTGATGAATGATGGTGATGATGATGATCTAGGTTAAGAATCGAGGTGTATGATTCGGACGTATGGAGGATGATTTTAAATGGAATTGTGGTGGTTTGTGGCTCCAAGAACAAGTTTTGAACTCCTAGAACTATTAATAATTCAAAAAATAGGTCAAAACCATGTTTTATCCCATCCCCAAAACGTTAAAATTGAAAAATTCGCGAAGCAGAGAAAGAGAGGTCGTCGCCGACGGCTCGTGTAACCTCCAACTATCTCCGACGCGCTCCACTGCTGTCTACGAAACTTCTGGGCGACAGACACATGTACGGGGCGTCGGCGGACACCTATCGCTTTTTCCTGAATTTTGCCTATCTTGATTCCGGTTGATCCCGTTCACGTCTCGGTGCTTTGTTTTGCTCCCGATTAGCTCTTTAAACTTCATAAGACCTGCAAAACATAAATATCATTAAAAGTAGGCTATCCGGGATTAAAAGTTACATAAAACGTCAACTTATGCATAAACAAACACCGGTTTACACCCATGCATCAATCACCCAATCATATCTATCTCCACTAGGCATTATGCATATACACCAATTTAGGAGGAAACCCAATAAATATGGGAAAACCCTCCTTGTGGGAATCGAACCTAAAACCTATTGGTCCCAAAGTCTTATCCCACATCCAAGATGCCACTAGGCTATAAAGTCTATTAATATTAGATTTAAAATATTTGATTAGTTTTAGAGAAAAGAAAATAGTGGAAATAAAATAAATCTTACATTTATTAACTTTCTCTTTCAACATGCATGGCACATATCAATTCCCTATCAATTTAAAACGTCTATAAAAAACTGCACTATAATAATAAGTGTTTTTTTATCTTTAATATGAGTATTACATTACTATATAAAAATAAAATAAAAATGTTTGGTTTATTGGGTTTTTTGGTATTGTATTAAAGGTTCAGATCATTGTTTGTTTCAATTGGGTTTTGGTCATTACGTTTTTACTAGGGTTTCTATACATTGTGTAATTATCAAAAGTTATAACACAATGTTCTTTTGGGTTCTAGCCACTACGTTTCTATCAGAATTTTTTTAACACAATTTATGCCCACAATAAAGATGGTATCGTATCCAATGTGTTTTAATATGTTGTCCATTGTGTTTTAATCTTTGTTTGTTGTGTTTTTAGGCTGTTGTTAATTGTGTTTTTAGTCTGTTATCCATTGTATTTTAGTTTGTTATTTATTGTGTTTTTTGGTTGTTGTCCATTATGTTTTAGTTTGTTGTCCGTTGTGTCTTTTATCCGTTGTCATCAATTGTGTTTTTAGTCTATTTTGCATTGCGTTTTTAGTTTGATACTCATTGTGTTTTAGCCTGTTGTCAATTGTGTCTTTTATCTGTTGCCATCGATTGTGTTTTTAGTTTTTACTTTGATAGTCATTGTATTTTACGTTATGTCCATTGTGTAATACACAACTGGGTTTTAGAAAAAATTTTGGAAACTAAAACAATAGAGTACTCATAAATATAAAAATACGCTCGATTTTATGGTATAATTTTTTAAAAAACAATTAATGTATAAAAAAGTTTTGGACGTTTAAAAAATGGGGGGAAATAGCATGTGACTTGCATGTGCATATTTTTTTATTCCCTTGTACAAAATTACCCTTCCCATTTGATTTCTCTTTAGACACTTGTCACTCAATGATGGCTTATTACACTTCTTATTTTTAAACCCTTTTGTATTATGAGTGTATATTTAAATTTGTGTAAAATTATATATATATTAAAATGAAAAAGTTAATAAAATAATAAGTTTAGGGATGAATAGTAGAGCCCTAAACTTAGGGGCTTATACTGCAACTTTTTCAAGAATTTGAAGGATAGGGAAACTAGATAGGAGGCTTATATATATGGAATGAAAATATAATATTTTTTTTGTCATTTTCTTTCAATTTTAAAGATAGAGACGAATATGATTCTCCTGTTGTTTGTCATTTCCTTTTAATTTTAAAGATAGAGGAATATGGTTCTCTTTTATGAATGCTCTTAATGCTTGTATAATTTTTTTAACGGGTTCTAGTTGTAATTGAGTGTTAGATCTTATTCAAGTTCTTAAATAAATGCTGAAAGGTGTTTGGGCATGGGTTTGGTCATCAATGCCACATAGGACCGTTAATGTATTGCTACACTAACTCTTGCCTCATCCACTATGGTTGACAGATTAAACCATGACAACCATTGACCTCCTTTCCTTTTTTAATAGAGTAAACTTTTCTTTTGCTCCATGTGGTTTGGTCGTTTTAACGATTTTTCCCCAATCCTTTAAAAATAGCCATTTTACTCCTTGATGTTTCTGTTTTATCGCCAGTTTGCTCCACACCTCTAACTAAGTTAAAATTTTTAGTTAAAGTAAGGGTATTTAAGTAAATTATAAATAAGTAATTAATTTTTCCAAAATCCATTCTTTTATTCAAATTAAAAAATAAAACATAATTACACACATATTAACACATCTCTATCCCTTTCTCTACCACAACCTGCAAGTGCAGACCATCACCACCACCCTTCCCCTTTCCCCTGCCACCCACCACCTCATCACCACCGGTCACCACCCTGCTTGAACGACTACCACCACAACAATATCCAACGCAATCCTTCAACCAGTTACCGCCACCACAATCTCGGACCAACTACCGCCGCCGCCACCATCATATCCAACCTGTAGACCGCTTGTCCGGTGGCCGGAGTTGCTGTTGAATCATCCAACGTCGTAGATCTGCTGCGACGACGGATCTGATAGGGTTCAACGCCCTAGATCTGCATAGGGTTCAAGGGGTGATTTTCAGATCTGGTTTTTCTCCGGATCTGATCCAGATATGTTCATCTAGATCGACGGCGGCGGCGTGGAAGTGGCGGTGTCTAATGGTGATGACAGTTCGTGAAGGTGGTGGTGTCTTCTGATTATAATCTGGTACCGTGAATTAGAATTACATAATGAAACTGATGTTGGATTTTTTTTTATTTTGTTTACTGATGAAATTGATGTCGAATTGCATAGTGAAATTTGTAGAGCTTTTAAACCAAATTTTATATATGTATCAAATGAGAATTTCTAAATGTAAACCATTTCAAAGAAAGCAAGTGATTATGATAGTGGGGTGGTTAGAGAGAGAAATAAAGATGGTGGCCGGCTCCGATTTCAGGTGGTGGCCGGCTAGGATGTTGTGGTGGTGGTCGGCTAGGATGGAGATGGTGGTGGCTAGGGTTAGAATTTAGAAAGAGTGATCAGTGATATATTACATAAATAACAAATGGATAGAATTTTTATAGGTAATATAATAAATAAATAATAGACATTAATATGTAAATTACTTAATTACCCTTACTTTGAACTGAAAAGACAAAAATGTCCTTACTTTTAACAACAAAAATAAACGGAGTTAAGGCCGGGGAGTATATTAGAGAATCAATAGACACATCAGGGAGTAAAATGGCTATTTTTAAAAGATTAGGGCAAAACCATTAAAATGAGCAAACCATAGGGAGCAAAATGGAAGTTTACTCTTTTTATATTTACTTTTACTTTTCACAAAAAATAATTAAAATAAGAGAATAGGGGTTTGGGTCATGACCACACACTTAAGGTAGTGGTTTTGGATGATGGATGAGAAACGGGTGAAATGGCATTGATGTGAAGGATCATGGTGACCATAAGGGTCATGACCACATCCTATAGCGTCATATAACCTAAACAAAACACGTATTTGATTGATAAGATTTTTATACTAATAATATATAAAAATAGAAGGATACTGGTCTTATTACTAGAGCATTCACATAAGATTTTGTCACTTGTCAACTCCATATTCTTTCCAACTCTTTTTGATTTTTTATGGTAAAAAACGATAAATTTATTTTTTATATACTTTCCAATATTGACAAACTAATACATTGATATTATTTTATCGTTTAAGTTTTTGTTACAGTTATTAGTAAGATGGTTTACATCATTTAAAAATAATCTTTAATTTGAGTATCGTGTTGCTATACGTTACAAATTCAACTTCTAAAAAATAGTTGTGTTGTGCGTATAACATGCGCAATTAGGTATGCGACATATTAGTTGCGTAATTATTTTTATAAGTTACTTAATTATGTACATACATAATTATAGCATGAGTTATGTAATTATGGGTATGTGTTGATTAATTATTAAGTTGCGTGATTATGAAGTATTAACAATTTTTTCCACATTATATATAGGTCACCCGTGTATTACCTTGGATATTTACCTAGTAGAGTGAATAAAGAAAATCGAACATATTCGTAAAAACAACCATGGGCAACCCCTTATTTCAAAAATCAATGTAAAGTAGGGATGAGATCGGTACAGTACCCTACCCCGTACCTGTACCGAGTTTGAGCAAAACTGTACCAAATATTTTGGTACGATACGGGTACGGGTATTGGTATCAGTGTATAGTACCCGTTTTGGTACCACTTTGTTTTTATTTTATTTTTTGAGTACTCGTGCGGATACCAAATAGAAAAACATGACGAGGATCAATACCAACAGGTACCAAATACGTAATATCAATACGAGTACCATAAAAACAATAATACAAACTAAATCATAATCTAAAACAAAACGCCTTGATATTCTATTTAAAAGTTGGTACCGTTACCATTTTTAACCTATACCAATACCAAAAGTACCAAATACCGAAATCAATAAAATTGGTACCGATACATGTATCGAATACCCAAAATCGGTACGGGTGTAGGTACCGGGTACAGGTACGATGCAGGTATGGGTAACAGGTATTTTAGAAAAAAAATTCTCAACCCTAATATCCACTCTAAACATGTCTAAACTCCGAGTCTAATCACGTTTTACATTATAATTGGTGTGTAGCCGATAACCCCAAACTCGCTGAAGATTCCAACTTGCATCCTTATTCGCTATTCATCAAACTCATTATAATTAAGGACCCTTGATCCTCAAACAACTCGCTCCACAAGAAATCAACCTTTAATTTCTATGTTCTTTCTCATTGCGGCTCACGGAAAAAGTTAAACTCCGGCCAAACATTCTACATCGTCATTCCAATCGCGATAGGTAAGAATTCCTTGTGCGGTGTGTATTGCTTCACTAATCAAAAGCCATGTGTTAATGGCATAACATTATTAATTTAGGGATTAAAGAGTTAAGGTTTTTCTTGAATCAATTTGAGGATTGGGTTAATCATAGGTAGTATATAAATGTGATTTAGTAAATGGTATACATGTTAAGGCCTTGGATCACAAGGGACTCGTATTCGAATCCCGACCTTCCCACGTTTTTCGGTTTTCTTTTTTAAAACTTAATAAAAATCAGATTTTAGTAAACTTAATTTAACGAATTATAAAATTGTTTTAAATTTATAAAATATAACGGAAAATCAAAAAGTTTGATTATTTAGTTTAATTAATAAACTAAGTTAAAAGTTTTATATCTATTAAATTATTTTAAAGGGTTATAAATAATGAACTTTAAAATCTTTTTTATTTTATATAAAAAAATAGGAAACAGTATTTCAATTTATTAGATTATTTTTACTAAGTTTTATAAGTTTTACCTGCATAAACTTAAAAACCAAAACTTAGATAATAAAAGTTGTTTCAAATAAATAATTTTATAAACTATATCATTTAAACATTATTCCCTTTTTGTCTATAAAATTTATCTAGTTAATATTATTTAGAATTTATACGTTTTATTTAATTTATTTTAAATAACTAACTAATTTTTATATTCTTAAAAATTTTCGAATCTTATCCAGAATTCCCAAATTTCCCTACTAGTCCTAAATCCCTAAAAAAACTTAAATTCAAGTCCAATTATTAAAACTGTTTGAAACAACTAGCCTATTCACATTATAGAGATAAGAAAGAGAGATTGACGAAATGAATATCTTATTGATATAAAATATGGATCACATATGCCTCTATTAATAGGCTTACAAGATGGGTGTTAAGTATATGGAGAATCATGATCTAATGGTAAATCCAAGTGGATAGTCACAAAATAAATAAATAATAATTCATAACACTCCCCCTTGACTATCCACTTGACAAAATAATATATTATTCTTATAATACGCCTGGTGATGTTGACTCATTAAAAACATTTCCAGGAAAACCTAGTGGGATAAAACCATAGCTAAGGGATGTAACAACTCTAAATTTTGTTGTTATCTCTTTCCCTTTGTTTATCTATTTGTAATCTCGAGATTCGATTTATAAGAAAAGTTTATGTTAATTAATTACAATTATGTATGTTATATCGCATCTAATCGCTTATTAAATCGCATCGCTAATCTCATCGCATCGTAACTCGCAGTTAATTATATGGTTTTATGTTATTTATGTGTTATGTGTGTTTGTGGTTATGATTACACTCGCTATCGCATCGCTCTCACACACTCAATGTAACATTTGTGTGTATCGGGTCTCAAAAACCCGCACCGTTATTTAATCAAGTATTCGGTTAATGTTCGTTACGTATTTGTTAGTATTAATTATCCTATTTTGTTACAATTAATGATAGAAAAATTATTATAAGTAATAAAAAAATAATAAAACAAAAGAAGCCAATAAAAATGAAATGGGACAAACCGGGATCGAACCCGGGTTCACCACCCATACACACACACCAAACACCACTAAGACACACACACCTGTTGTTGAATATCTGAAATGCATAAAACTTATAGAGAGCAATGTGTGTATCTGTGTATAACAGAGATTGAAACCGCCAATCAATCTTCAGTCAATCATTGAATCTTCCGTTGAGTTCGCGATCATCCTGGGCATAACAGACAATTGGGCATCGGTTATAACCAACCCATTAACTCAATTCGAATCAAAGCTGATCAAATCGTATGATTTTAGAAATCGAAACCGAAATGTAATTAAATTCGAGTTATACTATATATATCGATGTATTCATCATTTGAGCTCGCCAGTCTATCAAACTTACTCTCTCGAAACTCTTTGCACTCATTTCTTTCATTGCCGGAGTTGTTCTCAGTCATCGTCGTCATGCCGAAATTCTCAGAGACCACTGCTTCCGGTATCATCATTCGAACTCATATTATCCTACCTGCACATTCGTTATTGAGTAATTATGTTTATGCAAAACATTTTAATTTGATCAGAATGTTGATGTCTGGGTTTAGTTTTGAAGAAGATGAAGTTTCAAGATTTCTCTTATATCTAACTAAAAGCGGGTTTTATACGGGTTAGACACCCAGCTCAACCAGTTAGGCTGGGTGCAAACTACCTCTGTGTGTCCGAGTTCGAATATGTATTGGGGAACCGGTTCGATTGGTTTTCAAACTTTTTAAATTAACTATTATCTGAAATAGGCTAACTAGTATATAAATATAATTAAAATCAGAAATATTTCGGGTTAGACACGTAGCTCAGTTGGTAGAGCTGCGTGCACGCGTACGAGAGGTCTTGGGTTCGAACCTCACTCAGCGCACACTTAACCACAGTCCGACCGGTCAACGGTCAACGGTCCGGTCAACGGTCAAAAAAAGTCAAAATTTTTATTTCTTTTTATTTATTTATTTAATTTAAAAATCAATTAAAAATACTTCAAAATAATATTTTTAAAGTTAGAAAATGTCCTAAAACTCACAAAAATGAATCTAAAAACCCTATTAAGATTATGAATTAAAATCTATTTACTTACCGAACTACTTCGTTATTATTTAGGTTAGTTTTCCTCGTCGATCAAATCCCAAAACTCGTGCGCATCCAACGTCATCAAAAGAACGCACCCAATGTGAGTGAATCTCTACAAATTCCCCGTTTTAATCACGTTTTGTGGTGTATCATGTGTCGTACAATTCTGTTACTATATAAATATAAACACTTGTGCATTCATCATATCTGTGATCTAATGTGTATCAAATGTGTACAAATTGTTGTGTGAATTATGTTTAGTTTGGATTTATCATTTTCAGTGCAAGCATTTCATTAGGCCCATCAGCTCCCCGTGGGATACGGGTTGAGTACAGGTGCCTCATCCGATCGGCTCCATTTGATTGAGCCTTGATCTCACATACATTCATGTCATACGATCGGCTCGGTTTGATTGAGCCTTGATCTCACAGTCATCATCATTCATATCATATACTCATCCAATGTGGTTTGTGTTTTGTTATATACATACGTTTGCTCACATGTGATTATTGCACAATTTTTCAATACTAAATACAACAAGGAATCAATAATAATGTTTTAACAAGGTTCACTCGCCAATGTTGACCCAAAATATTCCCCGTTTTACACATGATACAGGTGATCCAGTTGAGGCAAGAAACACATAGGAAGGCCTAGAAGAATAAATCAGTATAAGCTTTGAATTGTTTTACTTAGTTTCATTTCCTTGTAATTGTATGGATTTGATTTGAATATTAAGTTGTAATTTGAATTTAATAAATATGAAACATTTTAGTAAACATCGAGCTTTGGTGATAACCCAATTATGCCCCGACTCTTATTCCGCTGCGGGTCGGGGTTTGACAGATTGGTATCAGAGCCATGACTATAGGGATATAGGATAGGTTATTAGACCCTTAGAGCCTATACATAGTTGATTAGAATTTTAAAAGTGTTTATGTGTTACATACAAAATTCATGATGTTTATATGCTTTATGTTTATTGTTACATTCAATGTTATGCAAGCATGTTCATAAGTACATATTATTATACAATGCTCATCATGAATCATATCCTCATAACATATCATATCCATGAGAGCACACACCTCACAATTCCTATGATTTTTCAACGATTTTTGTATTTTTCAAATCACATCAAAGTGAGTTCCCATGACGGGCATGTAGTAACTGGAAGGGTACGAGTACCGGTAGTCGGAACGTCCTGTCTAGGCTTGGCATTCGTATAAATCCAAAATAAAGGACCAGTTTGCCTTCCTGGGGACTAACGATGAGAGTACGAAGGACCTATTAGGCCAAAGCATGCTATACCAAACGTCGTGTGAACTAACCCCACTTTGAGTTGTCATTGTGTCTATACCTGGACACCCTCCTACCATACATCTCGCAATCATATTTCATGGTTTTCATTCGGGTGATGTGAGTGTTAAACCGCCAACACCAATGTGAATCCTACTAAGCCAATAGTCATGGGGGCCCACATGACTATACAGGCGATGGTATGGGGGACATTGGAGGCCCAAACATGAGCAAACCCAAGACATCCTATGGATGTAGTTGCATTTTTGATGATTATGTTATTTTTTTATATTCTTTTAACGACACATGACACCTAAGAAACTTCTTAAACTCACAATCTTCCTATGTATGTTCCTGTAGATGTCGGCTAGCCAACTACGTGGAGGTAGAAAGTCAGGAAGATCAAATGAACGCTTGGCCACCCAAATTGCAAAACAAATGGCCGCAGTGCTTCCTGACATCATAATTCAAGTTCAACAAGCTCTCACCGCGAATCCCATCCACCCTCCCAATCAAGAAGACCAGAACGTCGACAACCCTCCCTCCACAAAGTGCTCCTACAAACACTTCAAGTCTTGCGATCCCCCAAAATATGAAGGGACCGAAGGTGTCACTGCTCTCCTCCACTTGTTTGAAGAAATGGAGAACACCTTCCTCAATTACGATTGTCCCAAGGATCGCAAGGTACGTTACGCAACTGGGAGACTGTTTGGGGTAGCCCTTACCTGGTGGAACACAGAAAAGGGTAAGAGAGGAGTTGAAGATGCCATGGCCTTAACATGGGAAGAGTTAAGGGAAATCATGAGAAGACGCTTCTGTCCAAGAAGCGAAATAAAAAAGTTGGAAGATGAATTCCACTCGTTAAAACAAAATGAAGGAGATCATACTTCCTACAACAAAAGATTTCTCGAGCTGAATCAGATGATCCCTAATTTGTTCACCCCCGTGTACCACTTGGTTGAACACTACATTCGAGGCCTCCCCTCGAACATTCAAGACTCGGTTCTAAGCACTTCGCCTGCAACACTTGAAGTCGCAATGGAACTAGTTACCGAACTTACCGAGAATCGCATCCGAAATGGTAAATTCAAGGAGGAGAAAAAGAAAGCCCCCATTGAGGCCCAAACTCCAAACCATTCCGTCTCCTCTTCGAAGTTTGCTGGTAAGAGGAAGCGAAACAACAGAAACTTTGCTGTCACACAAACAAACCCTCCTATCACTGCTGCACCCATCACCCAAATTGCCCCCTCAGCTGCACCATATAAAAAGCCATATTCCGGCCCATACCCAAAATGCAACCGTTGCCAATACCATCACCTTCCCGAACATCCCTGCCAACATTGCACCAGCTGTGGTCGTGCGAGTCACACCATCCAAACCTGTCGCACACTTCAGCGAATGAACCGCAATCAACCCTCAAGCCAAACCCACCATCAGATAGTGGGTCAAGCCCAACAACCCTTACTTCTACCATCTACACAACATACAGCCCAATCCTACTACCAACCCAACTACCCCATGATGCAACCCATGCGAGCATGTTACAACTGTGGAGACCCGAACCACTTCAGGAACACATGTCCACGCTTGGTGAACATCATCCATGCCCAAGCTCAAGCAAATCCGGTAAACCAAGCTAACCAAGCTCCCCCACCTGCTAGAGGAAGAGCTTTCAACATCAACGCCAACCAAGCTAGGGCTGACAACAACGTGGTTAACGGTACGTTTCTCGTCAATGGTAGTTATGCATCCATGTTATTCGATACTGGCGTGGATAAGAGTTTTGTGTCTTTAGAATTTGAACCCATCCTCAACCAAACTCGTGATAATCTCATGGAATCTCTAACGGTGGAAGTTGCTGACGGAAACCAAGTCTCATTAAACTCTATTATACGAAATTGTACTCTCACTCTAAACGATCACGATTTTCCAGTTGACCTCATTCCTGGGAAGTTTCGACATTATAATCGGTATGAACTGGCTCAGCCAACATCACGCTGAAGTAGTATGCCGCGAAAAGTTCATTCGCATTCCTCTTGCAGACGGTCAGACCCTACGAATCTTCGGAGAAACCCCTTCGAAAGGACTCAAATTGATGTCTTGCCTTCAAGCCCGAAAATACCTCCGTAAGAACTATGTCGCATTCCTAACTCACGTCGTCAAAAAGGGAAACAAGGAGAAGAAACTAGAAGATATACCTGTAGTGAAAGAATTCCCACAAGTCTTTCCCGACGACATCTCAGGACTTCCTCCCGTGAGAGAAGTCGAATTCCGCATTGATCTTATACCTGGCGCTACACCAGTCGCAAAATCTCCTTATAGGTTAGCCCCATCCGAAATGCAAGAGCTGGCCAGTCAACTGCAAGAGCTGACTGACAAAGGATTCATACGTCCTAGCTCATCGCCTTGGGGTGCACCTGTTCTTTTCGTGAAGAAGAAAGATGGAACGTTTTGCATGTGTATCGACTACAGAGAACTCAACAAGTTAACGGTTAAGAATCGCTACCCATTACCTTGCATTGATGACCTCCTAGACCAACTTCTAGGCGCCACCTGTTTTTCAAAAATCGACCTTCGTTCTGGTTATCATCAACTCAGAGTACATGAAGAAGACGTCCCAAAGACCGCCTTCCGAACTCGTTATGGTCATTACGAATTCATGGTCATGCCATTTGGTTTAACAAACGGCCCAGCTGTCTTCATGGATCTAATGAATAGGGTATGCAAACCCTACCTTGACCGTTTTGTCATAGTCTTCATCGACGATATTCTTATCTACTCCAAGTCTAAATCCGATCACGAGCGACACCTTCGACTCATCCTTACACTCTTAAGGACCGAAAAGCTCTACGCTAAGTTCTCAAAATGCGAATTCTGGTTAAGAGAAGTACAATTCCTTGGACATGTCGTTAATGACAAGGGAATACATGTCGATCCTTCGAAAATCAAGGCAGTACAGGAATGGCAAGCGCCACGTACCCCTACCGAAGTAAGATCATTTCTTGGTTTGGCTGGTTACTATCGCCGCTTCATTGCCAATTTCTCCGTATTGATGTACCACTCACGGCTTTGACTCATAAAGGAAAACCCTTCATATGGGGACCTAAACAAGAAGAAGCCTTCCAAACCCTTAAGCAAAAACTTTGTGACACACCTATCCTCACACTTTCCTGAAGGTTGCGATGACTTTGTAGTATATTGCGACGCATCAGGGCAAGGGTAGGCTGTGTATTAATGCAAAGAGGAAAAGTGATAGCCTATGCTTCTAGGCAACTCAAAGTTCATGAGAAGAACTACACCACCCACGACCTGGAACTTGGAGCCGTTGTGTTCGCTCTTAAGATATGGAGACATTACCTCTACGGTACCAAGTGTGAAATATACACTGACCACAAGAGCCTCCAACATATCTTTAACCAAAAGGAGTTGAATATGAGGCAACGAAGATGGGTCGAACTGCTTAACGACTACGACTGTGAAATTCGGTATCATCCTGGCAAGGCAAACGTGGTGGCCGATGCGCTCAGTCGAAAGGGTTATGCGAACTCCATTCATCTTCTATGTTCGCAAATCATAACCGACATCAAAGATCGAATCCGAGAAGCTCAACATGTTTCTGTAATAGAAAACGACGTACGCGATGAGCTGTCTTGTGGAGCGGAACTTAAAATCGAAACCAAATCTGACGGTATTCTGTACTATCTAAATCGCATATGGATTCCCGATCGCAATAACCTTCGTGATTTCCTTATGAATGAGGCGCACAAAACACGGTACTCTGTACAACTGGGAGCCGACAAGATGTATCAAGACCTTCGATACACCTACTGGTGGCCTGGCATGAAAAAGGATATTGCTGTTTTTGTTTCCAAGTGCCTTACCTGTTCCAAAGTAAAAGCTGAACATCAAAGATCTTCAGGACTTCTAGTCCAACCTGAAATACCTGTATGGAAGTGGGAAAACATAACCATGGGCTTCATTACCGGGTTACCTCGCACCTCCAGTGGGTATGACACCATATGGGTAATCATTGATCGTCTTACAAAATCAGCCCATTTCATTCCGATTCGTTGTCACACCCCGACCCGCAGCGGAATAAGAGTCGGGGCATAATTGGGTTATCACCAAAGCTCATGACATTTACTAATATGTTTTATATTTAATAAAGTCAAAGTTACATTTCAAAAATCCAAACATGTTTATTCAATACAGGAAAATAAGCCAAGCATAACAATCCCAACACTAAATAGTTTTATTCTTCTAGTCCAAGTCCTATGTGTTCCTAGCTGCAGCTGCTTCACCTGTATCATGTGTAAAATGGAGCTTTTTGGGGTCAACATAAGTTGGCGAGTGAACCTTATTAGATAAACATTTATTAATAAATTAATTGTTAGTTTATCAATGAAAATTTGTGCATAATCATAGATGAGTAAATGTAAATAATCAAGCAATGTCAAATAGCAGTCACAACTATAACATACAATAACACATGACAGCATACATGAACATACCAACATCATACTGTAAATAACATAAATGAAACTGTGCGATCAAGGCTCAATCAAACGTGTGTGTGTTGTGTGAATTTTTAGTTATAGAATAATTAATGTAAATATGTACACGAACTAAACCGAACCGCGACGTGAACCAACTTCGATTCATCGTGACTCTAGGAGTAACAAGTTTTAAACTTTAGCTCAAGTCAAGTCCTCGGCCAAGATCAAATCCAACACACATCAAAACCTAAACCCTAAACCGAAACACTCTCGGCCGAGATCAAGTTCAAAACCACGGATATATTGAGTTCAAACCACAAACCTAAACCGAGAACAAGCCCAAACATGTCTCGGCCATAAGATCAAAACCAAACCGAAACCCATAGCATGCAACTTTAGTCCTCGGCCACGTGATCAAGACCCAAACCAAATCACCCAAGCTCCCTTGCGGCCGCATACAAACCCAAACCGTAACCCTTCCCTTTTAACCCTCATCCTCCTTGCGCCTATATATACTAACACTCATGCATGTTCTATACACAACACAAAACCCTAGAGTTTCATTGCCGTCGGCTGCCTTACCCTCATCATCATCTCGGTCGCAGCAAGCAACAGCTTTCCTGTTCTTTTCTTCCGGTCGCAGCAGCAACAGCAGCAGCCTTGCGATCGCAGACAGATTCTTTCCGGGTTCGCTTCTTTCTCTCGGTCGCAGCAATCAGCAGCCGAAGTCTTCATCATCTCAGTCGTAAAACAGCCCTTTACTTGTTCCTTGGATCGCCAGTTCAGCCTTGATACACTTCACCTAGATCACAAACAGCTTAATCTCATTCCTTGGTCGCGAGATCAGTTTTCTTTCCTCTCGGCCGCAAGCATCCTTGATCACCGATCTCTTATAATACTCACGGTTCGTGTACCTTATCATCTAGAATTTATCATATGTTGCTAGATCATAGTCGAGTAGATATGTGTTTGATTGTATTGTTTTCAGATTATGTGAGTGTTAAGTAATCGGCTGATTTGATCATTGTTCATATGCAGAATTGTTTTCGGAAATCACAAGTTACAAGTATGTTTTGGTTATAATAACTAGAAGTAAGAACTAGGGTTTGCATGGATGAAATATTAGTATTAATCTAGGATTAGAAATCGGTTTTAGATCGCCTAGATTAATCGCATGAACGGGATTACACAAGTTTATGATAAAGGTATGCTGAATCAGTTGCTGAGTAATAGTTACAGCCGACTTCATCAGGCTGTAACTTGGTCGTTAGTTGTCGAAAAACGGATTTTCTAATGTCTAGAACGTAGAGATTTGAATAAGGAATCTAATGGCGCTGGATTCATAATTTTCTGAAGTCGTTTTATATTTTTAAAGGGCTAAACAAGTTCAGTAGCTAAAGCTGTGAAAATTCTGGAATTTTGTTGGTTGCTTATCAAGCTAGATTTTAAAATCAGTAGAGAGTGGAGTCATGATTTTTGTACAGCAACTAGTTATAGAAATTTCCGGGCAACTCCAACTGGAATTTTGTTAATCGGACGATCAGTGATTTTTAAATAAATTCTTCCGTGGACTGCAGTCAGAAAGCGGTAAATCTGACTGCAGCTTAGTGAATTAATATTTATGGTTAATTGGTAAAGATTTAGGACTTGGAAAAATTATATAAATTTCTATGGTATAGATGTCACCTACTGTAAAAATATTGGAATTTTTGGAATGATAGAACTATTTTATAAAAATCCTAGAAAACAGCTGAATAATTGAGTGTTAAGCAGAAAGTTGATAACTTGTGATTTTATGCATTAAAGTGTTGCATGGATTTGGAATATGTTCATGATAAGTTGTTTGATTACTATGATCACATGAGAATACTTGCATGCATGTTTTAGTGTTAGATATGTTGTTTGTGTGTAACACTTTGTGAGTAAATTTCGTGTGGAATTTGTATTGGTGTGATTACACACTGACGTGGAAATTAATTGGTTTGTTAGGACGCAACTAGCGGTCCCATCTCTTATAACATCTTTGCTACACTAACCGAGCAAATAAAGGTGAGTTCACGGCCCCTAACTTTATCCGGTTTTTAAACAACAGGGGGAGAAACATGTATACACTCTCAAACTCAAACTCTTTACGTTATACGAATTTAACGTCACATAACTATACGGTAACTAAGTTAGTGTTAATGTAATGTTATGGACACTAAGCAGCTTTATCACTTAAGTCCTCGACAATCTCCTCGGATCGTTAGTATTTGGGTTAAATAGCGGGGGAATTATAAGTAGTACTACTGGGCCCGACAAGCCCCATCCGAGCTAGTCGCGCTAGCCGACCTGGTATGGTCAACGGGTGAATAATTGGCCTAACACCGCCATGGTCATGTGATAGGCCTGGCAAAACGGAGGCACAACAGTCAGCTTCGATCGCGAACACTTAGTGACATGACTTTAGGCTAGCTACCTATATACATTAATATTGAACTTAATTACGGATCAACTTAATATTCCGGGTTTGGAATATTGGAAACATCAACTTATTATCCCGGGTTGGGGATAATGGAAATAACAACTTAATATTCCGGGATGGGAATATTGGAAGCAACAACTTATTATTCCGGGATTGGAATAATGGAACTGATATGTTATCCCAGGTTGGGGATAACGGAGTAACAAACTATAACCGAACAAACGAATTTATGAAAACCTGTGAACTCACTCATCTTTAATGTTGACACTTGTTTCTTTACATGTTTCTCAGGACGCTAGGAGCTCTAGGTGCACGCACATGCATTGAACAAGACATCTTTATCGAGTCTTATTTATTAATATAGTTTTGGGATTTTTCATTTGTTTTTGGCGTTTGTGTTGGCGCCGCATCACTACTTATTTATGCTTCCGCTCAAACTTTAAAAATAATGCTCTGCTAAATATTGGTAATTGATATAAGATCTACAATGAACGATTTTGCAAAACGTATAACCAAATCATGTAGAGTCGTTCGACGTACTAGTGTTTCAGATTCTGGTTTGTTCACACGCCTCGCGGTAAAACTCCGCAAGTGGAAATTGAGGGTGTGACATATATATACAAAGACACATGATACACCCCAAAACGTGATTAAAACGGGGAATTTGTAAGATTCACTCACCTTGGGTGCGTTGGATTGGAGATGGTGAGTTGCGCATGATTTAGATGAGCGGACAACGAGAAATACTAACCTAAATAATAACGGAAAAATATATTAAACGAGTGGATTTTATTAAGGATTTTAAATGAAATTTTTAGATATATTTTTGTGAGTTCAAGGCCATTTTCTATCTTTAAAAATGTTATTTTTAAGTATTTTTAATTGATTTTTAAATTAAATTAAATAAATAAAAATATATAAAAAAATGTATTTAGCGTTGACCGTTGACCGGTTCGGTCAGCGAATTAATCTGCGCCGGGTGAGGCTCGAACCGGCGACCTCCCGTACGCGTGCACGCAGCTCTACCAACTGAGCTACGTGTCTAACCCGAAATAATCTTGTTTTTATTTATACTTAAACACTTATTCAGTTAATCCGAAATTCTCTTTAATTTCAAAAACATTTTAATTCGGCGAAAATTCAGGGCATGGTAATGGCTAGTAACCCTGTAACAGAACATCAAGCAATCCGATTGGCTCACAAACTCACCGATAAAGCGGTGGAACAGAAGAAACTGCCAGCACGGGGTACAACTGAAGTTGCCCCGGATAACAAAAGAAAGTTTGAAGACTCAACTATTCGACAGTCTTCGTCATCTCATCCGCAGCAAGGGAACCAGAAACGATTCAATCACTACCACAGCCACCGGGGTCATCAAAATCATCCCGCCAACAACAACAACAACAACAACAACCAGAATTCAGGCGGCTATGTAGGTCGAAAGCCGCAGTGCAACCGCTGTAATCTCCATCATAACGGCCCTTGTGCCGGAAATCGCTGCCAAAGATGTGGCAAGATGGGACATGCGGCAAAGGATTGTCGTGGGGAAATCATGTCCCGACAAAATCAAAATCAGCCCCAGGGTCAGCAGCAGGGTATAAACCGGGGGTGCTATCAGTGTGGTAGCACTGCTCATTTCAGAAGAGACTGCCCACAGTTGCGCAACAACAACAATAATGGTGGAAACAACCACAACCACAATAACCACAACAACAATAATAACAACAATAATGGGAACGGTGGCACAGGAGGTGCCAAAGGTCGTGCATTTATATTGGGCCGCGGTGAGGCCAGAAACAACACGAACGTGGTCGCCGGTAAGTTTCCCCTTAATGAACATTTTGCTTCTGTGCTTTTTGATACGGGTGCGGATAGGAGCTTTATATCTGAGTCTTTTAGGAAGAACCTAAATCTCACGCTTAAACCATTAGAGACCCCTTATGTTATAGAATTAGCCGATGGTAAATCTGTAGATGTGACCCAAATCGTATCCGGCTGTCAACTCAAACTCGCGGGCCACACTTTTACCATTGATCTGATGACAACTACTCTGGGTAGTTTTGACGTGGTAGTCGGAATGGACTGGCTATCCGACGTCCAGGCTGAAGTTCTCTGCTTCGAAAAGTCTATCCGTATTCCACTCACGAACGACGAAATCCTGACAGTACAAGGCGACAAGGCAAGCGCCGTCACCAACATTATCTCATTCATGCAAGCGCAGAAGTATCTTCGGAAAAAGAATTCCTTCGCTATACTCGCACTAATTACCGAACAGCCTAAGGACGAGAAACGTATAGAAGACATCCCTGTCGTCCGTGATTTTTCCGATGTATTCCCAGAAGAACTACCTGGTCTTCCACCACATCGACAATTGGAGTTTGAAATCGAATTGGCAAGCAATGCAACTCCTATCGCCAAGGCTCCATACCGCCTAGCTCCAACCGAGCTGCAGGAGCTGTCTGCCCAACTTCAAGAGCTGTTAGAAAAAGGATTTATCCGACCAAGCGTTTCGCCATGGGGAGCTCCAGTCCTGTTTGTCAAGAAGAAGGACGGGACTTTCCGCATGTGCATCGACTATAGGGAACTCAACAAGGTTACAGTCAAGAACCGATACCCGTTACCTCGCATCGATGATCTCTTCGACCAACTTCAAGGGTCAAGCTACTACTCCAAGATTGATTTACGGTCTGGCTAGCACCAGCTACGCGTCAGGGAGGAGGATATCGCTAAGACAGCATTTCGCACTCGGTATGGCCATTACGAGTTCTTGGTCATGCCATTCGGTCTCACTAACGCACCTGCGGTATTCATGGACCTCATGAACCGCGTGTGTAAACCATACCTCGACAAATTTGTCATTGTGTTCATCGATGACATACTCATCTACTCCAAAAGTGAAGAAGAGCATGCTGAACATCTAAGATTACTGCTAGGGTTCCTTCAACAGGAAAAGCTATATGCCAAGCTCTCAAAGTGTGATTTCTGGATTCGGGAAGTTCAGTTTCTCGGGCACGTCGTGAATGAAAAGGGTATCCATGTAGACCCTGCCAAGATTGAAGCCATCAAAAGCTGGGAAGCACCTAAGACTCCGACGGAAATCCGCCAATTTTTGGGATTGGCTGGTTACTACAGACGCTTCATCGAGGGGTTTTCAAAGATTGCACAACCGCTCACTACCCTCACCCAGAAAGGCATCAAGTATGCTTGGGGTGAAAAACAAGAAGCAGCATTTCAATTGCTGAAGCAGAAACTTTGCAGTGCACCCATTCTGTCCTTGCCGGAAGGGACAGATGACTTCGTAGTGTATTGTGATGCTTCCTTTCAGGGATTGGGATGCGTACTCATGCAACGCGATAAGGTCATCGCGTATGCGTCGCGACAGCTGAAGGTTCACGAGAAAAACTACACGACGCATGACCTGGAATTGGGAGCAGTAGTGTTTGCACTTAAGATTTGGAGACACTACCTTTATGGAACGAAGTGCACAATCTTTACTGACCACAAAAGCCTCCAGCACATCTTTGATCAGAAGGAGTTGAACATGCGACAACGTCGCTGGGTCGAACTCTTGAACGATTATGAGTGTGCCATTCGGTATCACCCGGGTAAAGCTAACGTGGTAGCTGATGCCCTCAGTAGGAAGGAACACTTGAAACCTCGTCGCGTACGAGCACTACAACTCACTATTCATTCGGGGCTACCCGAACAAATACGGGACGCCCAGTTAGAAGCAGTTAAGGAGGAAAACATCAAAGCCGAATCAGTGGGAAAAATGGAACGTGATTGGGAAGTAAAGCCCAATGGAGCCCGGTATTTCATGAATCGCATATGGGTACCTCTCTACGGAAACCTCAGAGAGCTAGTCATGGATGAAGCTCACAAATCTCGATACTCTGTCCATCCGGGTTCGGATAAGATGTATCAAGACCTTAAAGCTGCGTATTGGTGGCCTAACATGAAAGCCGATATAGCCACCTACGTGAGTAGATGTTTGACTTGTGCAAAAGTCAAGGTGGAGTATCAAAAGCCATCGGGGCTACTCCAACAACCTGAGATCCCAGTGTGGAAGTGGGATCAGATCTCAATGGATTTCATCACTAAACTCCCGCGAACCTTGGGTGGTTGCGATACCATCTGGGTGATTATGGATCGTTTAACTAAGTCCGCACACTTCCTAGCTATCAAAGAAACGGATAAGATGGAGAAGTTGACTCGCATCTACCTTAAGGAAGTAGTTTCTCGGCACGGAGTGCCAACGTCCATCATCTCAGATAGAGATGCTCGTTTCACGTCAAACTTCTGGCAGTCACTCCAGAGAGCGTTGGGAACACGCTTGGATATGAGCACAGCTTATCACCCTCAGACTGATGGTCAAAGCGAAAGGACCATACAAACCTTGGAAGACATGCTTAGGGCATGCGTAGTGGACTTCGGAAATAATTGGGAAATTAACCTGCCTCTAGTAGAATTCTCATATAACAACAGCTATCACACGAGTATTTCGGCAGCACCGTTTGAAGCATTATACGGTCGTAAATGTAGATCACCGGTCTGCTGGGCAGAAGTCGGTGACAGCCAACTCACAGGCCCTGAGTTAATACTCGAGGCCACTGAAAAGATTGTACAAATCAGAAACCGCATGGCGGCGGCACGAGATCGACAGAAAAGCTACGCTGACCAACGACGCAAACCGCTCGAATTTCAAGTAGACGACCGCGTCCTACTAAAGGTGTCACCCTGGAAGGGTGTAATCCGCTTCGGAAAACGGGGCAAACTGAACCCACGGTACGTAGGCCCGTTTGTAATCTTGAAACGAATCGGACCCGTAGCATACCAATTAGACCTTCCTGCCGAACTCAGTGGAGTTCACAACGTATTTCACGTGTCAAATCTGAAGAAGTGTCTATCAGATGAAACTTTAGTTATTCCATTGGATGAGATCCAAGTGGATAAACAACTACACTTCGTGGAAAAGCCCATTGAGATCATGGATCGTGAGATCAAGACTCGAAGGCACAGCAAGATTCCAATCGTTAAAGTTCGTTGGGACTCTAAGCGTGGACCGGAGTTCACGTGGGAAAGAGAGGATCAAATGAAAAGCAAATACCCACACCTCTTTGCAACTGAGCAGCAAACTAATGATACTAGTAACTAAATTTTCGGGACGAAAATTCTTTCAACATGGGGATGATGTGACAACCCGGAAATTTCTCATACTTTCGTGTACTATTGTTGACTAAATTCTCGTGCATGGCACTTGGAAATCTTTGTGTATGACACTTGGGAATTTCTTGTAACGCTGCGTACCATTATAAACGAACTAACTCTTTGTGCGTGGCACTCTAAACATGTACGTTACATGCTAAACCGCGTTTACTCAATTTTCGGGACGAAAATTCTTTCAACATGGGGATAATGTGATATCCCGGGTTTTTCGGATAACTTACACGTGACTTGTCGAATAATATATGTGCTAAGTATTAAACGTGCAAGGATTAAAGACGTGTGTGTGTTGTGTGAATTTTTAGTTATAGAATAATTAATGTAAATATGTACACGAACTAAACCGAACCGCGACGTGAACCAACTTCGATTCATCGTGACTCTAGGAGTAACAAGTTTTAAACTTTAGCTCAAGTCAAGTCCTCGGCCAAGATCAAATCCAACACACATCAAAACCTAAACCCTAAACCGAAACACTCTCGGCCGAGATCAAGTTCAAAACCACGGATATATTGAGTTCAAACCACAAACCTAAACCGAGAACAAGCCCAAACATGTCTCGGCCATAAGATCAAAACCAAACCGAAACCCATAGCATGCAACTTTAGTCCTCGGCCACGTGATCAAGACCCAAACCAAATCACCCAAGCTCCCTTGCGGCCGCATACAAACCCAAACCGTAACCCTTCCCTTTTAACCCTCATCCTCCTTGCGCCTATATATACTAACACTCATGCATGTTCTATACACAACACAAAACCCTAGAGTTTCATTGCCGTCGGCTGCCTTACCCTCATCATCATCTCGGTCGCAGCAAGCAACAGCTTTCCTGTTCTTTTCTTCCGGTCGCAGCAGCAACAGCAGCAGCCTTGCGATCGCAGACAGATTCTTTCCGGGTTCGCTTCTTTCTCTCGGTCGCAGCAATCAGCAGCCGAAGTCTTCATCATCTCAGTCGTAAAACAGCCCTTTACTTGTTCCTTGGATCGCCAGTTCAGCCTTGATACACTTCACCTAGATCACAAACAGCTTAATCTCATTCCTTGGTCGCGAGATCAGTTTTCTTTCCTCTCGGCCGCAAGCATCCTTGATCACCGATCTCTTATAATACTCACGGTTCGTGTACCTTATCATCTAGAATTTATCATATGTTGCTAGATCATAGTCGAGTAGATATGTGTTTGATTGTATTGTTTTCAGATTATGTGAGTGTTAAGTAATCGGCTGATTTGATCATTGTTCATATGCAGAATTGTTTTCGGAAATCACAAGTTACAAGTATGTTTTGGTTATAATAACTAGAAGTAAGAACTAGGGTTTGCATGGATGAAATATTAGTATTAATCTAGGATTAGAAATCGGTTTTAGATCGCCTAGATTAATCGCATGAACGGGATTACACAAGTTTATGATAAAGGTATGCTGAATCAGTTGCTGAGTAATAGTTACAGCCGACTTCATCAGGCTGTAACTTGGTCGTTAGTTGTCGAAAAACGGATTTTCTGATGTCTAGAACGTAGAGATTTGAATAAGAAATCTAATGGCGCTGGATTCATAATTTTCTGAAGTCGTTTGATATTTTTAAAGGGCTAAACAAGTTCAGTAGCTAAAGCTGTGAAAATTCTGGAATTTTGTTGGTTGCTTATCAAGCTAGATTTTAAAATCAGTAGAGAGTGGAGTCATGATTTTTGTACAGCAACTAGTTATAGAAATTTCCGGGCAACTCCAACTGGAATTTTGTTAATCGGACGATCAGTGATTTTTAAATAAATTCTTCCGTGGACTGCAGTCAGAAAGCGGTAAATCTGACTGCAGCTTAGTGAATTAATATTTATGGTTAATTGGTAAAGATTTAGGACTTGGAAAAATTATATAAATTTCTATGGTATAGATGTCACCTACTGTAAAAATATTGGAATTTTTGGAATGATAGAACTATTTTATAAAAATCCTAGAAAACAGCTGAATAATTGAGTGTTAAGCAGAAAGTTGATAACTTGTGATTTTATGCATTAAAGTGTTGCATGGATTTGGAATATGTTCATGATAAGTTGTTTGATTACTATGATCACATGAGAATACTTGCATGCATGTTTTAGTGTTAGATATGTTGTTTGTGTGTATCACTTTGTGAGTAAATTTCGTGTGGAATTTGTATTGGTGTGATTACACACTGACGTGGAAATTAATTGGTTTGTTAGGACGCAACTAGCGGTCCCATCTCTTATAACATCTTTGCTACACTAACCGAGCAAATAAAGGTGAGTTCACGGCCCCTAACTTTATCCGGTTTTTAAACAACAGGGGGAGAAACATGTATACACTCTCAAACTCAAACTCTTTACGTTATACGAATTTAACGTCACATAACTATACGGTAACTAAGTTAGTGTTAATGTAATGTTATGGACACTAAGCAGCTTTATCACTTAAGTCCTCGACAATCTCCTCGGATCGTTAGTATTTGGGTTAAATAGCGGGGGAATTATAAGTAGTACTACTGGGCCCGACAAGCCCCATCCGAGCTAGTCGCGCTAGCCGACCTGGTATGGTCAACGGGTGAATAATTGGCCTAACACCGCCATGGTCATGTGATAGGCCTGGCAAAACGGAGGCACAACAGTCAGCTTCGATCGCGAACACTTAGTGACATGACTTTAGGCTAGCTACCTATATACATTAATATTGAACTTAATTACGGATCAACTTAATATTCCGGGTTTGGAATATTGGAAACATCAACTTATTATCCCGGGTTGGGGATAATGGAAATAACAACTTAATATTCCGGGATGGGAATATTGGAAGCAACAACTTATTATTCCGGGATTGGAATAATGGAACTGATATGTTATCCCAGGTTGGGGATAACGGAGTAACAAACTATAACCGAACAAACGAATTTATGAAAACCTGTGAACTCACTCATCTTTAATGTTGACACTTGTTTCTTTACATGTTTCTCAGGACGCTAGGAGCTCTAGGTGCACGCACATGCATTGAACAAGACATCTTTATCGAGTCTTATTTATTAATATTGTTTTGGGATTTTTCATTTGTTTTTGGCGTTTGTGTTGGCGCCGCATCACTACTTATTTATGCTTCCGCTCAAACTTTAAAAATAATGCTCTGCTAAATATTGGTAATTGATATAAGATCTACAATGAACGATTTTGCAAAACGTATAACCAAATCATGTAGAGTCGTTCGACGTACTAGTGTTTCAGATTCTGGTTTGTTCACACGCCTCGCGGTAAAACTCCGCAAGTGGAAATTGAGGGTGTGACATATATATACAAAGACACATGATACACCCCAAAACGTGATTAAAACGGGGAATTTGTAAGATTCACTCACCTTGGGTGCGTTGGATTGGAGATGGTGAGTTGCGCACGATTTAGATGAGCGGACAACGAGAAATACTAACCTAAATAATAACGGAAAAATATATTAAACGAGTGGATTTTATTAAGGATTTTAAATGAAATTTTTAGATATATTTTTGTGAGTTCAAGGCCATTTTCTATCTTTAAAAATGTTATTTTTAAGTATTTTTAATTGATTTTTAAATTAAATTAAATAAATAAAAATATATAAAAAAATGTATTTAGCGTTGACCGTTGACCGGTTCGGTCAGCGAATTAATCTGCGCCGGGTGAGGCTCGAACCGGCGACCTCCCGTACGCGTGCACGGCTTCAAAAGGTGCCATGCCGATGCTCGAATGATAGCTGTTGTTGTACGAAAATTCAACTAATGGTAGGTGGGCGTCCCAATTTCCCTTGAAGTCTATGACACATGCTCTAAGCATATCTTCAAGAGTTTGAATGGTGCGCTCAGACTGTCCATCAGTTTGAGGATGATAGGCGGTACTGAGATCTAATCGTGTGCCCATAGCGGATTGTACTGCTTGCCATGTTCGTGAGGTGAAACGACCATCACGATCAGAAATAATACTTAACGGTACCCCATGTCGGCTTACGATTTCATTGATATAAATACGTGCAAGCTTTTCGTTTTTGAAATCTTCGCGGATAGGAATAAAGTGAGCTGATTTTGTAAGTCGGTCTATAATTACCCATATTGTGTCATACCCACCAGAAGTGCGAGGTAACCCGGTAATGAAATCCATGGTTATATTTTCCCACTTCCATACAGGTATTTCTGGTTGGACTAGAAGTCCTGAGGGTCTTTGGTGTTCAGCCTTCACCTTGGAACATGTGAGACACTTGGAAACAAAAACGGCAATATCCTTCTTCATTCCAGGCCACCAATAGGTGTATCGTAGGTCTTGATACATCTTATCGGCTCCTGGGTGTATAGAATATCGCGTTTTGTGAGCTTCATTCATAAGAGTTTCACGAAGATTGTTGTGGTTAGGAATCCAGATACGATCTAGGTAATACAGAATACCGTCTGATTTAGTTTCAAGTTTTAGCTCGGCTCCACAGGACATCTCCTTTCGTACATCTTCTTCTGTTATTGAAACGTGTTGGGCTTCTCGAATCTGATCTTTAATGTCGGTTATAATTTGCGAACATAGAAGATGAATGGAGTTCGCATAACCCTTTCGACTAAGTGCATCAGCCACCACATTTGCTTTACCAGGGTGGTATCTAATTTCACAGTCGTAATCATTCAGAAGTTCGACCCATCTTCGTTGCCTCATGTTTAACTCTTTTTGATTGAAGATATGTTGAAGACTCTTGTGGTCAGTGTATATTTCACACTTAGTACCATAGAGATAATGTCTCCATATCTTAAAAGCGAATACAACGGCTCCAAGTTCTAGGTCATGAGTGGTGTAGTTCTTTTCATGCGTCTTGAGTTGTCTCGAGGCATAAGCTATGACTTTTCCTCTTTGCATGAGAACGCAGCCTAATCCTTGCCCTGACGCGTCGCAATAGACTACAAAATCATCACAACCTTCAGGAAGAGTGAGGATTGGTGCATCACAAAGTTTTTATTTAAGAGTTTGAAAAGCTTCTTCTTGCTTGGATCCCCATACGAAAGGTTTTCCCTTATGAGTTAAAGCCGTGAGTGGTACGGCAATGCGAGAGAAGTTTGAAATGAACCGACGATAATAGCCAGCTAGTCCAAGAAAAGATCTTACTTCAGTTGGTGTATGTGGAGCTTGCCATTCTTGAACGGCTTTGATCTTTGAAGGGTCAACATGTATTCCCTTGTCATTGATTACATGCCCGAGGAATTGCACCTCTTTCAACCAGAATTCACATTTGGAGAACTTGGCATAAAGCTTTTCCTTATCTAGAAGTGCAAGAACGAGTCGAAGATGACGCTCATGATCAGTTTTAGATTTTGAATAAATAAGAATATCGTCGATGAAGACTATAACAAATCGATCAAGATAAGGTTTGCAAACTCTGTTCATTAGGTCCATGAAGACAGCTGGTGCGTTGGTTAATCCAAATGGCATAACCATGAATTCATAGTGGCCATAACGAGTTCGAAAAGCAGTCTTAGGGACGTCTTCCTCATGCACTCTAAGTTGATGATAGCCAGATCGAAGATCGATTTTTGAAAAGCAGCTGGCACCTTGTAGTTGGTCAAGAAGATCATCAATGCGAGGTAAAGGATAGCGATTCTTGATTGTTAACTTGTTGAGCTCTCTGTAGTCGATGCACATTCGAAAAGATCCATCTTTCTTCTTTACGAAGAGGACAGGTGCACCCCAAGGCGATGAGCTAGGACGTATGAATCCCTTGCCAGTCAACTCTTGCAATTGACTGGCTAGCTCTTGCATTTCAGAGGGGGCTAACCGATATGGAGACTTTGCAACTGGTGTAGCACCAGGTATAAGATCAATACGGAATTCGACGTCTCTAACTGGAGGAAGTCCTGAAATGTCGTCAGGAAAAACCTGTGGGAAGTCTTTTACTACAGGAATGTCTTCAAGTTTCTTCTCCATGGTTCCCTTTTTGATGATATGAGCTAAAAACGCGACATAATTCTTGCGAAGATATTTTTGAGTTTGAAGACAAGACATTAAGCTGAGCCCTTTCGACGAGGTTTCTCCAATGATTCGAAGAGTCTGACCGTTTGAAAGAGGAATACGAATAAATTTTTCACGACATACAACTTCCGCCTGATGTTGACTGAGCCAATCCATACCAATTATGATGTCAAAACTTCCCAGCTTCATAGAAATAAGGTCGACTGAGAAATCGTGGTCGTTTAAGGTGAGTGTACAGTTGCGTAAAATAGAGTCTAATGAAACTGGTTTCCCGTCCGTAACTTCTACCGTTATGGATTCCGTGAGCTTATCCCGATTTTTGCTTAAGATAGGCTCAAATTCTAATGACACAAAACTTCTATCCGCACCAGTATCAAATAATATAGATGCATATCTACCATTTATAAGGAACGTACCGTTGACCACATTGCCGTCAGCTCTGGCCTGGTTAGCGTTGATATTGAAAGCTCTCCCTCTTGCAGGTGGGGGAGCTTGGTTTGCTTGGTTCACTGGGTTGGCTTGGGCCTGAGCATGAATAATATTAACCAGCCTTGGACATGTGTTTCTGAAATGGCTCGGGTCGCCGCAATTGAAGCAAGCCCGCATAGGTTGGCCCATAGGATAATTAGGTTGGTAGTATGTTTGGGCTAAATGTTGGGTGGGTGGAAATGGTAGGGGTTGTTGGGCTTGACCCATTAACTGTTGGTGGGTTTGGGTTAAAGGTTGGTGGCGGTTTGTTCGTTGAGGCATACGGCAGGTTTGAACAGTATGTCCTGCGCGACCGCAGCCGGTGCAGTATTGGCAAGGATGATCAGGGGAATGGTGATATTGGCAACGGTTACATTTTGGTAACGGACCTGAGTAGGGTCTTCAGTATGGTGCGGGTGAAGGAGTGATTTGAGTAATGGGTGCAGCAGGAATAGGGGTGTTGGTTTGGGTAACTGCAAAATTTCTGGTGTTACGCTTCCTCTTGTTAGCAAACTTAGAGGAAGGAATGGGGTGGTTTGAAGTTTGTCCCTCAACAGGGGCTTTCTTCTTCTCTTCTTTGAACTTCCCGTTGCGAATTCGGTTTTCGGTCAGTTCAGTTGCTAACTCCATAGCAGCTTCAAGTGTTACCGGTGAAACGCTGAGAACTGAATCTTGGATTTTCGAGGGAAGTCCTCGAATATAATGTTCAATCAGACGATAGGTTGGTGTGAACAGATTTGGAACCATTTGGTTCAACTCCAAAAACCTCTTGTTGTAGGTAGTGTGATCACCCTCCTTTTGCTTTAGAGAATGAAATTCATCCTCCAACTTCTTAATTTCACTTCTAGGACAGAAACGCCTAGTCATGATTTCCCTTAACTCCTCCCAAGTTAAGGCCATCGCATCTTCAGTTCCCCTCTTCCCTTTCTCGGTATTCCACCAAGTGAGAGCTACTCCAAGTAGTCTCCCGGTAGCGTATCGAACCTTGCGATCCTCAGGACAATCGCAGTTTAGGAAGGTGTTTTCCATCTCCTCGAACCAATGTAGAAGAGCAGTGACACCCTCGGTCCCTTCAAATTTAGGAGGATCACAGGACTTAAAATGTTTGTAAGAGCACTTGTTGGTAGGAGGGTTGTCGATGTTCTGGTCCTGTTGTTGTGGAGGGTTAGTAGGGTTTGTAGCAAGGGCTTGTTGTACTTGGACCATAATGTCAGGAAGTATCGTGGCCATTTGTTTCGCGATCTGAGTGGCCAAACGTTCCTGAGACCTTCCCGATCTTTTACCCCTTCGTTGCTGTCTAGACGACATCTACAGGATCATAAAATGAGAAGATTGTGAGTTTATGGTGTCTTTTTAGGTGTCATGTGTCTTTAAGAAAATGAAAATAACATAAATATCAATAATGCAACTACAACCATAGGATGTCTTGGGTTCGCTCATGTTGGGCCTCAAATGTCCCCCATACCTTCACCTACATAGTCATGTGGGCCCCCATGGCTATTGGCTTGGTAGGATTCACATTAGTATTGGCAATTTAACACTCGCATCCCCCGAATGCAAACCACAAAATATGTTCATGAGATGTTTGGTCGGAACGTGTCCAGGTGTAGACACAATGACAACTCAAAGTGGGATTAGCTCACACGACGTTTGGTATAGCATGCTTTGGCCTAATAGGTACTTCGTACTCTCATCGTTAGTCCCCAGGTAGGCAAACTGGTCCTTTATTTTGGATTTATAGGAATGCCAGCCTAGACAGGACGTTCCGACTACCGGTACTGGTACCCTTCCAGTTACTACATGCTCGTCATGCGAACTCACTTTGATGAGATTTGAAAACACGAAAATCATTGTAAAAACAATCATGATGTGGTGTGTGCTTTCATGGATGTGATATGTTATGAGCATACGATTTCATGATAGGCATTATATGATAATACATACTTATGAACATGCTTGCACAATATCAAATGTAACATTTAACATAAAACATATAAACATCATGAAATTTGGCATATAACACACAAAATTCTTATAAGTTTCTAATCGACTATAGTATAGGCTCTAAGGGTCTAATAATCTATCCTATATCCCTATAGTCATGGCTCTGATACCAATCTGTCACACCCCGACCCGCAGCGGAATAAGAGTCGGGGCATAATTGGGTTATCACCAAAGCTCATGACATTTACTAATATGTTTTATATTTAATAAAGTCAAAGTTACATTTCAAAAATCCAAACATGTTCATTCAATACAGGAAAATAAGCCAAGCATAACAATCCCAACACTAAATAGTTTTATTCTTCTAGTCCAAGTCCTATGTGTTCCTAGCTGCAGCTGCTTCACCTGTATCATGTGTAAAATGGGGCTTTTTGGGGTCAACATAAGTTGGCGAGTGAACCTTATTAGATAAACACTTATTAATAAATTAATTGTTAGTTTATCAATGAAAATTTGTGCATAATCATAGATGAGTAAATGTAAATAATCAAGCAATGTCAAAAAGCAGTCACAACTATAACATACAATAACACATGACAGCATACATGAACATACCAACATCATACTGTAAATAACATAAATGAAACTGTGCGATCAAGGCTCAATCAAACGGAGCCGATCGTATTGCATGTACTGAAAATGAAAATGTCTGTGCGATCAAGGCTCAATTAAAGGGAGCCGATCGTATGTGGGCACGCCAGGTTCAACCGCATAATAAAATGGGGAACATGCTCAACGCTCATAATGTAATGGGGAGCGGCGGCCTATGAAATTGCATGTACTGAATAATAAATTGCATCCAATAATAACTACTTAACAGCAACAAACTGAATACACAAGTTCATGATATAATGTATGCACAATGGTTTAGTAATAATATATATATATAAAGACACATGATACACCCCAAAACGTGACTAAAACGGGGAATTTGTAAGATTCACTCACCTTGGGTGCGTTGGATTGGAGATGGTGAGATGCGCACGATTTAGATGAGCGGACAACGAGAAATACTAACCTAAATAATAACGGAAAAATATATTAAACGAGTGGATTTTATTAAGGATTTTAAATGAAATTTTTAGATATATTTTTGTGAGTTCAAGGCCATTTTCTATCTTTAAAAATGTTATTTTTAAGTATTTTTAATTGATTTTTAAATTAAATTAAATAAATAAAAATATATAAAAAAATTGTTTATTTAGCGTTGACCGTTGACCGTTGACCGGTTCGGTCAGCGAATTAATCTGCGCCGGGTGAGGCTCGAACCGGAGACCTCCCGTACGCGTGCACGTAGCTCTACCAACTGAGCTACGTGTCTAACCCGAAATAATCTTGTTTTTATTTATACTTAAACACTTATTCAGTTAATCCGAAATTCTCTTTAATTTCAAAAACATTTTAATTCGGCGGACCGGTGCAAGTGACGGGTTTCGAACGCGCGACGTAGGACTTAGTGTTGCACACAGTCCACCGCTGGACTGTGTGTCTAACCCGGTTATTATCTCGGTTTTTATTATACTTAATAACTAACTGAGTTATCCCGGTTTAGTTTTTAAACAAAAAGGCGTGTTATTATATAAGGAGTGCGTATAGCAGGAATCGAACTCGGGACGTGTATGGTTTTTGTTTGCACACAGTCCACCGCTGGACTGTGTGTCTAACCCGTTTATAATTCCGATTTTAATTAATTTTATGTCATCTCTGAACTCGTCTTCTTCATTACAAACACAGACATCAATCAAACAACTGATACGCGATTAATTTAGTTAATGAACATGATGTCCAGTTTGAATGCATTGAACCGAAAGGTTTGGGGAAAGAAGATACCGAACAGATCGTCTTCTTCAGAGAATCCGGCGAAACTCGTCGGCTCTGTTTTTGAAACCTTCGGCTGTGAGAATCAATTAACAGGTTTAAGGGATTAGATGTGAAATTGAACTAATGAGTATTGATTATCAGCACGTTAGAATGAGCATACCGATAATCAACGAGTTTCCGACAATTCCAGAAGTTTTCCGGCGAAAACAGAAAGTCCAGCAATGTCGTCTGTGGTTGATTATGAGTGATGGGTTAATGTTAGTAAGGTTCTAACAATTGATTGAAACAGTAAAGTAGAGGTATTTTACCGGTTTGAGTTGAATACGGTTTTCCGGCGACTTTTGCAGGAAATTCTGGCGAGCTGTTTTAGGTGTTCTGGTGGTCCGAAAATGCGATGAAAATGAAATGGAGTATTGGTATGATATCTCTGAGTCGCGAGAGTGGTCTGAAGCTTGTGTTATTCTGGACTTGATGATTTTCCGGTTTTAAAAACCGACAATGATGAGTCTTTAAGTTTAATCAATTCCAATTTGATTAGAAACCGTCGTGCATCGGTTATAAACTGAATGTGTGAAATAAACAACGAATTGACGATTGGTTTGCCGATTACCGTTTCTCAGATAGCGCAATCGGTTTTAACAGGGTTTGTGTATAAATTTCATTTGTGTTCCTAGAGTTAGCAGAAAACACAATGTGGCGGAGTGGTCTTGGGAGTGAGTGTTAAGTTGTTGAAGGGTGTCTTGGCTGACCCGGGTTCGAGTCCCGGCAGCGTTATAATTTATTTATTTATTTTATTTTAACTTTTCATCAAATATAATTTTTATAGTTTAGTTTATTTATTAATTATGTATTGTTTTAAATCAAAATAATCATAAATATTCGACATAACTTTTATAACTTGACATTCGATTACAAAACGGAGCGGGTTTTGAAAACCCGATTTTTACAAATGTTACATTCGCGAGGACTTCAAAAACGAAAAGTTAGCTCGTATCTACATCGGCGAGATCGTAAACCGTCATGGTGTACCTTTAAGCATCATTTCAGACCGTGATGGTCGTTTCACTTCACGAACATGGCAAGCCGTACAAACCGCTTTGGGTACACGATTAGACTCAGTACCGCTTTTCATCCTCAAACTGATGGACAATCTGAACGCACCACCAAACTCTTGAAGACATGCTTCGAGCATGTGTCATAGACTTCAAGGGAAATTGGGACTCTCATCTACCATTAGTTGAATTTTCGTACAACAATAGTTATCACTCAAGTATCGGCATGGCTCCTTTCGAAGCTTTATATGGTCGTAAGTGCCGATCTCCAGTATGTTGGCACGAAATTGGAGAAGCACAAATCACCGGTCCAGAATAAATTCAAGAAACAACATACAAGATCCATCAAATTCGAAACAATCTTCTAGCGGCACAAAGTCGTCAAAAGAGTTATGCAGACAAACGACGAAAGCCCTTGGAGTTTAACATTGGTGATCAAGTACTTTTAAAAGTATCACCGTGGAAGAGAGTGGTTCGTTTTGGCCAGAAGGGCAAGTTATACGTAGGACCTTTCAAAATACTTGAAAGAGTAGGTCCCGTCGCATACAAGCTTGACTTACCAGGAGAACTCAACAGAATTCATCCCACATTCCACGTATCAAACTTGAAAAAGTGCCTCGCCGATGAAAACCTCCATATTCCTCTAGAAGACATTCAGATCGATGAATCTATGCACTTCATTGAAAGACCAGTAGAAATCATGGACTTTGGAGAGAAGCGTTTAAGACAAAGTCGTATTCCAATTGTCAGGGTATGCTGGGAGTCAAAACGAGGACCTGAGTTTACTTGGGAACGTGAAGACTCAATGCGCGAGAAATACCCACATCTTTTTCCTGTTACCACCACTACTTCAATTTCGGGATGAAATTCCTAAAAGTAGGGGATACTGTAACATTTGTGTGTATCGGGTCTCAAAAACCCGCACCGTTATTTAATCAAGTATTCGGTTAATGTTCGTTACGTATTTGTTAGTATTAATTATCCTATTTTGTTACAATTAATGATAGAAAAATTATTATAAGTAATAAAAAATAATAAAACAAAAGAAGCCAATAAAAATGAAATGGGACAAACCGGGATCGAACCCGGGTTCACCACCCATACACACACACCAAACACCACTAAGACACACACACACACACCTGTTGTTGAATATCTGAAATGCATAAAACTTATAGAGAGCAATGTGTGTATCTGTGTATAACAGAGATTGAAACCGCCAATCAATCTTCAGTCAATCATTGAATCTTCCGTTGAGTTCGCGATCATCCTGGGCATAACAGACAATTGGGCATCGGTTATAACCAACCCATTAACTCAATTCGAATCAAAGCTGATCAAATCGTATGATTTTAGAAATCGAAACCGAAATGTAATTAAATTCGAGTTATACTATATATATCGATGTATTCATCATTTGAGCTCGCCAGTCTATCAAACTTACTCTCTTGAAACTCTTTGCACTCATTTCTTTCATTGCCGGAGTTGTTCTCAGTCATCGTCGTCACGCCGAAATTCTCAGAGACCACCGCTTCCGGTATCATCATTCGAACTCATATTATCCTATCTACACATTCGTTATTGAGTAATTATGTTTATGCAAAACATTTTAATTTGATCAGAATGTTGATGTCTGGGTTTAGTTTTGAAGAAGATGAAGTTTCAAGATTTCTCTTATATCTAACTAAAAGCGGGTTTTATACGGGTTAGACACCCAGCCCAACCGGTTAGGCTGGGTGCAAACTACCTCTGTGTGTCCGAGTTCGAATATGTATTGGGGAACCGGTTCGATTGGTTTTCAAACTTTTTAAATTAACTATTTTCTGAAATAGGCTAACTAGTATATAAATATAATTAAAATCAGAAATATTTCGGGTTAGACACGTAGCTCAGTTGGTAGAGCTGCGTGCACGCGTACGAGAGGTCTCGGGTTCGAACCTCACTCAGCGCACACTTAACCACAGTCGACCGACCGGTCAACGGTCCAGTCAACGGTCAACGGTCAAAGATCCGGTCAACGGTAAAAAAAAAGTCAAAATATTTATTTCTTTTTATTTATTTATTTAATTTAAAAATCAATTAAAAATACTTAAAAATAATATTTTTAAAGTTAGAAAACGTCCTTAAACTCACAAAAATGAATCTAAAAACCCTATTAAGATTATGAATTAAAATCTATTTACTTACCGAACCACTTCGTTATTATTTAGGTTAGTTTTCCTCGTCGATCAAATCCCAAAACTCGTGCGCATCCAACGTCATCAAAAGAACGCACCCAATGTGAGTGAATCTCTAAAAATTCCCCGTTTTAATCACGTTTTGGGGTGTATCATGTGTCGTACAATTCGGTTACTATATAAATATAAACACTTGTGCATTCATCATATCTGTGATCTAATGTGTATCAAATGTGTACAAATTGTTGTGTGAATTATGTTTAGTTTGGATTTATCATTTTCAGTGCAAGCATTTCATTAGGCCCATCAGCTCCCCATGGGATATGGGTTGAGTACAGGTGCCTCATCCGATCGGCTCCGTTTGATTGAGCCTTGATCTCACATACATTCATGTCATACGATCGGCTCCGTTTGATTGAGCCTTGATCTCACAGTCATCATCATTCATATCATATACTCATCCAATGTGGTTTGTGTTTTGTTATATACATACGTTTGCTCACATGTGATTATTGCACAATTTTTCAATACTAAATACAACAAGGAATCAATAATAATGTTTTAACAAGGTTCACTCGCCAACTTTTGTTGACCCAAAATATTCCCCGTTTTACACATGATACAGGTGATCCAGTTGAGGCAAGAAACACATAGGAAGGCCTAGAAGAATAAATCAGTATAAGCTTTGAATTGTTTTACTTAGTTTCATTTCCTTGTAATTGTATGGATTTGATTTGAATATTAAGTTGTAATTTGAATTTAATACATATGAAACAGTTTAGTAAATATCATGAGCTTTGGTGATAACCCAATTATGCCCCGACTCTTATTCCGCTGCGGGTCAGGGTGTGACACTCAAATCGCTAAATCGCACTATTATATCGCTTATAACGCTTAATATAACTATCTATTGAGAATCGAATCACCAACAAACTCTTAACACGAAATCAGCAAACGAAACTTGGTTACCAAGCCAAGTTCGTCCGAACTTGACTACCACAAGTTCGCCCGAACTTGCCTGAGACACAAGAATCCTTTGTTTTCCACAAGTTCGCTCGAACTTGTACAAATATGTACAAGTTCGGCCGAACTTGACAGATACTCCTTGCACACCTAGCAAGTTCGCCCGAACATGCATGAATTTCATGCAAGTTCGACCGAACTTGACTCCCCAGCTCTCCATTTTTGCATTCTCCTATAAATACTCAGCTTTATAATCTCATTTGAACTTGCTGCAAGTTCGCCTAGAGCTCTCAAACCCGAAACCCTTTGTTTTCTAAGTAAGAATCAACCCGATTTCAACTACAATGATGTTCAACAATGATTTACAACGATTTTGCACAAGGCATTGCCTTCGTTTTCATCAAATGTCTTCTGTTTACAAAAATCTTCATCTTTTTCCATCAAAACTTCTGTTTTCACCCAGATCTATACTAGATCTGAGCAAAACCTTTTAAAAACCTTGATTTTTACACCATTTTTGGACTAATGACGTATGTTTCGTTCACTTTTGAGTGGAACGAGGCGTTGTCGAAGCTAGATCTCAGATCCGGAAGCAAAAGGACGAAATCGTCACTTTACACAAGCTGGACTAACCCGTACGAACCTTCAAGTTCGCCCGGATTAGCCCGAGTTTCTGTAAAATGGCTAAGTTCGCTCCAAAAGACCTCTCCGGCCTAAGCTTTACTCAGTGGCTTAAGGTTGGAGGAATGGGCACTCGCTTTCCTCAGCAAACGACGCGAAAACGCAAGATTTTGGACCTGAAAACACTAAGTTCGCTCGAGATTGCACTGATTTTTGACAGCAACAGCAGCCAAGTTCGCTCGAACTTGCCCTCAAGGGGTCAAGTTCGGCCGAACTTGAGTGAAAATGGCCAATATTCAACAGAAGACCCTCAAGTTCGCTCGAACTTGCAAAGTTTCTCAGGAAACTTCACAAGTTCGGCCGAACTTGTCAACCCACTTATCAAAACCCCACAAGTTCGACCAAACTTGTCAAGTTTCCTTGAGAAACTTACAAGTTCACCCGAACTTGACTCTCAGCTCAGCAAATCCTTACAAGTTTGCTCGAACTTGTATGTTTACATACAAGTTCGGCCGAACTTGCCTACTGCTCAACCCAAACTTAACCGTTTCAGCGTTTCGGAGACTGATGCACTTCCGTTCGCGTATGCAGGCTGATCCGACGCTCTCCTCGACTCTTCTCAGATCCCTCGTCTCACCTAAAACGCACCCACAATGAGCATATTTGACTCGTTTTCGCTTTAATGCACTATTTAGGTGTTACATACGTTCCTATATCAAACTCACCCCACAAATCAAACTGTTTATCACACGCGAATAATCTGATTATATATGCTCACTACGTGATACTAGAAACATATGACTAGGACTTATTTTCGTTAACTTGCCTCCTTAGCTAGTTTGGTACTATAGTGTGGCTAACACCCGACGCGGTCTAGTTAGGATGGACGCGCAAGCCTTCTCACGGTAGTTAGCATGAGGAATAAGCCTATGTTTATCTGTGTGATGTGTTTTGGTGTATCATGATATGTAATTGGACTATTTCGTGAACGGTTTCTCTATTATGCTAGTATTACAAAAACTCGTATGCTCACCTTTACTTAATTGTATTAACTTGTATTTTAACGTATGTAACAGGTTGAGGATTTTAGCTTGGATGCTTTGGATGTAGCGTGCTTAGTTTAGTTTGCTTTTGTTTAGTTTCCAAATGTAATAAATCTAGGGAAAATCGAACCTTAGTGTTTAATGGGAAAATATTGTATTTCGTGACATTGTTGATGACGTATTGTTTAATAGTATGGGATATTAGACGTTAAAATATTGTTGATTGAAGAGTTATGGAAATTTCTCGTGAGACAATCTGGTCAGCTAGTGCCGATAACCCCGATGTTTCCGCCATCGGTTGGGGTGTGACAGATTGGTATCAAAGCCCATAACCTTAGGATAATAGGTAGAATTGCCATGATTCAACCTAGCAGCATGTTTAAGTACCCGATTGACATAACTTTGACTTAAATGTTAAACTACTTGCCATAAATGCTTAAATGTGCCTTTCCTAAGGCTAACACAATATACACGCTTGGAAACGCTCGTATCACACAAAACGAATGATCAAGTCGAGACTAGGGTGAAAACCGAGAACTCTCGATGAGATCATTCACTCCGCGCAATCTCCATCGCACGAGATACCTTCGTTGAGTCAGGAGCGATGTCCAAACCTCAACGAAAATCTCCATTTCTATCTAGTGGAACGCCCGATGTGATCGGTGCGCGTAGCCACAACTAGGAACGACATTGTTAAGTTAGGGGTGAAACCTGCATCTTAGTAACAAATTCCGCCTCTCGATTTTCAATCTCACCAAAGTCTCGATTATTCCGATGATTTGGAACACGTAGTAACCAGAAGGATAATGCCGTTTGCCGCTTGCGGTGAGAGCATCTATCTATTAGGCCAAAACGTGGGTCCAAGTTCAAAGGGTAGTCGAACCACATTGGATAGTCAACGTCTCAAAACCCCGGACACTCCCAATTGATTTAAGCCTATATCATCGATTTACGCATCAGCGAGTTAATTATTATTTATGTGTTTAAAATTTTGAGAAATTCTCGCTTTATTCGATTTCTCGCTTTATTTATTTCTCGCATTATCGATTTCTCGCTTTATCGCTTTACGCTCCATAAACGCATGCACTACTCGCACAGCTCTCGTAATCTAAAACACTAAATTAATACACCAACGAAACTAATCGCCTAACTCGTTTACGCCTATGAGGACGTGTGTGCCTCATGTGCGGTATTACTCGCCTATATATCGCTTATATCTCGCTATTATATCGCATCTGGAACGCGCTATGCTTTACCTATGAGAAGGTGAATACGTGCAAAATATGAGCTTACGTGCTTACATGCTATGTGCTAATGTCTACGTGTTTGCCTGCCTACATGTTTACTTGCCTATGTGTTTATGTGCCTAGTACAAATATTAATAATAAATATTTTAAACATAAACATATTATAATCGAATCTCATCTAATCTAAATCCTTCGTGTAGATGTCTTCAATGGGATCGCACACCCGGAGGAATCTCCAGCGCAGCAACGCCGACAAGCGTATCGCTGCAATGGTAGCCAAGGAAATGGCTAAGGTCATCCCGCAAATTGTCTCAGAAATTCATGCTGTGAGCAGTAACTCCTCGGTCGACTCGAAAGCTGAAAACCCCAAGTCACGATTCAGCTTCAAAAATTCAAAGCTTGTGCACCTCTCGCCTTCACGGGCAACGATGGACCGACTTCTATGTTCCATTTGTTTGACGCCATTGAGGTCACCTTTAGGCAAAGTGGATGCCCCGATGACCTCCGCACGGTGAACGCTACAGGAGTCTTCCAGTCCCGTGCTCTCGACTGGTGGATCGCCGAAAGGACTAGGCGCTGTAATGATATAGCCTATAATATGTCTTGAGAGGAACTCAAGGAAGTGATGATGAAGGAGTTCTGTCCTCCGCACGAGATGCAAAAGCTCGAGAATGAGTTTTGGGGTATAAAGCAAGATGGTTCCTGTAACATCCGTAAAAAACGGATTTACCAAACCCGCTCCGTTTATTAACCGAACAGTCAGTTAAAATTTTCGTTGCGAATTAAATGCCCAAAATAATTTTAAACGATACATAATCAATTATTATACGGGATTATATAAGTTGGTTTTGAAAAACTGTTAAAAATCGCAAAATAAAAATATTTTGGTTCTGCCGGGTTTCGAACCCGGGCCAGTAACCGGTCCGGCAACAACTTAACACACAACACACAAACCACTGCGCCACTTGTATTGTCTGTTAATTATTAAGATCATTAAATTCATATCATGACTTTCTGAATTCAAAACCGGCGCCCAAAAGTTCAGTCGTCGGAACGGTAATCTCGCGAAACTTAACGTTTCTTTCAGTTATAACGTAAAACATAAACGCTACATCGGTTATAACCGACGTCTGAGTCCGCGACCAAAGTTATAACCGCCGGAGAAATTCAAACCAATGAATCCAGTTGGAAATCGGGCCAAATACATCGACGATTTGCCCTATAAAAACCACCTCGAACCTCTGCAAACATTTTCGCTCAAACCGCACCCTTTCTCGGCGAAAACTCACTCGCCGGAATATTTCTGCTCATCGCCGGAAAACCGAGTTCTTAACTTCTAAGCCTTACTAAACCCTCTGAACTTATACCGAAGTCACCCACATACTTTGTAAGCTTTCTGAAGACTCTCTGCTGCAAGACACTCGTCGCCGGAAGGGATTGCTGTCGCCGGAGTTCTGCCGGAAAACAGAGGAAAGCTAGTCGGTATACCTCACGCCTAATTTCCTTTCTTTTTACTTATATCTCATCTGTAATTAACCTAAAAACGCTAAGGAAACCTGAATAAAAAACTCGAACCAGTCAGACATCATTTCTGGTTATAACTCAACGAAGAAGACGATGTTCGGTAGTGTTTAAGTTTAATTAAAAGCAAGATATTACTCGGGTTAGACACACAGTCCAGCGGTGGACTGTGTGCACATTAAACACACAAAGGTCTCGAGTTCGAATCTTGTTCCACACACGCTGCCTTAATAAAAACGTTTTTTGTTGTTAACCGAACCGGAGTCACACTGTTATATGTTAAGTATATTAATAACCGGAAAAATAACTAAGTTAGACACACAGTCCAGTGGTGGACTGTGTGTATGTTTAATCAAAGTGCACGAGTTCGAGTCCGGTCTTCTGCATCGACCCGGACAATTATTAAACTTTTTAAATAAGTCAGAAATGAAAATAATTAATTTGTGTTTAAGTATAATAAAAATCAGTTAAGTTAACAAGTTGTACACACAGTCCAGCGGTGGACTGTGTGTTATCATAACCCACAGATCCCGGGTTCGAGACCTGTGGAGCGCACCGTCCGAATCAATTAAATCGTTTTTAAAATAAAAGGATTTTCTGTTTAACTTAATTAATATATAAATATAATTAAAAACATATATATGACGGGTTAGACACGTAGCTCAGTTGGTAGAGCTGCGTGCACGCGTACGGGAGGTCTCGGGTTCGAGCCTCACCCAGCGCACTTATATTCGCATTCGAACCGGTCAACGGTCAAGTCAACGGTCAAAGTCAAAGTCAACGGTCAGAAAAAGTCAAAATTTTTTATTATTTTTATTTAATTATTTTAATTAAAAATCAATTAAAAATACTTAAAAATAACATTTTTAAGGTTAGAAAATAGCCTTAAACTCACAAAAATACACCCAACAATCCTACTAAAATAGATTAATAAAATCCGTTTACTTACCGAACCATAATGGTATTTATCTAGGTTAATCTCACTCGTGGTTAAAACCGCTTCGCGTGCATTCCACATCATCAACCGAACGCACCCACTGTGAGTGAATCTTACAACTCCCCCTTTTAAATTACACGTTTTGGGGTGTGTCATGTGTCATAAAAATAATTAACTCGTTTATTTAAACTTGTGCCATACCATATCGTGATCTAAACTTAGATTGTTTATATTGTTGTGATTACTTATTTCATTTTGTCAAATTATATGAAATTCATTCATTAAGCCCATCAGTTCCTCGTGGGAGACGAGTTGAACAACGCGTGCCTCAAAACCAATTCATTATTGTTCATGTGTGTATTATTGAGTTTATATTGTTTGTGGTTGTGTCATTCATATTATCATGTTTATGCAATTCATTCATTAGGCCCCTCAGTTCCTCGTGAGAGACGAGTTGAGCAACGCGTGCCTCTAAATGTTCCATTGTTGTTCATGTGTGTTTTATTTAATATCTTATGATTGTTGAATAAGTTTACATCTATTTTTACTCATGTTTGGTGGTGCACATATTTCATAATCAATTTAAATAAACTTGTTCAAATGGTTTCCATAGGATTCACT